>JARGXW010000025.1:0-602366 GCA_029204085.1 Mycena sp. CBHHK59/15
TTTTTCTGGCAGGGGAAGATCTGTTTTGGGAGCACCTAGATTTTCAATTTACTTTTGCATTTGTGGAGGGCCGAATTTTTGGCTGAATTCAATTGTTTCAGGAACAACAACAGTGATACCGAAGCTTTCAACTTCCATGCTGGTTTTGGCATCTCTGAAGTCCTATCTGAAATCATTTCTTTCATCCATGTCAAAACCAAAATTAAACCCTAGAGTTTCCACTACAACTTCATGACAACTGAAGCTTTCAATATCAGGTAGGTTTTCAGTCTCACTTATATCCATGAAACCATTAATTTATGGCATGATTTCAGCAGGTCTTATTCATCTCACTTTCCAGTGTGAGTACATGGATAGTCTGCAATCTGTCTTGCCATCCAGTGTAAATTTTAGTTTGTGAAAATTGGTCTATTGGTTGCCACAGAGCAGCATTTTCTTTATTGTGATCAGTTGTCCAAGTACTAGGTAAAGCCAAATATTTTCATTGCCAGCCTCAACCTGACCTCATTTCCTCATTTCTTAGCACAGTGCCATTGAAATTATATGCAGAAAATTTTCAACTGCTGATACACTCTCATATATATATATATATTTGAGCAGTTGAAATTTTGAGATTTTCAGAATACTTATTCTAAGTGAGTCTCAGCAAATTGATAAGCTCCACCAGAGGTTTTGAGTGACAAAGTGGGGCTGAACATCATCGCCATACACGGCAATGTGACCACTCTGGAAAGTAAACAAGTTTGACTCTTACAAGCAACACATGCACTCTTAACTATGGGCTGTGAAAAAGTTCCTTTTCGCTGTGTTCTTACCAGCAGTAGACGAGGAGGAGCAGATGTATTGATGAGAGCTGCATGAGAGGATTGTGACAATGGGGAAGCATGGGATGTGACACATCCCAAAGCAGAAAAATATTCAGTAGAGTTGTGTGACGTTGCAGCCTCAAACTGTACTAGTCAGTCTCATTCTCAAAAATCGTGTTTTTGGTGGCTGCTGATATACTCTAGTATGCAATTCTTCCTGAGTGATCCTACTGAGGCTCCACTAAAGGCTTGTCTGGAAAATAAGCTTTTTTAGGGCAAAAATTTGTGATTTCCTTAACTTGTCCCAAATATAAGCTTTTTAAGGCCCAAAATTGAGAAACCTTGTCCAGAGTTAAGACAAATTTCTCCCAGAGTTGGCACATTTTGACTGACAGTTCACATCAGCGAGCATCTTCGAATTTTGCCATGGTCCCTTCTTGATGAGGTGATGGAACACAAGGGCCATGCCAGGTAGGTAGGTAGGATTACACAGTACGGTCCTGCTCAGGAACACCAGGCCCAGGGAGTAACTAAGTATACAGGGCATGTTTGTATACCATTGTCCCTAGACTTCTGAATGTCTTCCAGGCCCAGCTCATGCCAGAATGTGCTGTTGCGATGGGGACTGCAGTTCTACTGGATGCAGGGTAGTATTTGCAAGTAAAGTAGTGTTCATCCTCTAGAGGGAATGAATTTTACAGCCTTGAGTTGAGATGGAAGACTTAAGTCTTGTGCCAGTTAAGAATCTCCTGTGTCTGTTTGAATGATAGTTAGTTGGTTAATGTGATACTTATGATATGTCTGATGGGGGTCCGGAGTTCCCAATGACATTGTTTCGCACTACTGGTACACGGTGGAATTGTCTCCACTCGCGTAGGAAGCACTAGGTTGCCCTTTAAGACCCGTATCCTTCACCAGATATGTTGATACGAATCTGGGGCCTTCTTGGAAGATAGATGGTAAATTCTGTTCTACAGGCAGAGCTGTTAAAAAGCCTCTGTCATGATGCGGGTTCACTTCGTAAGCCCCCAAGGATATGTAGTTTTTATGGGATTAATGGAATGGACACTGTCTGCTTTGAAAGCAAGCAGAAGAATGATGTCTGCAGGTCTCTGATTGTGTTCCTCGGTACCACAAATGGTTAAACATAGAAGGTGGATGCTTCAACACACTGGTTGAACATTTCAAGTTTTGCACTGAAAATTTTGGTGAAAAATGTTTTGAATTTTACAGTAATTTTTCGCCAAAAAAGTAGGTGAAAAACTTGAAACATTTTGGTGACCTTTTTGAACCTTGTGAAAAATTTCTGAAAAAGTGCTGAAAAAGTTTTCTAGTTCAAAAAATTCATGAAGAAGTTACAAGTTTTTCACTTGGTTTTTCACTGAAAAATTGCTGTAAAATTCAAAACATTTTTCACTAGTTTTTTCACCAAAAAACACTGGTTGAACATTTCAAATTTTTCACCTTCTTTTTCAGTGAAAAATGTTGTTTATTTTTCAGACATTTTTCACTGAAAAAGCAGGTGAAAATTTCAAAACATTTTCATCACTTTCTTATTTTATTTCGAATGTTTCACCTTGAATTGAGAAAGTGCTGAAAATGTTTAAAAATTTTCACCTTCTTTTTCAGTGAAAAATGTCTGAAAAATAAACAACATTTTTCACTGAAAAAGAAGGTGAAAAAATTGAAATGCTCAACCAGTGAAACTTGAAATGTTCAACCAGTGACAGGCTACATGAAGGATGTGGATGGCTCCTTGGAGGGTCTGTGTACTTCGAAACACTAATATTGTTGATAGGTTATGAAGCGGAGAATGGATCTGGGTAATTGATTTGTTTCCGCTCAGTCGTTTGGTGTCAGAATGGATCTGTAGCAAGGACTGGCGCTGTACCAGAGCTCTTTTGGAGCTTTACAGTATAAAATCTATTGGTGAGCAGTGTCCCTCAGGACCTGGAGAGGACTGAAGAGTTGTAAAGTGCCTAAAGGACAACACTTCTGGGGTTTATTCTTGTTCAGAATGGAGGATGAGTGAAGAACAGAGCCCCTGGTGACCAGTGAACTCTATAGATTGGCATATAGGACTGTAGCAGAAAGTGGGGGAGTTCGGAGATGCTTTCTCCAGATACAGTGGGTGGTATTTATACTGTTTCTAAAAGTCCATGTGATTATCCCTCATTCCGACAAATCCATTCATCTTTCCGAGATCGGGAGTGAGTTCCCCTCTTTCCCGCCCCCTTCCTAGTCATGCGGAATCATTGTATACTGTACTAATCTGTATGCGTGAAACGGCTTTTGGACCATGACTGAAACAGTAGAACTGAAACATGAAACAGGCGCGCCGTTATGCGTGACAGCACCAAATTTTTGAAACGCCAGCGCTGGCACCCATGAGACTACACGAAATAGATTACACAATACAAAAATTTGTCCTGCACGATGCCGCTACCGACACAGCCAGTGAAGCCTGCAACGGGCCCTCCGCAGGCCCTCATGGCCCGTATCAAATACCTGGGCCAGCTTCTGGAACACCTCCCCACCACCCTTCCACTGAATCCTCCAGAGTCATTGTACCGCTTTTACCTCATGGAACAGTGTTTCCAGAATCAGGTTGTGCCCTAGAGATATCTTTTGGGACCTGGAAACAGAAGGATGCTCCTGTGATCTTTGCTGAGTGTGGTGCATGTCTCCAAGGTCTTATCCCATTCTTGAAAAATGCCGTGAAGCGCATGACTCCATCCGAGCGGTCTGTATTCGAACAAAGTTGGATCGACAGGCTGGTCAAAGCCGCAAAGGACTGTGGGGCTGCTATCCCATCACAGACTGCGAAGCGTTGAGCAGAAGATGGCCCACCAGCAGGAGACAAATCAGATGTGGTCCCGCTCCCGAAAAGAAGCAAAATTCACGCACCAATCGTCCTTGACAGCGACAGTGATTCCCCCAATGCCCAATCCAGCCACTTCCCTGCCCCGAAACAGACCCTTGCCCCAAATACCATCATTCCTTCAACATCAGCTGTGGACCTTAAGCAGAATAAACAAGCAACTCTTGCGACCATGGGATGGCAGGCTTGGGCACCTGGAGCCAAGGAGGCTCACCTCAAAGAGGCTAGCGCGAGCCACCGCATGGGGATGGAGACGAGAATTCGTGAAAAGGAGGAGGAGGATGAGAAGAAGCGGGAAAGGGAGCGAGTGTTGGCAGCCGAGAGACAGCGACGACGACATCGCGAGAAGAAGGCACAAAGGGAAGCCGAAGACGACGAGCTGTCAGATGACAACAATATCAATGTCATCTTGTTATGTGGTGCAGATGTGATAGCCCACGAGCATGCTACAGATGTTGCCACAGTGTCGCACGCTGGGACCCAGGGGTGGCGAGAGGGAAGAAATGGAACAAAGGGAGGTGCCATTCAAAAGAGGGTGGTGACAGTCAATTGGTGCAACCCATTCTTGTGGAATGCGATCAACAAAGACATGTGATGGGCTGACTGGAGCCCTACTGCAACCGTGCACCTCTTGAAGGAACAGTCGCCCATGATTTACAAGGGATTGGTGAAGGGAACAGTCTCGAGGTGGTGGGTGAAAGGAAAGAACGAGTGGACGCCTGCCATGCTGTCGAAGGTCGCAAATGGGGGCGCGATCACCGCCTCTGGCCGAACCGGGATTCTCGCGAAGTATCCAGACATTACCAAGAATGTCCGGGAAACCTTACAGGGCCTGCACGCATCGGGGGCCATGGTGAACGTCCCAATTGCCCAGGGGCTGATGTTGGCCGAGATCGCGGCCCAGAAGCCAGACCTTCTAGCGAACTTCAAGGTTTCCGAGAAATATATTCGAACATTCTTTGCCAGCGTCATGGATTGGACACCTCGGAAAGCAACTCGACAAGCGCGCCACATTCCCGAGAATGCCCCAGATCTTTTAAAAAGGGCTTTTTTCCGACTCTGTTACGCCATGTTGGCCGGTGGAATTCCCCCTGAGGTCTGGCCCGACTCACACTCTTGTCAATCAAAGTCTGACATTGAAATCTACAGCTTATCGTTAATGCGGACCAGGCCGGCAACTATCTCCTTCCCTCAAGTGCTCGCACCTTCCACGACCGTGCAGCAAAACAGGTCGATGTTGTTGTGAAGGATGAAAAATGGGCATACACATTTATGGCAGCCTCGACTCCCGCCGTAAATTTCCTTCCCATCCAGGTGATTTGGGCTGGAAAGACACCGGGATCACTACTGAAGCTTAGCGCAGACAAGATGGATGAAGCCAAACACTGCGGATTTGTTTGTTCCTCCGCCAAGATCAAGAAGAACAGTAGCCATTTCATGACCTTCTCAACGATGGAGGAATGGATCAGATTTATCATCGCTCCCTGGCGCCAAAAATTCCTTGATGCTCACCCCGAGTTTGACAAAGATCAGCTAATGATCGTCTACATCGACATCTATCCAGTCCACACCGGAGAAGAGTTTCAAACTCATATCTTCAAGCATTATCCATACATCATCCTCATCTTTGTTCCTGGTGGCTGCACTGGGCTTTTTCAGCCTGCAGACATTGGTCTGCAGCGTGTTTCCAAGCACATATTGAAGCAAGACTCACTCGACTTCCTTGTCGAAATTTTCAAAACCCAATGCAGCGCCGGCGTGGCACTGAAAGATGTCAAATTCCCTTCCAGACTTCCCCCTCTTCGCAACGTGACTGTCCGAGGTCTCGTTAAAATGTATGATTTTTTTCAGACTGCTGAGGGCAGGAAAATTGTTCAGCAGGCAAGTGTTTCTCATTCATAAATGTTCATCTCTGACTGACCAGTCGCATGCAGGCCTGGCGCAAATGTGAGTGTTGTCCTCTAGGCACTTCACAAACTCTTCAGTCCTCTCCAGGTCCTGAGAGGCACGACCCACAACAACAGATTTATACCGTAAAGCTCCAAAAGAGCTCTGGTACAGTGCTAGTCCTTGCTACAGATCCATTCTGACCCCAAACGACCGAGCGGAAACAAATCAATTACCCAGATCCGTTCTCTGCTTCAAAACCTATCAACAATATTAGTGTTTCGAAGGGTGTGGACCCTCCAAGGAGCCATCCACATCCTTCACGTAGCCTGTTGAAGCATCCGCCTTCTATGTTTAATCATTTGTCGTACCGAGGAGCGTGATCGGAGACCTGCAGACATTGTTCTTCCGCTTGCTTTCAAAAGCGGACAGTGTCCATTCCATTAAAACCCATAAAAACTACACATCCTTGGAGGCTTACGAGGCGAACCCGCATCGCGACAGAGGCTTTTTAACAGCTCTGCCTGTAGAATGGAATTCACCATCTATCCTCCGAGAAGGCCCCAGATTTGTATCACCATATCCGGTGAAGGGTACAGGTCTTAAAAGGGCCACCTAGTGCTTCCTACACGAGTGGAGACGATTCCACCATGTACCAGTAGTGCGAAACAATATCATTGGGAAATCCGGACCCCATCAGACAGATCATAAGTATTACATTAACCAACTAACCTTCATTCAAACAGACACAGAAGATTTTAAATAGCACAATACCTAAGCCCTCCATCTCAACTTAAGGCTATAAAATTCATTCCTTCTAGAGGATGGACACTACAGTCAAAGCTGTCTTAACCCATACCCCATGGTGGACACCAAAAAGTATGGGTTATCGCAGTGTATGGGTTCCAATAGCCATGGGAAAGTTCTCGGCAAAAGCCGATAACCTCTGCTGAGCTACAACAACCCATTAAATACTCTGTATACATCTGAAACACTAATATTTACATTCATGAGGCTCATTTAGTGCCTTTTTTTCACCGTTAAATGTGTTTCTCGACAAGGAGATGGAGACATCCCGTTTTGGAAGGTCAACCTAATGAGAGTCAGTTTCGGTCTAAATGTCATCTATTAGGCCCCAAAATATTCATTATGGGTTCTGGCATTGATTTATCCACATTCCATGTCAAGAATTATGGACGAAATGCACTGAAACTACATCAAAAGTATGGGTTTTTGCCCTCAAAAAAGTATGGGTTATGGAGTATGGGAGATTTATGGCTTTTTTATAGGGAACCGTGTCGGTGGACACGAAAATCTATGGGGTATTACAGATTATGGGATATGACAGCTATGGGTTAAGACAGCTTTGACTGTACTTTACTTGCAAATACTACCCTGCATCCAGTAGAACCACAGTTCCCATCACAGTGCAGACTGAATGTCTTATTTGTAAGACAGCCGTATGAGTTTGCAGACCGAGTTTGTAGAGTGTGGTGTGGCCATACATGCCTGAAAAATGAGTGTACAAGCAGGCAGAACATGTTCCTCATATGCAGAATGAATCTGCAAGCCAGCAGACTTGTGTAATTCCTTGTCAGACAGGTCGCGGACTGAGTTTCTTGAAGGTGGAATGACTCTGTGAGGCAGCGGACTGTGTAATTCTTGGTCGGATTTGGTCATAGATGATCACAGAACATGGTGGAGTGACTCTGGAGCCAGCGGACAGTGTAATTGTTGGTCAGGCTTGCTCGTAGATGGTTGCGGAACATGGCAGAGCGACTCTGGAGCCAGCAAACAGTGCAATTCTTGGTTGGACTTGCTCGTAGACGGTTGTGGAACGTGGCAGAGTGACTCTGGAGCCAGTGGACAGTGCAATTCTTGGTTGGACTTGCTTGTAGATGGTCACAAAATGTGGTGAAGTGACTCTGGAGCCAGCGGACAGTGCAATTCTTGGTCGTAGATAGTTACGGAACATGGCGGAGTGACTCTGGAGCCATCTGACAGCATAATTCTTGGACAGTTAGTTGTAGAAGGTTGCAGACTGAGGTGGAGTGACTCTGCGAGGCAGCAGACTATGTAATACCTTGTCGGACAGGTACTTGAAATTTGTGCATAGGACCTTGCAGAGTGAACTACTGTTGTGGCTTGGGTGTGGTGTGGTGGACTAAGTGTTGGACTAAAGTCTGGTTTCTTATGTATGCTCACAACGGTGGGCAAACATAGTGCAGCCTCACATCACATGCTTGCTGGCCAGGAGCCACAGAACTTTGAATATATTCAAAGCCTGGATCAATTATGGGTGGATGGAAGCCCAAATGCCAACATTCAGTGGGAGAAAATAACAATATCCATGGTACATGAATGCATTTAGCACAAACAGATAGATATTGAGCTAATGAGCACCTGTGGTTCTGCACAGCAGAAGAAAAAATTGAGATCATGAGGGCCTGTACAGCTAAATGGTGGTGAATTTTCAAAACCCAGATTCCAAATGAAATGAATAGTTGCTGCAAGATAATCAAGAAATCTTGCCAAGATTTGCTTTCAACAACTTGCACAGCATCAGTAAAACAACACATTCTGCTTTGGTATCTTTTGTCTTTGGTGGCTGTCTTAGAGTGTCTTTGTCTTAAGCTGCACATCTTTTGTCTTTGAGAAGGCATATTTTGCCATCTTTGTCTTTGAGTTTTCATCTTACATCTTTGACTCAGGATCTTTTGCAGGATCAATACTTTCTGCAGCAAAATCCAAAATGATGATCAACTTTTTCTGGAGGGTATCCTGAATGACAAAAGAACCATTTGACTGCTTGATTCCGAGTCGCTGACCTTCAACTTTACCTATGTAATACCCTCAGGCTGTTTTTTATTCTCGAGGCATCTGAAGGCAGTATGAGGGTGTCAGATACTATTCGAATTCCTATTGAACATATATACATACACTATACCCAAGGCCAGAAGTGCCATAGCAATATTGAGGGAAACAAACTGCCACAAGAAGACTTGATCGTGAAATTCACTCAGTCATTTCAAACTCCGCTCATGGTCTGTGCAGATGATGGAATCAGTTGATGGATGGTTTGTATGCTTTCCTCTAAGGCATGGAATGAGTCTGGGTTACCCATGGGTTTACCCACTCATGGGTTCAAGTACTCATAACTGCAGGTAGCCATGGATCTGGGTATAGATTTTGGTATTTTCTTGTGCAAAACCCATGGGTATTTGACAGGTTTTTTGAGTGAGCCAAGGGCTCTAAATTACTGTCAGAGGAACTTCTTCAAAGTTTTCAACAGTTTAACACCTATTGTGAACCAAATAAATAATTCTATGTCATAAAATAAAGGCTCAAGACATTAAATGGTCATAAAACTTGCAGGTACTCACAAGTACCTGCATGTTTCCACAAACTCGTGGGTACTCATATGACTAGCTGGTTTTTGACCTGTAAATCCGACTCATCTGAGTTTGGCATTTTTATGATGTTTTTTATTGCTGAAAATTATTTGGTGGTAGGTTTCAGGTTGTGAGTTATGGTTTTGAGCCTGGTTGTGGTCTAAGGATGGTACATCTTTGTTTTGTTCCATGGTTGTGCTTGGTGGTTGGTCAGTGGTTCTGAAATCGGATCGTGCAGATCATTTCCATATTGGGACCTCAGACATGACCAAAACTGTATTTGACAATGCATAAATGCGAACATCGCTATAAGAAATAAGATTTTCTCCCTCAGACTCATCCCCAAACATGTGAATGTGCACTAGTTACTGTATTGCATCCTACATTTGGGGCACTCTCTCAACTATCTATCATCCAACTATTTTTTAGACTCTCCTCAGACTCACTCTCCTGCCTTTTATCCAGCTACAGGTATAGATCTTAATGCAGAAGAGTAGATCAATAATAATTACTCTCTCCTAGCCAGGCCCAAGACTGCCAAGTAAAATTAATATTATAATGGACCTTTCAACAGACTTTGCTGAAGATACTATATCCTCAAATTTCTTCAATTGGGGTGGGATAAAAGTCTGTAACTATTGAGATTAATGTAAGTTAATTCTACCTCTCACAACTTCTTACACAATGCCATATGCATCTTGGGTGGCTAATGATTATCATAAGTGATGTCTCTTAAGTATGCAGAGGTAAACCCTATTGAATTATATGTTTATCCTCACAAGAAACAGAATCTTCCAAAGCTCATCAAATATGATGTTTTTAAAAGAAGCAGTTCTGAGATAGGCATTAAGGTAAATTTGAACTGCAAAGTTTTTGTCTATTTAGTATGATTTTGAATCATGTCTAAGCATGTGACCAGCCAACCATCAACCACAACCACCAACCACGAATCACAATATCATAAGCCAGCGACCACCATTTACAAGCCAATTATATTTACTGAAAAGTTTACACATTTTTCTGTGCAGGTACTTGTGGTCACAAATCCAAGTCACCCGCAAGCAGACTCGTTCCATGCCCTACTTTCCTCCTTCCCACTTCCACCACGTCCTCCCTCTGCCTCATCCCTGTCAACACAAGTCTACTCCAAGTCTATGCAGCCTAAATCTGGCAGGCCTGTGCCCCTCACTTGCCTTACCCCGCTCATCTGTATGTAGGCTTGTACACCGCGATGAGAAGACAAAACGGCCCTGGTACAGATGGAACTCTCATCGCCGAAAACTGGCCATATATCTTCATTGCTGGTCCTAAAGTATACCTCTGCTGGCACTGCTTCCCATTCAAGATTCTGATTCCAGGCCCCTGACATTGATGGCCTTCCAAACAGTTATCCATGTGCTGCATCGCTTTTACGCTGTCTGTGGCTACTGCTTCCCCCATGTTGTATCGCTTTGAGCCATCTGTGGCATTCCTTGTTCATCCCCATGTTGTTCATGTTCTCTGCCGCTTGTGGCCCACTAACTTTGCCCTTGCTTACAGGTCTCTCTTGATTCAGGGATATGATGCCGTAATGTTGCAATCCTTCAGTGCTATTAAGGTATTCTTTATTGTCTGCTAGTCCTTTCTCACATTTTGGCTTACAGCTCCCATGATCACTGTATACACCACCGACCTGCACACAATGATGTCACCTCATGCCAAGTTGCTCATGCCTTCCCCAGGTCCTCTTGCGGCTGGCCTCCTGCTGACGTTAGCCATTCTTCCTCAGGATGTCGGCAGCTCCATGTCATTCTCCCCAAGGTTGTATTTCACCCTAGGATCGTTGTATGCTTTTCGCCTGATGGATCTCTGAGTAATCTACATGTGCAATGCACCCCCATACTAGCTAGGTTGTTGTATATAGCAATAAACTAGTTATGATCTGTTTTTTGTCTATCTATAAGTGTCTTTAAGTGTCTTGAACATCAGGAAAATCTGAAACTGTACCATAGACCCAAATAGCCCAAAAAAGACATGAAAGATGACATAGCAGAGTCATGTCTATGATAGACAGGGTAGAGGGGTGGTTTCCACCACATAGACCACCACAGACACCTCTTGATCTATCATAGTCGGGTAGACACCATAGCCAGCATAGCTCTGATAGTTCTTATAGTTCTCAGGATATAGGAGAAAACATGGGGTTGTATTCAAGAAATAAATTATATTGCACAAGATCATACATAACTGGCATAGATACCCGAACGGCGAGGCAGCAAAAACCCTAACTGTAATAGAGAACTAGCACAGAACAAAACTGGTGGCAGAGATAATGAGTGCACTCCAGGGATTACGATGGAAGCAAGGCCTTGTCGAAACTTGAAGGAAATCCAAGGGACCATACACTTGAAGTGTCTGAAGGGTTGAGTAAGGTTTGCATGTCTTGTCCTGAAAGTGAAGCCAGCCATTTACTGGACCACCTGTGGGAGGTGAGGAGGATCTTGAGGGCTTGCAAGCATGCTTGGTATCGTCGGACATCCAGTGGGGCGCTTGATGAATCTTGACAGGGGAGGGACAGATGTTGCATGTAAGTTGAGGGGGTCTTGAACTTGATGACATTGGGATTTGCTCGGAGATTTGAAAGCAAAAGGCCAGCAAAGTGCCTGCGATGTGGAGAGCGACGATGAGGGGAAAGTCAAGAGGGACGGGTGGGTGAGGCATCAAAGGACGTGCGTCCTGATAGAGGAGTTTAAAACACTGCATCATTTGGCTTGGCTCTTGGCACCACTTGCTGTGAGTCATATAATATACCTGTGCCTGCACACTACTATACCAGTGTACGCTAACTCAATATTGTCTAGAGATGTATCATTTTCTGAATATCAAGGTTCTTTGCAGAATGCAGCCTGTGAGGGAGAATATTTTACACTCGACATTACATAAACTCCTACTAAAATCCCGTGAAGCAGGCAGTGACAATGTACCATCCTCATACCCCAAACAGATCATGATGCCATTCAAGTTGCGCTTCAGTATTTATTAAAATGCAACTCCAATGTGAGTTGTTTCTATTCAACATCTGATAGCAATGGCTCGAATCTCAAAGCCCAGAATAGACCATCCTAGTAATGGGTCTGGATGTATAGACCCCGATAGTGCACCATAGACCCACATAGATCAGCCATCCACCTTCATAGCCCACTATAGACCACCATAGCCCTGGATAATGGCCACTACGTCTATATATAATTTCAGATTTTCCTGATGAAGTGTTTTTGAATAGGGATTGGCAAAGACTTTTGTTGTCTTTGGTGTCTTTCCCAAGACATTTTGTCTTTTCTAAGCAAAATGAACCCAGTTGGGAAAGACATGTTGTCTTTTGGCAAAATCCATCTTTAGTGTCTTTGACGTCTTGCCAAAGATGCCAAAGATGCTAAAGTGGAATGTGTTGTTTTACTGATGCCAGCGTGAAGAAAAAATTGAATGAGATAATACCCTTGAGATATGCTGAGTCAGCCCAGTTTTTGATACTTAGAAGAACATTAAATGCTCAAAAGTTGCAAAAACAAAGGTGCTGTTTCTGCTGGGTTGCTGCTGGGCAGTTTTAAAATTCACTGTCATGGCATGTCAGAGGAAGCAAAGATTATCTCTCGCACAGCTTCAATTCTGCCCACAATAAAGTTTTGTGTGAACAACAAAAGTTATCAGTAGGGGATTCCAAATTTAGGGAAATTATCAGTCAGTGGATTGGTGGGCCGAAAAATTTACATGGACAGGAAGATACAAAGCTATGATTGTTACGGCTGACCACACTAAGTCTCTCTATCTCCATGTATGACTGAAGACTGGGAATATGAATCAGTCCCCTCAGCATGGTATGCACTTGAAAACACCCTGAGCAAAGGACACTTTGGCTTAGTGGTCTATGTTGCATCCATTATGCAGTTGTCCTTGATCCCCAGTTCGGACCCCAACTTTCTTTTTCAAGTTTTGGTCCAGACATAGCACATGAGCCTTTTTCTGGACAAGCCTTTGGTGGAGCTTCCCGGGGCCTTCCTAATGTGATAGTGATATATTTATGCACAGTACGGTCCAGCCCTGAACACTGTGTTCCCAAGAGTATTCCAGCATGCACAAGCCTCTTGCACCTTTGCCTTGGACCCCAGCTACCCTACTTGATGACCTTACCATTATCAGAACATCTATCAAAAGCAGAACAAGAAGTGGCCGTAGTAAGGCAACGTGTCGAAGCAGGATCCAAAGGTCCGGAACGAGTGTGAGTAGAAGTTGGTCTGATCATCAGTGAGTGGGCACTGGGCAAGGAGTGTCTAGATGAGACCAGGTCTGACCCAGGTCCAACCGTTCGAAAAGGTTCAAGTTCCGATCAGCTGGATGTTATCTGCCCAGTGGCTGTGTGTTAACTGCCACAGCTGCCCGCAACTTCATATCCCCACCCTCTAAATTCAGGACAATAATCCAGAAGATGTAACAACGAATATGGAGGCTTTCTGCCTCTTCAGAATTTTGGAATGAACTCGATAGTCCTCGAAATCCAGGGATGGCAGATAACACGCGACGGCAGATAACGTTCCCACGCCGCTGTTATCTGCCATCCACAACTACATCTACGTCGTTCCACTCGTCTACAAAGCCCTGGCCCTCAAAATTTTGTCTTTACATTCCTGGAGTAGTCAAGACACACCTCCCTTTGTTTTTTGCTCTGTTGGCAACTGGATTTGCTGGAAAATACACCGAATCGACATTTGAAGCAATGCAGCGACATCTACCCACAAATCTTGCCAGCAGGCCAAAATTGCACACAAAAGTGGATGGTTTTCTGTCCTAAATTCAAGTCAACTTCAACTGGGGAAAACTCGGCACTCAGAATATTTTTTGTGCAGCATCTTCTCTTTAACCCTACTTTCATACATCAACGACGTTGTGAACTGGGGAGGGAACACATCTTGTGATTTATTGGACCAGAAGGTGTACTCCCAGTGCATGTATCACGTCTCCTTTATATTACTCAGTTTTCTAACACCACTTCATTTTATTTTTGCTTCGTACTATCGGTGCACCCCGTTTGATGTGATTCCGTTACTATCATGTGGATCCACTGCGATCTGGATGCAGACGGTGGTACAAATGGCGAGTGCAGCACATCTGTCAACCTATATTGTTCCTGTCTATCCAGCATGACCGCGACCGCTTCGGATTCTGGCCACTTCATACCTCCACTGCCCGGCGCAGTTCCGCACTTACACAATGTCACTTATCTCATTGACCGTTCTACACCATTCCTGGCTTCATTAATTGTATCCATTGGTGTGCTAGCACCTGAAAATTCATCCTCATGGTGCCGACAACCTTGATTCCGCATCCTTCAAGGCTTCATGTCACGATTCCCTCGCCCTCCCTTGTCCTACATCTTATCCGTGATCACTGTCAGAGCTTCACAAGTATAACCAGCCAGGTCCGTGCCCTCCCAAGTTGATTTCACACTCTATGTATCTGTTGTATCACCGCGTTGCCTTAGACACATTGTAATTGCTTTGACCCCTTTCCCTTACAATCCACCTTGAAATGGAAGCATTTCTTCTTTCGTCGAGTCAATACAAGTACAGAGTGGAAGTCCTACCAAGGTTTCTTGAACCCTTCCTTTCTCTTTCCTTTTTGGATTTTTTTTTTGCGTTTTCTCGTCACAAGACCCAGTACATTGAAATAAAAACCTTCGAAAAAGATTGCAAGTTAAGTTAGGCGACGCTGATGTCATCACGGATCCAGTCTCTGTCCACAGTTTGGTCCCGATACCATGAATTCCGTTGGTAACAAATACCAGGGCTCACAGAAATCAAGTAAAACTGAGGTAAAGGGTATAGAATTGACCAGGTCAATTTTCGTGGGACCGATTTCAGAAAGGCCCGGAAACGGCGACAAAAAGGCTTCCGGGAGCCGGAAATAACATAGCATGCACAGCCGAGTCAGTCTTGTACTTCAAGGCAAGACTGGGTTTCCCCTTGTCTTTGGAACCATGGCGATCTAGCACGAAGTGAGCCTGGGCGTCCGCTTTGCGTCCGCCCACCTGGAGTTCTGCGCCGCCACATCAACACGAGACATTCGAGCATCGACGGCGTTGTTGTTTTCCCCGGAGCATCGCAAGAGCATCGTCACGATTTCAGCTTGCACAGTTACAATGATAAAAGAACAAGGTTCGGTGCGGGGATACCGGTGTATGTGGCAAATGCAAGGGGCGTTCCACAAGCACAAATTAATGCACGATGCATGCAACCCTGAGGTGAATGCACAGTCCGATTGGACGCCCGTGCTGTAACCGCTGCTGACCTGCGAGAATGGAGAGGATTAAGAGAACAATTGGCTCAAAGCTTCGGAACGTGACAACGTGACCGTGACGTGCTATTGTTCAGTTACCGCATTTGGGCACAAAGAGTTGCATTGTCCTTGGACTGGCTTTGAAAAGCAGGCGTAGAAATGGGCTCTTATTCTCTTCCCGACCGCCCGTTTTACGAAGTCTCTACGACGTCGCCGGTCGACTTCTGGCATGTCTCTCACCTCCCCAAACAGCTGGACGTCTGCTCCACCCAATTACGACGCTCACTCCATCGACTCTACGCAGCTCAGACCTTATCTCCAGCTCCCCCACCTGATCTCTCTTACCTGGCTCGCCTACCCCATCCTTTCTCTCATCTTCGTCGTCTTCCGACTCCAACTCTCCCTCGCTTCGTCAGAGGATGCGGTAGCAAGCGCAAAGAGCGACCTGCTCACCAGCTGCAAGGCAGCAGAGAAGGCCGCCACCGCTGCTGCAAGCATGCCACGCTACATGGCTATTGCCACCAATGAGCAGTTTGCCAGCGCCGTTAACGATTCCATGAATGCTGCCCGAGAGGCACTAGTCCTCGCGCTAACGGTAATGGAGGCGATCATCAACTTCATCGTTGATATCTACCGATCGACCTTTCTCTGCTTTCTCGAACTCGTCATTCGAGGCGGTCTTGCTATTCTTATCGGTGCCGTGCAGGAGGTGCGTTCGACCAAATTGCTTCATGACGGTAGCATTGACAAGCAATTCCCAGTTGAATGTTGCCGTCCAAGCAGCGGCAAGCGGAATCCGCACTGCGATTCAAGATACTGTTTCGGGAGCCGACAGCATCTTGCAGGATGCTGCAAATGTCGTTAGCAAGTTCGGGATCAAAATCAATCCAAATATCCCAGTCCCCGACCTGACTTCATTGGAGAATGTCACGCTCCCCCAGTCATTCACCGACTCGATCACGGCTCTCAATAACAGTCTTCCTACCTTCGATGATCTCAAGAAGGCCGTTGAGGACTTGTACGTTGCGTTGCCTAGTTCTTTGACGCATATCTTACCCATCGTTCTGTAGCATCGACACCCCTTTCGAATTGTTGAAAGCAGATATCAACGAAACTTTCGCTGGTCTCTCCTTCAACTCTTCCGTGCTTGCAGTGCCAGAGCAGAACACCCTCTCATTTTGCAATGATCTCGACACCTCTGTCATCGATGACCTCGGCCACGACCTCGTCAAGCTCGCCAAAATAGGCACACTCATCATCATTCTTCTCATTTTGATCCTCATCGGCCTCAACTGTCTCTTGGAGTGGTATAAATGGCGGTGCCAGCGTCGCCATCTCGAGTACACACGCCAGGCATGGTCCACCGACCCCACACTGTACCACCAGACATCTGGTGGTATGCCGAACATCACGATCAGCGACCACAACCTCTTGATGCTGCAGGCGAACGGCGCCCATCCGCTCCTGACACGTATCGCCAACACCCTCTCCGCCAAGCTGCGCATGTCCCCATCCCAGCACATCAATCTGTCGTGGTTCCTGCACTACATCTTCCACCCCCCTGCTCTCGCGTGCTTCCTGATCGGCTTCTTCGGCCTTCTCTCCGTAGAGCTCCAGCTCATCGCGATGCGTCCTTTGGTCGCCAAATACTCTGCTCAGGCCGCGACCTCCGCAGACAATTTCAGCAACACGATCGCCACGAGCATCAATGCGAGCATGTACAACCAGAGCGCTGCGTACGCGTCCTCCGTCAACGGACACGTCGACGCGATCCAGAACAGCATCAACGACGGACTCTTCGGATGGGTGAACTCCACGACAACGACGCTCAACACCACCATCGAGACGTTCTACGAGGACATTCAGAACGCCGTGAACCTCGTGTTTAACAACACGATTCTAGACCAGCCCATCCAGGAGTTCATCAAGTGCATCATCGGGAGCAAGGTCGACGCGATCGAGAACGCGCTGACGTTCCTGCACAACAACCTCAATATCAACATCCCTCGCGTCAATGACAGCATCCTGGTGCTCTCTCCCGCCTCCGTGAACGAGGCGACGCAGCCCATCGCCGCCGCCGCCGTCGGCGACCAGAATGGCGACGGTGGCGGCCTGATCGGGAAGCTCGTGAACTCGTACGCGGCCAGCTTGCGGAAGGAGCGCCTGATGTTCGGGATATTCATGGCCTTGTGGGGGTTCGTCGTGCTGATGGGTCTGAGCGTTATTCTCTGGCATTCGTACGGTCGCGCGTTGGTGGAGAAGCGCCAGCGGCGGAAGTGGATGCAGGAGCAGCACGCGCTCCCGTACGCGGAGAAGGGAATCGGCGCGGGCCCTGCCCCGAACACGCAGAACACGCGTTCGGATCTGCCGTCATTCACCCCGCTGCCCTCTCCCAAGGTTGGAAGCTCGTTCAATCCATTCGCGTTCGTCCGCTCCATTTCGCCGAAACCGAAGACCGGCGAGGCTGCGCGGTCTGTTGACTCCCTCGAGAGGTCGAACAATCGCTCGTGGGACACGTTCTTCGACAAGCCCAAGTCGACCCACTCGAATCTCAGCACGAAGGAGATCAGCAAGCCTATGAAGCTCGTGAGCAGGGGCCGCGAGGTCTTCGTCGGCGACCGCAATGCGCCGTCTTCTCCCCTTGCTGCGGAGCCGGAGCGGGACTCGGGACACAGGACGACGAAGTGGTTCGCTCGATTTGCCACGCTTCTTGGGAAGAACCACGAGTCCACGACCATCGAGCCGTACCCCGAGTTCACGCCCGACCGCGGCTCGGGCTCTCGCCAGCGTCCCACTCTGCACATCACGATCGACCGCCCGGCGAGCGACCTGCCGCAGGTGAACGATGCGAACAACAACGACCCTGTGGCGAGCAGCCAGGATCGCTCGCGGTGGTCCGTGTCACCCGAGAACACTGCGCGCGCGCCGCCGAAGCCGTGGACGGGGCTCATGTCACCCACAGCCGGCGGGCGGCGCCACAAGCACAAGCCGAGCGTCCCGTCAGACGTCAACTCCATGTACGAGGTGTCGATGGCGACTGTTCAGCCGCCCGTCCGAGCCACCCCGCTGGCGATGCCGCTGCACTCGGGTTTCGACGTCCCGCGCAAGCAAGCGATTCTCCCGCACCATCCAGGTGTCGCGTATCGCTCGCCGGAGCCCGAGACGCGCCACCGGCGGTCCCTGTCTGTGCCTGCGAACAACGACGAGGCGTACGTGTACAACTCCATGCCGCCCTCGCGGCAGCTGACCGTTGCGAACGGGGTCGTGCCCGACTCGCCGCCGGCGGACCCCTTTAGAGACCCGAACGGACTCATGCCCCCGCCGAGCGACAGCGCGGGGCACTCGCCCGCGACGCCGGTGACGCGGTTGTTGACGACCACGCACGCGCGCCGTTCGTCGTCGGTGAACCCGTTCGTCACACCCTTCGACGACGAGCACCGAGTGACGATCGCGCACGCCGACCACGCGGGGGCGCGCAAGAGCGTGCAGACGAATCCGTTCGCTGCCATCGCGCTCTGAGTTTATGATTCCTTCCTTCGCCGCTCACGACATATCGATTCTTGATCAACGACGATTGACGACGGACACGCACGAATATCATCTAATAACGTATGTAGATAGAATGCCCTAATCGCCCCATTACTGTACATCTCCGCATTCCGTTCCCTGTCTTGCACACGTAGTGTATTTTTAACACCCTCTTGTCTGGATTACATGAGTCGCTGTATCCTTTATTTTAGGTTCCCCATAAATCCAATGTTGGACAACTCGCGTGTAATGAATCGCTTCAAATCCATTGACGCACTTCTAAATCGTAAGGACTAACTTGAATCTACGAACCGCTCATACCCTTCCCAGATCCTCATGGACCAGCTCCAACACCGCGTCAACAGCACTGCACGAGCCCGCCAGCATCGCCTGCGTGGCAGCCTTCATCATCGTCGACGCGTCCCCGCACGCAAAGACCCCTGGCTGCCTGGTCGCACCGAAAGGCCGTTCGTCGCGATGTCGTCCCGCTCGTCGCGCGCGACCCCGGGCGGCGCCGCGCACTGCCGGCTCGGCGGCGCCATCACGATGAAGTCGAACGGGGCCCGTCCGCGAAGTGCGGCGCGACGCCCGGCGGCGCGATGCGCGACACGATGACGGGGCGTTTGTTGGTGTCGGTGACGTTGGCGTAGGCGGGCTGCACGGCGGCGGGGACCTGCGCGCTGTTGAGGAGGAGGGTGAACTGTGAGGTGATGGAGAAGAAGGGGGCGTTGATCGACATAGGAGCGATGGTGGGCGTTGTACTTGAGCGCTGAGCCTTGGGTCTGAACCTCTGAGATCACTACAACTCTAGAGATGGTGCAAAGGGGCTACGGGGACGTTCCGCGGGTGAGCCGACTGATGAGTTTTGGAAGCTCGTCAGGAAAGAGACACTTTCAAGGGCGCTCATAAACAGTCATTTCGGCGCCGAGTTCAACTAACACCTTTTCTGTTTCTTCCCAGATCACCCCGAATTTCTCTGAATTGAAACGGCTAAACGATAATTAGCCTACAGGCAACTGCACGACGAGAACGGCACATACCAAGCGTGAAGTTCCTTCGTCTCCTCCGCATTCTGCTTCAACAGATCAGCCACCGCTAGCCTGGTAGCCGTGAGGATGTCCTCTGGCTTGTCGACCATCTTCCCATAGTCCTTCGATGTGAACAGGCAGGCTATGTCATGCTGCTCGCCGCGAATGAGTAGACATGAACCGAGCAGCGATTCTCCGTCGCTCTTGCAAACGCTTTTGTACTCGGCGAAAGCCGTGGGGTATTTTTGTTTGAACGCGAGTGCAATTCCGCCGCCCCATGATCCCTTGGTGTTGCAGGCGTGGACGAGGATGGATCCTGCTGGAGCAGCGAAGATGTCCGCCGTGATATGCCTAATTTTGTTTGGCAGGGTTGCAGCCATGACAGTGGACATGATTCAGGTCTGAAATGAAGGAGAACTTGCAGGAGAAGATTCGTTTGCAAATATTTGAATTTTATCCAATTTTGTCCCACTTTCTTCCCGCGACGTCGGCCCGTGACGCGATCCTTCTCGGATTTCTTCATTTCAATATTCCTTTCCTCCTGGCATAACCACAACACGGCTGCTCGATGCATCGACTTATCGCAAGAATTCTCGATTTAAAATATTTATTTCAGGAGGGCTCGTAGCTTTTCCTATTTTGTTGACGGGCATCCGATGGCGGCGTCTGCTGAACGTTGGACAATGACCACCGGACCGACGGAGCTCTAGGGAGCTGCGCTCTCAGCGCTTCTCAAGTTCTATCTGTCAAGGACAGAGGGCGCACCGCGGCTCCTTATCATCCGCTGCACACTAATCTAAACCGTGACATGTCGTCACCCCTCCGTGCTTTCTCGTGTCCTTTTTTTACGCCCTGCTGCAGCTGACATCTTCGAAACGCGTCCGCTCGTTTCTTCAACCCTTGATTAGGGCTCGGATCCGGAGAAGAGCCCTCGACATATCGATGCATTATTGTTGAAAGCGGTCATTGGGACATCCTACCACTCCGCCATACCACTTTTGTTCTCACACCACCAGTTGTTTTTGGCCGATACGACACTGCTGACTCTGCTTCTGTCTACCTCTTGCCCCAATCCTCCCCTTCTGGAAAGTTGCGTTGCGAAAAATCCTTCGGGATGGGGCTAGCGACACCAATTCTTCATCAGAACCCAACACATGTTGCGGGGGTCGCATTAAATCACGAGACTTACGCGAGTCGAGCTTGACGCGCCCGAAGGCATTGAATGGAACTTTTACCACACTCCGACCGGATGCCATGTGCTTCGAATCTACGAAGCGTATTTTGTGATGGATACATTTACTTAAAGGTGCGTAAGGACTTTCTCGATCGTATGAGCGCTATCCATGGCTCACCTCGCCTTATTAACCGCAGGACTCCTGCTCTCATTTGGAGACTTCGTGAACGGTCAGCCTTCTCCAGCTGTCCAGGCAGCGATCACAGCGGCGATCAAGAATGCCGCCAACGCGACGGCCTTGGACTACACGGCGTTCGTGAATCCATTCATCGGAACTGGTATGTTATTGCTTCAATCTGGAAACGTTGTCTTAAACGAATCTGTAGACAATTTCGGTGATGTCTGGTAAACCGCCCCGCCCTATATTATGCCATTATCTTGCCCTAAATAGTCTATTAGTCCCGGCGCATCAATTCCGTTTGGAATGGTGAGGATACTGTCTACAGCATACGGACCCCATAATGACCATTCCCTCAGGTCAAATTTTCCACCGACCTTACGGGTTATGCTCCCGCAGGTTTGCACAAGTAAATTGTCCGCCGTCCACACGATCCGACGTATCATGCAGGATATGTCACCGACCCCACACAGTCGATTCGTGGCTTGAGCCCCATGCACGACAGCGGCACCGGCTCCTCCCTGGGTACATACGGCAACTTCGAGATCATGCCCCTCCTCTGCCCCCACGGATTTGACACCTGCACCACCAGTCTCGCTTCGCGCGAGCGGCTACGCAAGCCCAACACAGACGGTGCGTATTGGTACTCCATTCTCCTGCCTCCATGCTCACACCTCCCGATAGTGGCCTCGCCCGGTTACTTTGCACAGACGTTGGACAACGACATCCTCATGGAGGCGACTGCTACGCGCCGTGCTGGCCTGGAGCGCTTCACATTCCCGAGCGGATCCAAGCCGTACTTCGTCCTCGACCTCGCGAACGATCTCCCGAACTCCTTTGCTGGTGGCACGCTGAATATCGATCCGATGATGGGGCGGGTGACTATCGGTGGCCATTGGGGGTCCAGGTGTGCTTCTTTCTCCGAATCAAAGCTAGTCACCGCTAACGGCTGCCTACTTACTAGTTTCGGACCCGGGAGATTCAACTATCAGGCATTCGCGTGCTATGACCTGCTTGACGGGGGCGCACAGACTCTGAGCGAGTACGGCGTCTGGACAGCCGACAGGTCAGCTGTGACCTGCTCCTTGACCGATGTCCCGCCCGCTTACAACTCGGTAGTTTCGGGCTCGACGCGAAAGGTCTCGGCCAGACGCACCTTAATCTCTCGATCAATTTGTTCGGAGGGGTCTACCAAAGCGGCGCCCTATTCTCATACGAGAACAACCCAAAGCAGGTCAACATCCGCGTCGGCATCTCCTTCGTATCGACCGACCAGGCCTGTGCGAACGCCGAGTCCGAAGTCGGTGGCTCGTCGTTCGAGGACATCGAGGCGCAGGCCAAGGCGCTCTGGAATGAGAAACTCAGCAAGATCGAGCTTGACGTCCCCAACACCCCTCCGAATGTCACAGAATTGCTGTATTCGTCGCTCTATCGCGCATCACTCACTCCGGTAGGTGCCTTTCGTCCTTGCGTTGTTGTCCTGCTAATAAGCAGTTATGAAGAACAATGCCACGGGCGAGACGCAAGGAGTTTTCGCCGGTACTAATTCATTTTATTTCGACTCGCTGTACTGCAGTTGGGACACGGTAAGTGCCTCATTCACTTCGCGTCACTGCCTGTCTCCAATCGTGGTCATAGTTCCGCACGTTCTATCCCTTGATGTCCCTGCACTCGCCCGTCGAATTTGCTCAGATTGTCGAGAGTTACATCGACGGGTGGCGTAAGAACGGATGGATGCCTGAGTCTGTTTTTTGCACTCGATTTTTTCTATACCCTAACCCTAATTTCCCAAGGTGCCGCGCCAACAACCTCCCAGGATGGACCCAAGGAGGTGTGTTCGCTGCACTTTTGCGCCCAGCGCCGCGCATGCTTATCATGTCTAGGCTCGAGCGGAGACGTCATCGTCGGACACTTTGCCACCCACTACCACAATGAAGCTGCCGCGCTCGGCATCGATCTGGAGGAGCTCTATTCCGCTGCGTGGACAGACGCGGAGGTCAACCCGCCCGAGTGGAATATCCAGGGCCGGCAGTCCAATGTGTACAAGTAAGCGTTCTCGCATCATACGCTCGCAGTATCAAGCTCATCGTAGCTCAGTGAATTTGGTTATGTACCATTTGCTGTGCTGGATATTTCTAGCACCGGCCGGCAGACGCGGGAGGGAAGCAGAACTCTGGAGGCGAGTCGTGTGCCCTTCAAATGGTGATTCTGGTGTTGACGCAAATCCACAGTACGCCTTTGAAGATTTCGCTATTCGCCAGATTGCCCAACTGTTGGGAAAGACCGACGATGAAGCAAAATTCGCTAACCGTTCTTTGGTTAGTGCATTCCTTGCTTTTCTCTGTCGCTCTGATCGTTCCGGCTTAGAACTATCGCAATGTTTGGTAACGATGCCAGTGCACCGCATCTAACCAGACCTGAAATTCGTCTATAATATAGGGATCCAACAGTAGTCAGCGACGGGTTCAAAGGTACGAAACCTGTCTAATCTCGCAATAGCCTCCAACTCTGTTGTAGGATTCGCTCAGAAACGCTATAGCAATGGCAAATTCAACTTCACCGACCCCACACACTGCTCGCCCGTTGACAATACGACGACGGAATGCTCTCTGCAGTCCGACAACACGAATGGGGTGAGAGTGGTCAATCAATGCAATCTAGGGCCATAGCCTAATCGTCATCGTTTTGTTAGTTCTATGAATCATCGTCTTGGGAATATAGTTGGTGAGTTTCCATCTCTCTGTCCGAAGGCGTGGCCCGACATCGACTATGCAGGTTCGCACCCACGATACTGCCCACCTCATCGAGTTGATGGGAGGAAATGTGAGGTCGTATGATCTTCTATAGAGGGATTCCCTAATTTTTTCACCCCAGGCTACGTTCGTCAAAAGACTGGACCACTTCTTCGCCGTGGGTGGAGTTAAGCTATGACTCCAGGACAACTACGCTGACTCTGCTTCCGCAGGCTGGCTACTACGGGGCCGGAAATGAACCCTCGTTCCAGGTTGGTCTCTGTTCACTTCCACGACAATCCTTCTTTACCTTGAGTTTCCACAGACTCCCATCGGGTACCACTACGCTAACCACCCGGCCAAATCTGTTGACCGCGTCCGCCAAGTAGTCTTTGAGAATTTTGACATCAGTGAGTTACCACGATGGTGGGCGTATACATTCGGTGCTGAGGCTCATCCTTCCGCAAAAAGCTGCTGCCGGATTGCCAGGCAACGACGACCAAGCTGCGATGGCTTCCCTCCTTTCTTTCCACCTCTTGGGCCTTTATCCTGGTCCGTTCCTTTGCTTCTTTGCTCGCCTTGTTGTTTCCAACTCGCCGTCAAATAGTGCCCTCGACTACACAATACCTAATCCTCTCGCCCTTCACACCTAAGTACACCATCCACAACTCGTACCTCGGGACATCGACGACGGTAACAACAGTGGGCTTCAATGCCCATTCCGTGCAGAAGACCATCCCGCCCGGCGTCGCCGCGTACGTCAAGAACGTGACAATTAACGGCGTTCCGTCGGCGTCGCGGTGTCACTTTGATTTCTACGAAGTCTTCAGGTTGGGAGGCAATGTTACGATTGAATTGACCGCAGACAAGACGGAAGCGGACGACTGCCTTGGGACCTCCCCGAGAGCATATCGACGGGCGGCTTTGCCAGCGCCAGATAATTGGACATCAAACTGTGGCTTCTTCCTGTTGTTTTCGGACGTAATTTGAGCTGTATATCTCCCTAGTATTAAAATTACGTGTGTCTGTCTGTCCGAAGCCTTTTCAATCTCAGCTATCTCCGCTTCAAATTATCGGACGAGTTGGTCGATGACTTTTTCCTTCGACGCCACGTCTCTCAAACAGGCTTTCTATTCACGTCTCTCAAACAAGCTCTCTATTGCCTAACTACTTCTGTTTCTATCATGTACTCATCTGTATCTTAAGCAAATGCTTCGAATCAGTGTGTATTATCCTCATTCGCTCTGGTCTTTTCCATATGAATATCGACCCTTCTCTCCGAGTTCTCACCCCACCTTTTATGATTGCGACCTATTACGTGTATTGCCAATATTGTGTACATCTAGCTCTTCCGATCTTCGACTGTCTCAAATGTGACGAATGAATCTCATAATATATACCTTGCACGCACTCTGAACTTTGCGCGAGTCATTCCCACCCTCCCTTTCCAAGGCCATGTCTTCCTTCAACGCTATTGGTTTCTTTGCACTCGCCGCTGGCCAGCGTCTTTCTACGCAGCGCCCTGGAGCTGAATTTGCCATCCACCACTGTCACTACCAAACCTCTCTCAAGTCTTCGAACGGACACAACATTGCGGCCAAGCTTCGAATCTACTCTAGCACAGTGCTGCCAGATGATACAGTTGCATTTGTAGTTGCCAAGGTATCCGTACCGACTGGACAATTGGTGGAACTCGATGCTTTCATTGTCGTACCTTTCCCGGGTGACCCCCGATCTCCTGATTACGAGGTATGCATGTACTGTCAGTATTATCTTCGACATTCAGTGTCTTTCCAGGATGCAATCCCTGAGATTCCTGTTTTCCTTTACGGCGTTGGCCACATTCCTGCGAACCATTCCCACCAAATCCTCACAGATGAACATAACGGTGCAAAGGCCTTCACCGTCGTTCTATCTGATTACGTTGATGGTCGTCTACAAGGTTCTACTGTCCAGTATATCGTTCTCTTCATGTTTTGTTTTTTGTACTGATTTTCCTTCTTAGGTGTGTTATGCCAGCCACCGCCCGCTGGGCAAATACTCCCATTCCACGCGCCCAAAGCTGCACCCAATTCTTGGGCATCTGCAACGGCACATCTAGCTCTGGACTTCTCCGTGTTGTTGTTGAACATATCACTCTTAGCATTGCGCCCCAGCCTCAGTCCAGCTCGAGCAGCACTACTGTTGCACCACCTGGAAGTCCTGCAACTCCCACAAAGCGTAAGAAATACACTGCATATACTTCACCGGCTTCCGTTTCCGCCATGCCCAACACTTCCGTTTCCGCCATGCCCAACACTTCCATTTCCGCCATGCCCAACCCTTTTTCGACGCAATCAATTTCAACCTCTTCCCAGGCTGGTCCTTCAAACTTCCGATCGTTTGATACACGGTAAGTTCAGCTTGCATCCTGTATTTTGCAAGAATAACTCACCACTATACAGACCGATCACATCCTTTCAGCAGCCAGCTCCCGGAATGTTGACTACTAGCCCCGGTTCTAGCAACACCAGGTATCCAACTTGCCTATGTCTTTTTGCATCCTCCCTAATTTTCCTCCAGGAAAAGAACCGTTTCAGACGCCAGCAGTCTGTCGTCACCTGCTGGCGACGATGAGCAAGAAGCCGACAAAAGTCCAAAGAAGAGAAAAGGGAAGCAGAAGAAAGTGAAGAATTGATATGAATGCGTTTGATGTATACAGTACCGCGAAACTTTCCTTGAATTACTTGCTGACATGAGAAATGCGACTCTGTGTTTTTATCTGTTCTGCTTCTGTTGACCTCGAGCATGAACATCTTCACAAAGAAATCGTCTCAAACAATGAGACTGGCGTAGATGCGGTAATTTGCCGAACAGCTTCGGAGACATCTGATTAACGATGTCCACTGCCTCGACAACTCCACATCGATGACTTCTGACCAGCCCTGGATCCGCGACAGCCTTGGATACTGTCATAACCCTCAATACTTTCCATCTCCCCTATTCCCGCTACCTTTAGGTAAGGGTCTTATAGCGCCCTATTTTCACGATTGGCAGAGGATCACATTTTGGTCAGCTCTTTTTGCGTAAGCGCTTTAAGCCTCCGCCAAAAAATGAGGCATTTGTCATTCGTTGTGTGTCTTTCTCGAAGTCCGTCCGATCAGTCGGATCGTTGCCGAGCTCAACACAGTCTACCTGGAACTCCGAGATGAAGAAAAAGGTCGTAATTCAGTCAGCAGCTCCGGCTATGCGACTCCAACCATACCAGTGTCGTGTACGCTTCCATCCCCGCCTCCTAAACCGATTTTCAAAAGACCTTGATGTGTGTTCATATTTGTTGTCTTTTGCCGCGATGCCGACCGCCTACTGCCAAAGTCACCCTTGAGTATCACGCATGTCACATACTAGATCATCGGGGAAACCCGAAGGAACCAGGTCTGCCCAAAGGGGCGATAATATTAGTCAGCGTGTGCAAATTGCGCAAATTGCGCAGATTGCGCAAATTGCATTTGGCCATGTTTGATAAACTCGTTACTGTACATACTTATTTGAGCAGTCACTACAATAAAGTCGATTTTTAATGACGCCACTTGGAGATCTTGGTAGCGGGCCTTGCCGCTCGTCGGCCCTACCCGCTTTATAGACTATCTGCTTGAATCCTTCGCATGATGAAAAACTATCTGCCTCATTGACAGTTCAATGTCAATGACTTCTAACCAGCCCTGGATCCGCAACAACCTTGGATACTATCATGCCCCTCGATGCTTTTCGTTTTCCCTATAGACTATTGCTTGAATCTTCAGATGACGGAAACCTACTGGAAAACTTTGCCCACGACAACAAAAAAGCTATAAAAATGGACAGGTCTTTGACGTCTGCATATCTGCATACAATTCTATGTCGACCCCAATCCTAGCACACACTTACTATTTGTTCTTCCGACCTTTGGCGCGACGTGGTACAGTGCAATCATTACGTGAAACTTTGTGTGCCTGACATACACTTCCAGCACAATTCTCACTCGACGTGCCTGCAGAAGGTCCAAATGTGATCCATTCCAAAGAAGAAACACGTAACGAGATCATCCGTGTTGTCAATTCTACTTGGACCAATGGAATTGCTCCCGGAATGGGATTGCTGCCGTCGATCATTGCTGCACGTCTTTTTAAATTTTCGCAATGATATCTTAGCCACTAATTCACTTGGAAATAGCCCAACTCTTCTGTTTACCGCACTGACCGCTCTTTAGCAACTGTCAGACATGTCATAAACACTCCAATTCTTCTCATTTGGATGCGTGCCATTGACATCATCGAAACCAATCTGAAGCGCTCCAAATATGCTGTCGCATTCTTCATACCCAGCGTGGATGGCTTCCATATTGTGGACCTTGCTTTTCTGTTACTTCGATTCCAAGATTTTTACATCCGTGATTGCGATTATCATCGGTTTGACATGACTTCCCTGTCTTACCAGATTGAGCCTCACGGAACATTTGGCCTCTTGCTCTACGACCAGCGCCTTCGTCATGCATACCATAAGGCGAAGCAGCTTGCACGCCAAAATCCCTCGAAATTCAGATCTGCACAATTTGGACATCCAGTTTCAATATGGCCACCCGATTCCGAATCGGAAAGCTCTTCGGCTCTCAGGGCTGCGACAATTGAGTCTGACCTAATGGACAACGTCCGGTAAGCTATTTAGATTAGATTCAGAACAATATATTAGCCTCACGGTATCTGGGCAGACGTTTGGCCCGACTTTAACCTGACTGCACCACTCTTTCCGTCACTCTTGCATCTCATCTGCCCACTTCACCGCTCGCTTCTCACTTTTGACTGTGCTCTCTACGCCGTGTGCAGGTCCACTATCATGCACTTTTTCAACAGTAAGGTCGAATCTACTATTTTATATGCAGCAGTCTCACTCTGGAATGTACGGAGCCCATAGTTCTCTGCAAAATTGTTCAGAAAACTCACCAAGCAATTGTAAATCTATTTCATTCGGACGAAACTGACGCTATGCGTCATGTCCGTGAACTTGGCCGCTGGAATACTTCTTCAATCTATGTCGTTACAATGGAGGAACTCATCAACAATCCAAATTTTGTGCGTGTCTCGACATTATTGCTTCTGTAACTTGCATTTCTAACTTCATTTCACAGCACCAATTTGAATATCAACGACATGGTCTTTTACATGCTACCTTCAACCCGTATGTATGTCCCATTGCATTTATTATTTGATCATGACAAGAATGCAGACTTCTTTTGTCCGCTCTCAACGAAAACCTGGATGTTCAATTTATAAATCACCAACCACATGATACGGCTGCGGCCACATCCGAGTCCCGTGTGGCCGCCAGTGACTCTGGCTACGAAACGGATGGTTCAGAGGTGAGAAATCTCACAATGCCTTTCGTTACGCAAACATTAAATGCCCAACATATAGACACCACCACCCCTTGAATCTGTGGACACCGATGAGGAGTAGGCATGTATCTTGGATCTTTTTGTCGGTCTGGGACTTTCTACGTCATTTACCAACTTCAACTACTGCGTCTTACTTCCATGTACTACTGTCCATACTCCAAATCACTTGCATCAATTTCCACCCAAATCACGACGCCGAATAATCAAAACACCGATCAGTGCATCAGGAAAAACCCCCCGAGGAGTTGTAGCCCGGTTAATTATGTTGTTCGAGATAGTGCGCGGTAGACAAGCGCCCCAGTATGTAGTCGACATTGTCTCTGTAGCAGCTGTCAATGTATATATAGCGCATCATTGATCGTCTCTGGTGAGATGTTGCACTACCTCTTTGGGTGCCAAGGCTATGTCGGGTACATTGTTCCAGCCCGTTGCAATGGTGTGTTACATCTCTCTCTGCGCCGACTCTGGCTAATATGACCCAGGCTTTCGTCTTGCTCATCCCATGACCTTATTAATGAGCTCAGTGGCCTTTCTGCGAACGCAAGTCAAAACCCACCTGCGTCATGGATTCCAAAAGAAGGTGGCCTCGAGGCGAAGTCTTAAAATAAAGGCAGCGGATGTGCACCAAGAAAATGAAGGCGGCATTTTGGACTTTTTTTCTGACTAGCACGTCATCGAGTTGATCCCCTCCAGAGGGGATCAAATGGTTCCCGTGACTTAGGAGGGGGATAAAAAAATGAATTCTAGGATATACGGTCTCTAGTAAATGTATCTACATGTATGTACGGGTTAACAAAGAACATGGCAGCAGTATCCAAGACATTATCAGAAGTCCAGGTGCGATCAATTGTGAGGCCGCATTTTCCCATCAAATGACATCCCCGCACAAGTTGCGACACGGACACGACAGCAGCGTTGCGGCGATGAAAACGGGTAGAGCGGTGGGTAGTGTACATACCCGAAACTGGATCGGGGCGACTGAGTGGGGTAAACCATTCGATATAAGCTAGCGGATGAGGGAAGGTGCCAAATTGGGATGGAAGATTGAATATAACACGAATTTGGGCTGGTCGCAGACCTGCCAAAGACTGAGTACATTGTGGGAGATAAGAATATGAACGATTGCTGACCTGCAATCCCAGATGACGGAATATACTGGGATGGATCTTCTATAACAAGGGCCGTGTCGAAAAAAGCAGGGGAGCCAGGTGATCGTCCTTTAGCGGGAACAGCAGGTACAGCGCGAATGCGGTTGGTGCGGGGCTGGTCCGAGAGGTAGCGATTTGATGGCATATGAGGGGAAATTTTATTGTAAACATCAAATCGGTCGAAAGGTCCGGGTGTAACGGGGCACGTCTTGAAATTGAGTTTGAGAAAGGCGGTAAGTGCTGGAATAATATCTGCGGCGCCATGACGAGTTTGCAGTGATGCAACGGTGAGATTGAGGGTAGCCGGGCTCTTAGCAATGGTATACGAGGTGATGGTGGAAGTACTGGGGGTCGAGACGGGTACCGTGACCGTGTCTCCACCAAGCTCCTCGTCAGAGGAATCGTCCGAGTCGTCAGAGCATGGCCGTGGAAACTGCTTGTCGTACCAGGTGAGGTACATGGACCGAAGAGCCATGGCCTCCTGGCGCTGGAGCCAGAGCGCCATTTGCTCGAGATAATCGCGGCGGTTGCTCGCGCGGTAAGCCTTTTTAGCGAAGTCGATGTGAAGACGTTCCGGCGACTCGGTGTTGTAGCCATCGGCGCTACCCAGAGCTCGGATGGTGTCGACGTAGTGCTGGATTGCATGGAATTTGGGAATATTAAAATGTTCTCGAATTTCGAGGTCGATAAATATTTGTTTGTGTAAATGGAAGGTGTCGAGGGTCTGCTCGAGGGCGGCGAGGGTCCGAGACGTGTGAGACTGGAGTTGCGCGTAGTAGATGAAGTCAATCAGAGCTTTGATGACTGTGAGAACCTTCGTGTTGACCGCGCCTGCCAGCACGCCCACAAACACCCGCTGCATTTCCTTGTGTTCAGTGCCCGTCCACTGTGACACCGAAGAGATCCCTTTCTTGAAGTGGCGCAGCCCTGGGTAGCCGTTCATGGCTTTGAACCGTGCGTCCAACTCCTTTTCACCGATGAGCTCCGTACACCAACTGACGAGATGGTCCTTGAAGACACCTTTGTGAAGCTGGTGTAGGAGGTCGGGCGTGAAACAGCCAAAGATGTCGGTGTAGGGAAGGTCGGCCCAGAAAGGTGTGTACACAGGTCGGATCCCGTCCGCCTCAAATTGTTCTGACGTCGATGTCTTGCGGTTTCGGTGATCTGCTAGCAAGCGCAGGGTAGTTTCTTCGTCGCGAAGAATGGATTCAAGGCGCTTTCCTCGGTCGTTTGGATCCACGACACATTTCGGACATCTGTTCTCTTTGCAGCACGCCACCAAGCACTGCTTGGGGTAGTCGGCAACGTACGCAGCCAGAATTGGGAAGACACGGCGGATGAAGCCATCGGAGCACACCATCTCCACCCCCTTCTTGCCCGCTGCAATCAAGGGCTTGAGGACGAGGGACATACAGTGGTGGAAGAGACGGTAACCCGCGAGCGAACGAGCATCGTCCGTGAAACATGTGAGCTTGGACACCGGCAAGTATCCAACCAGTACCGTCGCGTGTGCTGTTGGCTGACGTCGTACTTCTTTAGAGATATTCCCGATGGTGATATACACCGGCCAGGCAGTTTTATCGCCTTGAAATTGGGACAGCTTTGTTTTGTCGGACGAGATGATGATTCCGCTAATGCAGGCACCGGGAGGTAACAGTTTCTGCATACTATATCAGTATCTACTAAATGTTTGAAGGACGATTCGCACCTGGATCTTCCACCACCAATTAGCCGTCCACATCTCATCAAAGATCCGGCTCGATTCCCTTCCATCTCTTCGACTATAAACTCTCTCCGGTGCGTACGCCATATGATTCTTGAAAGCAGGGTTGCTCATCAGCTCCTTGATGCACTCGACAGGGTCCCGTATCCACAGCTCCATGTCCTCAGTCATCAACCCCCCGTTCTCGTCGACGCGGTTGCCGACCGCAGTGACAATTTTGCACGTCCATTCTGGCCCCGTGGGAAGGGAATCGACCTTCTTCAAGAACGCGCGATTGTTGTGAAAGGACAGTTTTAATTTCTGGTTCTGGGTACACCGGTAAGTGTCTTTGTGATGCGGACTTGGACATAACTCACAATGGGCAACTGTAGATACTCATCTGTGGCGGTCTGATTCACGTTCTTTGACAGCCAGCTCGCCAGATCCCATTCATCGCCACTCGCGAAGGGAGCAAATTCAGACTCCCCTTCACGCTCTTTATGATCCCGCATCCTCTCGAAAAGAGTTTCCCCTTGTCCTAGAGGTCTACCTGCCTCGGATTCATCCTCCTCAGCATCCTCTCCGGGGAAGGACTCAACAAAACGGCCAAAATTCTGAGGATCGTCTTCATCCATCACTTCTTCTACGGTAGCTCGGCGGGACTGCGGAACGGGTTCCGGCGGTGGAGAGGACTGCTCGCGAGGGGGGCAACAAAATCGTCACCCATTCCCATTGGATCGTCATCGGAGGCAGCAAGAGGTGGGGCGGGAGATGGCGACCGCGAGGCTTCAGATACCGCCGGCACCGGTGTGTCAAGTTCTCGGCTGTCCACAGTGACGGCGCTCAGCGCTTCGGCCCATTTTTCCCGACAGGCGGCAGTATTGGCAATGTGGTGTTTGACCGCTGCTCTATTTTTCACTGGATGCAAGCAGTAATGGCAGCGCGCTAGGCTGGGCATGGTGGAGGGTTATCGTAAGTTTTTATTGTCGGGTTTTCACCAAGTGATCAAGTCTACAGCATGTTTCAGTGTACGCGATTGCGCCCGTATCGCCGCCCGTTGCTCCCGTGACTGGAAAAACAACACGACAACTCTTGACAACCACCACCACTCAACGCGCCATGTTTGTTGACAAACGGGCTCTCCCAGACCTATAAAAGGGCCAGGTCAACGGACTATATAAACCGAGGTGCATCCCCCCCGGTCTACCCTCATTTTCCCCGCTAAGGGCTCCCATTGCCCTATCGCACCTCTGCCTCTACCAACACCTCGCTCAACGCCTTCACCATCAATGTCTCAGCCACAACGTCGTGCCCTTGCCCCCGCCCCAGCTGCGCGCGGCCACGCCGCTGCTCGTAGCACTCAAGACAAGGAAAATGACCACCAAGGTATGTTCTTTGTCGTGCCCTCCTTGCTGGTCTCACTCAATAGCAGGCCGGCACCATGATGCCCCGACTCAAGCTCATTCGGGCAACAGAGGTATTCCACTCTTCCTTCTACTCTATCATTTCTAATTGCACGGTCTAGATACCGACGTCGGCCAGCGTGCAGCATCCAAGACTCAGTCCTCTCGAGGTCACCATAGCAACAACAACCATGGTTCGTGCTTGCCGTCTTCCTCTTCACCTTACTCAGGCACTCATTTCTCTCTTAGATAAGGACGATGAGGGCCACCAGCCTGCCTTCCAGGAAGAAGATGATGAAGAGGATGGAAGTCCCATACGTGCGGCCCGAGTCCGACGTATGAGTGCCAAGCAAATGCAGCTCGGTGAGCATTGCTTTCTGCGCCGCCGCTACACGTATTGACAATTCCCTATAGTCGAGGATTCAGAAGCAGCTGAATCCCGCAAAGCTGAGAAGGCTGCCAAAGCAGCAAAAAAATCGAAGAAGCAGCAACTCCAGGCTTCGGGGGAGGACGACGATGAGGACATGGAACCACGCCAAGATGATTTGGTAAGTTTTTCTTGCTCTACAGAAATAGCGGGCATTCATGTATCCTCTAGTTTACTTCCCGCACCGTGCAGTCTCGCCCGGCGGCCACCAAGATTCTTGCGCAGCGCAACAGCAAGGTCCCGCCGCCCCCGAACTTCCCCAGTGACGCCTGGCGCCAGACGGGCCCGTCCCAGTCGCGGGCCCGTGAGGAGCGGGGCCGCGAGGAGCGTCACGATGTCCGTGACCATCGTGACTTCGAGTCATCCTCTGCCTCCGACCACGACCATCGAGCTCGCCCCAGCCCAGTCGTCTTCCGGGGACGAAGCCCAACCCCGGCAGCTCGGCTAGCCCGCCCTCCCCAGGTATTGTATTGTATCATGCTGCGTACGATACAAGTGGTGATCAGTCTGCAGGTGTACAATATCAATGGTGGACGCGTTCCCGACCACTTGGACCTCCAGCTCTACCGTTACCATGACCACAGCGAAGACGACAACTCCAGCCGCACCCGACCCCCTCACCGCACCGACTCGACACGGGTCGATCGCCTCTTCGATGGGTACGACGAGGACAACTCCGGCCGCGCCCATCCTGCTCGTCCTCCCTCGCCTGCTCGCCCCTCTCACCGGCACGACGATGACGACTCCAGCCGCACCCGTCCCGCTCGCCCTCCCTCACCCTCCGCTGGCGATAAGCGCGCACGCTCACCTGACGATTCAGACGACCTCCGGACCGTACAAGCGCAACGTACCACCTCATCGACTGGCCGTCCGAAGGCCAAGGACTTCGACGAGACCACCCGGGAGCTGATCGCGTTGGCGATCATACTGTACCGCTGCTACATTAGTAGCAAGTACGCGTTCCCGACCATTCAAAGGAACTTGAGTTTCTTGCGAAGGCGTGGGCGAAGGCATGCAGGCAGCTCAATATATCCATGGAGCTTACCCCGACTATCTCCAAATTGGTGCGTCACAACTCCTTATTTCGATCCTCAGCTCACGCATTGCCAGATCACCAACCGCGGCTCCCATCTGCGCGGGGAGCTCAAGACCAAGATGAAGGAACTCGTCGACATCATCTATGGCTTCAAGAGCGGACAAAACAAGAAGACTATCACATACAACAGACAGCTCGCGGAATCGCTCAAAGAAAACTTGACTTTTACATTCAAGGTGCGTCTGCTTATCCTGTTCTAATTCTTTTACTCACTCTACCATACTAGAACCCCGAGGCGCGGACGGGCATCTACAAGACCCCGCTCATTCAGAGGGCCGTCAACGCGATGTGGTTTGCGAACCGACGCGACGAAGGTCCCAGCTTTCCCGAATTTTTTAACCCGATCACGAAGCCCGGAGTTGCGATCGTCCTGACCGTGGTATGTCCCTGTCTTCTGTCTTCAATTGCCCGCCTAACCTTTCTTGCCAAGGCCGAAAACTCGATCGACGAGCGCCTGACCGGGATCCGGACCGACATCCCTTTCACGACCAACGACTATCGCAGCGTCTACGACTCCACCTCCAGGCCCTCGAGGAGTTCGAGGAGCAGACTCACCCGCACAAAATTTTGGAAAATATCCGCATCCGCTTGCACAATATTGGCCGGTGCGTCTTCTCGCCGATCTCATATTCACCTTCTCACCACCTTTCAGCTTCCACTCCGGGGCCCAACCCATCACCGCTGCCAAGAAATCGGTTCTTGAGAAGAAGGACGTCGCTGCGGCGATCAGAGAATACGAGGAAGATTCGGAGACCGAGACCGAGGGCGAGCAGGGTGGGTCCGACGAGCAGTAGATATTTTATGATATTTTATATGGTCCATTCAATTCAATTTATTTATTCTTTCCTGCTTGACTGAGTTCTACTGTGTATGAAGCTCAGCTATATCCCACTATCTATACCTATGTAGGCTACTGGACTACGCAGCTATGGAACTCTGTCGAGGTACGCACAGCTATATTGACTGTTATAGTAATTGATAGCTCCGAGGGGCAGCTACATCAAACTATATTTTAGGGGGGTAACGACAGCGCTACAGCAACTACATTGGGTACGTTGCACTTTGTAGCTACCTAGATTTTTCCTGATGTGTGGATAAAGAAAGCACTGCAGTGACTGCATGAAGTGACCGAGTCTCTCTCTTTATAGAATTACGGGTGCTTAGTACCAATGTCTGAAGCCTTTAAACCCCTCTCCACCCTAGGACTTTGGAAAGAAGGAGACGTGGTCCCTCTCGTGTCTGTCCGTCCGAAACCTTTTCAATCTCAGCTATCTCCGCTTCAAATTATCACTCCGAGTTGGTCGATGATGTTTTCCTTCGCCACATCTCTCAAACAAGCTTTCTGTTGCGTGACTACTTGCTGTTTCTATCATGTACTCATCCGTAATGAAATTAATTTGTTTCCCCGCATATCGAGCTCCTGCCTTCGACGATTGAAAGAAATATTGAGAAAGGACAGGCATCCCTCTCTCTCGGAAATCGAATTGACTCTGTCTGCTTTGGGAGCTGTCTTTCTGAAGTACAAGAACTAGGATGGAAGATGAAATGAGTGACAACCAAATGAAGTACGCTCTTTCTCGGTTTCCAGTTACGACCTGGACTGGAGTTCATATTGATAGCAGTGGTTTATCAACTGAGCAGCTTCTTGATATGGATACCGAAAATCATCGACGTGCTCTTCGCCGTGAATCGCAGCGAGCACGACGTGCGACCGAGGATGCCGATGCTCGTGATTCACAGCGGCGGAAAAATACTGTGGCTCGTAGAAGCTCACGAAATACCTTTGATGAATCTCGGACTGCTGTTATCCGCGAAACAGATACTACAGCTCGCAGACTATCTCGAAGCATGTTTGATGATACACGGCAGTTGGAAATTCGTCAGCGTGACACCAATGCTCACCGCGTTCAACGTTCGTTACCTGCACATAATCCTGCAGACAGCCATTGGTGGGATCGCGTAGCCCGGTTGAATTCCTCTCCGATAGAAAAGCCCCTGCAACTTCAATGGAATCGGGTCTGTAAATATTGTGGTGTGAAGGTCTGGAATCTTCCATCTCTCGCACATTGCATATTCATATGAACAGATTTTAACTGGTGAACGAGCCCATGATCAGTGCTTCATCTGTGGACCAAAAGGCAGACATTACGAACCGCCACTTCCTCCGTACCCCGATGAGTGGGATTATTTTATCACTGACCGAAAAACTGCTACCATTTCGCGCAAGCTCAATAACCTTTTCTCTCTTACTGCTCTTGGTGTTCACGACGGCGACTTCATGAAGTTTCCCTCCGGTGTTGCAGCGGTAACATTAGCAGGCGGGCGCACCTATCACCGGATCCTTCCTGCACATGAGGGACAGCATGCAATCCGATGGTTCATCCATGATCCTTGGACTATGTTCACGAAAGGAACCGAGATGGATATTCCTTTTCAATGGATCAGTAGTGCACTTGCTGGACTTGAACGTGTCAATCCCTTCATCTCTGAACTTGAAAAGCTCAATGTTTATGATGATGACGACGATATCGCCTTACATATCGAACATTCCGACAATATCACTAGCAATGAAATTGCTGCCATTATCTCTCTTGCCCCTGCATCTCTTCCTTCTCGCCGCAAATTGGTAATTCGGCGTAAAGGAGCCGACAAACCCATATTCCTCGATATCCTTTCTCCCTTCGCAGAACCCTTGCACTATCTGCTTCTTCTGCCTCACGGCACCCTTGGATGGTCTCCTGATCGACGCACGGCGGATGGAAATAAATTCAGTCAATCACGTTGGTATCGGACAAGATTCTTTATGAATGCTGAACAAATGTCCGTTTTTTCGCGCTTGACCGGTAAGCATGTATACTCTTTCCCTCCAAAACTACTGACTGGCACAGGGGAATATTTAGTTGATGCGTGGAGTGCCATAGAAGAAGCCCGCCTGACGTACATACGCCTTAATCAGCATTCGGAACCGGATGAAGAAGAATACATCGGAACTGGTGATGAGGAACCCGTCCATGATGTTCGGCTCCCATCAACATTCGTTCATTCCCCAGCTTGGTCCGCCGCCAACATTTCCGATTGTCTGGCTCTTCGTAAAGCGCTTGGACCCGTAGCCCTTTTCATCATGTTTACCACAAACCCTCGATGGCCCGAAATAACCTCAGAGCTGCTGCCGGGTCAATCGGCAAACGACAGACCGGACCTAATTGTTCGCGTATTTCAGCAATATCTGTCAGCGTTCATGAAGGATCTGCATACTACTATGGGTCCTGTTCTATACCATATCCGCGTTCGAGAATTCCAAAAACGTGGACTGCCGCATGAACATATTGCCCTTGCTTTGAGAGATGTCCCTCGAACCCCAGCTGACATTGATGCATTTCTCAGCGCTGAACTTCCACGCGATCCAGGACCATTGCGCGATGCTGTCAAGCGTCATATGACTCATAATCACGATCGTTCCAAGACTTACCATCGATGTGGTTGGCCTCGCCAGTGTCAATATAACTACCCTAAGCCTGTGAAGACCGAATCATCATTCAATGAACGCGGTATTGTTGTCTCAACGTATATATCAATGCTCCATTCAATGAATCTTTTCCACAGGATATTTCGAGCACCGACGCCGTCATCCTGAAGATGCGTTCATTGTGTCTCATATTGCTTGGCTCATCCTCAAATACGACTGCCATATCAATGTGGAATACTCTATGGGTGTTAACCTTTTCCAGTATCTATTCAAATACTTCTATAAAGGCCCCGACGAGGCAAACTGGGCTGTTCGGAAAATACCTACTCATGCAACAGAGCAATCTTCATCTGCTACTGCCATTCGGAAACCCGTTGATGAGATCAAAAACTACGAACGGGGACGATACCTATCTAGCATCGAGGCAGCAACCCGAATTGCATCCTTTCACATCTCTGAAAAGAGTCCGGGGGTAAAACGCCTTCCAATCCACTTACCCGGTCGACAACGTGGCCAAATGGCCCGCAATGATGGCTCAGAGTCGGATGGGACTCTTTTGGTCCGCTATATGGCGCGTCCCCGTCATCCTAGATTGGATGATATGACTTACATCGAATTTGGCTCCCAATGTCGATTGGAGAAACATGACCCGACAAAGGAAATGCACCCTTTACAGGTACTGGAAGATGAATATCCGGGCCGACCTAGAATGCGGATTCGTTTCTACGAGACTGGTCACATAGGTGTGAGCCGTATCCAGATGGTTTATCCTCGCCACGGAGATGTCTTTTATCTTCGAACATTACTCCTCCATCGGAGTGCACGCGATTGGATCGACATCCGGACCGTTGACGGTGTTGTGTATGCAACACATCAAGAAGCCGCTCGTGCCATGGGCTTATTTGATAATCGTGACGAAGGCATCATGGCATTCGAAGAGTTACTTCATTTTGGTGCTCCTCCGGCTCAGCTACGATGGATTTTCGCAGTACTAGCAACCGAAGGGAGTCCAGTCATGTCTATCTGGGAAGCTCACGAAAAATCCCTTTCGGCTGACATTGCAGATCGCATGTTGCGATTAACGTCAGCTTCTAATCCGGTTATGATTAGGAACGAGCTCCTCCTAGCACTCCAAAACCTTCTACAAGGATTGGGCAAAACTTTAAGGGATATCGGACTTCCGGAACCTGAACAGCGACGGTTTGAAGTTGATGCCGAGCGCCTACGTTGGGGTGGTGACCCCACTAATCTCTGTGCATTCAAAGACACTCTTACAGCTGAACAGGTACCGATTTTTTAACTATCACTACTTTCTGCATTAAAATAGAAAATGCAGCGTACTGTATATGACCGCATAATGCAAATTGCAACAATGGATCATCCACCCCCATCCATGTTGACGGCCGCGCCGGACGTGGAAAAACGCATGTCCTTTATCCTGTCATCGGTGCATTGCGTAAACTTGATGAGATTGTTTTGCTTTCTGCGTCTTCTGCCTTCGCTGCTAAGAATTACCCAGGAGGAAGGACTGCTCATTATCTCTACGGAATACCAGTGGACGAGTATAAACCATTCCTTGCATCTTCTGTCGGACCCAGAAGTGATCGGGCAAAGTTGCTACAAGCCGCAAAATGTCATGTTATCGACGAGATTGGGGGTCTGCATTTCAAGGCATTTGATTGCGCAGATCGACTAATGCGATCACTCACCGGCAACCTGGACCGAATCTGGGGTGGACGCATGCTAATTACAGTTGGAGATTTTCGGCAGGTATGTTGAGATTCTGTTATGACGTGACGATGATAACACAATGACTGATACTAGATTGCACCCGTTGTTCGCTTTGGAGGACGGACTGCGATTTGCAAGGCATCCCTGCGTACTCAACCTGTCTTCGAAAACTTCGAAATTTTACGGCTTCAGACCTCCATGCGACAAAGGGATGATTTACACTTCTCATCCTTTCTAGATTCCATCGGAGACAACCACCTCCATGACAGTGTTGATCTTGGCCGTTTGCGACACACACAATCGGTTCAGGAACTCATTGACTTTGTCTTTCCACCAGGTGTTGTTACAGATCCCACAATCTGCATTTTACGGGCAATCCTCAGCCCATTCAATACATTTGTTGATGAATTCAACACAACAATACTTCACAGTGTTCCGGGTGAAAGCCACTGCTATATCAGTAGCGATTCGATTGACGACGACACTGAAGGCTCCAATGAAGCTGTCCTCGTCGATCCCGAATTTTTAAATTCGCTCAATGAACCAGGAATACCGCCACATGAATTAATCCTCAAAGTCGGTGCTATGTGCCGGCTGACTCGGAACTTCGACGCTTCCCGCGGACTTACAAAGAACACACGAGTCATCATTCGCAATCTATTTCGCTATACTGTCGAGGTGGAAACAATTTCTTCCATTGTAGCAGGAAAAGCTGTAGACCCGGTATGTGCCAAACGGAAAGTAGAAAACCAAAATATTAAAAATATAGAGCTTCTAGATACGCCTTCACATTCCCCGCATCAGTGTCCACTTCCAACCTCAAGGTTTGAATTTCGTTGTCCACCGAAAACAGGTTCCACTGGCTCTTTGCTATGCCACAACTTTCAACGGTTGCCAAGGTTTGACGGTTCAAAAACTTGGACTTGATTTACGCAGATCTGTGTTTTCCCATGGCCAGTTGTACTCTGCAATGACTCGAGTACCTGACTCCGACAACGTATTGATTCTGAAATACGAAGGAGACTCTTCAAAGTCCGCCACTAATATTGTCTGGAACGAATTATTATTGTAGTTGTTATAGAATAAATTTGGCGACCTCTCTCGACTCAGGCTTCGTTTCTCGAAACAAGAGGATGCCGGACCGCGAAGCGGTCTGGCAGCCGCTTGTATTGTAAAGATAAAACTCCATTGAGCAACAACACGAAAGCAGGTTCTCGAGATACATTGTATGGTACATCAGCGCATTGGATACTGATATCCAATGGAAAGCCAGTACTAGTGTTGCACTTCCAAGGTATAGATGGTAAGTAAGTCGTGGCGTAAAGATCGTCAACTCATCAGAGACTAATATTCCTTGGCGTCGTCGTCCTCCACCTTCTGTGCAGGAGCAGTGTCTGCCGCCGCGCGCTCAGGTTCGGTTGTTGCTGTCACCGGCAGACCGACGAAGACAACATTAGGGCGCGAGCGATCTTCCGACCAATTCAATCCATTGCTGTCCGCGTATAAGAGTCAATACAAAAGGGGGCGAAAAGAGGACGGAGCGTGCCTGTTAAGCGCATCTAACATTTTCTGCTTGACGAGCCGGCCCTTGATGTTCTGCTCCATCGTCACCTTCAGGGCGCTCCTGTTCGGCCAGTCGAACGCCTGGTCCTCGGGCGTCGTGCCGGGCGGGGGCACAGGCGCGAGCAGCAGCTTTCCCAGCCGCGCCTCCGTCTGCCGCACGGCTTCTTCCGGCGTCAGCCCCGTTGTGTTGAACTCGTAGAGCGAGGCCGTCGGCGGGTTGTATGCTACAACGAACGAAACCAGATCAGTATATATCCCGATGTGCAATGAACGACAAGGAAGAAGGGCAACGCACCGCCAACAAACGCGCCCTCGGCCTTCTCGTTGACCTCCGCGAGCTCGCGCCCCGCGCGCTCGATTTCGAGCTTGGCCAGCACCGCGGCCGCGGTCGCTTCGGCGGTGCGGTCCTTGAGCGAGTTCGTGCGCTTCCGGGTGAGCGCCGCGATGCGCGCGGTGATCTCGAGCGCGTCCTTGCGCAGGGAGAGCGCGCCGCGGAGGGAGGTGCCCGGGGAGGGGATCGGGGTGGGCGTGGCGGGCCGGGAGGGGTCGTGCGCCGACGCGGCGGACTTGGCAGGCGTTGGGTCCGAGGCGTCTGGGGCCGGGTCCGCGGCGTCTGGCCTGGGCTCCTCGGAGCCGTAGAGGTCTTCAGGAGGCGTGCGCTGGTGCGTGTCGGGAGGCGGGGCAGGCGGATCCTGCGTCGCTTCTGGTTCTGGGTCTGGTGCAGGTATCTCTTCTGGGATGATGGTCTCTTGGGAGGTCGTGTCAGTCGTTTCGTTTTCGACGGCAGGGGTGGGAGGAGGAGCAGAGTGAGGGACGGGCATAGGGACGAAGCCAGTGGTAGGATCAACTATCAGTGGAAAAGGCTCATCCGGAACAGGAGTATCGGACGTTCCAGTACCCTCAAGGTCATCGTGCTCCTCTTCATGCACAGAAACGGGTTTCGGGGCAGGGACGGGTAGATCGTCCTTTGGCGGAGGAGTGGGCGCGACCTCCTCCGCATCGACTGTCTCCCATTCGTCGAGCGGTTCGTGATCAGGGATGTCAGGCATCCAGGGCGACGGCGGCATGTCCTCGCCAAGGTCGTCAGGATGCGCCGTGTCGCCATCCTGGGAACTTCCCCAATCCTGCAAGGATTCGGACGGTGTGGGTGGCAGAACGACGATCTTCTGTTTCGGGGTGGTTTCGCGATCTGGGGCCAATGTTCGTCGAGTCACTCGAGCGTGGCTCGCGATAAACTCTTCCTCGGCTTCTGAGGGTATGTCGACGGGGTTGGAGGCAGAGGGGTCATCCGAATACTCGAGCGATTCAGTCGGAGATGATGAACGGGTGCTCGTATCGTAGTAGTTGTTGGTGTAGTTGTGACTGTAAGAATCCTCGGATGTTTCGGATGGCTGGATTCGCGCGATCGTGAGGTGCGATGACCGTGGGGGGAAGATGGGCGTCCTCGCATCTTCGTTTTCGCCCGCAGATACCTCCGTCTCCGTCTCGGACCACTCTGCGCCAGGAAATGTCCCAGGAACGGCAGACCGTCTCCGTATTATGATCGGAGGATGGGCGGGAGCCACTGGAGCATTTGGAGGCTCAGGAGTAACCGCGGCTGGAGCGCGCGTCGCCACGGCTGTGGGCTCCGAGACCAAGGTGCTGGCCGTAGATTGTATCGTCGGCGACGGCAAAAACCGCACTGTCGAAGTGCGTCTTTTCGAGAACATCCGAATAGAAAGATATAGGTCACGTCGGAGGCGACTCCACTGGCGCTTCATGCCCGTATCGGCCCAGACCGCTGGCGCTACGTCTGCCAGGGCCATGCCCAGGGCACTCCACAGCATTACTATCAGAAGTTTGACGACGCTCTCCGTGATAAGGAAGTCCATGAAGAGCCGAACACCATACGCCAGGTAGGGGTCGGTCGAAGTGGGGGCTTTGTTCATGAAGTGAAGCAGGACCACCCCCTCCCACAATCCGACGATGGTGCCGCTCAGCTTGATATTGTGGTTGGTGGCAGCATCGACGACGACACGTAGGACGATTCCGGCCACGATAGAGTACACGCCGTCCATTCCATGGGATCGATAACGGACGACGAACCCGGGAATCGTCGAGGCAGACACGAGGCTCATGGGTGAACACAACGGCGACAAGAATAGACTAGCATCCCATCATCTCAACATTTGACATCATTTTCACACAATGACACCGAACTTGCACTTGACTTCAACACTTCAACCGGTGCCATACCTTCTACCCAATCTCTACCTACGGTTGAACTGAGCCCTCGGTTTTTACGAAATCTGTCTTGGGTGTTAGAGAGCAGATCCGGTCACGGTCACTGTTGCTGAGCGATCGCGAGACTGAGTCCCTGACTTCAATGACTTCAAGAGACTTCAAGTTCCTCTACTCGCTACACTCGTACGAAATGACCCGAAATACACTGCTATGGCTCGTACCTCAGCTCGTTGATAATGAATCAACATCCGAGCTCCATTGTCTTGCATCCTTTGCGCCAACATGATCCGATGCTAGTTCTAACCAGCCCACCCTATCGATATTCAGGGTTGCCTCGCGCTCCACGGCCGACTTAATGGAACCTCTTTGTGCTTCAAATGATGCCATGGCCACCTGCGCTGTTTTCTGAGTCCGGCTAGTAAGATTCTGTGGAGATTATCAGACGGCTCCCCTTCTTTTGTCCCTCGTCAATATGCGCGGTGTTCCTGTCGCTCGTATAAAGTTACCATCGTCACCCAGTGACATTAATGGTGGCCTCGTTCTGCCTAGCTGTTGTCTTATCTTGTGTTCTCACAGCACTGGTCGATGCTGCGAAGTGCACATGTACACACCCGGAAACCAGAAAAGAATGGCGGTCCCTGACTCGAACGGAGCGAGCGCATTGGATCACCGCACTCAAGGCTGGCCTTTTCATGTTTCGAGGCGCCAGGCCTTCAAATTATATTGCCTGGTACTGCCTCGCAAACTCTCCCACAATAGCGCAGTAGTTCCGAGCATCAACCTTTCTGATATAGGTCCTTTTAATACTTCGGGATCCCTATACGATGGTCAGCCGCCAATGTCACCGTTCCGAGTCAAACCTCTTACACAGAATGCAAGGATTTTGTCTATGCGCATATGGGTTGTGTCTCTTGTTTTTGAGTTGATGTTCAAAACCACCAGACCTAAACCACCGGGTTTCTTACATTCCGCCTTTCTATTCTACCCAAGATGGGGTGCTCATTGTCCCCTGTGACTGGTTTGTTCTTTCCTTGGCATCGCTATACCTCAGTGCTTTCGAAGAGGCGCTCTGGCTTTCCTTCGGATTCCGAGGTACACTTCCATACTGGGACTGGACCAAAGGTTTCCCTATTCCCTCTCTCAAAAGCCGACTTTCACCTCAGATGCCCCGCATTTCTACGAGTCCTCATTCTTCAAAGACTCGGATCCCAGGAGCGGACTTGGCGGCTGGGTAGAACAACTTACGAAAAAAACCAGGTTTATGATGGCGCATTCTCGGCGTCCTTTTCATTTCGACTGTCGTATCCTATTCCACTCACGCTCCGCAGGAACTTCACTCCCTTCCCTCCTCGATGTGTTATTTCCCGTCCCCGGTCTCGTCTGGAATCATACTCGCCCGGCGAATGCCTCATTCACCGAATAGGTACTTGACAAGCTCATTCATGGCTATGTGGGGGATTTCAAAGGGTTTCAGGCAAATACGGAAGGAGGGGAGGTGGGTACTTCTCAAGGTTTCTTAAGTATAGACAGGACCCGGCTATGATCGCATTTTAGTGTCCCCACACGAGTGTGCATTACATCTTAGGCCGGTGCGTAATTAGAATTCCTCTTGCTGGCACTGATCCTTCTAACTTCGCATCTCTAGCGATGGCGGAGGGATATGTTGAAGCTCCCGCTGATTGCATTTCACGACCTACCTTTTCGCCCCATGGTTTGCTTCCAACTTTCCTGCCAGTGATCTCACTGGGCTCATTCTCGCCTCCCATAGATCCCTTTTTCTTCTTACACCACACGGTCCGTTCTCACTTGTTATCTGCTATACGCAACTGACTACGCTCCAGATGGTCGATCGCATGTGGTTCAAATGGCAACAGAAGCACCAACTCAACAGATATGCCCACGAAGGGGGATCTGTTCAGCGGTTAGAAAATGACACCATATTCGATCAATATCCAACCGATGGCCCTCCCTTCTTGACAGTAAGTCCTTTGATTTACATATTCGCGCATGACGATCGTGACACTTTTTGTTCAAGGTCAATTCTCCGATTCCGCACCGGTGATGATCTCTGACATGATGAGCACGACTGACGGCCCTTCGCTACGTTTATGATTAGATTGTTGTCCATGTGCTTACGAGCTTTGTGATAAATTTACCAAAATCGCCTTCAAGTTGTTACAATTTTTTTAAATCGGTCTGGCGCAGCGCCGATTAAGAACGCCACGGTCAAATGAGAATGTGAGCCCATCATCTTCCACGCCAATATTCCCATTCCGCTCTCAGAGCCCTAAACCGATCACTTAACAACTCCGCCTCGTCCACCCTCTCCCAGGCCAGAATATCCTCCGATCTCCCGAATGGTGAAGAAGTTGACTTGATAAAAGTCGTTTTCATGACGAGTATAGGCCCGTGGGTATTTGGCCTGTGAAGCAGCCGACTCGCTCGCCTATTGAGAGGTTGCGCTGAGAGAGCGTTGTCGTCCATGTAAGCTTCGTAACTTGTGTGTAGGCGGCCAACACCAACACCCGCAGGTCTATCATTGGCCTATGACAACGTCAGTACGCAGACTCGGATGAATTCCACAAAAGAGTTGACAGACATAGGCGACCTGGTCTTCTGAATGCAAAACGACGGAATCGGTCAACGAGCATCCCAACAGGGCAGCTATCTGCTGCTCGATGTTAGGCCCTCGAACAAGTTCATGCTGGGTCAACGGCTCTGCCTCGGACAGCGGAATGAGCAGAAGCCGTAATTTGGGTTCAGTTCCAAACAAAGGGTGGGAGGTTAGAGCTCGGAAGATCGCGTCTCTGTTAGACGAGAAATAGGGTAGAGGAATGTCATGCGCCCGAGCTAGAGCTCTCATCACGTCGATCGACCTGGAATGCGGTTGGTTTGTGGATCGAAGAGACAATTTAGGTTCTCACATAGTACTTGGGTTCATGATTTTTGCCTGAACAGAGTTAAGAGCAGTCTGACATTGCACATACTGAGGACTCTTAGGGACACATGTGTCCATGGCCATTTGATGCGACTCGATGCTTTCAGGATAACACCCCAAAGCCTGTAGCGGACATTAATTACATTTCAGGGAAAGAGAGAGAAACATATTCTGACATCTTCGCAGGCACCTTTGCGGTACCAAGCTTTGGAGTATTTCAGATCGATCTCTGTAGCCTGTCAAAGCCTTCAACCATACATAACGGTTGAATCTACACTGAACGAGCATTTGTAGCATCGGAAAGACCATCCTGGTATCTGGACTGGAGCGTCAAACTGCACTTTACTCACGAGTATGCTGTGGACTTGGACTGACCGTTTCAACTCGAGGTAGCACGCGGCGCGATTGCAATACAACACAATATTTTTGTCATTCAGTTTGATAGCTTCAGAGTACTTGCGGGCAGCGCCGGCGTAGTCCTTAGATGCGAAGAGGGCATTGCCCGCAGCTTTTAATTCTTCGGCCATGACGTACGGGAGCAAGAGCAACAGTCGCACGTGTTCGGTTACTTCAAGAGGTAACAATGTTACAATCAAAGCTATCTTAAGCCATACCCCTTGGTAGACATTCCAGGGTATGGTTTACCACAGATTTATGGGTTTTTGATTGGGAAACAAGTAATTTTGGACCCGAAAATCTATGGCTTTTAACAGGTTATGGGTTAGCAGAGCTCGGCGGCCTATGGGTTAAGACAGGTTCGACTGTGGTACTAACAACTAGACCACACCTAAGTCTTATATTTACACAGAGACGGATACAATACGTAAACATGTAAACAACCAAAGGCCTGATCGATGATCGGGGCAGAAATTCATGTTGGAAGTTTGGACAGCGACAGCCACAGAAAGTATTTAGATTCGACAGCCAACAATTTATGTAACAAGCTAAAAAAATCGCGATAGCCATCCTGAGGAAAATAAAGGTCCAAAACACGGTACGAAAATTGTCGCCATATGCGTAACACATAAAGGAGTGGCTTGAGATGAATACCTAAATCGTAACTAACCATTTTTACAACCAAAACACGTACATAGACTACAGTATATACTTGAAGTCAGGCGCCCGGTCACCCATCTCTCGCAAGAGTTTCTTAGGATACAAATCCTTGTCGCCTCTCTCCAACGCAGCACGCACGGCTTTCTCGCGACGACTGTTGATGCGTTTATATATCAGAGCGACTGTGGGAACGCAAATCAAGCCAATTCCCGCAAACATAAGTTCACAGGCGTCTTTTCATCGGATTAGAAATCAGGGTTGGGGAGCGCAAAAAAAGATCACGCACGTCCGACAATGAAATGGGGTTTATCTTGGCTGCGATATATATTGCTCGCAAAGGCACCGCTGTACCAAATTGTGAGGATGCAGAAGTTGTTCTTGTAACTCGGAACGTACCCGAAATGCCCGATCCCAATCTGAAACGCCATCCCACGGCTCGCTTATATTGCCCAGATAGGTTGTTTCCCGCCCTTGTGCATTCAGCTGCAAGCGAAGTTTACTAGAAATTTGGACGCACCAGGCAATGATACCAGGGACCGCAGCGTAAGCCCCAGTGACGCAGAAGAATGTTCCGAAATATTTAACACCTTCCACAGAACGAATGAGGCCCCGACGCGAAATACTGCGAAGTTATACCTGACGGCGCGTTTGAGATGTTGATGGAATAACCAGTCAAACACATGAGGAATCCCGCTATGATGAACGGATATCGCTTTTGCATGCGGTCCGAATAATATGCAAAATGAATAGAACGATCGCTATGAAGCACTGAGCCCCGCCCGGCATAAACAGAAGATAGAAACATACTAGCAACAACCTGAAACACGGAGGGCATTCACTGAAAGGACCTCAACTGTGTTGAAAAACTTACGTAGGGTGGAACCGTAAGCAAGTTCGAGATTGCGGGACTGTGCCCAAATCTCGAGAACGACAACATGTGAGCCTAAGAAAACTTCAGAGGCTCGTACTTACGTGCTAATGATTGTCCTTTTCGAACATTAGTATATTTACATTATATCGAACATTCAAGCATAACTTACGGCAAGAACAAGGTGATTCCATATACTAAGAAATAGGAGACGTGTCAGCCTGCATCATGAGATTCTGGGGAAAAACTCGTACGATTCGTGATGATGGACATATAAATCATCATATGCAACCAGACCTGGAAAGGCATCAATATAACGGTCGGTAAAAAGGAGCAAGTTTTATATCTACCTGCCAGTCGAGTAGGGCTTGGACGAGATGCCTCATCTCGAAATGTTCTTCCTCGCCCACAGACGAATTGTCGTACTCTAAGGAAAATGTCAGTCGGGACGGACACGATTAAACGGACACTTACTCTTCCTCCAGATAACAAAAGACCGTTCCTCTGGTGTCAAGAATGTGGCCGAGATAGGGAAATCAACCAGAACTGGAGACACTAACGTTACCGGTTAATTGGAACAGAGAAAAATTAATACGTACTGAAGAAGGCCAGGCAACCAACGACGACCGTGGCGATCCCTTCAAGGATAAAGATCCAGGACCAACCAAGCATGGCACGAGTGCCGCTCATGAAACTAATGCCGTAAGCAAGGAGCCCGCCAAATGCTCCAGCCAGAGATGCGGCCCCGAAGAAGAGGCCAATGCGCCACTGCAGCATATGACGAGGATACCAAAGGGTAAGGCTATTAGGACCGTGTTATGGAAAATACAAAACTGAAAACCGAAAAGCTCGTCATACTAGTAAACAACTCCCCTAAAAATCAAACTTTCAGTAAATATTCGCCAGCTAGACACAAATAATTCTCACGGGAATAATCCAGCCTCTGCGACTCCCAAGCAGATGCGGACCCCGACAAGTTGCGGATAACTGCCGGTACATACTGAGGTTTCAATCGGCCGACTTTGTTTTGGCTACGTACGTCTTAACAAGTCCCATTAGGGTCCTATTGAAAAGGACGTTCAGTATCAAACCAAATCAAGCGGAAACAACGGACATGATAATGCCCCAAACTACCTTTGGATATGGGTATTAGTAGCAGATACACAGAGACAGATGCTGAACACACCGTTATCCCGGCAGCCACCTGCACATCACCAACGTGAGCTTGGATCGACGAACCGCACAGCGGCGCTTACCTCGAAGGCCGGAACCGCTTGAGGACCAAACTACGATTGGGGTCAACTTCGGATTAGGAGTAGAAATGGATGTGGCACCAACTTCGCTGGGCATTCAAAAGACAGTACGGCTGAATTCAAAGCATCAGATTCGCGTTTTAAACAACAATATAATACGTGCAATGAAGTACATCGTCTGGGATGAGATGAGCAGAAGGCTACAGCAACAACTGCAAGTTTACACACCAATGCGATGTTGTATTTGTTTCCGGTGAGGTTCAGCTGTGTCTCGAGTCCTTGTAATCTTGCATTACCTGAATACCACATGATTATGGATGGAGTAAAATTTATGTTAGACCGAACCGATGTTTCCTGGAATAAATAATCCGTGAATCACTATCTGAGCGCAGAGCTGAAGACGAAGAGTCACCTCGATCCAAGAAGGATAGCAAGTACATCAGAGAGAGAATCGGGACAAGCCTCAAGTCTATCCTGCGCCACAGTCTGCGTTCTTCTTCTGGAGTGAGCGTTGGCGGGGGCGGCAAAGACGACTCTCCTCCGAAGTCGTACGAGCCCGAGTCACCATCCTCGAGGTGCGAATCGGACAATTGTTGGAGGGATTTATTATCCGACTTCTCCTCAGCGGACATGACAGGGAGCAAAGGAAAGATCAGTCCAGGGACCTGGGTCAGCTGGCATTTTAGGTTGACCGGCCCACGAGAGGGCCGGATTGCGAGGGAATGGTGCATATAGTGAACAAATGGACGTGTGAAGAGCTTCCCATAACGCAAATAGAAGCCAAACGGAGACCCGCGAATTCTGAGGTCGTGGCTTTGTATGGTATGGTTTTGGATGAGAAGGGAGAGGCGAAGAGGTCATGAGCCTTCAGATTGGCATATCATGGGGTGGACATCTGCCCTTGCTGTCAACAGCTAAAATGTCGAACAGATACTGGCCAGATAATCCAAAGCTATATTTGCGAAGAAGATGTATGCCGACCGCCGAGATGATTACAGCGTTTGCGGGAAACCTTGGCCGCGCCATTTTTTTTTGGAAAAAAAATGGACAGGATCTGGCTCGCGGAACAAGGTAGGCACGGTGCCGGACGTGCCGAGAGCCGCATATAGTATTTTATTTCGGATTTTTTTTTGGCGCGGCCAAGGTTTTATGCAAACGTAATCTCGGCTCCAGATCTTTACGGGGTTCGGCGGACTTTGAAGTCGGAGGCAAAATTCATCAAAAATCCCACCTCAGCACCTGACAAGGTAGAGCTATATCCGAGCTCGACTAGAAATGGGAGGATGAGGTGAAAGGTGAGGACAGAGAATGGAGGGAAGAGAGGTCTTTTGTGTGTGTGTGTGGGGCTTGGCCGTCCCGGCCGATTTGGTGCTCTTTGGGAAGGCAGCGGCAAAATCCGGATCGGAAAAGGACGGGACGCGGGACGGCCAAACCCGTAGCCGAGGGTCATGTCGGAAGGAGACCCAAAGCTACCCAAGCGTAAGCTCAAAGGAAGAGGGACCGGAGGTTGGGGCTCGAAAATCGAAGTTTTATGTAGAGAAAAACGAGGAAAACTGTTCTTTTGCGGGATGAAAGTCTAAGGCAGGTGGCTGTGCGTTGATAGATCTAATCTAATCTACAACGCGCAGCCAAAGGAAAAGGTCTCAGTCTACGGAACCGCTCTTCCTTGTCTTCCACTCAGGCCGACTCGCGAGCTCGTCTCGCCTGAGCTCCCAATCGGTTTGTGACAAGGTCACAGGCGCCACAAACTGTATCTCGGACCGACTTTCGAACATTAAGACATCTACGAGGGTCGAGAAAGAGCAGCAGAATTTCAAGAAGCTAAAAAAATGTAACATAAGGCGATGGATAACAATTTTCAAAGAAACAAACAAGACAGGCAGCAAAAAAGGCTGAATTCTCAGTGGGTGACTTCCCATAAGCTTAGAAAATGGCGTCCGATTATCTGGACTTTTTTCGCCGGGATGCCGAGGCAGCTGTCAGGACCCCATCGGACTGAGATCTCAATTTGATGCGACCTTGGGCCTCTTCAGACTTTAATTTTATTTGAATCTGGAGAGGGGTACCCCCCCCTCTCCAGATTTATTCTTGCTTGAATAAACGGGTTCGGACTGCGATTTCGCCTCATTCGGCTGCATGTCACATAAGTTACGGTCCCTTCAGCCGGTATAGGAGCTGGCGAGGGGGTATTTGGTTATGTTAGGCAGAGTCACCTTGCCAGTCGTGGCCGCACTCCACTGCGACGCCCTCTCTCCCTCGACAACCTCTTTCTCACTGATTTCCTCTTCTGTGGTGATGTCTGTCTCGACCTGACAACCTCGGGCCTCTCGGTAGCATAATCAGCAGGCGCTGACTGTTGTCCACGACTTCTCATTGGCGACCGCATCCTTTCGTCCTCCATCTCTTCTTCTTCCATGTCCTCCAGGCTTTGATGATGTATAGGCACGTCAATATCCATTGCGAAGAAGATGAGAACACGTTGTTGGAAGCTCAGACGCGTTGCAGACGCGTTGATGTGGTCTGTTTATCAACAATATTGACAGTGGCCACGGTGGGCCGAATACCGAGGCAGAAAATTATAACGCTACACTCTATTCAAATGTATCTCTTGTGGGAACTCAGAGAGATTAGATTTTCTGAATAAACAGACATGCCGTCATCGTTCGGCACCCCTCAAGTAAGCTCAGATAATCGGACGCCTTTTTCTAAGCTTATGGGAAGTCACCCAGTTGAATGGGCACCATAATTCAAAAAGAGAGTTGCAAGAAAGCATGAAGAACGACATAGAAATGTGGGGTGCGTCATTATACAAGGATCTACAAATATGGCTTCCAGGCTGATACTAGAGCTTACAGCCCTTTTGGAAACTATAGAGGGGTTTCGTAAATCGTTGATGCTCGATTTTTGCTTACCTCTGTTTGCGATAGCGTCATCAGCTCCACACTGCCGAATCGTGTTTGTCTTCTGTGAATCTTTCTGGGTACATGATATTTTAGTTAGTTGCCGCTATTTAATGTTTCTAGCTCTTTATCTCAGTCTATTCAGGCCGTCATTATCACAGTTATGCCCACTGCAGGAAAGCTACACTCAACTTGCAGCCAATTGTGGAGTCACGGCACTGTACGGCAGTGTGGAGCTGGTCTTAGCCGATGACACTATCGCAAACAGCGGTAAGCAAAAATCGAGCATCAACGATTTACGAAACCCCTCTATAGTTTCCAAAAGGGCTGTAATAGAGCAAGTATAGCAAAGCTCAGGTCGATCCGAGTTGTTGTGGAAGAGAAAAAACAAAATTCAGCAGTGGAGGCTGCAAGCGTGACTCACTGCGCCAGACGTTCGAGGGCAATGATTCGCCATCAGATTTTCATCAATTTCTGCCTCGGATCATTCCAACCGGTCCGAAGGACCGCCGCTACTCTGCCTGCGAGCGCCAGCGCCTTAGAACGTCTGGAAACGAGACTAATGCAAATGCTGTAAGTACAGCCCTTTTGGAAACTATAGAGGGGTTTCGTAAATCGTTGATGCTCGATTTTTGCTTACCTCTGTTTGCGATAGCGTCATCGGCTCCACACTGCCGAATCGTGTTTGTCTTCTGTGAATCTTTCTGGGTACATGATATTTTAGTTAGTTGCCGCTATTTAATATTTCTAGCTCTTTATCTCAGTCTATTCAGGCCGTCATTATCACAGTTATGCCCACTGCAGGAAAGCTACACTCAACTTGCAGCCAATTGTGGAGTCACGGCACTGTACGGCAGTGTGGAGCTGGTCTTAGCCGATGACACTGTCGCAAACAGCGGTAAGCAAAAATCGAGCATCAACGATGTACGAAACCCCTCTATAGTTTCCAAAAGGGCTGTAACATGCCACTACTTATGTGTGCGAATCTAACACTCATAACGTTCACTGCCTCGGAAAAGCTGGACAGACATCTGAAGATTCTCAAGAAGGCAAGGTTAGCTATGAATGGGCCGAAATGATATTCAGCCTTTTCAGAGGAGTTCCATGCAACGGCCAAGATTATACTTCAAGACAGCCTGACGAGCACACGTTGGATACCAAAAATCTGGACACTTTTCAATATTCCCACGCTTTTCTGTGTAAGCCAAAGTGATTCAATTTTTTGGACCAATTTTTTTTTCAAAACTTTGTCCGGACTCCGGTATCCGACCTCGAAAGGGATAATCATCGGCCCCTGACGAGGAGTAAATGACTGAGTTAGTGAGTTTTCAGACTCCGACACATCAGTGTTATGTAAGACACTCCTCCGACTCTCCAACTTGCAAGTCTGTCTGAGCCTTCCAAGACGCGTTGGCTATGGAACGGTTGCACACAGTAGATAAGGGAAAAAATTGGCATATCAAACAAGGATGTCTGAAGGAAGTACAGGCACCCGCGGGAGCTCCGGCATTAATGCACGAGCCTCACTGGCAGGCTGTGCCAGTGTAAGTTTAAAAGTTAGTAACTAAGAAGGGTGATCGGAGGAGGTGTAGAAATGAAGATCTGATGAAGGATGCGGAGGAGGTCATTGTGGAGTAGCCGCCGCAATGAGAACGAAGTTACACGAAATTAAGTACCGTTGACACGGAGTTCCGGAAGCGGCGGTTGGTGCTGATTTTGGAGTGTGTTACTGTCAGCGGCTCAGCTTACTGAGTCTTGTTCACTCGAAAGAAAGACTTTTGGGATTTACATACATTGAGGAAGATTACTAGGAAAAGCGGACAGAACTTCATTGTTAGTCGCGACCAAAATGCTCTTGATAGCACTGCTGCGCAGCCCGGATGGCGTCGTATTCGAATATGAAAGATTGTAGCTCCTGCGCTGTAGAGTGATATAAGAAAGAGTAGGTGAAAGTCAACTGTGACTCACAGTTCAAGTAAGTTCCCCGTTTGGATGGATCCGCCGCCTGGGCGACAGACTCCTTGTTGATGCGTTCTCCCCGCTCCTTGCGAAGAACCTGGTACACTTCAAGCCGGGCGGGGATATCTTCCCTTCTGGTGCCTGCAGGGAACAAGCAGCCGAGCGCGCCTGCCTCTTCGATCGCTATCGCTGCGCCTTGGCCGAGGAACGGAAGGTGGCATGTGCAGCATCTCCCATGAGCACAGTGCGCCCGCGTATCCACGTAGGCAAGAGCGGCAATGCCCTTAGCTGCCACTTGAGAAGGGGGTTCTCCATGACGTCTAGGACACGCAGAAACTTGGGGTGGAAGTCCTTGAAGTGCTCGATGAGTTCTTCTCGAGTTCCTGCGGAAGACCAGTCTAAGCCAGATTACTACGTTCCACGATGGGCAATTAAAAACTACACTGGCCTGGATCATCTTGGTGGTAGTCTGGGTATAAGCCCACAAAGTTGATGAGGCTGCCACTTCGGCACGGGTAAAAAAATAACATCCGAAGTGGGCCCTCTTCCTTCTCCGTAATGCTTCGGGCCCCGGAAATGCCGTCTGTGAGCCAGGCAAACTCGGGGGTTCCTTGCAACTTTGAGGCGTCGAAAACGGCGCGGAAGCAGGACCAGTTTGAGGCGGGTGCCTCCTGAGTGTAGCCGATCACGTTGGTGCGTATAGCAGACTGGAGGATGAATCAGTGGCGGTCAGAGTCGAGGTAGAAACAGCTGTTTACGTAGATTCCGTCGGCGCCGATGACAAGATCTGAGTGAATTATGCTTCCATCCACCAGGTTACCGCTCCGTTCTCGGTATCGCATCCTATTACTTTGTTTCCGAGGCGAAGCTTTGCGGGCGGGCCTTCACCTTCACCAGTTGCCTGGCGCTTTAGCTCTTCGTAAACATCATTCCGGTGGCAAAGTAGGCCCTGCTTGATCTTAGTAACAATTTCTGGAGTGCGGGAAAAAACCTACGCGACCACTCTGATTTACCAGCCAAGGTTTAGTTGTGGCTTCTCCACTTTTGGAGTTAAACAACACATTCTAGAACAAATCACAGGTAAGGAGTCGGAACACTTGCTTCAGACAGAATGGAGTATACCCCATCGTAAGAAACACCCTTCAAATTCTCTTTTTTTACCCCGAGGTATTCCAGCACATGCAGTGCATTGCTTTGCACGCCAAGTGCGGCGCCGACTTCGGTCTTGATTTCTGAAGTTTCAAAAATCTAGATGCAAAATTCTGTCAGTAATGGCTATTGGATTGAATGGTCGAGCGATACACACCTCCACAATGTGCCCGTTACGTCTGAGTGAAATGGCGGCGGTCAAACCAGCCATACCCGCACCAACTATGGAGACAGTTAAAGGTTGAGTGGAATTTTCGTCAAGTGCCATTAGAGGCAGTCAGAGTAGAGGATTCAGTCGAGGATTCCGACATGATTCTCGGAATTCTTTTGCATCAGAATCAGTCAGAATCCTGTGAGAATCACACTCAATTCTGACCATCATTTTGAAAAGTGATTCTCCATAGGATTCTGCGTGTGATTAAATCCCTGTGATTCTTTAAGTGAAGGGATCATTAATCTTCGTTAATCCGAATCCTTGAATCTTTTCTAAATCACCTCCAGATGTGATTCGAGGATTCTGGTGTGATTCGGGATTTGAGGGATTCTCCCACGCTTGAATAAATCCAGAATCACATCAGAATCGAGGACAAGAATCACGCCTGAATCCTCTCCTCTGACTGCCCCTATTTTGTTAAGATACGTACTTACCCTGGCAAGCTTATCTTAAATACCATCCACCCGAATCATACCCTTCTCAAAACATCCAGATGCGAACGCCCTTAATTCCCAGCTTTCTTACGTAGCAACCTGACTACAGCAACAGCGGCAGAATCGGATCTCAAGCGACCGTCGACAAGACCCATTACTCTTGCATGTGATCAGGAAGCTAGGTATGACAATGTCAGATTGACGCTCCCAGGCCAATGAAAGAGACAGAAGCCAACTTTGATTCTAGTCATCATGATGTATGGTAAACGCCAGCCCCAGCCGATACCAATGATTCATGAAGCATTAGAACATCTTTGACTCTCCGGTCCGATCAGAGTAGGAAGATTCTGAATTTCTGACTGAGTTCTGTAGGTCTACATGTACAGACCGGCGGGATTGGCAGGAGCAAACACAGGGCCATCATATCTGCATCCGTTCTCTTCATCCTGCCACCATCTCTTCTCCCGCTCGACCCCGACTGTTCTCTCGCCATCTGGATCTTTCGGACCCCCACCCACCATCCCTTTTTTTGTCTTGCGATGGACGCCTTTGTTTCAGATCTCCTCCGAGTCCGAGCCTTGCGACCTTCATCTCGGCACCTTGGGCTTCACAGATCTGCATACTGTGGTGACTCGGACTCCCTGAGTCTACCCGCACAAACTCCTCTTATCCATGCGTCGCTCGCTGAACGGACGCTTGGCCTCGACCGCGACGTCCTTGACTCCACACTCGCCCTCGCCCCCGCAGACCTAGAGGCATCGAGTCCGACTCCAGATACGCACCGTGCATCGAGAACTCCGAATGCGCACCGTGCGTCTCGTCCAAATTCGAGTCGAGCCGCCACATCTCTCGACCGCGTGCCGACCACGCCCGACTGTGCTCGTTCTCGCGCCCAACTCGACGGGGATCCGCATCCCAGTCGATGTGCACACTCCCCAAATTGCGGCCTTGCCGCTGCACGCGTTCGCGCGCATGTGAACCCGCCGACGCGGACTCGGATGTGCGCGCTCGGACGCGTGCGGGGCATGCTCGTCTGAAGAGCTCCAAATGTACGCGTGCAGTGCACGGGCGAACGCGCGGATAGGCACAGACGTGCCGACGAACGGCCGCCCCCACTTCTCTCCAGTCGCACGTATCGTGGCCATTTGCCGGGATGCTGCGAGTCGGGACTAGCAGACTGTTATGGAACCACGAACGTCGTCGCTCAAGTTCGACGGATCTGCAGTCCTTCCTGTATGATCACCGTCCCTGTTCCGACGTGCTCGCAGTCCGAACTGACTCTTTCCCTCGGGTTTCATTAGGTTAGACACAACCGCGTGGTGCGGTCGTTTGTCAGCAGTTTGGGCCCAGAGACGGACCCACAGAATCCATCTTCCATATGGCATTCCGAACTGGCAGTCAGGCTCCAAGCTTTGCTCAAATCATCTGCAGCATTCCTTTCCACTGGCTTTTTTCCTTCATGGGATACTCTGTATTCAAAATGCCTCCTAGGATAAGGCTCGATAACTTGCAAAGCTCCTTGTCAACATTGATGGGATCATACAACGGGGATCTTGAGCCCACAGACGGACCCTCAACATTTACCGTTGACCCCGGACCTGGACTTCGAGTGTAGTACATAAGGCGACCCAGCTTGCATTCTGCACAAGGGGCGACCGGCGACCACCGGCGTTCTCGGCCAGATCAACCCCCCGGGAGGGCTCGTGGGAAAGTTGAGCTGCACCCTGCGGGTTCCAACATCTGAGGGGGGCAGAAAAATCAGAGAAGAAATAGAGGATTGGGAGAGAGTCTGAGAGAGTGCACTGGAGCCTGCCCCATTTTTTATGTCTCTCCTGGATAGACTCGAGAAAGAAACGAGCAATTGTAGGGTCAAGCACTGCCACCTTCCCACGACCCCTACCGGGGGTTTGATCTGGCCGAGAACGCCAGTGGTCGGCAAAATGTTATTGATGGTGCTCACCAAAAGGCCGGGGATGTGACTGGTATCGCCCCTTGATTCTGCACCCTAACATGTCTGTAGTTTTTATAACTGGTTGCTCCAACGGCGGCATTGGCGCTGCATTGTAAGCGGGCAGCTTATTCCGTGTGCCCAGGCCTGACCATTGGGTATAGGTGCAGATCCTTCCTCGCAGGAGGACATATCGTATACGCCACGGCGCGTTCGCTCGAGGCCATGTCCGATCTTGTTCACGACAATGTCCGGAAGCTTGTTGTGGATGTGACGGACGACTCGTCTGTTGAAAAGGGAGTGGAGCAAGTTTACGCCGAGACAGAGGGCATCGATATCCTTGTTTCGAATGCCGGGTACTCTCACATAGGTTGCAGCGATCTTGTGTTTCTCTTTCTGAACTCACATCTTCCGTTATACAGGTCCATTGCTGGATACTCCGTTTGAAGAAGGAATGAAAGTCGTGCAGACGAATTTCTTCGGATTTGTCCGTCTCGTCAAGAACGTTGTTCCGCGCATGGGGAAGCGAGGAAAAGGCACTGTTGTTGCCATCGGCTCCATCTTGGGTGAACTCGCAACCCCGTTCCAAGGCTTCTACAACGCCAGCAAGGCCGCGTTGCACTCGTACACGGAGACATTATGCATGGAATGTCAGCCCATAGGCGTTCAAGTTTCGCTCATAGCGCCGGGCTCTATCAGAAGTAACATATCCGTTGTAAGTTGAGATTTTCTCGACACGAAACAAAGATTGACTAAATATGTGGTTAGAAATCCGCGTATACCGTCCCAGAAGGATCGTTTTACACAAAATTGGAGAAACAGATCAAACACGTCATGTGAGAGCCTTTCGATTTCGAACGACCTATTCTAACTTTGATTTATCTGAATCCTTTTAGGTATCAGAGCCAGACTACAGAGTACGGCGTGATGGACACCGACCAGTTTGCAAATATCGTGGTTGAAAAGATATCCTCGCCGACTCCTCCACAATATCTCACTCTCGGTGGGTTCACCACCAGGTGGTGGATATTGAAGTGGTTGCGCCGCACGACAGCTGAAGCTTTGATTTGGACCATGGCACAGAAAGAGCCTAAGCCCGGGAGTTACGGACCTATGTAGTGTAAACCTGAGCATTCGAAGTGCAATGCAACTCTAGATCTTTGTTTTTCAATTTTGGTGCGAACTGGAGCGCTGTAAAAAGAGGTACGAGTAGGTAATATATCGATATCTCGTCGTCCCATCGATAATTCGATCAGGGTCCATACACAGAGCCACACTTTCTGATTTCTCGAACTTCGGCCAATCGACTGTCGGGGAAGCGAGACAAGTCCATTAAATTTCGCCTTGTCCAGGGATGGTGGCTGTGCTCAAGTGAAGCAGCTGCGACGCAAGCGTGCCTCGCCTCGGATCGCGGGCGCACGTCGGCGATCTGTCCCCAGCCCCTGCGCGTCATCGCGATGCAAATTTGTCCACTGCCTTTACATCGCTGGGACACAATATTAATGCCTAGTGTTTGGTCTGCCACAGCCCCTGACGCTCTGTCCGCTCATGCCCACTCCGCCGACTGCCTCTCCTCCGTTCCGCTTTCGGCTCGGCGCGTTGTCCCCGCCGGCGTCAAGCCGGCATCCGCTGCGCCCTACCCGACTACCTTCCTTGTCGCGGCCATTGGACCGCCCAGTCGGTTCGTCATGTGCTCTCGCGCGGCCGCAGTTGAGTGCAAGTCGAGTGTCGGGTGCGTGACGGCGGTGGCCACCGTCCATCTCCGTGGTGTATACTACCTCCAGATTCACCACAAGCTGAATGTTACATAAGTTCCGCGGCCAGTCCATATTCCAAACCTCAAGCCAACTTAAAAAGGTTCAACCTCTGTCAAAACCAACTTGAACATTCAACGGTCTACATATCATACGTAGAAGTGCCCCCCAGGGGCCCACGCACACTATAATGGATATTGAAATGAAACGAAAATTCAACATTATTACAGCTCCCTAGACAAGATATAAATCATCAAGCACCATTTCTTGAACCATTTTCTGATTCATACTAATCCCAAGCTTCTTTGATCAAGTCAGCCCCCCTCTCTCCAATGATGTACGCCGAGGCTTGCGTATGAGCCGCAGGAATAAAGGGCTGCGGGGTTTGAGTGCAAGAAGTAGACAAAAAAAATGCAGCATACCAAAACTGAAAGATCAGCAATCCGGAGTCCAGTCAAACCCTTGACGCTCAGGTCTGGATCTACAACACCCCACGATGCGCCTTTGGGAGACATACTCGCCGTCCCGACAGGGTGAAACACCGTTCCGGTATTGCTGCGAATAAATTGGTCTAGCTGCGCGTCGGTCATGCTGCTGTTCACGCTGAATGTGGAGATAACAAAGTCGTTCCAGGCCGGTGCGGCAGCAAATCGCAATGCGCTTTTGACAGATTCGCGCATGATGAACATGTCAACCTCAGAGCCCAGTAGATTAGGGTTGATCAAGGGGACGGAAAGCGGATTGCTACTGTTCAATGTCACGGCGCCGCCTGGTAATGAATTAGAAACAGTATTTTGTGGACTTGACAGACATACGTGAGGCAGGAGATACCACAGCAGTGGTGACACCAAGATAGTTGCCTGTGGGTGGCGTGGGGCCAATGATGCCAGGTGAGATGATGAGCTCGAAGTGCGATGTATTTGGGCCTGCAGCAGGATCCGGAAAATGATTGAAAATAGACGAGTTGTCAGGGATTCGCAGCCATCCCATGTGGGTCAGCGGATTATCGACGAGAGGCCCCAGACGAGTTGTATTCCACTCAGTGAACTGTTCAGCCGCGAGACTGGCATTTCGCGCAGCTGTCTCAAACGTGTTGGTAGAGTTGACGAGCCAGGCCATCACAAGAAGAGAATGGTCGGATAGATTTTGGCCTACAGAGGGAAGGTTGTGCAGTGGTTTGATTCCGAGCGACGACAGGGTGGAGGAGTTGCCTATCCCGGAATGCAAGAGGATATTGGGGGTGCCGATGCTTCCAGCAGAAAGAATGACCTCTTTCTTTGCAGTTATCGTGGTTGGTTTCCCTAAGACGATTTGAGAGAGAGCTAGTTAGTATATCAGGATACAAGCTACCTTTCAAATCTTGGACAAATTCAACTGTGCGAAATGCGCCTGCGCCACTTTGAAGAACACGAGTCACTCGTGAGTGCAAGAGAACATGCAAATTCGGCCGGTTGATATATTGGGGACTGAGATATGATGTAGCTGAGCTGCTTCTCGACCCGTTCTTGATCGTTGCTTGTCCCCAACCTTATTCCGGATTCAGAACATGTCAATGCGGAGGTGTGTTTATGTTATTGCACTTACCGATACCAAGCTGATACCCGGAATTCATATCAAGGTTGAACGGGAATTCGCTGAGTTCCTTGGTGGTCTGAATAACCCTAGAATCAATCTCAGGATAGGGGAATCCCGCAAGGGAGACCGTATTGATCCCATCAAACCCATGGACAGCAGGGTTAAATTGGCCAGTAGTATCGTGATGATCGGCGGGCGGGCTAAACCGTTCGTTCTGTTGCGGTAAATCAGAAGAGTTCAAATAAGCCCCACAAAAGTAAACATCACCTTTCGCATGTATGGTATCAGGCTGTCCCAGGACCACTGTTCGTCCCCGGCGGCCCGTGCGAACCTGTCAAAGTCCTCCTTTGATCCACGCGTATACACCATATAATCTGCATGTCCCATCACGTCACCTGGTTAGCGAAGATATATCATGGCAACGCACTGACGGAGCTGCTCCCTCCCAGAACAAATCCCCGGGGTAAGCTATACTGCGGCCCCCCAAGCCAACCTGGGGCGTGGTCGTGTAGTTCCAGTCTTGCGCTGTGTCGGGTGTCGCCTGAGTGCAGTACAACGGAACAATTATGTCCAGAACATCAACATTTCTGTGTATGCATGAGACAATTGGGAATTGTCGAAACGAAAAGGAAGCTTACGAGCCCCCTGCTTCCAGCACTAGCACGGAGTAGTCCTTATCTTCCGACAGACGGTTCGCAATGACGTTTCCGGCGGTCCCGCCTGGCATGGAGAACAGCAGTCAGCGCTTCAGCAGTGAGCCAGCTTCAGTGGGGGACAGGATGCAGTACCTCCAACAACAATGAAATCGAATTGCAGATTAAGCTTCGTCAAGTCCGCGACATCCTCGATGATGACGCCGCCGCAAAGCACGCTTCTCAGCGCGAGGAAACTCAAGAAACCGATCCAGAGCATAGTAGGGCGGTTGAGTAACCAGACGCCCTGCGCATCTCACGCTTTAAGCAATTGTCCGTCTCCAGGGGCCCTTCCTATGCCGAATAAGGTCTTCCGTTCGCTAGGCATATTACGTGCGGTCCTTCTCGCTCACCTGACCGCGCTCTCGTACACCTTTGAATGTGACTAACCCCACATTCGCCTATCAACGAACGTCGTCCCCATGCATTGTGCGATGTACCGGCAAAAAAGACGTGTAAGAGTGTGTACCAGAGGGATAGACACCCTACGAAAACATATAGGTCACCGTTGGGGCCAAGAATCCATTTGTTGAGAGGCTCTTCAAATCCTGAACTGGTAAACCGGGATTTTACGAACGAGCATAGTACAAGAATCTGACCAACCAAGTCGAGATTTCGCTACGAGACTTTGAGTAGCGGCTGTAAGACTCAACCAAAAATCATAGACTTTACTGGCCACAGGAACGATCTCTCGAATCAGCAGCCCCGGCCTTAACTCGGCGCGGCATATAAGGACAATAACCTTCAGTCGGGCGCTTCGTCGTGAGCACACTATTATGTTGCTGCGTCTCCGCAAGATCAGTCACGGCGCTATACTGGATGCCGAATTAGATATCATTGACGACTACGAGAGGTGTATATTATAATGAACATGACACGCAGCTTGACGCTGCAGGGCCTGGAGTCGGTGATGAATACACCAATGGCCGAGGTACGTGTACCAATGACGAATAGTATGTCACCGCGAAGGCAGTCGCACTCGGCGAGCTGGCCGTCGTGGTGAAGCCAGACAAGAAGAGGGATATCAATACCCTTGGATTTGCAGTAAGCAATCTGCGATTGGGAAGCATTTCTGCGATTGGAAAGCATTAGTAAGTCAACGTTCAAACGCCAAAGAGCAACAACGACGTACCACAACTCGAAGCTGCACTCGCAGCGCATGCTATTCCCCCCCTCCACCGTCCTTGCGACCTTCTCAATAGCTTCGCACACGCGGTCGAGCCCCTCGCCCGCCCAGAACTGCTTCTCATGCGCACTGAGGCGCCCGAGGACATAGTCCGCAAGATCCATCCCGGGGTGCTGCCCGACGCCCGCGCGAAGGCGGTGGAAGCCCTGCGCGCCGAGCGCGCCGATCACGCTCTTCAGCCCGTTGTGCCCGCCCGCGCTCCCGCCGAAGCGGTACTTGAGCACGCACGGCGCGTGGTCCGTCGAGTCCGAGATGACAACCAGCGCGTCGGGTTGCCCGTGCGCGCGGAACGCCGCGGCCATGGAGGGCCCGGAGACGTTCATCAGCTGTTCTGCAGTGTGACGGTCAGCGTTGCGCGACACCTAAGGCCGGGCTGTGGCGTACTGGATTTGTAGAGCTTCAGCGCGACGCGCGTCTCTCCGAGCGTGACGGTGCCCGTGCCCGAGAAGCCACCGCGTTCAGCAGACATGCGGATACCCGTGCGCGCCGCCAATCCGTCGACGATGAGCTGTCCGAGACTGTTCGGAAACTCGCTAAATAACCTGTTTTTTTGGCATAACTGAGGAAAATTACCTGTGGCGTGTGCCGGGGTAGGGTAAATTGCCGAGGCCAGCGACGAGCACTCGCGGGATGGACATTTCTGGTGGTGGGTGGTGGTGGTTGGAGAGAAAGAGGATGAATCATGAATGAATCAGTGAGCGAATGAATCAGCCTACTAAATGTTTAGACTCGTAAACAATCTGCCTGCGGAATGCAAAAAAAAATACGTGGCTAGCACTTTTGCCGTAGGCAGACTGGTGCCTCTCGGGACGACGTTGCCAATTCCGATTAAAGTTGGCTACTCCCGGGCCCAGAGCCACATCTGGGTATTAGGGAGTCAACTCCAACCGCATTGAAGTTCTAGATTGTCATGGGCAGGCTCACCAATTCTATGATATACCAATACGTATGGGCGGGACCTTGAGGCTAATATTCAACTTACGTTATATTTCTTGCAAGCGTACTAGGGGTTGCCAGATAGAAAGTGCAATCCAAGTACCTGTGTTGACTTCACTATTTGGCTGGCCCGAATGACGCGCGACATCACGTGCTTAACTACATCACCCACATTGGGCCACAATGTGAATGTCTCAGATCTGAGCCTACCGTGAGTTCCCTCATAGGCTCAGCACAAACTACGTCCCCTCCGATGAAGAGGCGGTTGAAATCCGCTCCCTTCTCATTCAGCCACTTGACGGACTTGCTCGGTTCAACGCCAAAATCCGCGAAATAGACGCAGTCTGCGGGTCAAGCGTAACTCGTTGGGTACGCTCATCGACGGGCGCAAGGCGCTCATCTCCCCCATGAGATCTCTGCCCCAGGACGTTCTTGTGGATATTTTTCTCGCCTGCCTGGCTACAGAGCATCCTGAGGTGGGGAAAGTCCGTGGGCCCCAATGCTTCTTGGTCGTATCTGCAGGTCCTGGAGACATGCCTCCCTCTCTCAATGCCGCTTCTGTGGTGCTCTTTCCATGTTCCATCGATTCTGCTTGAAGCCATCGACCATCATCTCCAAAGTTGGGGATCTATTGGATGCTTGGCTGGACCGCTCCGCAGCTTGCCCTCTGTCCAGCTCTATATCCAGGTATCCCCTAGATATTCATAATATTCTGGTCAAGTCCTTCCCCCGTATAAAATATCTGGAACTGGGAGTTCAAGTCAATTTTGACGGAGAGTGTACTGGGTTTGGAAAGTATTCAAATCAGACACGACAATTGTTCCGGTGGCGTTCCCCAAGAGTTTTGGAACCAGGCAAATGTGCTCAGTATTCCCGGCTTACGGCGTGTTGGGCTGCAACTCAGCGCCGATCCTCTTACCCTATTAACGGAATTGAACTGAGGAGCTGATCGGTGCCCTTGAGGTGCTTGGTAAATGCACAAATCTCGTGCATGGCCGTCTACGAGTCAGGACTCGTATTAATTCAGCAATGATACAGACTACCGTCCCTGCCCCTCGTCTGCAAGCACTCATCCTGCACACGGATGACCCAGCTTCATCCATGAACTGCTTGGACCTATCCAATCTTCGCCACTAGGAAATCGCCCCGCTCAAGTACTCGACGGACACCAGCGTCGCATCCTCTCCATCTCCAAAAATTCCCCCCCCAAAATTATCAGCAGATATACGCACACAGTGGAGACGCTGTTTGGGTTTCTGCAGCTCATTCCCACGGTTTCCCGGCTTCCCTGACGCGGAGGGCCCCGCCGGAGACGCGATCCTCGCTCGTCTGACTCCGGCTCCCGACCACCCCGGATTGCCTCTGCCCGCTCCTGCAGGATATGCACCTCGATGCCGTAACCAACGGGCGCTCCTGGCGTTCGTCGAAAGCAGAATGCGCGCGCCGCGTCCGCGCACTGGCAAATGCGTGGATGTCGACGTCACGCGCACGCTGGAGGGGGACATCGGCCGCTTCTCCAGCCACACGTGCGTCGCGGCGGGGCTGGGTCTTTCGATCCGCTGCACGCCGTGAGATGGCTGGTCGCCTACTCCGACTCGTGGGATGCAATTTACTATCTTCCCTCCGTCCGTCCGTTCGTCGACGACGATGAGCCGGAGGCAGAGGACGACGGCAGCGCCGATGGAGATGACTGCAACGCAGCAGACTTTGGCTGAACACGGGGCAGCTACCCCAGGGTTCCATTTTCTTCACACTGTACATATTCCTCCCACGCATGCTCGTATGCCTTTGCACCCTGCGCTTGCCTACACCCCCCACTGGCACCCCTCCGCGATGTCGCTCCACTCGCACCCTAGAGACAGATGCGAAACGAAAACACTACCATACATTACTTGGCTATCGTAGGTACTAGCAGAGTACGGTAGTGACCGTGCTGGCTTGTGGCGGTATCCAGTCTCCCTCCGTTCGTCTGATTTTATTAAATCCGCAATGCAGAGAGCGACAGAAGCGAGCGCAGTTAGAGTAGAGTGAGGATACATCGAACGCCATAATAAACCAACAACGGGGTTGTAGTCTCCTTCAACAACCTGTGCATTCAGATTGACACTAATTACCGCAAAAAACTACGTAGTAAACTATCAAGGAAGCAATACACTAGATTATCTACAAAATGGAACATCGTATGATATATTAAAGATACACTCCCTTCACATCCGCCTCCCCTCGCTAACATGCACGTCGACCCCTGCACGTCCACGCCCCCCCGCGCTAACACTGCACATCCACAACGACATCGACATCCCACCCCTTGACGCGCGCGGCGAGCTCCGCGCTCGCACGGTGCACGCGCAGATAGCGCAGCGGCCCCCGGCGGCTCTCGACCATCCGCATCAGCGCCGCCTCCGTGCACCTCTTGCCGCAGTGGCGGAACTCGACGCTGCGCAGGCCCGGCGCCGCACGCGCCACCCCACCCCCGCACGCCTCCCCGCCCCCGAGTGTGAGCCCGGACAGCAGCGTGTCGCCGACGCCGCGCTGCAGGCGCGCCTCGAGCACCAGATGCGTGAGCGCGGGCACGCGCCGCACGCACTCGAGCACCTGCGTCTCGAACAGGGGCAGGTGCGCGAGGTGCAGCGCGCGCAGCGCAGGCGTGGCGCCGAGGTACGCGAGGAACTGCGCGTGCGGCCACGCGCCCGCCCGCGCGCCGCCGCGCACGGCGAGGCCGCGCAGGCGCGGCGTGTACAGCAGGCTGAAGAACGCGCCGGGGGTGGGGGTGTCGCGGAACTCGAGCGAGAGGTCGCGGAGGGACTCGGAGTGCACGAGCGTGCGGCGGCGCGGCAGCGTGTCGCTGATGCAGGTGCGCAGCGTATGCAGGCGCGGCGCGGCGGCGAGGCACGCGAGCGCGTCGTCGACGGACCAGACGGCTGCGGGCGCGTGCGCGGCGGGGAGGAGTGTGAGTGCGGTGAGTTGCGTGTAGTCGTGGGCGTCGATGGGGGCGAAGGTGACGTCGCGCAGCGCGAGGGTGCGCAGGCGCGGCGCGTGCGCAATGGGGAGGGCGGTATCGGGTGCAGCGAGGCACGGCCACGGGGCGGCGATTTTGAGGTGCGCGAGCACGGGGAGGTACAGGTCGGGGGACTCGAGCGGGAAGAGGAAGGCCTCGGGGATGCAGAGGTCGAGGGTGCGGAGATGGGACGCGTGCGCGAGGATGGTGGTGAGTAAAAGTGGGATGGGGCTGAACGCGGCCAGCGTCGATTTGAGGGCCTCGGTGTGCGTGAGGGACACGCTGAGCGGGCGCGCGGCGGCGCGGCGGAGCCAGAGCTGGACGAGGCGCCACAGGGCCTCGAGTGCGGGGCCGCGCTCGGTGTGGCGGCGGGTGGTGGTGATGGCGAGGCCGGCCCAGAGGTGTGGATTGGAGACGGCGATGTTGCGCCAGCGGCGGCAGACCTGGGAGACGTTGAGCGGGGCGTCTGCGCGGCTCGGCGCGGGGGTCTCTGCGAGAGAGTGGTCGAATATAATGTCCCAGAGCTCGATGGGGAGGCGGCTGGCGGGGCAGTGGCGGGCGATGTAGGCACGCAGGGCGAGCTGGATGCGGGCTACCTTGGCCAGCATGTCGGGGACGTCGGCGGGGGTGCAGTGCACTGGGGCCATGGGGGCCATCCCGGGCGGTGGGGAACAAGAGGCGAGGTGAAACGCGGGGTGGTCATTTAAGCTGGCGAAGAAAACAGGAGACTGCGAGGCGCGATCGCTTCGGTCGGGATTCCTATAACAGGCACATGCACTAGTTGAATTCAGCCCTGGGCCGCCATCCGGCATTCACCTCGCCCCTCGCGACCGGCGCCCGCATTTACTACACCCAGGGCCGGATCTTGCCCAAATCGGGGTATAGGCAACCGGCCGACGGCCCGGGCAGTTCATATGAGGCGACACAACCTGCCACATCCCACATGGCATAAACTCCGATCTTGCAACTTGACGAGTAACCCCTGCACGTCACCGCAATTCAAGTCCAATTTCCAAGGCCCAGAGCGCCTCAGGTCACTATGCATATGCTGGAATCGCGACTTTTCAAGGAAAAAGTCTTGGCCGCGGCGAACTTGCCATTGGCTCATTCGCTTCACTCAGGTACACACGTCTTATTGCCCGATGGTCGTCTTCCGCAGCTACAACGCACAGGGTCGGCGACGCTAGTACTTACTTACTTGCTACTATAGCGACTGAGCGAGGCCTACGTACCAAGAACTCAACGGCGCTGGGCCGCCTGTGTCAATTTTTGTCAACACGCTAGTACTCGGCAATCAGCGCCCAGTACGTTCGGTTTGATCCGGCGGAGTTTGAATAAATGATAAGAGAAAAAATGGACACCGGAACGTCTGGGGCATTTGGATACAAACCCCCCCGCACCCATTCCTCCTACCAAACTTCTACATTCATGTACATCATATGCTGGGTCTGCCAGCTTTTCCTGATTTTTTCCCTTACTTTTTGGCCCAGCTGGTATAATTTAGGAAATGACATGGTTTGGTGCAACTTAACCTTCTATTGACCTCCATACAGCCAGGAAAATTTGCTCAAATACTAAGATGCATTGTATATCTGAGATGGAGTACTTTATGGAAGGTGCTGGGACATATAAGAGATGTGTGACTCGATGGGGGTGTTTGTATACCAAATGCCTTCTTTTGCTTATCATTTATTCAAACTCCGACGGATCACACCGAACGTCTGGGTTACCGTCGGCTCGATAGTGATGGATTGAAACACGTTCCGGCGGTCCGGGACTTCCGAACGTTGTCCGTACAAAAGACAGTCGTCCAGCGTTATTATATAATGATGTGTGATGCACAACCAAATAACTTACAGTATTTATTTTATGCGTTTTGCACCATCCAACGTGAATTTCGAGGACAATTGACATTGGGAAGTATTCAAATGACTGAAAATCTCATCAGGGATTTTCTTACCGATGAGTTACATCTCACGAAAGTTGTTCAGCTAATTTCGCAGCAGAACTCAAGCTTTCTTCATTATTCTGAAATTGGAAATAAATAATAATAAAGGTGGTGACCACATCTAGGAACCAATGTATCAATTGCACACGCGATTTTGTGGCCGACGTGACTTGTATCGCGCCTGACGCATCAAGTTGTGTCGAAAGGACATTGCATGTGCTATCCTAAAACAGATTATAATATTATCTGCAACTGGGTACCAGGCCACCTTAGTACTTCTGACCTCAATCCCACACATACAGTGAGGTAGATATCAGGATATGGGCTTTGGAACTCAGTTATGCATCCTGTGAGTGAGCTGAGATATTTTTCGCGAATTTACGCGATGGTTTAATGGCCTACTGGATTTTTCTTTCAGCGCCATCCCAAAATGGCAAAAACTGCCTAGTGGGCCACCCGGCCCAATCATTTGTTTGCACCCGTAATATTCACCCCAGTGCATCTCAAATCGTTTAATGGATCAAAATACATTATCGAGTATGCTCAAACCATAAATCTGAGGTGTATGGGGACCATAAGATTTTGCCTTTCTCAGTGTGTAGGGCACATGAGATTGCAGTCTGGGCTACATGGCTGGTGCTATAAGGCACAGAGCATAACAATGCCCAAAATTAAGGCCCGAGTGACTCAATAGGAGATGTCCCCAGCATACCTATAACCCCTCGAAAAAAATCCATCTATATCTGACAATGAAATCAGGTGATTTGGGGTGTGGCCCACCATGAACATGAAGTCGCATGATTAAAGGCCAAACCAATGTGGGAGGATGTCTAATGACCTGTATTGAATACAACTACCAAGTTCCAGGTCTATAGCAAAGGTCGGTGGATTGCTATAGAGGTGGCCCGATTGTGCTGCTCGGAATCAGGTCGAGATGTTCTTGATGAGTCCAGGGTATGAAGGAAAGGCATTGTCGCGTGTTACATAAGCCCAAGTCATTCGCTCAAACCAGGGGATGAAAACGAGCCCTGAATCTTGGGAATCGGTGAAGAATTGGCAGAGAAATAAGGAAAAGACAAGCCAGAAGGCTGTTCAGAGATAAGAAATAGTGTTCACACACTGTCATCTCGATGAAAAACCTCCCACAGCTTTTGATCGCCGTTTCACTCGGCCTCCAAATTGGACATACAGTGTCCTCATAGGTCGTATTCCATCCCATAGTCACCATATCTCAGGTTTCTACATCACAACACCGGGTATTCTGCAAGTGGCCCACTACCTAGTTCGGCCCGGTACCCAGTCGCTGATAATAAGGCTGGACGTGATGGCGCGGTAACTAAAGGACTAGAGTAAATGTACGAAAATGGAAATTGAAGGTGAAATAGCAGGAAACATAAAATGGTGGGTGGGTGGGGGAAAGCTTGAATTCAGTCAAGAAAATCACCTGCGCGAGCACATGGGCTCGCACAAGGAGCAAACAAGTGTGCACCTGTCATAACGGCAACCTGGTGGCACTCGCTCCATCCTTGCTGTATCCTGGTCGCACACTAGACAGCTGACAGCCTGCGGCCTCGTTCTGATATTCCCACAGACCATTATTGATCTGTTGGGTTCGAATTCCCATGGGGACGAATATCCCCTCGAGTTCTTCTCTCTCCTCTCACTTCCATCCCGCCTCAAATCCTCCCTTACAACAACAATGACACCACAGCTCTCACACACATGCTACTCACCCAACTTCTCCCTCAAGCAGTCTTGCCCTGATACAGGCTATTGATCTTGGCGATGATTTGGTGGGCTGCATACGTGCCCAGGTTTGTCTGGTCGCAATCGCAGTGCCGTACCAATAGGTGCCAGTGCAGTCTTTGTGACTAGGTGTATACCAAGCGACACCCGCAGTCATGCGTGCGGCAAACTAGGCCACAATGCAGATTAGATAATTGAGATAATTTTGGCATTCTCTTTGTGCTCGCACTTTTTTCTGACTACCACAGTCCTTGTTTGCCCGCACCCTGTATTCGTTCCTGCTGCCTGCTCCCATACACTACAAGGCCACCAATTCAAACCATGGCTGCAACCTCTCCTCAGAAATGCAAATCCACCGGGCCGGGTTGCGCGTCCTCAAGCACAAAGAAACAGCGTGGAACAGCCGGGAAGGGGAAGGCTCCCGATGCAGGAGGCACCACAAGGACTAGCAGCACTGGTGGAGGAGCAGCCGCCACTGCTGGTGCCGCTTCAGGGGCACAGGATGATGATGGAGACAAAGAAGGAGGTGTGCGCCGGAGGAATCCGCATGGGATAGCACTGAGTGATGTCGACGAGGTGGCGAGGCTGACGTACATAATTAGATTGCGGGGTATATAATCGAAATGCGATGGACCAGGGCTAGATTGGGCCTTGTGAAATATCGGGAGCCTATGAATGTTTAAAAACATGAGAGTTCCTGATGTATAATATTTCTCCTTCTGAAGTTTCAGCAATACTATCCCCCCCTGGAGAGCTCGGACACCTAAGCAAAATCAACGAATATCATGTCTTCTAAGACATTTCACAGAAATCTGGATAGACAGATCGACTGCAATCTGGTTTTTACGTAGGGTACATACAAGGTTTTAACCCAGGCCATCCACTCCATGTCGAACAGCACCAAAATCTTTGTTGATCCTTATTGTCCAAGTAGTAGGTAAGACATTGGTGAGCGAAGAATGACGGATTAGAACCAAGAACCAGAGCATAATGTGTAGCATATCTCCGTCCATGGCCTGTACAGAGAGTGATGTGCAGGTGGTGAACACGCAATCGAGAATGGTGATAGTGTGCTGCATAAACATCTCGACAGACACTGCCGGCAAGTGCCATGACCGTGGGTTCATGGCATTTGATTGGCAGAGCACCGACACTTGCCATGGCGTTGGCCAGGCATTGCACAAATCCCTTTGTTCCATTGGCAGCATGGGAAAGTCCAATGTTCAAGTTCGAATGCAATGAGAAGTTCTCCCCTTGGCTCACTCATTACTCGCTGACCGTTGTCTCACTCCGAGCTGGATCAGGGAAACTTGGAGAGCCTGAGGCAGAACTTACTGGTACATCTTGTGGCCTTTATCTGCACCAACCCCTGCAGTGCAATGAATTTGTTCAAGCGTGCCCGGTGCCCATGCAAAATTGGCTGCATGGTGAGAAGTCTTCGGGAAAGCAACAAACGAGGAAAGCTTTTGTAGAACTAACTTATGGGAAGAACAATATATTTTCTGGACTCAGGAGTGGTCGAGAAAATCAGAAAGCCTCAAGGTTACAAGGTGGAAGTGATCGCCGATCGCAAGCCCCCAAGGCAGACCAACTTCCCACGCCGACAAAGGAACAAAGGGATTTGTGCAATGTCTGGCCAACGCCATGGCAAGTGTCGGTGCTCTGCCAATCAAATGCCATGAACCCACGGTCATGGCACTTGCCGGCAGTGAGAATTTGAAGGTATTTAAACCAGCAAGAGAGGAGATAACAATCATGATGTCCATGGGTTTGTCGTCGGACAGCAATATTTGCTGAACCAACACCTCACCGGCCAGTCGGGGAGTGACAAGGATGCGGCGCAAGAAAGAAGGGTACTGGTCGACAATGCTGAGGCAGGTCTTTGACGATGCCCGAATGGCCGCGAGCATCGAAACAAAGGACAATATGGGTGCAGACTGATTATCATCCACTGCACTTTGGATAATGGCCTCAAGGATATCCTCGTGAAGGTGTGTTCCAGCCCACGGAGTCACTGTATCCTACAATATGTGTATGAGTCAACCACCTTGTATGTCCAGAGGTTTCAGCCTCGAACAACGTTGGACTATTAAATGAGTGAAAATCAAAGTATAAGATCTGTTAGAGAACAATTATTAAATGATATTTGACATCGAAAAAAGCCCCTCATTGAGTATTGAGACATTCTGAGCAGTGGTGCCAGCAGCAGGGTCAACTACTTATGTTCAGTTTGAAATTGATGAGGGATCAAAATGTTGCCAAATACCGGCCAAGAATAAACTTGGTGGGACCATATAACAATTAAAATGTGGTATTTGGCATCAAAACAAGGCCCTCATTGAGTATTGAGACATTCTGAGCAGTGGTGCCAGCAGCGGGGTCAACTACGTATGCTCAGTCCAAAATTGATGAGGGATCAAAATGTTGTGGAATACCTGCCAAGAATAAATTTGGTGGACAGCGGGGTCAACTACTTAATGTTCAGTCTGAAATTGATGAGGGATCAGAGATGCGAGTATTGCTCAAGACTTAAGCCCATCCTCAAATACTGGGGTCCAATGGTTGGTTTGAATGAGTTCTGGGATGAAAGAATGAAAGGAATGCTACAGAGAATTAAGACAAACCGCCACCTTTGTGAGTTGTTCTTTCAAGTTAAAGTTCTCACTGTCTCATTCCATGTAATAGATGATATGGACCACACAATGCTACGCCAAATGGCACATCGCTGCTGGCTCATGGCTTACCTCCACAATTCGGAATTTACGGATCCACAGTTAAAGGCTTTTGCAGACATTCTAGATGTCAAAGATACCACCAAGCCAAAGAAACCTGAAGAACTCGATGGATTTGCTATAGCCCTCTATCTTTCTAAAGCACCAAGGATGACTCCAAAGGAGTACAAGTCAATCTTGAGCTACCTTAACTCTTCCGGTGAAACAAGTCTCAGCTGGCTGACCTATCCAGACCCAGAGTATCAGGCCATGGTTCTTCCACCAAATGCGAAACGGCTCAAGAACTACCATGAGAATGGGAAGACATACAGCTGCCATTCTTCACACCATTCCAACAGCTTGGTCCAGTTTCGCCAGCCCAATACCAATGAGGCCCCAATGACGGGAGTTATCAGGGCCATTTTGGAGATACCTCTTCATGGATTCTTGAGAAAATTTATCTTTGTGGCACCTCATCGACCTATTGATATCCACAACACACTGTACAAACATCGTCCTCGGATGAAGGCTGCTTTGGTCGAGGTGGAACCTTACAAGACTTTGGTGGTTGTTGAACCTAAACACATCATTACCCATTTATCTGCATGGATAAGACCCTCACAGACTTATCCTGGGATTAGCAAACAATTTATGGTAGTTTGTTGGGCACTGGGCAGAGGCTGTAAATAATTTACATGTACTCTGTCATTAAATCTGATGATCTCTCTATTTAAATATTAGAATACAATCAGTATACACTCAGCCGTGGAGTAAACAACTCGGATTAGAGCTACCTATTAGAATGCAATCAGTATACACTAGTAGGAGCCCATAAGTAATTGTAAGGACAGTATACGATGGGAGCACATACCTCAGCCGTGGAGTAAACGCCGTGAGTTACGCTAATGTAATGAGCGTGACGCACGATCGGCACGAGACTCGGCACGAAGATCGCAAGTTGGAAGTAAGTCCGAATGTATATGTACAGACCAAATTCAACATCAAATGGCCAGGTTGAGTGGCGGGAAGGGTTTACCTGATTTGGAACACACCGAGATAACGCCGGGGCCAACTCGTGTGAAAGACATTCTTGATATAGATCGGTTTACGGCATATCCTGTCAAGTGTAGGACGGAGCGAGTGCCACATGATGACAGGTGCCATCTCTTTTGCCCCCTGTGTCGAGTGTCGGCGAGACCATGGGAAGACAACATGATTGCCACTGTTTGGTTTCGGCTCTTTCGGCACGAATCCCCCAGTGATCACTTGCCTTTTGTCTTCCCACCACATTTTTATTCTCCCGTTTCTTGAACCGCGCCTTGCTTTGGGTTGACAACGGCGATGGACCAAAATGGATTTGACTATAAAGCCCTACGTATGAACACGGCTCCAACCGCTCCCAATAACCCTCCTTTCTCTGTGCTCCAAAGACCCACCAACTTGAGGAAACCATTCGCTTTCGTTCAGACTCAGAGCAAGAATAACACTGAAAACAACTCCATTTCATCTAACTCGCAGACCCTGCAAAGATCCGGCTCAAAACGACGTCATGTCGACCCGCCTCGTATGAAGCAAGAGCCCAATAATGACCCTAGTTCTATACTTTCCGATGTACGACATCAACACCAGAAACAGAGTTTGGCTCCTTCAATTCGAAATGAAATGACAACGCAATCCCATTCGCAAAACTCCAAGCTTCGCGCGTTCACCATGATGACTCCAGCTTACGACGAGCGCGTATCGCAGCAGCATTGTGCGTTGGCCGCTTCTCGTCCATCTCGGATCCGATCCAATTTCTCAGTTGAACCCCCACAATATTCCTCCCCAACGGAGCCTTCCGCATTCAAAGTCCACCCTGAGAGACATGTCTACGCCCGCTCGAATCATAGCCAATCACAAGAAAAGCCTCGTTACTCTCCTTCCCTCACCAAGTCCAGATCACCTTCATTGCATTTTGATACAGAGTTTGACGCAGAAGATGCTGACCTTTCCCAATTGATGAATAAACGCATGCGGGAAGCTAAAATGGTCAAATCCAAGCTAGCGGAGCAGGTCTGTTACCCATATCTTCTTACAAGCGCGCATATATTGATAGTCTGATGTCTTTATCAGCGCCTAGCGACCGCCGCGCTTGAATCTCGCTTTGCCGCGCAAGCTGCAGCCAGTGCAGCTTCCGAGCTTTCACTGAAGCAGCGCATCCTAGAGCTCGAGGCTCGTGACTCGCTGCGCCAGGAAAAAGTCGACGAAGAGTTGCGCGGAGCGAAAGCCAAGAACGAAGAGGCAGAAAGGAAGGTGGAAGAAGCGGCGACGAGGCTACAAAACATCCGGACCATGGCTAAGAAGGGCCTGGAGGACTTGGGAGGCAAGTTGAGTGCTTTGGTTTTCCGAAACTTCATTCGTTCACCTGCGAGCTAGCTACGCCTCTCTTCAATCTTGTCTTGGAGCCCTCAAGTCGGAATATAATGCTTCTCAAGAAATTGTGCAGCGCATGTCCGGGGAGCTTGCTGATATCCGACGTAGTGCGCTGGACGGTGTCAAAGGTACGCATTCTTCTATGTCGGGGTCGCTAATTTTTTTGCGGTTTTGTAGCGATCGAACCTCTTCTGAGCGCAGAGGGCTCTGGCCGTGGTACGGAGACCAGGGCCTTGATCGACGAGCTACAAAGCGACCGCGCCAGTGGTTTGCCGTTCTATCTTCCGCCATGTTAAATTGACCGTTGTACATACTTTTGACAGCGTACCAGGTCATCGATATGCTCCGAGACAAACTGCACCTTCTAAGCGCTCAGGTGGTCGAGGCTCGAGAGCGCATTGCGGAGCTCGAGGCAATTCGGGAAGCGAAGATCGAAAGAGTCGGTGAGTATTATCTTTTTGCGTTTGCGCCTGAATTCATTGTCACTTCCGCGCACAGAGACGAAAGTGGAAGAATTGGCGGACAAGTTGGTCAGGAAGCAGGAAGAAGGAGTGCGAGAATTGGCTGATGCGAAGGCGTTGGAAGTACGACTTTACGAGACAAGCGAAAGGTACACCTGATTGCATCTCTTCGTCGTTCGCTGACTACCACAAATTGTAGGCTAATGAAGGTTTCGAAAACGTTGGAGGAGAAAGAGATCGAGCTTGGGACTTTTAAAGAGGAGTGGGCTCGATTCTGGTATTTGAATGCTGTGGAATCTTGACCAACCTCTAGGAAAGTCGCGTGGGAATGGGAATTGAAGGATAAATGCACCACGATATCTTCCCTCCAGGGTCTACTGACGGACGTAGCTGCTCTCAAGGAGGAGTGGGACTATTCGTCATTCCTCTGTCTGAGGCTAACGAATTGCCTTTCAAGGAAAGTTGCGTTGGAGTGCGTAGTTAAGGAGAAGTGCTCCCGCATTTCTGCTCTCCGAATCCTGGAGATCGAGGTGGTGGCTATGAAGGAGGAGTGCGTTCGCAATTGTTTTATTTTTTGCAGATTGATTGATATGCTGACAAGGAAAACCATCCTGGAATGCGAGGCGAAGGAAAACCGTGACAAGATCGCTTCTCTCGAGGCTTTGCGGAATGAGTGGGTTCTAACCTCCTCCGGATTCCGTTGCTCACCATCATGAAGGACGTCCACCAAACTTCTGCAGTCGCAGGATCGAGTGCATCAGCAAGACGCAGAACTCGGGCTGCTCCGAGTCCAGCTGAAGTCTGTCGATAATGCCAAGGAGCAGCTGGAATCCTCGTGCGTCATTCCCTCTTGAAGGTCGATTTCATTCCTACGCTCGTGCAGACTCGAGGAATCCCAGCAGACTGCGACCAAACTCGATCAGAAGGTCCGCGCTCTGAGCCTGTGGGAAGCAGAGCTGCGGACGAAATCTGGTGAACTAAGTGTCCAGCTCAGCAAGCTTAGTAGTGAGGCGTCATCCCGGGAGGAAGAGTACTTACTCTGCATCTCCTGCCCAGTCGGGACTGATCCTTGGAGTGTAGGCTGAGACAAGCGAACACCCGAAGCTCGGTTCGTATCTTCTGCTGATGCTACTCACCGACGGTCCCTCACTGAAGTCAATAGGTGATACAAGACCGGTTTGACTCGCAAGCCCTGACTTTGAAGCTTGCGAAAGAGCATAGCGGTGATCTCCAGGTACGGACCATCATTTCCGTTCCATGGCCTCCAACTTACCATGACCAGGAGCGTCTCGTTCTCTCAGAGAGTTCTCATGCTGTTAGTTTATCAGGCCGCAGATGCGTTCTCTCTGACAAGCATGGTTCCAGGCGAAACTCGAGTCGACCACTGGCAAGCTCAACGTCGAAATTGCCATACTCCGAGAACAGAAGGCCAGCCTGCAGACGGTCTTGAACCAAGTGACGGAGGAAGCAGCCACGCAGCGGGCTGCCTTCCTTGCAGCGAATGTCGACTACGAGAAGAAGCTCGCGAAGCAGGAGGAGACGCACGCCAAGCTCGTCCATGCGGAGGAGCAAAGAGCTGTATCGGCCGAGAGGGAGGCTACCGACGCTAGGCGGTTGGTGGACGAGCTGACTCAGCGACTCGAGAGCGGAAGGGCAGAACTTCAGGACGCGAAGAAGAAGTCGCGCGAGTCAGCGGCCAGGGAGAGTATGGGTATGGAAGGCGAAGTGATCGGGTTGCGAGCACGACTTGAGGAGATGGAAGGGGAGAATGAAAGGCTCCAACATCGCGCCAGGATGCTGCATAAGCGTTACAAGGACGGGGATCTGGTGCGCCTCTTTAAACGCCTTGGACGTTCTGTTGACACCTGCACTGCAGAGCGACTCGGAAAAGAGTTTCGTCAACTCCTTGATGCAGATGTCTCAATCGATCCACGAGCAGGACATCGTAGCTAAAGAGAACGAGCTGCGGAGAGTGAGTTTCACGTGCTATCTACTCTTCGGCCTCTATTCATCTTGCCATAGCGCGAAAACATGATCACTTCTCTGCAGACCAGGATCGACACGCTAGAGTCAACTCTTGCGCGACTCTTGAAGGAAAGAGGAAAGGAGGGTGGTCTCAATGCTAAATCGATGGTCGATCTGAGTTTGTGGATGTCTTCTAGTCCGCATTCCGCCCAGAAAAAGGTGACTTTTCATCGCCTACGTTTTCAAAAGCCCTGGACTGACTTCGCGCAGGCCGATCCTCAACCAACCGCGTCCTCTGCTCGCACCAGAGCTGCATCGCCTACTGTTTTCGTACCAGATACGCCTCCAATCAAGAAGAGCTCCAATCACCCTAAACCTGTCACCTCGAAGTCACCGACTGAAACCAATCGCCCGCAGAAAACGTTTGCGGCCCTTGACGCAGAAGACCCTCTGACCGAACCAGATGATGACATGCCGCTATCCACGCTGGGGAAACGCCAAAGAACCCCAGCCTCCACAAAGAATGAGGATTCTACCCGGCCCGCACGACGAGTCGTGAGCGACAATTTGTGTCTATGAATGCGTTGCTCATATTATTCTGCCCGCAGAGGGTCGCGGCCTCCCGCAAAGCGGAAACCGAGTCTGACAAGAAGGTGAGGAAATGCCCGATTATTGTGTGGTCTTCCTAAGTATCTCTCTCACCCAGGATGGCGTTGTCAAGTCCAAGCAGCGAAAACGTCGATGAAATCTGTTCCTTTCTGTTTTCTAGTATTCCTTCCTGTAGTAAATAAGAATGTGGATTCTGCGAACTTGAGTAGAGTATGGACATAGTAATATACATGGTGGTTGTTTGGACGAGGTCATCACGTTGTGTTTGCGTAGCGAGATCATCGTTCTCTTCCACCTTCCTCCACCCTCACGTTCTGCCCTTTCGCACTCTCTATCTGTCTTTACTCTACCTCGCCCACCAGGCAAACCAATGTCGCTCCCCCAGACATTTCGTTCTCACCGCAGGTACAATTCGGAGCCGTCCACTGGCGTCCCAAATCGCAAAGACAAGCACACGCACATTTTCGCGCCCATTGAGAAACACTGGCGAATGGATGGCCTAGATCTCTCCTTGGATCGCGAACTGGATATCAGCCTCGATACAGACGTCTCTTTCGCTCCAATCCCGATTCCTCTGCGAATCAATCATCTTCTCAATCGCCGTCGCCGACCCACGACTGAGGTTTTCGCCCTATCTCGTGCTCCAGAAATCCTCTTGCGCGGGTTGACGAAGGAGCACACCGGCCACCCTAAAACGCGGATTGGTCAACCGGTCCTCAAACTTGCTGCCATCAAGGATCGACTGAATATGCTGGAAGCCGAAAACGAACATCTTGCCCATCGCATCGAATCATATCGAACGGACGCCGAGATGCTGAGCTCCAGTGTGACGTACTTTTCAAGCGAGTATTATGCTGGCCTCCTCACGATCCGTGACCTGAGGTCAAGGTCCCGTCAGGATGCAGAGATAATGAACAATCAAGAACTTCAGCTGTGTCAACTCAAGAAATTCGTTGGACTGATGGTTGAAATCGGGCTGCATGAGCCTGTCTTGAAACGCGCACACGAGTCGGTGCTCTCAGGAAGCAATTTCGACCACGTTTTAGTCGAGGCGATTAGACATGCAGCGGTCAGGCCTGGATCAGCGTGGTCTGGGATTCTCTCTGCCGCCCAAGACTCTATGGCGCAGCATGGCGACGATTCGAAGGATCAACAAGAATTCGACTTCAATTCGAGCACGGCATCCAAGTCTGATACTTCGAGTGTTTTCGAGGAACGTCAGACCACTGTCGACGATCTATTGAAGAGCCTCAGGGATGGCGAAGTACCGTCAGGGCGACATCAATCTGCATCACAACGTTCCCGTCTTCCTGCCAATCGCTCTCCTCAACGAAATCAATTGAAACCGGTCAAGTCGATTCGCGTCAGACCTGTTTCTGGAACTGCCCGTCTTGGCCCTACCGTTGTGTCCCCAAGTGCTCCCCTTCGCCCCGTTCTCAGCAATCTCGATGTCAATCGGAATCTCCAGAACCGCCAAAGTCTGCAGTCTCCGCAGGAGCTGAAGGATGGTCAGGTACTTAAAGTAGCTACACAATCAACTAAGGTGTGCACTGTCGCCTAAGGTGCCCTGTTTGTCCCATTGCTCATGTAAACTTTCTGCGTCTTCTAGTCCCATGAAACACCTGCTAGTGTGTGCTCCGCCAAGACAGCTGAGGAGCCATATCGGGACCCGACCACCTGGACCGACACGCTGACGCCCCGTCCTTCGGAAGGAAACAACATCACCTTTTCTACCCAACAGGCTCTCACGTCCTTAGAACGTATATTGGAAGATTTTAGCAGCAGAAGTATGGGATCCCTCGGAACGACGAGCGACGAGTCTCAGTCGGAAAGCGGTTGCAGAACTCCTGCGCACGCACACCCCGGTCCGAACCACACTCCCCATGTTGCTGACGTTACGCCTGGCCATGAGTCACCATCGTCGCAGATCCAGGTGTGCGTGCGTCCACCGACCGCCTGCTCTGTGGCGAAGAACGCGCTCCGAAACGAACAGCGCTCCGACGCCGTCCACGATCCGCCGAGCCAAACACCTCACAGTTATTTCGTCCCCGGCGAGGAAGACATTGATAGCGAACATGGGAAGCCCTTCCCGGCGGCCCGCGTCGCTTGTCTCTCCGAGTGGACCTTGCCGCAAAGGAATGTCCGTGATAGCTGGGAATCAGTCGAGGACGGGAGGGTGGCGATAAAATGGGATTCGTTTTAGAAACTTTTCATGTCTTGCATAGGGTGTTATGTAATCAGTCTCGATCACCACAAGGTGGTCATGTTATTCTGGATCTCCTTTACCAGCCCCTGCAAAATGGAAGGAATAACGGACACGTATAATGTTGAGCTAGTACGTTTTCCCTGCATGACCCATACTTGCTTCAATTGTTCAACCGCGGCGTCAAGAGTCCAACCAACCTTCTTCATGCTGAGAGCCTTGCGCCGAGTGGCATGTCAGTGCACGACTCGGAATTGCTCAAAAACACTCAGGTAAGTCATTGCGTGTGGACGCGGTCCTAAATCTAGGTTAACGAACAGGAAACCTAGCGTGCCTATTCGGATACACTAGAAGAACTAAATTTCCTTGAGTCCGAGAACAGGCGTCTTGAGCACGTAAATCAAGCTCTCTCGCAAAAGCTGGCAGTAAGAGATTTATTCAAATGATCGCCGACTCAGATGGGAATTCTAATCTTGTATTCAGCGGTACAGGGAGATGTACCCAGAGCCTGTCGAACTGCCTCATGAGATCTTACTGATCATATTTCGCAATGCACTGCCTCCACGCTGGTTGCTTCATGGCGAGAGAGCTTTGCCTCCACATCCTCGCTCCATCTCTTCTTACGACTTACGCATGAAACTCTCGATTCTCGCGGTCTGCAAAACCTGGAATCAAGTCGGCACGGAGCTCCTCTATGAAAGCGTAACGCTGCGGAGAATTGGCCAGTTGCCGGCCTTCGTCCGTGCCCTTGAAGGACGAGAAGGAGTGGGTGCTCTTGTTGCGCACCTTGATATCAGCTATTATGTCCCTCCGGGATACTCTTCGTTGCACCAAAGTGACACCAATAAGATATTCTGGCTTTGTCCCAACCTTTCTCATTTGGGCTTTATCTGGTCCTGTACTATCCCTGCCCTTCCGCTGCCACCCCTGAGCTCCTCCATCACATCCCTCGAATATAGCGACGCCATGCCCCTTTCGGACATCCTTCCGTCGCTCATTCAACTTCGCCAAAACCTTCGATCGCTATCTATCAACTTAACGCCTTTCAGCCACAGCGATCCTGAAATCACATTCGAGAACTTGGAAGATCTGCGTCTCTGTTTTTCTTTCGAAAAGGATTTTGCAGATCCGGCGACGAAATGGTCAATGCCGAGATTGCAGCGCATCTGGTTCACGGCCACCGGTACTGACTTTGCTCACAAGTTCATGGATATATTCAAACAATTTTTCGACGTTTGCGGTCCCAAGCTCACATTCCTTTCAGTGGACTCAATAGTACACGGGCCTCAAGAAATTCTAGACAGGTGTCCTGCGCTGGAGCACCTGGTCATTCTTTCTCATATCGCCGGGCCGTGGCAGCATGGAGCACTCAAATACGTTGATTTTTGGCGTCCAGACTTTCCCGCCGTACAACGCGGACAAAGTTTTGATTCGCTGAAAACCGCATTACCCCTTTTGCGTACTGTACGAAACCTCGACAAGACCTTCGACTGTCTTTGGGACCTGCCGGTGAGGATGCCACCCACACAAAACGACGTTGGACCCGAGGAAGATCAGGAGGATTCAGACGATTCCCAGGATTCCTCCTCGTTTTGGGATTACGCTGTATGGTCTGCTGTGCGTGAATTCGCGGACCCGGACTCCATCCAAGGCGAGGTCGTTGAGTCGGACGAGGATGATTGTATCGAAGAAGACCGCGATGAGGATAAGGACTCCGTTGATGATTGCGACTCGGATAGTGGCTCCTGCATCACGGTCAGCGACGAGCTATATGAAGACATGGAGATGGATGAGCAAATTGGTCACGACCAAGCATTGGAGATCTTTTCACGGGTCGTTTGACGTTCTGTACTAGATTTGGCAAGCGTAGCGGATATGTCTACACTATGTTAAAAATCGCCAACTTCGTGTGCTATGTATCGCGAGTATCGAGTAAAAAGAGGCATGAGTGTCGGTCCATAGTTTAGTCTTTGATCGAGCGCTGAAAGTGGACGTATTGTTTTCGTCTGTCCACCTCCGTGCGCTCTGATCTTACACGTCCATTTGAGCTCTTCTTGTTCTCCCGCCCGCCCACACCTACCTACCAAGGGCTGAGATTTGAAATTTGTCCGAACTCGTCAACGATACTTCGCTAACTTCGCATCCAGCCCTCGGTCTCTCGCTCCTTCAAATACTTGTGCGTTGCACTTACATCCTCTTTACAGGTTAGGGCTACACCCCCGGACCAAGAAACCTCCTCATGTTTTCGCGGCGCTATGTATTAGACACAGTCCTGAACCAACAAGTAAAACGACGTGTAGAAAAAAAAATCATGGTTGAATTTATGTAAGGAGCCGTGAGGATCCAACTTGAACATATATAAGTAGATTCATCGGATGCTCTGAGATATGGGCTCTCTATCCGCGAATATTTTTTTGGTTGCTCCAATGTCGTTGCCTTGTAAGTGGGCATGCCAACTGGTCAAACAACGACGGCTGAAGCGCCGGTGTCAGTGGAATTTTCGGTTGGAATGAGAAAAATTAAACTACCAGCAGGCTCATATCGGGTGAGACCAAAGTCCTCCGGCTTGATGATCTCGTACGCGCTTGGGTTGTTGAGGATGGCCATAAATTTGGCGTGGATGCCAGCCTTATTTGCGAATGCACAGTACCCACTGCAGATATCAGATGAGATGAAGAAATTGACGACTTCGGCACACACGTACGTGATGGGGTTCATAAATGGGACCTTGACCTCAACGGTCTCAGCAACCAGACGCTCTATCTCCTGGAGCATCGGGAGGTTGTATTTGCTCTTGACATAGTCGGAGTCAGCAGCATAGAGGCACGCAATAAGGCCCCCTAAAGGCGTAATACCAACCCGCTCTCCGATACCAAGCACAGCTAAATGGAATACGTGATAATTGTGGACATTTGCAGGCGCAGCTGACCGTACACGTATCGATGTGGGTTGCACCAGCCTCAAGGGCAGTGTATGCATTTGCGATTGCTGGAAAACGTGTAAGAACAGTGCTTCAAGATAAATAGATGGAATTTCACCCATTCCGGTATCGTTATGCAGATGCACCTCGATGTCGCAGCCCACGGCGCCTCTCACCGTCCTGACGAGATCATAGACCTGCCGGGGGTTTGCGCAGCCCACCGTGTCGGCGATACCAACACGGTTCACACCGATCTTATCAACTGCCTGGTAGATGGACACAATGTCGCCGAGATCTGAGCGGAACGAGTCCTCCGAGGAGAACCGGACCTCGATATTCTTGGACTTGACAAAATTGATCACTTCGATGGCGGTTTTGGTGATGTATGCCATGTCCTTGCCATGCGAGAATTCACGCAGGAAGGAGGAGGTGCCAATTACGACGTTGACTCCGTCGACACCTAGTGGTAGTTGATTAGAAATTCGTTACACAAGAAGTCTGAATGCATACCAGTCTCTACCGCAATCCGGGCATCGTCCATGTGACAACGGATGTGGGTGAGAATTTTGGACTTGAGACCAAGCTTGCAGATGGCCTCGCAGTCTGCCCGCGACTTTTCGGAGGCAACTGGGGATGTGAGCTCGATATACTCTACACCAAAAGCATCAAGGGCTTTGGCGATGGCGATTTTGGTCTTGGTGTCAAAGAAGGCGTTGGCAAACTGCTCTCCCTCTAGAGAAAAAAGGTCGGGACGGGACGACGAGGTCAGGGAACGAGATCGACCTCTGAGTGTGCTTTCAATGATGTTAAACTTGGAGATGTTGGACGGGAAACTAGATGGGCGAGGCACATATGGGCTGCGATCGTCGATGTGTCCGTTCTTGCCGTCGGCAATTCCGTCGCTGTTTGTAAGAGGAACAGCGACCATTTCTGAGAGATCTAAGGGAAGCGGTTCCTCCTGCGCGTCAGGAAACATTGGTGGGGGAGCAGGAGTGGACAAGTCAACTTGAAGTACTTAGTAGTAGGAAGTGAGCTCGAGTCATGTTGCTGGTGCTGCCAGTGGTGACGTTAAGTTAACGTACGTTACAGTTATGGTCACTGGAGTCATTCGTGTCTCGGCGCTTTCGGACAGCGAGTCTTTCGGTCAAACCAAGGTTCCCTGCAGGTTCCTACCCAGCCGCGGTTACGAGGTTCATCATGAATCTTAGTTGTGGTATTTTAATCGAAAACAGAAAATGGGTGAGGCCGGATATATCGGACCGTGTGATGTGACCGTGATATATGACTCAAGTTTTCTCCGAGTCAACTGGAGATCAAACCGATTCGTCAACCCTCACAAGCCGCTTCCTCCCGCCCCGACTCGTTCGACCTCCGACTGAGCCCCTCCATGCTCCTCCAGATCCTGGCCAAGGTCGACATCGAACGCCCCAAGGCTGGCTGGTACGAGCCGTGACTCTTACACAACAGCTGGATGAACCACCCGAACTCGAAATGGCAAGGGCAGTGTTCCTTAAGGATGGGAATACAGACGAGAAGTAGCGTTGCCCGTACGTTGCAATCGTGTTAGGGTCCGCGTTCTCTCGCGCGGCGTATCGTTTACAATAACCTTCTCCAGTGACTTAGACCATTACCTGTGGCATTGAGAATATTTTGTGACGTCGATGCAATTCGCGCTCTTGGTACGGTGGACAAAGCTTGTCACGTCAAGGTGCGGTCACCTGGTCTGTCACCTGGTCTGTCATCTTCCGGATCCGCCGGCCATCAAATTGTGGATGTGCTGGAAGTTCAAAATGTGCTCGTTCTCAGTCAGTTCTGGTCCCATTATCTCCGGAGATGGCGCAAACGAAAGCTAAACATGTTTTACTGAGGAAATAAAATAAAATAAAATATGTTTCCAACGAGCAACTAACGAGGTCCTGCGCCGAGGAACACAAATCCATCAAAACCATTGATTTGGCTTCAAAATTCCGTCAAACTCCTGTTTCTCCCAGAATATCTCTATGAGATGTGCTACGATGCCTTGAATGAATGTTAAAATCATCCTGAACAAAATTCCGGCCCGAAGAACGACCGGGAAGAGAAGATATTCACGATTCTACGCGGAATTGCCGAGTTTGAATTGGGAGGTGTGAATGAAAGAACACGTCGCGCTGCCCCTGCCCGTAGTGCTTTCGTCTCGGTTTTTTTCTCAGGACTATTTTATCCCTTGTAAATACTACCCTATCAAGAACCAGAGTAAGGCGGAGCAGGAGTTTAACTCGATTTTGAGCCAAATCAATGGGAAGTTTGATAGACTCCCGTTCCTTGCCGCAGGATCCCATTGGTTTCTCGCAGTCAACCCCTCGACTTTTCTTTATTTCCAGCTGAGGACATGTCTACCTTTCGTTTGCGCCATCTCCGAAGACAATGGGGCGAGAATCGACTGAGAACTAGCGCGTTTTAAACTTCTAGTAGCACTCATTACTCGACGGCCAACGGATGACAGTTGCATGACAAATCGCAGGTGACATGCCTTTGTCCGCCGTGTGATGTAGCGTTCGAGTCGATTGCGAGTCGCCGCGGCACTTATGACATTTTTTATCGCCATTTATTCATTGTCTTTAGCTGTGGTTCGTGTTCGTAGGACCCAACTTCGTAGTCCTTAGTTTCGGTCATGTGCCGGCCAGCCGAAACCTTGCCGAGTGCCTAAACGGGCATTCCCGATCACCGAGCGCACCTGATCCAAACAAAGTCACATACACCGTATCGCGCCTACGCGTCGCTGGAGCCCGCGTTTGGACGCTACCTGTCAGCTGTGTTGCTTTGGCTCGGCCGTTGCATTAAAAAAGAAAGCCAAAGCAATGTTTCTTTTATTTTCCCGAAATATAACACAGAGAGTACATACACGGCACCGCCGTCGGACTCAGCGCGCCTTACGAGCGATAGCTCCGTTGGCCATCACAGACCATCCGTGTGCGCTTAAGCTGGCCTCAGTGGGGACGGGTGTGTACCCGGCGCAGCGAGAACCAACCTGATGGTGAGAAGGCGCGCAACATAGCCCGACGCCCTCCTCGACATCGCCCGTCTCTGCACACATGCACCAGCCGTGACAGCAAGGAAGGAAAAAGAAGCGCAGACGGTCGAGAGCGACACACCGAGACGAGGGACTCCACCTCAGACATATCGTCACCGGGCCGCAAAGACGTCGCCATGCAGACGTGGAAATGTGTGTTTGACAGAGTTCGGGCAAGGCAAGCAGCATGGGCAGCGGGGCGGTCAAACGTGACCTCTGCAAACCGTAGGGCACGCGAGGCGTGCTGTTGATGTTGTGCGCAATGGGCAGAGAGGCCATGTAGGGGGCGGCGGCGACGCGGCAGAAGGCGCGTGAGCTAGGAGAAACAGTGAGGACGGTCACAGGCGATACCAGGTCATCCCAAAATGGTGCTTACGTGAGCTTCCTAGACTAGAGTTGGAACTTGCAACTTCGGAGTGTGGACTTCGAATCCGCCAGAAACTACGAACTACAGACCACAAATTCGGTGAGTTCTTGAGACTTTGGAGTAGGACAATGAATAAATGGTGAAAAAAGAACCCATAGGCGCTACTTTTTCATCCGAGTCGAGGCGGCAACTGTGCAGGATCAGGACTCCGCGTGGTGGTTTCTCTAGTTTGCCACGTCTCGATGGAGTTTGTTCGTCTTAGTCCTCTGCCTCTCGGATCGCATTATGTTGCCCTCTTCGCGTCACGGATATCTGGAGAGTAATTTCTTGCCGCCGGCATTCGTAATCGAATCGGAAGCGGCAATGCAGACTTGGCCCAACGGGATCAAGGGCGCCAGTCTCGGTGTTCCATAGCATTCAACGGGATTTGGATACGTCCGGGGCTGAGAGCACTCCGACACAACTCCGCTCGGTTTCTAAGCTAAAAAAAGCTGACTAGTAAAAAAAACAATGTCATGCAGCTGTCGGTGGAGGGGGGTCATTATTCAACAGCCAACGCGTCACCTCGGCCTGCATACTTTTTTACCTTTGATGGCTCGTCAATACCGCCCGGACTGTTGCTTGCGTCATGGTGCTGCATCCTCCGGCAAGTTCACTGACGACATAATGATCAGAATATTGAAAAATTGAAGTACGGACAGATCACGCCGCCGAGATCAGAAGATTGCTCACTAATGCAACTATAATGAGTATAAAGAGCTAGAGAGTCTAGGATATCTGTTGCGAAGCCTCCTCATCATGGCCTGGATTACATTCCTGACCTTTCTGTCCCTAGCAAGCTCACTCTGCCGTGGCGTCGTCCTCGAGAATGTTTCAGACTTGACAAAGCTGGATCTGCAATTCGACTTCATCGTCGTAGGAGGTAGGCACTTTATCTCGAATGTGGACCCTGTTACTAATCCGACTGTCCTAGGTGGAACAGCTGGAAACGTCATTGCTAACCGTCTCTCAGAGAACGAGGACCACACTGTGCTAGTCTTGGAAGCAGGGGGCTCGTAAGTTTTCTAGCCGGTTGTGTTCGAGCTGCGCACTCACCAACCACGCTTCAGAAACGCAGATGTCCTGGACATTATTGTCCCGTTTTACTGCATACGTGCAACACCCGATACACCTCAAGACTGGAACTACACGACAACCCCCCAGGCTGGGTTGAACGGCCGATCCTTATCATACCCAAGAGGTTTCGTTCTGGGTGGCACAAGCTCCGTCAGTAAGTCAGCGAAACTCCGTCGTTTTTCTTGCTGCTTACGACAGCAGATTACATGGCGTATACACGCGGATCGAAAGAAGACTTTGACAGATATGCGCAGTTTACAGGCGACGAAGGCTGGTCCTGGGACAGCCTAATACCTTATATGAAAAAGGTTCGTTCTCACCTGAATCGACCGCCCATCACTGGCAGCATTCTGATGCCGAAACATGCATAGAACGAACAAATCAACCCACCAGTCGACCACCACAACACCAGTGGCCAATTCAACCCCGCGGTTCATGGATTCAGCGGGATTAATGGAGTGTCCCTTGCTGGCTACCCCAGCCCTGAAATTGACTCTCGCGTTATTGAGACTACCACGGAGCTCGGCGAATTTCCATTCAACCTTGACATGAACTCTGGATATCAGATTGGTGTCGGTACGTTGAACAAGACGCATATACATGTATAGTTTGTCAATTTATTGTTTCTGCTCAGGTTGGGCGCAATCGACAATCAAGAACGGGTCTAGGAGCAGCTCGGCTACATCTTACCTTGCTCCTCAATTTATCTCTCGCCCAAATCTGCATGTTCTGTTGCATGCTCGTATTACTCGTGTTCTCCAAAGTGGCCCCGGGGCATTCCGCACCGTTGAGTTTGTTCAAGATCTCAAAGGTACTGCGTCTTTTCTTCCATGACTGCCACTACTTTCAACTCTAATCAACCTCAGGGGAGCGCTACACAGTAGCGGCAAAGAAAGAGCTAATTCTCTCCGCTGGAAGTATCGGCACTCCCAATATCCTTCTGCATTCCGGGATAGGAGACTCTTCGGCATTGTCGGCCCTTGGAATTACGCCGTTACACAACCTGCCTTCGGTGGGTCAAAACCTCTCTGACCATGTCAACGTCATACAGGCTTGGCTCGTTAACTCTAACGACACATATGAATCGGCTGCGCGAAATGCCACTCTAGCGGCAGAAGAGTTTTTCCAGTGGAATACGACACGGACCGGCCCTCTCGTCGACAGTGCAGCGACCCACTTAGGATGGTTGCGGGTTCCGGACAACTCCTCTATCTTTGAGGGTCTTTCGGATCCTGCTGCAGGCCCAAACACAGCGCACTTTGAGCTCATGATTTCTAATGGGCTTTTCGGCCCACCCCCACCCACTGGCAATTTCATCAGTCTCACCACCGCTGTGGTATCTCCGGTGTCTCGTGCGTATTTTGATTATTGGTTAAGCGGACGTCTCATCATCTCCATAGGTGGTTCCGTGACACTGAACAGCAGTGACCCTTTTGCACCTCCACTTATCAATCCGAACTTTCTCAGTTCTGAACTTGATGTGGCTATCATGCGAGAGGCTATCCGGAGCGTGTTCCGGTTTGCCGCTGCGCCGGCGTGGGAAGACTACATCATCTCCCCGGTCAGCCTGAACAGCACCAGCTCGGATGCGGAGCTGGACCAGTACATCCGAGACAATTCTGGGCCCGGCGATCATATCGTCGGGACAGCCAGCATGTCGCCGAATGGCGCGACGTATGGTGTTGTAGATCCGGATTTGCGCATCAAGGGCTTGACGGGAATCCGGATTGTTGATCTATCAGTTGTGGTATGACCGTCCCTTTTTAGTTCACGTATCCTGCTGATAGGCCTTCAGCCTTTCGTCCCTGCCGCCCATACACAAGCTGCAGCGTACATTTTTGCGGAGAGGGCTGCGGATCTTATCAAGGAGAGCTGGGATTAGCACCATCTGCGTTCTGGTCCGGATTCGATAATCGAGGAGTATTTCTAGTTGTAATTCAACCGTGAGAAATCGTAGGGTATTTCCGCCTTATGTATCTTCCCGTCATGCCTTGTCAATATATGGCTTGATTGCGCTTTGTTAAGGTAATCCCTGCTCCCCTGTGAGTTCAACAACTGTCCTGAATCCGCGATGCAAAATGCTGAACTTAATTACTTGAGACCCATCTTTGCGTTTGCGATACATATCGTACTGCTCTTCTGTGTATTCAACATCATTCTGTACCACAGCTAACTATCCAATCGCCAAAAGATGTTATGATTTTATTCTTTTAATTCAATCTTCCGAACGCCCCCCAAAAGTCACCATCTCTTCCAACAGGAGCTAAGAATCAGGTGCCCCAATATTCTGGGCTTTCATGAAAACACCCTTCGGATCGACCTCTTTCTGGATAGTAGCCAATAGGGCATAGTTTCCCGCATAGTACTTCTCCCGCCATCCAATCAATTGGGGATCCAAGTAGTTTGCGTACGCCCCAAACACTGTCGTTTTCATTGTGTTTGTTATTGCACTGACCAGACCATTTCCAAACGCTAAGCCCTGAGTTGGCCACGCAGCCGTCGATCGGACGTAGAACTGGACGGTGAAAAGGTCTGTTCGGTGTGGGTAGGCAGTCGCGGTGCTTGCAACGGAAGAGATAGCGCTGTTGCCGCCACCCCAGAGCTCGAATTGGATAAACCATGAGAGCGTATCGGGGATCTGAGTGTTCGTGAAGTACGTCGCGAGGGCGGAAAGTGCTGAGCTAGTGAGGGGCGAGATGGTGGGCACAACAAGGGATTTGGCGAAAAATGTATCATGCTATCAGAGGTGGATGAAGCCTAAGGGCAGTGAAAATGGAAGGACATACGTACAACGTCGGGAGTGCCTTTGGTAGAAAGCGGAGAGCCACCATTGACCTCGATCAGTGCACTTATCCAGTCGCGTTCCTGAATGAAAGTGGTGCTAGGTGTGCCGGTGGCCTTCAAGAGAAGAGCTGAAACAGAACGATTGAAGTCTGCCAGACTTCCCATGTAATAACCGCCTACTTCCACGACCCTCCCTCCCTCCCAGACATTGGCGATGATGCCCATCTCTTTGGGTGCAGTGAATGCCCAATTTTGATACGCGAGGATGAGCGTAGCGAACTTGTTGGCAGAGAGGTCTGGATTGTTGAAGCTGTAAGAATACCGAACGACACTTGTGGGCGCCTGGTGGGTCTGGAATGTGTATTGGGTGACTATTCCGAAAGAAGAAGACGCGCCACGGATGGCCTGAGGAGGTGGAATAGTCAACGTAAGTCACAGATCGAAAAAGAACAGAAGCTAACCCAGAACAAATCCGTATGTTGTGTTTTGCTGACATAAATGATGGTCCCATTGGCAAGTACGAGATCCGCGGCCACAACCTGGTCAATCAATAGGCCCCAGTTGCGTGACGCTACTCCCCATCCACCAAAGCCCGCATGTCCGCCCAAGCTGAAGTTGGGTTAAGAATGCGGAGGTAAAAGATCGAGAGAGTAAGAAGTTACCCCACGTATGGACAAGTTCCATGGGCCATGGCGCGCCCGTATTTATCATGAAGTTCCAACGCGACGTCACCCAATCGAGCTCCCGGCTGTATGGCGGCTGTCCCGTCACTGGAGTTGTAGCTGATTTGAGCCATGTCGCGAAACATGATGACCAATGCTCCATTTCGGGAGCCGTAACCCGAGGCAGAGTATGAATGGCCACCAGAGAGAGCGGACACATGGATTCCAAATTTTACCGCGCACTGAACAGCCTTGGAAACATCGTTTTTCTTGGCGGGATAGACAATAGCTGCAGGGGTATAGTGGAACCTCGTGTTGAACCTGGGAAGACCGTTATGTAACTATGCAATAATTTCTTCTGACAACCATCAAGCATACGGAGTGGTGGAATTCTGCCAGTTCGGACTCTGAGAACCCTCGACGTTGAGCCCATTATCGGTCAAGCAAGATATGAGCGTCGGCCCGGGGTGGGATAGCTGGCCGAGGGCGGTGGCGAGGAATATCAGGATAATAGATGTGGGGGCGAACATGTCGACCTCTCGGAGCTCTTGCGAGTTGAAAGGGGGCTTTATAAGAACCGCACAAACAGGCCGGGGACTGCAGGGGCCCGGGAGAAGTTCGTTTGTTGACTAATTTTCAAGGGCGTGGAGCCTATGGGCCGCAGCACCGACGATTGAAGCAGATTACGGGTTCGGTCAAGAGAACGCACCGCTGCTTTTCTGGTCAAGTAGACTGCTATTCGGACCAGTGACACGAGCTTCCATTTCATGAAGAGAATGACAAGGTCAATGGCCACGTGGATCTCAAATAGGGGTAGACCTGGTGCCGCTCCGAGTCAAGGTACTCAACTTCGTAGCAAGATGCGCAAGACACTGCAAGTTGAATTTTTACATAAATTCCGCGGCCGCCCCTTATTCCAAGGCTGAATTTGCGTCAAAACCAACTTGAACGTTCAAGAGGACAGAGAGCAGATCGTTACGTTCAATGTCACGAGGCCGCCTGGAAATGAATTAGAAACAGTATTTTATGGACTTGACGGACGTACGTGAGGGAGGAGACACCACAGCGGTGGTGACGCCAAGATAGTTGCCCGTAGGTGGCGGGGGCCTATGATGCCAGGCGAGATGATGAGCTCGAAGTGCGATGTATTTCAAAGGGCGATCCGGAAAACGATCGAAAATAGACGAGTCGTCGGGGATTCGCAGCCATCCTATGTGGGTCAACGATTATCGACGAGGGGCCCCAGACGAGCTGTATTCCACTTAGCGGACTGTTCGGCCGTGAGACTGGCATTTCGCGCAGCCGTCTCAAACGTGTTGGTAGAGTTGACGAGCCAGGCCATCACAAGCAGAGAATGGTCGGATAGATTTTGGCCTACGGAGGGAAGGTTGTGCAGTGGCTTGATTCCGAGCGACGACAGGGTGGGGGAGCTGCCTATCCCGCAATGCAAGAAGATATTGGGAGTGCCGATGCTTCCAGCAGGAAGAATGACCTCTTTCTTTGCAGTTATCGTAGTCGGTTTCCCTAAGACAATTTGAGAGAGAGCTAGCTGGTATATCAGGATACAAGCTACTTTTCAAATCTTGGACGAAGTCAACCGTGCGAAATGCACCTGCACCACTTTGAAGAACAGGAGTCACTTGTTAGTGCAAGAGAACATGCAAATTCGGCCGGTTGATATATTGAGGACTGAGATATGATGTAGCTGAGCTTCTCGACCCGTTCTTGATCGTCGCTTGGTTGCGCAGAATCAGTCTCTATAACACTCGGTGCAATCATCCTAGGATGCCGAATTAGATATCATTAACGACTAGGAGACGTGTATATTATAATGAACATGTCAATGAAACGCAGCTTGACGCTGGGCCTGGAGCCGGTGATGAATGCGCACGCAGCCAACGGCGAATAGTATACCATCAGCCGTACTCGGTGAGCTGGTCATCGCGATGAAGCCAGACAAGGGGATATATCGATATCAATTCCGTTCAGGGAGCAATCTGCCAGCGAAAAGCATTGTACTAGTCAGTAAACGCCAAAGAGTAACAGCGGCGTACCCACCACAACTTGCACCCCCCAGTGCATGCTACTCCTCCATCTCCACCGTCCGCGCGACCTTCTCAATCGCCTCGCACACGCGGTCGAGCCCCTCGCCGGCCCAAAACTGCTTCTCATGCGCGGTTAGGCGCCCGAGCACGTAGTCCGCGAGGTCCATTCCAGGGTGCCGCCCGACGCCCGCGCGCAGGCGGTGGAAGCCCTGCGTACCGAGCGCGCCAATCACACTCTTCAACCCGTTGTGCCCGCCCGCGCTCCCGCCCAGGCGGTACTTGAGCACGCATGGCGTGTGGTCCGTCGAGTCCGAGACGACGAGCAGTGCGTTGGGGCGCAGCCCGTGCGTGCGGCACGCTGCCGCTATGGAGGGCCCGGAGGTGTTCATGAGGTGTTCTGCGACGCACAGTCAGCGGTGCGCGGCGCGTGGGGCGGGCTGGAGACGGACTAGATTTGTAGAGCGTCAACGCGATGCGCATCTCCCCGAGCGTGACAATGCTCGTGCCTGAGAAGCCGCCGCGTTCAGCGGACATGCGGATGCCCGTGCGCGCCGCCAGCCCGTCGACGATGAGCTGTCCGAGACTTCCCGGAAAATCCATCAAAAACTTTCTTCGCACACAGACGAGGAAAACTACCTGTGGCGTGTGCCGGGGTACGGTAAATTGCCGAGGCCAGCGACGAGTACTCGCGGAATGGACATTACTTGCGGTGGGTGGTGGTGGTTGGAGAGAAAGAGGATGAATCACAAATGAATCAGCGTGCTGTCGCATCCGCAAGCAAAGTTCGGGACCGGCTCGTCCAAGGCACTTCGGGCCACCTAAAACGTGAACCCCTTAAGTATTCCGCAACCTCTCTACTTATCGATATCCACTACTGTAAGTACTACAGATGGCTCGGCATCAACTCAACACTCAGTACCCAGCCAGAGGTGCTAGGTTTTATTCTATTCAAGTTGAATGATACTTGTTCGCAACCCATTGTAAGTCAGTAAGCGAACAAATGTTTGGTGAGTTTGCCGCGCGCCGATGAGTGTTTTCACGCTCGCCTTTGAGCAGCTTGCGTGCCAATGATCATATGAGCGGGTTCGACGTGTGGAGACAAAGAGTGCCTGACCATCTCGGAAGCGTGAAGTATGACAGGTGCGGTATATGGTCGGCCCGCATGTTGTGGGTATGCTGCCTCCCCATCCAACTGAATCGCTCCCTATAGATCGATGGGGACTTTAGACCAAGAACAAAATATTACCAAGTCGCTGCCCAGGGCAGGAAGAAAGGGTTTGCGCGGCGCGGACGCAGATGATGGACAAGAAGAAAGGCGGGACAGTCAACACCTGTTCATGCCGCCGAACCCATACAAGATGTGCTGGAAGGGGGAAAATCTACACTTGCTGACACTTGAACCTTCCATGTTGGGATACCGGGCCGGTTTACCGAATGTCCTTCGTATGATGAGGACCTCCGAATAGCCAGCCAAGAGTCGGACCCAAAGACACGCTTCCAAATAGTAGACAGCCAAGACACGCTTGAGCAGGACTTACATTAATGAATCATAATGAGCACAGAGTGCCGGATCACGCAAGGGATCATGCATACATGGGCTAGCGCTGTCGTAATTTGGGCTTGTGAAACAGCAGTAAGGAAATGAAGCGAGCATTTCGGTGGCCAGCAGAGTACATGTAAAGCAGAATTGAAACACCCGCGATTGCTTAAACTTGTTGGACCGCAGGCTTTGTGTCGATGAACATTGCAGAACAGTGAGCATATACCGGATCACAGTGTGGGCTTGAAGCGGCGGCAAGGAGAGGAAGGAACGGATTGGCGGTGGGCCGCCGCACCCACCCAAGCTCAGAGATCCGAATGTGCCTGTGGTGGGTATAAGGGGTCTATGAAGGGCCAGCAGAGTGAGGTTTGACATGGCCAGCAACGTGAGCAGGATGAACGTTGCGGTCAAGTGGCGGTTGGGCGTCGGGCAATCGGTGGGGCAAAGTGGTCCCGAAGAGAACGCGCACGTGGGAGCTTATACACATGCTTTGCTCCTCGTCAATCTCCACTTTCTTGTCCACTTTCTTAACTTAGACTAGACTAGCATCCTCCTCCTAGGCGATGACGACGACGACGACGACGACGACGACGATGGCCAACACTAGCACGATGCCCGCCCCCCGCCGTCTGCACCGGCGCCGCATGTCCGCGCCCGGTACACGCCCGTCGCCACGCCTGGAGTGTCGGCCCCTGTCGCTGTCCATGGAGGCGCTGGACCTCTCATCCGCCTCGCCGACCCAGGCCCTCGCCTCGCTGCGGTACCTCGTGCTCTCGTACCTCGCCGACCTCGAGCGCCGCCTCGCGCGCCTCGAGTCGCCCGACTGGCGCGCCAAGGGCGAGCACACCATGGAGGACGCCCGCCAGTGGGCCCGCACCGGGCTCGAGATGCTCGCCCAGATCCGCGACGACCTCTCGTCGCACCTGCCGGACGTTGACGTCGACTCGCTGAAGGCGTCCCTCTCCGACCTGCACCTCTCGGACCTTGGCTCACACCTACCGGACCTGCACCTCCCCGACATGCCGGACCTCGGTGCACACCTCCCCGACCTTGGCGCGCTCGCCGACGACCTCGGAGCGCACCTCCCCGACCTCGGCGCGCTCGCCGACGACGTCCGTGCGCGCTGGGCCGACCTCGACCTCATGCCGACCCTCGCCGCGCGCCTCCACTCGCTCCACGCCCACCTCCACGCGCCTGTCTTCGCCGCGCTCCTCGCCGAGGACGACCTCGCGCGCGCGCTCGCCCACTCCCTCGACGGCCTGCGCCTCATCCCGTACGCCCACCTCCCCGCCCAGTGGCGCAACAACCCGTTCGTGCTCGGCGGCTACCGCTTCATCCCGATCCGCCGGTACAAGGCGTTGATTAGGTCGGTGTTCAAGCTGCACAATGAGAGCTTGAACATCCACACGCACCTCCTCCCGCTCTTCGCCGGCCTCGTACTCCTCGCGCCGTCGATCTTCCCGTCCTTTGCCCCATCCCTTGCCCTCTTTCCGTCCCTCTCACCGTCCCTTGCTTCATCCCTCTCCCCGTCCGCGCTCGGCCTCGCCCCTCCCTCCCTCGACGCCGCCGAGCGCCTCTTCGCCGCCTTCGCCCTCCTGTGCCTCGCGACCTCCGTCCTCTGGCACACCATGGCCGGCTGCGCCCACCAGCGCGCGATGGAGCTGTGTGCGAGGCTGGACTATGTTGGGATTGGGTGGTAAGTGGTTTATCTCCACAAAAAATAATGGGAGGGAACGTCCTCTTATTTCCACGAATGCGGTGTCAGGAAACCACTTTTTTCGAAGAGCTTCCTTCCCTTCTCCTCCCTCTTTCTCTCCCTACCAGCAACAAGCTGACGCCCCCTCCCACCAGGCTCATCTCCATCTCGATCGGCACCATCGTGCACTACGGCTACGCGTGCCACCCTGGTGCGGGTGCGCCGTTCCTCGCACTCTGTTTCGTCATGGGTGTCGCGGGCAACGTGCTCCCGTTCATGGAGTGGTTCAATAAGGTCGAGAATCGGGTGCGTCTCTTTCGTTTTTCTACTCAATAACCTTCCTATCCCAATCTCCCTCCTCCATTTTATTTCCCCTACTTCGCCCCTTCACATTCCACCACCCCGCCAACCGCTGCCCGACACCCATCGCCCGATCTCCTCCCCTCCGTGCTTCGTTCCTCTCTTACCCCGCCTACCCACCTTAACCCAACACGCTCGCTAACGCCCCACCCCTGCAGCTCTGGCGCCTCGCGTTCTTCCTCGTGCTCTCGTTCTCGGCGCTTGGGCCCCTCGCGGGCATCGCGGCGCTGCACTCGTGGGACGAGATGCGGCGGTTCGTGGGTGAGTGGTGGATTTCAGCTTTTTCTCATCCCGCCTCGCTCTGTATTTCACTACTATTGCCGAGACCCGTATCTTCCGTCGTGCATGCATATCCCACCCCATCCTCGTTCCTCTTCCACCTCTCCCCCTTCCTATTCTTCCTTCTCCTCCTTCCTTACCTAATCTCCGTCTACGAACAACAACTGACGCAACGCATCACAGCGCCCGTGACGCCCTCGCTGCTCTCGTACGCGCTTGGGCTGTTCTTCTATGCGACGCAGATACCGGAGCGCTTCCTCCCGAAGCATGCGCGCTGGGTGGACTGGGTTGGGGGTGGTGAGTGCTTTGCTGCCCCCTTCCCCCTTCCTTCCTCTCCCACTCTCTAATCGCACGCGGACACCAACGCTGACTTGCGCTCACTCCCCAGGCTCGCACGCGATCTGGCACGTGTTCATCGTGCTCGCGATGCAGCAGCACGGCGCGGGGCTGCGCAGTCTCAAGACGGGGCCGCGGTGTGACGCATAGTCGTGTTGTACTTCACTACGGTGTGTTGTACCTCTACGCGGCGTGCGAGCTCGGTGCGGTACCTTTGGCGTGGTTTCTTGACGAGGAGAGCGAGGGTGGGAGGGAGGCCGAGAGGGAGAGGGAAAGGGAAAGGGGGTGTATGTTATGCATATTGGTGTATTGGGGAGCACTAGTGAGTAATGGAGGTGGTTGGGTCGCTGGGTAGAGGGTATGTGCATGCCAGTACGCGCAAGGGTGGTGAGACGGATTAGCAGTTGGTGCTGAGGAGTCCAACTCGAGTATTGCCTTCAGCCTGAGCTCGTCCATCATTATCTGCTTCTATCTCCTGCAACTTTCGTTGATCTTTCTCTTGATACCATCGTGAGCTTCTTTGGGCTCTGTGACACTCTCGCTCTACTCTAGATGTGCTCTGCGACGCTGGCCTGGATTCTGCATCCGTGCCTTAATTGATGTGACAGAGCGTGTTTTGGCACGTGAGATGTGACAAAAGGCAATTAGAGTTTCAAATTCCTATTGTCTACATCTCACCCCCAACTGTCGTTTTTTTCGTTGTTTTGCGCGTCTGCCTCAGGCCTTGACTGCCTATTATACCCCACGCCTTTTCTCCACAACCTCTACGACTAATTAGTACCGCTCGTCTAATTTTACCACGAGCTTAGAATAGAGCCATTCAACAGCACCTGCCACACGTGTAGGACGGCTGTCCTTTGCCTCCAACTTGACTGCTGGATTGCAGTCTATAGCGATCATCGCTTTTATCGTACTACGATGCCCGATGCATTAACCAAGATCTCTCCCGATGATTTGGGGGTTCCGGAGGAGATTATTTCTCTGGCTTCAAGTTCGAGCTTGGGCATAGATATCCAGTTCGTATCAATGGATTTCTGCTGGAAGACATCTGACCGGATCTATTGCTTCAGCGATGCCAATCGCAAGAAAATTGTCATCGGATTCCGTCCTCGATGCACAGACTATGCCCGGAAAAAGCGCAGCACCATCCGCACTCTCACGTCTCTCGCGTCCTGCACTACCGATCCCAAGAGCGACTGTCCCCAGCCGACTGTACCCAATGCAGATACCGACGAAAAGAAGGATCACAAATTGAGATCGAGGGTGGTATCGGGGCGTATCGAGAAACCCGCACGGGTCCCGTCTCAAATCCAGACTCGGAAGCCTGATCTCCCGGTGGACGCTTCCTCTATGGTGACTGTTGTTGCACACTTGGAGCTCTACAGTTGCGGATGCGCGACTCCGGCGCAATGTCGACAGTGCACCCTTCGGAGGCTAGCAGACAAGTGGGTTCCCAACCTTCTGTCCCTCCTCACGACATCTTATCATACTTAACCTAGATTCTGTGCAATTGTGGCCGCGCGCAAGGAGAAGTACCAACGCAGTTCGATGCCTTCTTGATTATTTCTTGGGAACCCATATGGCTATCTTACTGGGAAAATTCCTTGCATCTTCTGTTACTGCCACTAGGGCTTCCTTATAATGAATTAATCTACTTCATATCATTGCTGCTCATCGTGCGCACGGACCACGTCTGTTTCCGGCGCCATTCCCCACGCTGCCATTTAGTTGCCGCGAGCCAACGTCATTTTTCACAGCCGACGTTGGTCGCGTGCATCTTGCTTTGGCCAGAGCGACAATGGCCCTCAGGCCAATCCTCACGAAAACTGCTCGACAGGCCCCCCTGTTGGCGGCTAGAGGCCATTCTCTCTGTTCGGCCGGGGCGAACCTAGACCGCTACAACATCATACGAACTTTCTTCAGCACACAGATTGGATGTGCTGCAAAAAGAGGCGATTCGGGGGCTCCACATTCTTGTCTACGTCCAAATTCCCGTTTGGACTCCCCACTCATTCGACACTTCCATGCCTCACGTCGGGAAAGAGCTTCCGACCCCAATAAAGCTCCCGCTAATGACCTTACGACTCCCAATGACAGCAGGCTCACTCACGACGAGGTGCCACCGCCCCAGAACTACGACAACTACCCGCCCTTCTTCCGGCGGCTGGCCATGTCTTTGCCTCATCTACCACGCCACAGTCGCGACGATTTTCTCAAGGCTGCCACAGGGTTCTGGGCGCACGCGCGCATTCGGTTCAAGTGGTTTACCATCAGATCCTTTCGGCGGTTCGACGCGGACGATATGTCCGCGTTCATCACCTGGTTCGTCATGAGCCAGACACTCTGGATCTTCGTTGGAACGTGAGCACCTTTTCTGTACGTGTTTTATAATTTTGGTGCTCATTCGATTGGCAGTACGACCTTTTTTTCCGTGATCTTTGCGACTGCCAACAGCTTACAGCTTCAGCGTGAGTTCAGTAGCTCTATGTCTCGAATTGGGCTCACTAGGTCTTTCCAGACTATATCGCGCGAGCTATAAGTGACTATCTCACCTCCGAAACAGGTGTAACGATCATCTTCGAGTCCGCGATAGTACCAAAGTGGAAAGACTCGCGGATATCATTCAAAAATGTGTTTATATCGCGCCGACCCCGCTCCGCGCCCCTACTTCCACGCAAGCCCACCAAAGAGGGGTTCGCCGCCGGCGGATACGACATCAGCGGACACCCAGCGTACCACGACGCCGACGAGCCGCCCCCGCAAAACGAGACAGATGAGGACACCAACTACACCATGTTCGACCTGAATGTCGACTCGGTGGACGTAACACTTTCGCTGTGGAGGTGGCTCGACGGCAAGGGGCTGATCGAGGACGCCGTCGTGAAGGGAGTGCGGGGGACACTTGGTACGAGCCTGTTTTCCCGCCCTGTGACTCGATGCTAAAGTATCCCCTACGTATAGATCGCCGGTCTGTCTACTGGGACCCTGACAATCCGCTGGATCCTGCATCGTTCCGCCGAGTCGCCCATCCTGGGGACTTTGAGCTTGAGTCGCTTCAGCTGGAAGATGTATTGGTGACGGTGCATCAACCCGACGGGTTCCGGCCATACACCGCGTCGATATTCCAGGCGGACATCAAGTGCTTCCGGAAGCAGTGGCTGTTCTACGACTTCCTCTGCGCGGAGAACATTGTTGGCCAATTCGACAACTGCCTGTTCAGCTTACACAAGCCGCAGAGCATCGGTCGCACGACAGAGAAGGATCTCAAGGACGGCGACTGGGGTCGGATGGTCAGCCTCATCTCTGTTTTTCCGTCTTCTTCTCTTTTACATGTCGTTCCGCCAGTCGCGTATCCGGATCGACGGCGTCAACATTGACCACCTGCAGCGCTCGACTACGACAGAAGGACCCATATCCTGGATCACGTCGGGCAAGGTCGATGCGGTGCTCGACATCAAGTTCCCGCGCGACCCCGCAGACGCGTCCCAGCTCAACGCGATCCTCGGCGAGATCGCCGACGCCATCTCGACGTCCCTCTCTAGCAACCCCATCCTGGACCGCATCCCAGCGCAGCGCGGGCTTGCAAAGCCACCGCTGCAGGCACCGGAGGGGGAGAAGCCTGAGGCCGCGGGGGACGACAAGCCGCGCGTGGTGATCGATATCGACTTAAGGTTCAGGGATCTGAAGGCTGCAGTTCCGCTCTTCGCGAACGACTTGTCGTACGTTAACTATGCGTTGATCCGCCCTATTGTGGGCTTCATGAAGTGCGCACATCCTTTTCGTCGCGCCTCGTCATTGACTGGTCTTGTAGTGCGAACCGGACTTTAGTTCCAATCCGATGCAGGCTGGTCAAAGATCTGAGCGACTTCGATGGATCGTGGACTGTGAGGATCTCTTCCTGCCTTTCTCAATATGCGACTCACGTTCTTCAGATGTGGGAATGTAAGCATCACTTCGAATTTGACCAGCATTCACGTTTACCTACTTTGGACTTATCTTTAGCTGGTCTGATGGACGAGATTTCTTTGAAGGTCTGTGTGCTAAGCGGCCAATTCTAGCGCCCAACCTCTCTGACCTCTTTCCCCCCAGACCTACGACGCCATGGCGTACCACGTCACGCAGGCCAACATGAACCGGCGCCTGAAAACCGTCAGTCTCTGGAGCCTGCAGATGACCGCGGGTGCCATGCTCTCTACCCTCCGCACTCTCGTCGACCCGATGTCTGCGCACGTCCGCGAGGCATACCTGAATGGACGCGGACTGTACGATGCTTTCCAGATTGGGCCTGTCCTGTGATTTTAACCTCGTCTGTGTATTCTTTTGCGCGACGCTTATAGGCGCGGGCTCTTCACCTGAGGCCTTACACCGCGGCCGTCCGATCAGTGATCCCGCGATCTTAGCCGCTGGTCTGAATGGACATCGGTTCGCCTTCCGGCCTTGCCTGGATCTCGAGTCTGCGTCATACACGTTGGTGCGCACGGGGCTCACAGTACGTAGAGACTTTTGTCTCGTATTCTTAGTTCTGCTACATAGCATAGACCACAGGAGGTATCAAATTGAAACTCCGACCTGAAATGCTTCAATAGGGGAAGTCAAAGTTGCTGATTCGCAGGTGATTCTGATGCCGATTCTAATGTCGATTCTGGAGTCGATTTTGGACCCAGAATCGGCCAAGTTTCATGTGAGCAGAATCAGAAATTCAGAACCGGGTCGGTCAAAGCTGGGGTCTGATCGATTGAATTGGACCCGAATCGGATCCAGAATGGGCATCAAAATGGCCACTCTGACTTGCCCTAATGCTCTTCGTCTGCTTCGTCCTAGTCTGATTCTTCCGTAGCCTGCAAAGGGACATACAGTTAAGGTCCCATGCTTGCTCGGCACCTCTGCCATTGCTTCGAGGACGCGAGGACACCTTAGAGGCCGCATCAATTATATTGCCGCCTACATAAGATGTTCTATGATGCTTTTTGTTGCCGTTCTCACAACCGGCGGCGGTGGTGACGAGGTGGCAACCGTTATAAGCTCAGGTTCTCCTTGATTTTGCACTATGGTGTCCGACGCTTTGCTCGAGGTTGGGTACCGATGGCTAGATCGCGTAATGGTGCTTGCCGCCGTTGTGGACTCTTGAGCTAACAAAACCTCCAGGGATTGATTCCGGATTTCATATTGCGTCGTGTGATACGCGCCCTGCTGCGCCAGCGATTGTACGTCAGGTTTCTCAAGGGACAATGAACCGACTGACGTCTGTAGACGCGAAATTGACCAAGGGTCGCTGGAGGCTAACCATGCTGCCAAAATGAAGTGGATTGAAGACGTTCGCTCCCGAGTCCACATAGCGGAACTGACAGAGAAGGCTAACGAACAACACTACGAAGTGCGAGCTCTATAGCAATTTTCTCGTGGCATGTAGATTGATGCGTACCCGATAGGTTTCGACCAAATTTATACTGTCAACTCTAGGTCCATGCGCTAAATATTCTTCTTGTTTCTACCCGACTGGCAAGGAAACCTTGGCCGAAGCAGAAGTCCTCATGCTTGAGAGCTATTGCAAGAAAGCCCAGATGAAGGATGGTCAAGATGTCCTTGATCTCGGTTGTGGCTGGGGCAGTCTTTCGCTGTTTCTTGCCCAGAAGTACCCGAAATCGAGGATAACTGGTCTATCCAACTCCACCACTCAGAAGGCCCATATAGATGCCACGGCCAAGTCCCGTGGTCTGACCAATCTGGAGGTGCGTTTCTGCATCTATCCCTAAGTGTCACACTATACTCAGATACTTACTAGATCATAACGGCGGATGTTAACGCCCATGATTTTGCAGGCTCCAAATAGTGTGTCTCCTGCCTCTCCCATACGCTCCGTGCCCTTCATTGAATCAAAGTTTCGACAGGATCTTATCAATCGAGGTACGTCGTACCCAAGCGGCTTGTGCGTCCATCGAATTGATCGCGTTCTACTACTGTAGATGTTCGAGCACATGAAGAACTACGAGGTCCTTCTTGCCAAGGTTTCTACCTGGCTAAGGCCAAGGGAGAAAGCCGTCGATGTAGACGAAGCTCTGCTCTTCGTCCACATCTTCTGCCATCGCACGACGCCATACCATTTCGAAGTTGACGACGGGTGGATGGCGCAAAACTTTTTCTCTGGTTTGGATCATGTACTCCCTTGCGACCAATGGATTTCCTGACCCGCCATCGTTAGGTGGCACAATGCCTTCACACGACCTCTTAGTAGGCTTCTAGCCAACCATTTGCGGCGTACGAAATGACATATTCCATGATACAGCTTTATTTCCAGTCCGATCTCACCTTGGTGCGGAGCTGGTATATCCCTGGAACACATTATTCTCGGACACTCGAAGACTGGCTCAAGTTGCAGGGCAGTAATTCGAAAGGTGCCGTGCACCCCATGCTGTGGTACGGGCATCTCACTGACGGATCATGGGCCAGCTGAATTGAAGGAGCTTCGAGAAGACGCAAAATTGAAAGGAAGAACTGCTGCAGAAGGCACTGCGACGTTCCACAAGTAAGGGTTATATTGTCTTCCTATGATGTTATCATTAACAGTTTTACTCTAGATTCCGCGTATTTTACATGGCGTGCTCCGAGCTCTTCAACATGGACCGGGGACAACAGTAGGTGCTCGATTCTATGTCTGTGGCTGGGAACTGACACCGGGCAGATGGGGAGTAGGGCATTACCTTTTCAAGGCGAAAGAGCAGCCTCTATAGTCGTGTATAGACAACATTTTATGCAGAGAAGGTAAAAAGCGATGATGAGACAGTCCCATCTGGGTATCCAACAACCGATCGTCGACGGACTCCTGGCGTGGCGCACAGCATACTTGGGCATGTTTTGCTGAACGTGGCAGCTTCTTGGGAACGGGCACCCACGCACAGAGAGACGCACGTTGCGCTGGCGTTCTCGCGGAACGCCCTCCCGAGTGTCGCGCACGCTAAGCGCACCTTGTGAACCTCCTTGGACCCTCCATCGCGGCGGCATGCCATGCGCACTGATTACCGTTTCTGCACTAAGTTTAAAGATAGGAAGTCTGGTATACGATAGACGACACGCAGTGACTGGCCACTGCGCTCATGGTCCCGGTCGACATTTGGATAGTTAACCACCATCAAGTACTTCCTTGACGTCTCCCAGGCGCCTGCTCATGACATTTGCAAAGTCAACTTGGTCAAAACGCTGTTCTTCACACGGAACTAACTTAGAAGTCTGACCAACAGCCTCAGGCTTCGAAATCGGCACGATGCATCCGCAAATATTCTCCTCGAGGCCTCGACACTGATTTCGAGTCAAGCTAGCGGAGTATACTGTAACTAGTGCCAGTGGTGCTAACAGTTGAGATGTCCTCCGATCTTGAATCACTGGTCGATCGCTGGCAGTCGCAAGATTCCGCGCCTTTGGCAGAATCACCCCGACCGCCAAGACATCGCCGACCGTTGCGGAGATCTCATCCTCGTTTGACTGGATACCGAATCCTGTTCTTCATCTCTACAGGCGGCTTTGGTACAATCAAGGCTGTGTTGTCGTACAATGGTCACACTACAGTACCTACGACACTGGATTGGGTGTATGGAGTTGTGGTGGTGTATATGTGAGCTGTCATCGATTGTTCCATTCGTGCAAAGCTGACTCTTACAAGGTTGTACTGGCTCGGATTATACGAAGAGGAATGTTCCGGAAAACTGCCCGCTTGGATGTTTGAAACAGACCTCGTCGAGTCCGTAAATGAAAAGATAGCCCGGTGCTCAGGTTCGGAAACTGTGGTACACTTGAATTACGAGATCCTGAAATCCGCTAGCAGCACAATATCAGGACGCAAATCTACTGGGCAGTCTACGTATACTCTTGCGGATGGTCATGGGATTCCCTTGCCAACATCCAGAAGATCCAGAGCAACACTTTCATCTCAGGGATCTGCCTGCTGATCCCACCCTTGATTTGTGTAAGAATATCTGTGTGAAGAATCGGTTAATATTGATCGATGATTATAGCTACGGAGGCCACAGGAATTGAGCTTCGTGCCCTGTCCGGCAGTACGGTGACCTATCTATCAAATAGTGGTGGACAATTTCATCGGCGACGCAACCAGGAAAAAAAACAAGTGAATCAGGTGGAATGCGACTACTGCAACCAGACGTTCACTTCAGCTGGTGCACTGCATCAGCACTGCATGAAGAGGAAGGACCACCCGTACTGCGAATCTTGCCAAAAAAATTTTGGGGATGAACAAGCTTTAGAGCAGGCGAGTTCTCCTGTCTAAGTCACCAGTCGTTGGGTAATTACACATATCGCCAGCATATACGAGACGCGTCTGTCCATCAGTTTTGCGAACCGTGTGATCGTCAATTCTCACATCGGAAAGCCTTTTGCCAACATCTCGCAGCAAGCAGTCACCATGATTGGTGCTTTGTCTGTTGGAAAGACTTCGACGGTTACGCGCAGCTCAAGAAGGTACAGGATACATCTAACTGTGATTGACCCTACTCAAGCACTTTATTCATTCTAGCATTGCGCTTCATCGCATTTGGGCAAGGGCAAGCGAGCTGAGTGCCCCTTGTGCAGCGATGACTTCCCCAACCCGGTCGTCATCGGCCCTCATATCGAAATGGGTATGTACTACTGATTCTATATCGAATTTCCTAATATTGCTGTACAGGATGCCAATGAGGCTGGAAAAAGCGAGCATTGATTGGAAAATGTATTGATCAAACAGCGAGCGCACTATATCTGTTCCAAGCTCAAAATAAGTTGTATAGAATGACATTTGCCTTTTTTTTCCCCTTTCAAATCGGACATGTCACGCCGATACTATTTTCAAGCGTATGGACTTTGTGGGAGCAGTCGACTAGGCAAGTTCTGACTGTTCTGTGCCATAAGCGGCGCAGCCTTGGGCACAGCCAGTGAACAGTGAAATCATCAGTACCGGGGAACAGAATTTATCTCACTTTGCGAAGCATCACATCTATCTCCTCCGTTTCTTCGCCTGGGTCGGTCGTAAGGCTTGCGGATGAGGTAGAGGAATAAATATTCGAAAGTTCAGCAGTTTCCGAACTCGGGCCGGTTACCGTTAAGCTTTATGAAGCCGTAAGAGTCCAGCCAGAATTCTTAAGCCTTAGCTTAAGGCCTTACTAAGCCTCAACTCGTTTAAGGCCTTAGCGTTACTTAACATTTAACGTTTAACGTTTAACCCTTAAGCCAACACTGAGATTCAGTTCCAAGTTCAGTTCAACCAGCGCCGTGACCCGTGACTGAACACTACGTCGAGTAGCGCACCGAAAAAAAATGTAGAAGCAGATCATTTTGAAATTGCCGCGGTGTACATGGCTGATACGATTCTATCCATCCCATCCACAAAGCAAGAGAGACGGATCCATAGTAAATAAAGAAGGGATATGCGAGGAAGATCGAAAAAAATGAATTAGAAAGTATATGCTCAAGAAGACGAACCGGCTGGTCCGAAACTCGTCACGGCTATGCACCCGATCCATGCCATCTCCAAGACCGCTTTGCCTATCGGCGTGAGCTCAGCAACGGGCTCCTCCTCCAACTCGGTCCCGGTGTGGTCCGGCGGCACAGGAATACAAAGACCCATCTTGACGAGGCCCTCCGGGTCGAACTCTGCCCCCGCCTCGCGCGACGAGCAGGTCCCGATGACCAGCAGCCCATGGTCGCGCGTCGCGATCTGGGGCATGGTCATGCACGCCTCGTGCCAAGGTCCGAGCACTGCGAGCCCCTCGTCCGGCACGCGCACACCCGAGCCCTGCAGATCCGCGTGCGACACGAGCCGCGCGCTGATGTGGTACGACGACAGCAGGATGTCGCACCCCTTGCCGCCCGCACCGAGGTCGCTAGAGGACGTCGGCGAGCTGTGCGACGAGCCCTTCTTCTTACCGGGCTCGGACGAATCGTGCTTGGGCTTGCTCTTGGTCGACGGGCGCTCGTCCGTGGGCTTGTACGAGACAAGCAGATATTGCCGCTGGTCGGTCGGGATTTCCCGCGGGGGCGACGTCGCATTGCGCTCAGACACGGGGTCCGTCGGGCCCGGCCACAGCGGAAGCAACATGAACAGCGCGTCGGCCGGAATCTGCGCAAAGATGTCCACACCACTGACGACCGGTTTCTTCGAGCGCCCGCTGCCACCGCTCTTCTTCGGCGGAAGCAGCCCGACGTCTTCGAACGAGTTGCTCAGGACGTCGTGCCGGCGTTGCCTCTCCTCCTGCTTGTGGCGCGGCTGCAGCTGCACCCACGGCGGTTTGTAGACAGAGTTGGGCGGGATGCCAGTGGGTGGCGCCGGCCCGCGTCCGAACACGCGCGAGAGCACGCCGTTCGAGTCGGTGTGCCGCTGGTCCTGACGGAGCACCATCTGGTCGATCGAGCTGGCGTCCATCGTCGAGAACGCTTCGTTGTGCGTCGTGCGCGACGGGACGCTCTCGTCTGAGTCTGAGTCGTCCAGGCTGTTGCGCCGCCGCCGTCGAGACGTACGCGAGGCGGATCGCGCCGACAGGTTGGCGGTGGAGAAGATGGGATCCCGGGTGTCGAAGGAGGAGCCAGCAGTTGGCGGATACGTGTGGGTGGGCGCCGATGTAGGCGGCGGGGCCGAGAAGTCCCTGAAAGCGCTCTTCGAACTCCCGGCGCTGCTCAGTTGCGCGCGACTGTCATTTCTGACGTCCCAGCCCCCGTTCTGGCTCTTTCCCCTGTCCTTGTCTCTTTCCTTGTCCTTCCGCTTGTCCTCGCCACGCCCTGTGCTGCGCTCCCTGTCCCTGTCCCGTCCATCGTCCAGGAGCCCGTGCGACCGCAGGCCCTTCGTCGTGGTGGTGCTCGTGTACGCCTCCTGCACGTGTCGCGGCGCGAGCAGAATCATCGCCGTGGGGCGGCGTCGCTCTTCGTACGCCGCGACCCCGCGTGCGGTGGTGACGGTGCTCGTGCTGAAGCGCCCGTCGATCGTACGCAGCGGATGGGCAATTCTTTGGGGCTTGTAGTGTCGATGGATGGAAAACGCCATGACTTTGGAGTGCTTGTGAATGTTCGTGTACGCGCCGTCGTGCGGCGGCTTGGGTCCTAGCGTGTATGGCCCGCGGAACGGGTCAATCGTCACGCGCTGCTGTGGCTTTTGCGGGCGCAGTTCGACTGGGAGAAAAAAACGAAAAAAAATCAGCATATGGTGGACGCGAAGCGGAGGGAAATCGACGCACTGCGCCGGACTTTGAAACTCCCTACGAGCGAACTGTTCCAGATCTCCTCGGCATTGAGCTGCATGCCCCTCCATGGTATATGTTTTGGCTTCTCGCCACCGCCGCCCACTCCGCTCAAGATGCTAGTCCCACGGTCCCCGATCGTCCGCATGCTCCTACCACCCGTAATGCTGCGCACCTGAGTCAGACCCGCGCCGCCTCGTCCGCCGCCGCGCCCGTCGGCCGCATCCCGGCGGAACGTCCAGTACTTCCTTTGCCGTTCATACTCCTCCCCGCCCCACCCGCGCACCGCCGCGCTGAACGTGTCTGGATCGTACATAATACTCGCCCCGCTCGCCGTGCTCGGGCGCCGTAGCATGAGACTCAGCTGGCTCGGGCGCCGGTCCCGCGAGTCGCGCGCGTTCTGCGCGTGCACCGCGACGTCGTTCATGTCAAGCCCCGTGATGCCGTTCTGCATCGCGCTCCAGTCGAGGTCGAAGCCGAAGCCGTCGGTGCCCCCCGACGCGGACAGAGGCGGCGCTGCGAACATCGTCATGGTCGGCACGGTGGGGCTCGGCGTCCCGCCGCGCAGGTGCCGCGCGCTGAGCGATCGCCAGTCGCCGTCCGTCTCGGGAACGGACACGGGCGTCGTGGGCTGAGCGGGCACCGGTGCTGCGGTGGGTGAGAGCGTCAACACGCTCAACTGGTCGTCGAGGCTCCTGCTGGGCCGGCGCAAAGTCGCGAGGCTGCCCTCGCGCGCGCGCTCGCGCTCGCGGCGGATGCCGTCGTCTGCAATGATGCCTGGGATTGCCATCGGCAGGCTGGGGCGCCGGCCGCTAACTGGGTCGCTGTACATTTGACGCTCGAACGCTGCCTCGAAGGCGGCGCCCTCGATGCTTCCGCCGCCGCGTGCGGAGCTCACCTCGATGAGATCGTATTCTTCGCTGTACTCCTCCTCGCTATCAAACTCGACGTCTGGTGGGAGCGTGGGGTGGTGATGTATGGGGTTGAAGGTGACGCCGCCGAGGGAATCGTCGATGGAGGTGTGGGTTGTGCTGCTGGTCGTGCGCGAGCGAGAGCCCGAGCGACTTGGGCTGGAGAGAGAGGAGGCTGAGGATGTGCCAAAGGTGTGATGGGAGGCAGCGTCTGAGCGCGAAGGACTATAGTAGGAAGAGGGAGTACGAGGGTCCCTGCGGACGCGAGCAGCGCTCACCAGGGACTGGCGTGGAGTTTGGTCTGCACGGCGGTGCAAATCATCCTCATCAACCTCGTCAAGCGGGCCGATGGAGCGGTTGGGCGATGGAGGGAGCTCTGCAGCCGGGCCAAACACAAAAGACGCGAGGGAGTTGGTAGTGTATATCATATCTGTCGTATCTCGTCTGCTCGAACCTGAAGATGAGGACCTGCCAGCAAAAGCTGGTCAGCTCAAAAGTTGGACTTGATTATGGCGCAGCTCACGACGTATTACTGTCTTCTCTTCGCGGAAGCGAAAAGTTTGGAGGTGGAGATCTACATACAATCAGCTCGAGATCCAGCTTCAGTTGATGGTGCCGTACGGAGAGTTTCGAGCCGCCCGCTGCTGTTCGGCCACAGTCAGGATGGGCCTGCCATAGAGATTTTGGGGATCTGTCATGTCCTTCGAGGGGTGAAGGTCTTGGGGGTCTAGAGGTGCAAACGGGAGCCTTGTGCTGCTAGGGATGAGCGGCGAGACTGTGGCTGTGGTGAGGTTTTTGGACTGAGGTCGGGACGAGATTTCCTGCGCTTCGAGGCCCAAAGCATTGGCAGCGCGGAGGGATGTCTGCTCGTTGGGGTAGACGATGAGTTCGTCTTTTCTGGGGCTAGGGACGACGACGAGGACGAAAAGGAAGGAATACAAGGGACCAAGATGGGCGGCACGTGGCATTGATGCTAGCGTGCCTTTATTCTCCTTTTGCCCTCGGATCACTACCGTTCTGACATCTTGTGTCACCCCGCCAATCATCCCGATAAATACGACCTCAATGAACTAGAAATGAACGTTAATGAACACCATTATTCACCGACAACTACTTGCCCCCAGAGCTGCTCTCCAGAAAAGAGACGGACAGTCTAGGCACGACCCCACCGCCCCCTAATCTCGGTTGGCCATCGAGACGATCAAAAAAACGGAGGTAATATCTAAGCTTAAGTATCTCCAAAGGTCGGTGGGCTCGGTTGCATCTCAGCGAGGGAACGACGGCCTGTGACGGCCCTGCAGCTAAACTCGGCCATTTACTCGGAAAGGCGGTATCACTGATGTGTATACATGCAAGCCGCGAGCCTAAACATTAAATCCGACGCCCGCAACTCAGTGCTCAGGATCCACCTTCAGCCACCAGGCAACCAGGCGTCGGTGCCGCCGCGGCTCCGTGCATCGGACATACGCCACAGGCGCTTTTTTTTTCATCCACTTATGCTTTCCTCAAGCTTTCATTAGACGGCGAGTGGGCAAAGGTTAAATCCCGCTTTCGTCGTCAAGGACTGGACTCGTGTATCCGAGGACTGCGGATGTACTCACCGCCACCCGGGCCAATAGGCGTCGAGCCTCAGACTGAATATTGTGCATGTAATAGAAAACTCTTCCGGGACCCGGAATCCAGGAACGTCGTTTGGTTTTGTGCCGATCCCGACCTATTTCATATTCAATATTAAAATGCCAAACGTGCGCAGAAACGATCGATCGGTGTTTCGCTCCGAGTCTTGTCAGCGGGAGAAAAAAGCTCTCCTGAGTTGAGCAGCCGAAGATGCGTCGACGAAACTTCTGGATCTACCAAATCCACTTCTGAAAATGACGCCTATTTTGCAGTTCTTGGTGGACCAGCTGTTCGACAAATTCCCTCCATCCCCTTCCATTCTTATCTAGCCTAAGTCTAACCATTGCAGCCTGAGCAGCGTGTCGGCCGTCGGCGAGTGATAATCGCCTAATTGAGCGACCAGCGTTTCGGGTCCGCGTGGCACGGAGCGATCGCACGTGGTCGGCGCCCACGTGTCGGTCGGCCGAGTCGGCGACAAGCCGTCATTTCTTCCGCAAGTCGTCATCGCAAGCATCATCGACAGCCAACTTGTACAAAACTTGAACATTTGAACAAAACGAACGGGCCATTACTGCACGACTCGGATTTTTTCTTTTCTTCGAGTTTCACCGCGTTCCTATGAGCGTGATCGCTGCGTAACTGTGAGCACCGGATTCGTGCCCAGAAGGGCCAGCCAAACAAGACCACATTCTATCCATATTACTTGAAGTTGTGGAGCGGATTTTTTTTCACCTGCCCGGAAATTTTCAACAAGAAACGCTTGGCCGCATGATTGCTTTACAATTTTTTAACGCTCCTTTTGTTTCGTTCCGGAACACACTCAATCTGTGCCCAATTTGAACCTCTGGTTCAACCACACTTGATTCATAGTGCCAATATTAAAATTCCATATCCGCTCAGCTGATCAAATCTCTCCCGCAAAATGTGGCGTATGGTCAGTCCTCACGCTCCTTGTAATCGAGCTTGCTCACATCCTCGACCTGAGTGTCGCCGAAGGCGGCGCAGGTTCAAGATCACGAAACTTGTAGTAGAGCTGGAGAGACGCCGGATTCGCGACCGTGCTTGCTATCCTCACGTCCGACCCCGACACGATCTGCTTCACCGCAATCTCGATCCGCTTTCCGTTGACAGTGTACTGCCCCAAATATCAGTCACCACTCTCCGTTTGTCAAAAATCACTGGCCACCGACCGGGATGTCCTCGATCTCGAACACATGCGACGGCACATGGCGCGAGCTCAGCCCGGTCCTGATCGCGTTCTTGATCTGAGCGACGAGCGCGTCGTCGAGCCTGTGCCCCGCACGCATCTTGAGGAAGAGCAGCACCCGCTCGTCCTGGTCGTGCGGCCGACGCTGTCCGACGCACAGCGCGTCATTGATCGGCATGGAGAACTGCTCGAGGACGGAGTAGATCTCCGCAGCGCCGAAACGCACGCCGGACGGGTTGAGGACGCCGTCACTTCGAGTATCCAGCACGGAGATCAATACGACAACGATTGAACTGAACGGAAGCCAACCTCCGCCCAAGGATCTTGATGCCTTTTGTGACTGGATTAATAACGATGAAGTCGCCCTGTCGCCAGATGCCTTTGCGTAATCAATCAAGCCACGAGCAGAATACCGAGAAGTGGTAAAATCCATACCAGATACATGCTGTAATACGCCTTGCGGAGCATGGCCCCGGATTCGTCGCCCCAGAAACGCGTAGGAAGCGATGGATGGGGTCTCGTACATACCTGGAACAGGTTTAATTTAGTAAATGGTCGGAAAGCAGATGGTCTACATACCATCTCCCCAGCGACTCCGGTGTGTTCGATATTATTACCCGCTGGATCGAACACTTCAATCTTCATGCCAAGCGACTTGCATTGTGTTTCTGATCAATTCGGAGATTCATCGGTGGATAAAATCTTTCCGAAGAAAGAGACCAACCTCCAGCATACACAGGAAGGCTAGGACTTCCGGTGACGACTGGACAGAGCCGACCAGCTCAAATGACGTACCATCGTGTATGCAGTTAGATTGACTCACACGTCGAACAAATGTCTGTTCCCCCGCAGCTAGAAGTCAGGTGCACGCGCTCACCGAACGACCGCTGGGCCCAACGAAACATCGGACTCGTCAGAACGGCACCAGTGACTGACAGCGTTTTGAGGGCTTCGAAAGAGGCAACTTCCACTAGAAAGTATAAGAACTGTATGTCTTGAAGCAGGGCTAACTCCCTTACGCGGATTGATCCCCTGCCCCTGAATCTCCGCCAAGAAACGAGGGCTTGTTCCAAAGATCGAGACACTGAGGCAGACCGTGATCAGAAAAAGAACAGACTAGCGAGAAGCGGAGAATTATACCCTTGATCGTGAACGAAACGGAGAAACGTCCGCAAGTCCGGGTGGAATGGGGAGCCGTCGTACAGAATAAGCCGTGATCCGATAGCGAGGTTCGTCAGCATCACGTTCCACATCATCCACCCAGTCTGTGAGAACGTAGTATTTGAAACGAATAATCAGAACAGTTGAAAGGCCCACGGTGGTGTATTGAAAGAAAGTGTCGTCGGGATCTACGCCGAAATGTATTCTCAATTCTTTTTTTGTTTGTAACAAGACGCCCTATTTATCGAGTTTGCCTGTAAGCCATCTGCGAGGTGATGGAACACAGGCACCTTGAACCTACCCCAGCGGAATGAACTAGGCATTTGGGTGGACCCGAGGTGCCGGAGCTATATAAGATGTAAAGAGGATGGTTGAAGGGCAACTGCTCGAAGACCAATTCACGCCCATCGTCCAGAGACAAAAATGTGGACAGGGGTACACTGACTATTCGTTAGATCGCACACATAATTGTGAGTAGAACTCGTTACCCGCCAGGAATCAACACTTCTTTTCCAGTAATCAAGCTAGGCAGTGTGATGGCCTGCCGTAGACCATATTTGCGTAGCTCTAGAACAACCGCGGAGACATTCGGGATGAGATCTATCGCTTTGGTAGTGTATACAACTTCTGTTTCCGCAAAAATAAACTTCGGACGAATCTGTGTATATCTATCGAGGACTCCCTGTGCGTGCGGGTAAGTCGCCACGTGATAGTTAGCGTGTGGAACTAAGTACCTGGGGCCCCATATCAGTTGCTGTACTCGAATAAATGGCGCCAATGCTGGCACTCGCAAGACCGATCACGACGGCAGTGATTGTATTGTTGACGATACCTTCGGAAAAACTATATAAATCTCGAGAGCGAGATCGGAGGCAAACACACCTGCCACTCTGTCCCCAGGGACCAATCCGTGACGTCGCATCGCGGAAGCCATCTGCCTGACCAATTCTCGCAGTTGGCGGTAGGTATAATGTGTGACTATCCCAGTTTCGCCTCCAGCCGTGATTGCGACGGCATCGTCCTTGCGATGGAGCATGTTCTCTGCGTAGTTCAATCTCGCGCCTGGAAACCATATAGGTACTTCATGGAGTGGCCCACTGTCGAGTATCTGTATGAACGAAGTTGGCAAGACCAGACTAATTTTCAAGGTACGACAAACCTTCTTTGGCGGGACGGAAGCTATCAACCCAAGGAACTCCCATAGGTCGAGCCAAAACGTGTAGGATTCCACTGAGTACTTGTGCAGGGCATGATAATCATCTGTAAAGAATGAAGACCTTCGACTTCGAGAAGGAGGAAGAGAACCTGCCTAGTCTCAACCCATGTTTGCGGTTGATAAGTCGTCGCAACCTTTCCGTGGCCGTGAAGGACGGACTTGTAGGCGTCCATAGAAGCTGCGAACTCTCAAAGTAGGAGCTCATGGTGGAACGATACAGAGCAGGGTACTGGTGTTACGTCGGATCTCCACACGTTGGCCGCTTTCTTCACGCCGCCTCAAAACATTGTATGATAGAACACTTCCCATAGCCGCTGGGAAAATCTCGGCTTCCTTGATATCTTGATGTTCAACGCAATGATAGCGAGATGTTCTCCAGGCCCGCGTAACACGTTCAGATAACAACTGACAGTAAAAGCTTGAGATCCACGACACTTCCTGGCACACCAACACCAAGTCTCGCAAAGACTTGACGTACCATTTATCAACGACCCACGGATTGTCCTACGAATTTGAAATCACTGAGGTGTCGTCGCTGTTTCTCTGCGTCGGCGAGTGAATTGTATAAGATGATGATCAGATTTCCGATGCGATTCTATGCATGTTTTTCTGTGGCTCTGACACCCAGTTCGGAGAGTGCCGCATGCCGAGGCAGTACTAGGATAACTGACCACTGTGCATAGAGCGCTATAGATCATGGCAGCTCATGACAGTGGCCATACCTACCTCCTCAGTCCGCGTCACCTACAGCCAAAGTTGAGCAGATGATGCCACAGGCGCGACTCGGAGTCGGAACCGGCGCTATCAATGGAGAAGTCGGGTGTGGGCTCCCAGCAGCCCAGATATTCCACGTGTTGATTCAAGCAGAGGAGATATCAGGGAAAAGCACCCACGCACTGTCTGGGCAATGACTGTCTTGGAGAAGCGGACAAGAAGAGATGCTGACGTAACACTAGAAATGATCACGCGGTCAGTCAAGCCAAGTCAGGCTCAACCAAAGTTCAGGCTGCTGGTGTCGTCCTTATCAATCATAAACATCCCAGTATTTCCCATTGGGATGGCGATTCATAGCAGTCTACGAAAACAATCTATACTATTTTGCAGTTCGCCATTTTCACCGCCTTACAGCTTCGCCTTCACCGCCTGGCTTTCAACTGGTGTGGTTGATTCAAGGTCACGGTACTTGTAGTATAGCTGCAAAGATGCAGGATTCGCGACGGTACCACTCGGCTTCAAGTCCGATCCCGAGACGATTTGCTTCACGGCAATTTCGATCCGCTTTCCATTGACCGTGTACTGAATTCAGAGGCACGCATGTCAACTGAGCACTCAAGAGAATTATTGACAACCTACCGGGATGTCCGCGATTTCCAATATAAACGAGGGCACATGGCGCGCGCTCAGTGCTGCGCGAATAGCGGCCTTGATCTTCGCGACGAGCCTGTCGTCGAGCTTGTGCCCGGCACGCATCTTGAGGAAAAGCAGCACGCGTTCGTCTTTGTCCTGCGGCCGGCGCTGGCCGACACACAGCGAGTCGTCGATCGCGGACGAGAACTGTTCCAGGACGGTGTATATTTCTCCGGAGCCAAAACGCACGCCGGAAGGGTTGAGGACGCCGTCACTATCAGATACCCGGCCAGGCGGTGAAATCAACGAGAAAGTTATCGAAGGGGTTAAAGTAAATGCGAACCTGCGCCCGAGGATCATGATGCCTTTCGTCAACGGGTTGGAAACGATGAAATCTCCTTGTCGCCAGATGCCTTCATGTATTATACAATTGAGCAGCGGACGAGAGGCGTTGGAGAAATAGATATATTACCAGGATACATGCTGAAATACGTGTCTCGGAATTTGCGTCCAGCATCGTCGCCCCAGAAACACACAGGCAGCGAAGGGTGAGGTCTCGTGCAAACCTGGGAAGCATTTCAGGATATGCATCCTCAGGAAAAATCGTACATACCAACTCCCCTGCGACTCCGCTGTGTTCGATATTGTTCCCTGAAGGATCAAACACCTCGATTTTCATCCCGAGCGACTTGCATTGGATTTCTGATCGGTTGTTTTCAATTTAGCGTCTAGTGGAAATCTTCAGTTCGGGAGGTACCGACCACCAGCATACACAGGGAGACCGGGACACCCCGAAACAACTGTTGGAGCGGCGAGTTTAGCTTGTACAAATCGCGAGTGCAGTTAAGCAGACTGAAGACTGACAAGCCGTGCATATGTCTGTTCCTCCAGAGGTGGAGATCAGATGTATGCGCTCACCGAATGCCCGCTGTGTCCAAACGAACATGGGCCTCGTCAAGACGGCGCCTGTGATCGAAAGCGTTTTCAACGCTTCGAAGGATGCCAGTTCCACTGAATCCGAATCGAGTGAGAATTGCGCAGCACGGATTATGAACGCTCGCCTACGCGGATTGATCCCCTGTCCCTGGACTTCAGCCAGGAATCGCGGACTTGTCCCTAGTATCGTAACCCTAGGGGAGGTTCAATCAACGACAGGGTACCTGCAAAGTGTATGGTAGGTAATACCCTTGGTCGTGGATGAACTTCAAATACGTCCGCAGATCAGGATGAAAAGGAGAGCCGTCGTATAGAATCAACCGCGTCCCGTTTGCGAGACCCGTCAGCATGAATGTCCACATCATCCAGCCAGTCAAGAGATGAGAGTTAATACGGAACACAGAAAGAAGGAACCGATGGGTAAAATTACTGTTGTGTATTGGAAGAACGTGTCATCGGGGTCCATGCCGATGTGTATCCTCATCTCTTTCTTCGTTTGCAGCAGTACACCCTATTGGGGCAGTGTTCAAGTTTTTATAAAAAAGGCAGACCTGTCGATTCACGCACCCCAGCAGAATGAACGATGCATTTCGGTGGTCCGGAAGTCCCAGAGCTGTATAAGATAAAGAGTGGTTGACCGAAAGGCAGCTGCTCAAAGACTAATTCACGTCCGTCGTCTACAGCCAGGAAGGTCGACAATGTTGAACTAGAATGCACCTCAGACTGGATACTGCTCCAATACAAAGCGTCATGATTAGAATGTTACCTGTTAGGCAAGGGCACCTCCTTTCCTGTGATTGTGCTGGACAGCGTGATGGCTTGCTTCAAACCATGTTCACGAAGGTTCCTGAAAACCTCCGAAATTTTCGGACGGAGATCCACCACCTTCCCGGCATATAAAACCTCTGTCTCCGCGAAAATAAATTTGGGCTGAATCTGGCGGTATCTATCGAGAACCCCCTGCACGTCGTATGGTTTCTATCGGGGCAGCCAACGCATAAGAAGATTACTGATTACCTGAGGACCCATATCAGTCGCGGTACTCGAAAAAATGGCACCGATACTGGCAGTCGCGAGGGCGATCACGACAGAGGTGATGGTGTTGTTCACAATGCCTTTCATTTTGGAATTTCTTGTTACGAAAAATTGCGTGGTTGAAGATGGGACTCACCTGCCACCCTATCTCTTGGAAGCAAACCATGGCTTCGCATAGCGGAGGCCATTTGCCTGACCAATTCCCGCAGCTGTCGGTAGCTATAGTGCTTTACGATCCCGGATTCGCCACCTGCAGTACAAGCTATGGCGTCGTCCTTGCGGAATAGCATATTCTCTGCATAATTTAATCTAGCATCGGGGAACCACATCGGAACCTCAGGCAGAGTTCCGTTCTCGAGCGCCTTCTGGGGCGGCACAGAGGAGATTATCCCAAGAAACTCCCAGAGGTCAAGCCAGAAAGTGTATGATTCCACGGAGTATTTGTGCAATGCATGATAATCCTCTACGCGAGATTGATACGTCGGCTTAGACAAGGACGGCAAGAGACATAACTTGCCTAGTTGCAACCCGTGCTTCCGATTGACGAGCCGCCGCAATCTTTCCACGGCTGTTAAGGATGGATTTCTGGGCGTCCATAATGGCTGTGAGTGTTCGAAGTGAGAGCTCATGGCGGTAAGTAATGAAGGAAGTTCCTTGAATGTGCTGGCAGGTCTGCTGACTTTTGTTGGTGCGGGCCGACTTCCGGAACCTTTCAATTATGGTACTGTGCAGTCGTCCGACTATTTCTCTGGTTGCTAAATATGCCTTCGAGGTCTTGGAGCTTTTCTATGCTGTCCCGGTGTTTCGTGTAGGTGATGTGTGATCTGCTTGGTGTGTTGGCTGCTTATTTTCTACTGCTCCTGAGTGTTAACTAGGTTCTACAACGGGTCAGTCCTCAATCGGATGATGCGTGAGCAAGTCCCCTTCGCCTCCCCCCACTATGACATCACGTGGTCACTTTCCCAGCACGTGCTAGTCAGTGCGATGACATTGTTCACACTGAGTTCCGAGTTCAGTGCAAGTTCATTGTCCATTTAAGTCATTTTCTTAGTTTCATTTACTGAAAAAAAGAGAATGCATATTTACAGATCCATTTCAATTATTTTCTTAGTGAATTTAAGTTACAAAAAGCCTTAAGAAAGGTCAGGTTGACAATGGACATGTTCTAAATTAAGTCCTTTTGCAGAGACAATTTACACATCTGCCACATCAACTTAAAGGCAAATTTTCTGTCATTTTTTGCTTAGTAGTCTTATATATGCATCTAGTAGTAGAGTACAGCAACATTGATGCTATAATAAAACCTTCAGATATAGATTACTGCCAGCTGATTTCTGTAGTGGGAGAGGAGAAAACGGAGGTGAAAAGGAACAGGATCTTACACATACGCTAAATGGAAAGGGGGGAAACGGAATAGAGAATGGGGTAGAAAAAGAAAAATATCAGTGCACTCCTCCGGTTCGAACCCTAGCAACATGGAGAAGTTAGGTAATTATGTGCCTGGTCATCCAATCACTAGATCACTGTGACCTTACTCTTTTGGCGCAAACATTACGTTATGACACGCTCGCACTCTCGGCGAAGAGCGGCGACATTGGTCAGCATTTGTCCACTTTAGGCAATGTCATAGTGGGGGAGGTGTTGGCCAGCTTGCGTGAGCTCGGCTTAGATGATATTCAGGAGTCCAGGGGCAATAGTGTACTCGTGCCTGTATGCTTAGATACTCCCTGGGCCCGGCGTTCCTGAGCGGGACCGACCGTGTAATCCTACCTACCTACCTACCCAGCCGCATGTTACGGGGTTGATGGATTCTCAGGCAGGTGAATATGTGTAGTAATACATTTCTTGTCATATGTGATCGCCCATCAATCCATCACTAGAAATGTATTGAGGTATAGGCGCCACTCATCGGCGGTTAACGCCGTGACGTGACTGTCACATCGTCCAAAAACGGAGAAATGAGACAAGAAAGTCCATAGAATAATTTATTGAACTCTTCGGGAGAAATAGGGTGCTGTTTATAATTCCCCGGGCAATTATAAATGGTTTTTAAATTTCCGTTTATAAACAGGGTGTTATAAACACACACGCTGAAATCACTAAAATTCGAGTGTATCTACTTCCCCTTCCCAATTCGTGCTCCCGGCTGCTTTCTTCCTGTTATCCATGCGCCCCACTGCGTGTTCCGACCAGTCAGCAAGACTTCCGATCTCATTCGCACCTGAGACGGGCTTGTCCGCAAGTAGATCACGGAAAACGCAGGCCAAAAGACCTCCCGATCACATGGCTGACAACTGTTTTGATGCAGCCCCATTGACAGCGAATCCTTCGAAGTCGTGATCCTTCCCGATTGGGATGGTGTCCGGTAGGTGTTTGAGAAGGCGCAGAAGGTCCTTCAGCTCCTCCTGATAGTATGTGACTCCCGAGCTAGACATTCTGAGAAGCACAGGTAGTCCAGAGGAGTTGGAGGACGACAAAGATTTGACGAAGATCTTTTTCCCTCAGAGACGTGACTGGATAGAATTAAAAACCGGCACTTTGGGCCGAACCATTTAAAAACTGGTGTATAAACCGGTGTTTATAACATGTTTATAAACCGGACTTAAAAACAGCGCCCTAGGGAGAAACGGCTCCCAACATTCTTTTCTAATACATGTTAAGTACCTCCTGTAAAATTCCTGGGGAAATAGAGCATGATTTGGAGAAGTAGTTCCAAAATTAGTCTCGGAATGAGTGTTATGGCCAGTGCGCAAGAAGTAAAGATGCCCGTTTCATGCTATCATACAGGTAGACCCCATCCACCTTCGATGAACGTCATGTGAACTTCCTTTTTGGGCCAACAATAGATTCTTTACTGTGCCAAATATTCTACAGTGCCCAGGGAGAAATTTCCTCCAACCAGAATGTGTAAATTGGTCCTATCTGTGTCTAGATGTAGAAATAAATGATGATATTGGGGTGCGTTGGCCCGGAATTACACCGGCTTTGGCGCTAAATCCTCCCATTAATCAGCGACTTCTTTGGGCAATCATTTGTGAGGCGCCAAAACTGTTGGCTTAATTCCTGCCCTCCACAACCTCGTGAGACCTAGGATTTCTTTTCAAGCAATACAAGACCCATTGCTACAATCTGGTCGAGGGGATTTGGCCATAACCCAGCAGAAGTTGTTATATTCACGAATCTATCGAAAAAGGATAAGTTCATGTGATGTTTGTCGAAGGTGGATGGGGTCTACCTTACCTTTACTATTAACCTGAAGTCTAAGAGATTTCAGTCTAACAGTAGAAAGGCATGTCAACTGTGTGGTAAGTACAGCACTCTAAAAATGCGGTGACACACATTTTCTTCATCACTCTCATCTCCCTCTTTCCTTCTTTTTTTACGCGGTGAAAGGTGTTCGATGGTGTGGTTAGCAAAGTTGCTAAGGCGAGCGAGAATGTGCTTGCGCTTGAGCAGCATGTGAGGCACCCAAAATATGTGGAGGATGCGCGTTGTCGCATCTACTGGGCGCTGATTTTTGCCAAAATGGTCCAGAAAAACGGGAACTACACAGCTAAACCAAAATCTTACGAAAACTTAAAAACCTCCCATCTTGCAAGTTAGTAAAACCACATCTTATGATATTTTGAGTTTATTTCATCAAAATCTTGAAACATGAATTCATGCAATATCGTACAACACATTTATATGATGGTCTTAAAACCTGCAAATTCTTCAGACTTCGGTCCGGGAACAAAGCATTCCCGGTGCATTATATAAGCAGTTGAGACAAAAATGCCGAAGTCCATTCAAACTCCACCGTGGGCTGGTCCGATGGCTGTGTTGCACATGCATGAAAAAAATTGGTTCGTCTTGATACCACTGATCTGAGTCTGACTCTTGTCTGACTCCCTCCCATTTGCACTTCTGTCTGCCCTGTCCACCAATTGGCGTCACCTCACCTCGGATTCCTTTGATTCTTCCCTTTTGTGCCTGTTGCATACTCAAGCCGTCTGTGGCTCTTATTCTCCCATGTGGCCATCTTCTCCCTTACTTCATTGTGCCGCCCTTGTCTGATACACACAGTTTGCACCTAGCTCCTTGGGCCCCCAGTTTGTGACTCAGGTATGGTTTCTCCCCTTATAAGTTCTGAGTCTAGAATCCTCCCCTCCAGGTTGTATGTGCTGTCTCCACGATGCATAGACAAGCCCCCAGAACACCATCTACCCTCATGTGTCTCGGCCTCGGGACCATTGAATGTGCCGATGTTTGCTCCTCCCACTGCAATGCTACTGCGAGCGAGCTCCCAGCAGTGCACCCCCGAGGCTGAGGTCACAGCGGCGCATTCTGAGGTTGCCACCGTGCACTTCCTCGGTCACGGACGTTCTCAGGTCGTGCTCCATTGCCGTCATGATCTCTCCAAGGTCTGAGTTCTTCCTTGGTGTCTTCAACATGGGGCTTACCGTGCCCACCCAGGCTCAGGATTGAGGCTCCCTCTGATGGCCACCACCTTTGGTATTATGGGTGGACATAACGGCGAGCATTTTCATGCTCACAAGCAGTATAGTAAGCCATCACCCACCTTGCTACCAATCCACCTGACACAAGTATACCCTATAGATCCTGGCAGTGAACTACCTCCAATCTGTTTGTTTGACACTGGAGGTTCGTTGAGCCGAGCTGTTGTTGCATGCATGCAGGTGTACCTAAGTAGTTGCTGTGCTTCTACAGTACTGTGGGGCCCATTTTTTTTGCCTTGGTAGCTACATGACTATCATAATATATATTTTCTACTATTTTCCAATGGTCTGTGAACTGCGTATAAAGCAGGGGGAGAATGAACACCAGCGGTTCATCCCCTGTCATATGTGATGTGTCTCCCATGTGGTCCCTCAATCTTATGAAAGTCGTCAGACATGTCTTCAGAAATTTGTGCGATAACAAGTCTTAAAAGATTCTTGCAACTCCCTGTATCAAACTTCATAAGAATTGCCTAAGTATTCGTAGATCTTCGAAAGCTTACAACAGTCGTAACTAAACAGGGTAGCTGTGTAGATATTTGGCGATGTAGTTCTATCAAATTTGGGTACATAGCACTGTTGGGGCATACTATAGACTCAGTTTGTTGGGGCTGGATTAGCAAGATCATGCCGCGTAATTATTTTACAGATTTCTTAATGACTTTTGTCTGTTTATGGGTCGTGTCATGCTGCTTATGTAAACGTTGGATGCCAATGCATGGTGCCTACCTTACTACACATATTCCGCTCTAAAATACCACCTGAGAATCCACCAACCTCATAACATGCGGCTGGGTAGGAGACTGGCTAGTGTTGCCATGGCTCAGCTCACTCGGCTTTTGATGGCTTCGAAGCCATTACATAATGGAGCCAAGCCATGCCATTTAAAAATGGCTGGCTTAATCAGCTTTGACTTGGCTTCGGCTCAAGCGTGGCTCAAGACCCAATTGAGAACAGAGGTGTATTTGGCTTGTTAAATGGGCTAAGGACCTCTATAATGGTGGTAGAGTGTACAATGTTGGTAGATATATTGGTTTGAAGCTTTCACGCACCCATGAGGTCAACGACTAGAGCCACGCAGGCTCAAGAAAGCTTAATTGCGAACACGGAGCTGCGCGTGCTTGAGACGTGGGCGGTGCGCTGTAGTCGCCTGTCTGATTGCGAAGTCGATGAGCACTCCCTTGGCTTGACGCTGCACACCTGTCATTCGCAAGCTCAATAGGCATCCCAATTCAATGGTGTGCAGTGCACAGGAATCACTAGCGCCCAGGCTCGCTGAAGCACCTGGCGTACCATCAACTCTTGAAGCTGCTGCACCCGTCCTGCATGCTCGATGCCACGGTTGTGTGTGGCCAAGAAGCTGCAACGTGCGCCGACTGGAGAAGTGGGGCAAGGACACTGTGAGTGGGTGGTGCATGGGCAGCATGCAGCCGAACGATGGTGTGAACATGGGCGACTAGCTGCTCAGCAACATGTTTCTGCACAACACTGTGCGCTACACCACGCCACCACACCTTGGAGTGCTCAATCTGACGGACCCTGCATGAGCACTGGCAGTGTCTGCGCAGACAAGAATGGCAGTAACGATGATGTGGGGAGTGTGCTGTTTGGACCGGATGTGTGGGATATGGACACAAGGTATGTGAAGGGTGGAAAGCAGGGAGGCAGGCTGCTGGTGCGTGTGCTGGAGAAGTTGCCAGTGTGTGAGAGACCAGCGTCAAGGCCACGTTGGTGCATGCGCGAGGTGTACAAGCGAACAAACCAGTCAGTCGAATGAGGCTCATGTGATCCCGCATCCTCGTAGCACCCAAGATGGGCTGCTCCACTGTGCAAGGCCGCCTCCGAGCGGCATGCAGAGCCAAGCATATTGAGTGAATCCCCACATGTCAGTGTGCTATGCAGGGGAGTACAACATGGTGCACTATGCATATCTCTGCACTGGCGCACAGAAGTCAGGAGCATGCAAAGAGAGATACCCTGTGATCACACCTTGCCAAACCCCTCCCTTTGCCCATTCCTCTAAAGTCACTCCCTGCTGGGTGTGACTGTGCATGGCCTCTTGCTCCCTGTCCGTTGTTGACTGGTACTGAGGCGCCATCTTGGTGCCAGGGACCCGATGCACGTGAGTGAATGCATGTGTCCATAGGATACAATCTGCAAGTTGTGTGAGTGAGCAAATGAGGGTGTGCCGTGAACGCGAGAGTGGGGTGTACTGTGATACTAATACAAAGAGGAAGTTGTGCAGTGAGTCAGGCAGTGTTGATGACATTGGCAGCAGATTATCCCATCAATACTGAGTTGGAATTATCAAAATCATTGAAATTTTGAGCTAAAAGCTTTGATAAACAAAACATCAATAACGATTGAGGGTGCATACCGGTACCATAGGTCATCTATAGCCTGCAAGACACTAGTAGGAGTATATGCCAGAGATTAGGGCAAGATCGGAAGGTTGGAGAACAAACACAGTCACTGCAATGCACTCAGATTTGAAAAGCCCATTGTCGACGGCGATGGGTCCGATGAGGGTGCAGAAAGCGGCAAGGAGCCCAGGAGTAGCCCTCATAGTGTACAGTTACAGGGCCCAGGTGGAGGGCAAGCAGTTGTGAAGTTGCTGAAGAGGTATGAATTTAACAGCAAGCTGTTTGGAGCTGTGGCTGAGCCACACTAAAGCTGGCTTGAGCCAAAGCCAAGCTGTGCAAAGCTGGGGATCAACCAGCTGGCTAGGCTCAGCTTATTTTTGGCTCGGCTTCAAGCCACGGCAACACTAACACAGGCCATTTTTGCTTATAAATTTACCTTTTATAGTAATCCAATTACTATAAAAGGCTAGCAAAACGTGTAACACTCGATTTTGTGTTGCCTCTGTGCAGATCGACACAGTATCTGAAACCAAGGGCATGCACATCACAATGTTTGTGAGTGAAGCAAACTTTGTCTTTCGCTCTTGTTCTCATTGTTCCCCAAACAGCAAGGACAACCAATACAATACGGAAGGGCCTCAATAAAATTTGAAGTATGGACTTGATTTTCTACCAGAACAAAGCACATTGATATTATGAATAGATGGTCAATGCCACCAAGTAGTTAAGTGGATCGCACAGGGATTGGTGGGATGCGTTGAATGATATAACTGATTATACCAATGTTTCGTGATTTTGGGAATGTTCAAGTAAAAATCAGATTTCTTGCGAACCTGGGACTGCAACTTCCACGAGCTCAAGCCACTTACAATTGTTTTAAATAACCTTGTCTATCTTGGGTCACTTTGGAGGATCCGTTAGTGTCATATCTGCGACAAGTGGGTGCAGGGACTCAAATCCGACCATGCTTGGGTATTCATCTTTCATCCCATCCACAATTGCAGGGATAATCTAAATGACGTTGATAAGCATCGTTCGGATCTAGCCGTGCAATCAAACTGATCCGACTGATTGGGCTGATTGACCGTGATGGCTGTGTTATCGGATCAACCTGAATTCAACTTCGAACACTAGCACTTTCCCCGACCAGCACCGCAGCATCGGTGCCAATGCCACTCCGACACAACACATTCCTACCAAAACACATGCACCCCTGGACTAGTCCTTTTTTTCTTATATTTCCGGTGTCATTACTCATCTGTACAGCTTTACCATTTAATTTGGACTCTTTTTGGTTTTATTATACATGTTGTGGCAGTTGCAGCTGCCTCAGAGAGGTGGCAGTGCATAGTAGTTAGCGTCTGTTTTGGTTGTTTGTCAGCACAAGAAAGCTTGCTCTGGCCCACGGAGGCTTTCTGTGGTTTGATCGCCGTGCACCGCCATCAAGAGATCTCCCGGGCTGCACCATAGTGGTGACGAGAGTGCTATTCGAACCCACGCCATCCATCGGCCCCGATTATCTTCGATCTTCGGGAAACTAGCTTTTTGACTTTTGCCTCGTTTTTTTCGCTTGAGCTTGCCTCTTCGGTTGTGACAGCCCCCGACAGACCGACAGACCGACCGACAGACCGACAGAGCGTGGAAAAAATGCTGGCGCCCACGACTAGGAGCTCGACCAGGAGAAGACACAGCAGTGTACCCAGGACACGAGAGGAAAACGAGGAGGCCAAGCAGTCAGTGCCTCTGATTGAACTCGAAGGGCGGGCTAGCCTACCGTCACCTGCGGCCACCCCTACTCGGACAGCCCATCTCGGACTTGGACTCAGTGCTGCCTTCGCGTTACGCGGGCCCATCTCCCCGAACAGTTTCTATTGACGCCGACGCGCGTCCCTTCCAAACTCGCCGGACCCGACACCTGAATCATCTCCCCTCCCCATCCTCACGCCCTCGCCGCTCGCGCAGCTTGCTCCCGCAGCGACAATCTCGCCCCCGAAAACTATCATTCCAAAACCAGACTACCGAAAAAACGATTACATATGGCGACCGGACCGACCTTTACGGGGGCTGGAACGTCTGCAGCTATGGCAATTGATTTCTTGAAGGATGTGCGGCTCGGTTTGAGAGATCGCGGCGCGACCGACGCAGAGAAGCTCGAGGAGGTTGGGGATCGATTTCGACACGGTTCGCCGGCGGACATTTGGTTCCGCGGAAAGACCTTCAAGACTTGGACGGCTTTTACGAAGGTGTTCGAAGAACGCTTCGCGGGGATGGTTCCGATCGCGAAACCCCGTCCTCAGCTTCTGGCTGAGTTGACGGGTATGAGAATCGCGGTCGGACATCTTGCGGCGGAGCACATCCTCGTTGGCGGGGAGAGGATAGCCCCCATGGTTGAGTTCCGCGCGCGCTTGCGAGAGGCCGTACTCGATGCGAACGCTGGGACGGAGACGGAAGGCGTATGGGGCTTCCACGCGGCGCTGCCCGCTGCCGTGCGCGTGTCGATCGGGAACGCGCCTGCGGACTGGGACGCGATGCTCGCAGCTCTCGCGCTCGTGCCGCAAACTGCCATTGATATGGTTGTGGAGGAACACAAGCGGAGCTGCGCCTTCGACAAGAGCATGGCTGAGCTCAATCAAGTCATGCACAGCGTACGAGTCTCGGCGGCGCAGCAGCAGCAGCAGGCGCCGAGAGCGACGACGGTCGTGGCGGCAACTCCGCCGGCGGGGGGTCCACTGGTAGTAGTGGTGAACCAAGGAGCGGCGGGCGGAGGAGGTGGTCGTGGAGCTGCAGGGAAGCGGGAGCCTATACCACAAGGCACGAATGAGCAGAGGGATAGGCTGCGCAAGATCATGCTTGACACGAACGCAACGCAGGCGCTTAGCAACCCAGCGGGACACACGCAGTACGGAGCGCAGATTGCGGAGTGGAACAAGGCTAACGGGCACATCGCGCCGGAGGCGATTTCGATCTGGTCGACTGGTTATCCGCTCTCGCCCGGTACGGCCAAACCTTGCAGTGGCGAGTGCTGGAAGTGTGGCGTGTACACTACACCTCTCCACAGGATCTGCCCGGCGCCCCTCCTTCCCCTTCTCGAGCGCAAGTACCGCGCGTATTGCGGGACTTGGTTCGGCCGCATTCAGGCGCCCACGGTCACGATGAACTATGTCGATGTGGTGGAAGTGGAAGGGTTCCGTGGTATCGGCAGGGAGGAGCGGAGGAGGCGAGCGGTGAGGGGCAGGGGGATTTTTGACTCGGACTGTAACGCGCGGCCAGTGTGCAGTCCCAAGTCCCGGCCAAGTTGGTGGCTCGGGTGTTTCATCTTGTGCATCGATACAACTTCCTGAAATCAAGATTGTTGACGTGTACCTGGTGGACCCGAGTAAGAGCGAGAAGACGAGCCCACCGTTCATGCAGTGGATGAGCTTTGGGGGACCGCGGGGAGAGCAAGTGCGAGCGGTGCGGTTATTTGACACGGGGTGCCAGGTTGGGGGGATGGACAGAAAGTTTTACGACGAGAGAGCGCAGCGTTTGGGGAAGATGGAGCCGGCGACGCAGCACCTCCGGATGGCGAACGGGAAGGTCGTCGTACCAGATGGGCGCTGGATCGGCACGGTCGAAGTCGGCGGCGTGCGGATCCACGGCGCGTTCGACATCTTCGACAGCAAAGGGAGCTGGCAGATACTGTTCGGCAAACCCTTGCAGGCGAAGCTCGGCGTCATGCACGATGTCAAGAGGGATGTTGTTACCGCGAGCGCTGGGGGACGAAGCGCGACGCTGCGGAACCAAAATCCGGCAGTGTGGAAGGGATGGATACATGCTACTTCAGAAGCGGCAAGGCGCGGAGCCTCAACGGGGGTGAATTCTTGCAAGATTCCCCCCGCGAGGCGAGTCCCATCCGAATTCGAGACTGAATCCATTGACCCACACGCGATTTTTGGAAATGCACAGGACGCTACGGCGGCGTACGTGGAGCAAAATCGGGAGCCGATCGTGAAGACGAGCCGGATTGAGGGGTGCGACAAGGAAGGGGATGAAGACGAGGAAGACGCGATGCTGGGAGAGGCTGTCGATCGAACGGCCACGCGCGAAGCCGCGCTGGGGGATGAGTCTTGCGAGACCTCCCCCGCGAGGCGAGTCCCGACATTTCCTGATGTTATGAACGATGATTCAGCGGCAAAGACAGGGATTCTTGATGACGACAGCGAAGAGGAAGATGGCGAGGACGAGACGAGCGAGTGCGTGAACGAGGAGCTGGAGGGAGGAGACACTGTCCTTGAGGCAGCAACGCGCGGAGCCGCGTCGGGGGAACAGTCTTGCGAGACTTCCCCCGCGAGCATTGATGAGGAGGAGCAGGTCCGCGATGACGAGGAGTTTGAGGAGGTGCATGATGAGTGGTCGAGTGACGCTGAGGGCGAGTGGGAGATTGTGGACGAAGACGAGTGGTTCGAGAGCGACGCAGAGACATGCGAAGCCTCAACGGGGGTGATATCGTCCGCGATTCCCCCCGCGAGGCGAGTACCCCCTATCATCACCCCGACATTGAGCCCCGTTAACCAAGTCTCCCAAGCGTCAATGTCTTCACCAGCGGTGCCGAAGGACCCGATTTTCACGCGAGCGACGGACCCGTTTAATCCCGCGCGCGTTGCGGCGGTGTTGAGCGCGGTGGAAGTCGGACTTGACATGACCGCGCAGCAGCGTGAGGACGTGCGGGCTCTCGTAGCGGAGTACGCAGATGTTTTCGCGCTGTCCGTGAGTGAAGTATTCGTTGTCGATGGTCCAGGGTATGCTCCGACAGTGCCGGATGGTGTCGAGTTTAGCAAGGGAGCCGTACCGCAACGCCCGTGGTCGAGACCGCAGAACGTTGACGTCAACAGACAAGTCGACGAGCTCGTAGCGGCAGGGGTGCTGCGAAGGATGGACCCGCACGCCATCAAATGTGTAAACCCCATCTCGCTTGCGGAGAAGGACCAGGATGCGGGGCTGTCGTTGAACGAGCTCATCCACGCTGTAGAGGATGAATGCCTTAAGCATGGGATGGAACCTCGGACAGACTTACCACCCAGAGACGCACCTGCGGAAACACGCGCGCCCGGACCGCCGAAATGGCGCATCTGCAGGAACTTTGCTGAACTCAACAAACATCTCAAAGTCGTGCCGCTGACTCAGGGTGACATACGGGACAAGCAGCGCCGTCTGTCCGGCCACCGATACGTCTCCGTTTTCGACTTCGCTTCCGGATTCTACACTATTCACGTTGACGAGAAGGTGCAGCCGTACCTCTGCATTTGGATCCCGGGAAGGGGGTATTTTGCGTTCATGCGGATGCCCTTCGGACTCACTGACGCGCCGACCGCGTTTGGGGACATGTGCGCTCAACGGCTTTGGGACTTGCTCGTTGACGGGACGATGGAGCTTCTGGTCGATGATGGCGGAACGGCCGCCGACACTTTTGAGGAGATGATGCGCCGGTTACGGGTGATATTCACGCGCGTACGTGAGACGCGACTGTCACTGTCCGCGAAAAAGACGAGACTTTATATGACCGAGACGCTCTTCGCCGGCTCGACCGTCGGACCGAAGGGCGTGTCCCCCGATTTGAAAAAGCTCACGACGATTGTACAGTGGGAACAACCCACCCAGGCATCCGGACTCCACTCCTTCCTCGGCCTCACCTCCTACTTTCGTGACCTCATCGAGAACTACGTCGACCGCGAGAAGCCGCTGCGCAATTTATTAGCCCGGGTCGATACATCTGCGGCCGTCAACAAACACCAGTACAGACAGATCATGCGCGCATTTCCCCTCAGCGACCACTGGACAGAGAAGCACACGAGGTGCTTTCTCCTGCTGAAGCGCATACTTACCACGGAGCCCGTATTGCGCGCGCCGCGATTCGAGACGGTGCAGGAACACCCGTTCATCGTTACCTCGGACGGCTGCAAGGGTGGGCTCGCGGCGATCTTGGTGCAGAAGATGGCGACGGCGCTCCCGGGCGGCAAAGTGGTGCTGAGGCGGAATCCCATTGCATACGCATCGAAGCGCACTTCGCCGGCGGAGAAGCGGTACCCGGATCACGTCCTCGAGCTGGCTGCGGTGAAATTTGCGCTCGACAAGTTCTCTAACGTTATCTGGGGACAGCCTGTCTTACTCGAGACGGACTGCCAGGCGCTACAGGATGTTCTCACCAACGAGAAGCTGAATGTCGCCCACGAGCGGTGGAGGAATGGCATTCTAGGCTACAACATCGTTGGCGCGAAACATATCAAAGGGACGGCCAATGTGGGGGCGGATGTCTTGAGCCGGAAGTATGACGACGTGGAAGAGGAGGCGGGGGATGGACACGAGTGGACAGTGTCGCCCGATTGGAGTGCGGAGTCGGGACTGGTGAACGACGTGTTTGCTGTGTGCGTGGAGGCCGCTGGAGAAGCGGATGCGTTCCTCATCGTGGAGTTACCCGCAGGGACAATAGCCTTGAGGGAGCGTTTGAAAGGGGAGCCGCTGTACGTGGAGGTGTTGGACGCCCTCCATGAGCTCGACTTTGGGATGTCGAAGCGCGCGAAGGCTAAAGTGGAGCATCGCGCGCTCGAATACTTTGTGGAAGATGGGAAGTTGTGGAGGCTCGGCGGAGGAGCGCGGGCCGCGCGAGGTCGCGGAGGGAGTGTGTGACGCGGGTGGAGGCTCTGGAGATGGCACGGAAGGTGCACAGCGAGCGGGGGCACTTTGGGCGAGACGCCGTCAAGATGATCTTGATGGACGAGATCTCTAGCCCGGGGCTTGACGTGTCGATCCTGGAAGCGATACGGGATTGCGGACAGTGCAAAGTGTTCGGCCCGAAACACACACACGCACTCTTGAATCCAATTACTCGGCGACACCCCTACGAACTCCTAGTCGGTGACTACCTCAGCTTGTCGGTCGGCAAAGGCGGCTTCAAGACGGTTGGCCTATGGCTGGACTGCACGTCACAGAAAGTCTGGGGTGACAAGTTTAAAACTGCCGGGACAGGGAAGACAACCATCAGCACACTTGCGCGGATCTACAGAGACTTCGGCAAATTTGAGACGGGGATGACGGACGGCGGATCTCACTTTGACAACGCCGAAGTGCGGGACTGGCTCACCGAGCGGGGGATAAAACACCACATCGTCCCGAAGTACTCGCCCTGGATAAACGGACTCGTCGAGGGCGCCAACAAAATTTTGATTCACATCTTGGCTCGGCTGTGCGCACCGGACGTGGGGAGGACGTATGGAATGCCACGACATGGGAGACTATGCCGCGAAACTGGCCGGATCATTTCGACGAAGCGCTCATGATCATGAACGAGCGGATCCTCCCATCCACCAAATTCACGCCGAATGAGATCGCGCTGGGGAAGGTCGTGAACACGCCCGAGACGCCGTTGGCGGACTTTGCGGAGCCGCCGACTGTAGCGGACGTGGAGGCGCATGTGGGATACGTCGCGCAGCAGCGCTTGGACGGATATGCGGAGCGTGTGAAGTACGCGCTGGGGCGGAAGGCGGTGTTCGACCGTAAGGTGATCGCGTCACGAGCGGGGGTGGTGAGATTCGAGCCGGGTCAGCTCGTCCAGGTTGCTGGTAGTGTCTGGGATTACACTTTCAAGTCGCTCCGCAAGCTCATCCACTATTGGTCTACACCGCATCGTATTGCAGAACGCATTACAGAATCGTACCTATTGGACAACCTACGGGGCGAACGGCTGAGTGGTGTCTACAGCGCTCGGCGGCTGCGCGCCTTTGTACCGAAGAAAGGTGGTCGGCTCGAGCGCGAGCAGGCAGAGTTTGAGGCAGCACGGGGCCGGTGGTGGATGACGACGAGTGCAGGAGTTAGGGGCCGTTGAGGCGGAGCGTGCGGAGAATGTTGGTGCTTTCTTGGAGTGACGTGGCGGGGTTTTGGCGGCGCGGACGCCGCCTTTGAGGTGGTTGGTGCATGTGGCAGTTGCAGCTGCCTCAGAGAGGTGGCAGTGCATAGTAGTTAGCGTCTGTTTTGGTTGTTTGTCAGCACAAGAAAGCTTGCTCTGGCCCACGGAGGCTTTCTGTGGTTTGATCGCCGTGCACCGCCATCAAGAGATCTCCCGGGCTGCACCAATGTGCTCAGGCTTTGCTTCCCAGACACTTGAAGATCCAATATATTGCATCATTATTTGCTTACAATTTTATTTACTCATTGCTATGTTCATTGTGCTATAAAATGTAGGTAGTTCTACAGACACAAAATTCGAAATTGTTGTCCCACAGTTTCGGTTACGCTCCCACTCTAAGTTCGTCCCTCGTCGTCCTAGCTCTCAGCCCTTGTCATTGCCATTGAGTCTTTTTGTCCCCGCTCTCTCTTTTGTCTCTCGTTGCTCTCGGTCCTTCGTCGTCCCCAATTGGCTCAAGCCCTGAGCTTTGTCTGAACCACCTCGCACACACATACACCCTTCCTTCCTCCTGTGCCACCTTACTGTGTTTTTAGGTTTTGCTCGTGCTGCTCAGACGGTTGGTTGGCATATCAACATACATCCAAAAATACCGGTTGAATCAAGTGTCCCACACAGAAGATGTCCACCGCAAATGGGTTGACAGGCAACAACTCTGGGTTGTTTATGATCTTGGGAACATGATGACCGCTGCCACAGATTGGGGTCATGAGCCAAGGCTGCGTCTCATGGAATAGCTTGGCGAGGCCATGGTCAATAAAGTAGTATTTTGGGGGCCCTTGAGTGTGTGTCAACTGCTTTGCATTCTTCATGAGATCCTGAGTTCATGTTGGTAATACGGGACTGAAGTCATCAGGAAACAGATGTTGCCTGTCCATCATGATATTGCTTAGGCTGCAATCTCTAATGCACACAATCAATGACATTGGTGGCAGGAAGTGTACCATGATGCCAATAAGCCACGAGATTGTCATGCATGAATTTTAATCCTGGAGAACAGTGTAGGTAAAGACAGTGCAAAGCAGACACTGAATGAAGCCCGGCGCACCTCAAATATTTGCCGAAAGAAGTCGACACCCTCTCCGACGGTATTAAAAGCTGGTTTGCCAAAATCATGCATGAACCTCATATGAGGATTTTGCCCCTTACTAAGCATTTGGTAGATTCAATGCATCGAGTACCGGAATGCAGTGGTTTCTTGGATTGCCTCTCAGCTGATCCAAGGACAGGAAGCTCCAGACACTGGCCTCGTCAGGGCTCACTTCCTTCTGAACACATTTGAGCATTACAAGAGAGTTGTCAGCTATGTGTACACCATCCATGAGTTCTAAACACTGGATAGGTGTCAGAGATCAGATAGACGAAGAACGGATATAGCAAACTATTGGCATATATGAATCTTTAGCTATAGAATAAACCACTCGTCTTCCATGATGCAACCCAGCCTGACCAGAAACAGGGCTGCAGCATGTAGCCAGGGCTGGATGTCACACTAGAATACTGCCATTCACTATCGAAAATGGGGCAGGCTTCAAGTCCCCAGACATTGCAGGCTGGGAGTTGGCTGGGAGATCTTGTGATGGTCAAGGGCTCAATTAACTGTTTGTGCATGTTGATGGGTGACACCAATATCAGCTGATTCGGCAACCATTTGAGATTGACTAAAGATTGACGGCTTCAAATCACTAGGAACACAAAAAACAATGAAACTTATCTCCAAGATGCCATCTCGCAACCTTGTGCTGACTTGGGATGCTCTAAACAAGTGTCCAACAAAGTGTCATGTTGGAGGGTTCGGAGTATGAAATATGTGATAGATTGATGGGCCATCACTAAATTGTCATCATCATTACTCAAGTATTCCGCTACTGATAGCTAGAATCGCCAACCCTGTAACGTGTGGCTGGGTAGCAGATTCCATTCAACCACGCCACAAACACTGCTGCTACCACACCAAAAGCACTGCCGCTGCTCCGAGCCAGATGCCCATGGAGCGGTGCGTGGTGTTCAGCCTGCCGTGTTCTGATCGATGGAGGCAGGTGGTGTGGAAGCTAACATGAGATAAGCTCAGTGTGCACAGTGTTCGCCCTGAAGCCCTTCACTTGGTTCTCTGGATCCTGGAGGGCTTCAGAAGGGTGAAGGCCTTCACTTGAAGGGCAGCCAAAACCCTTCAATTACTTTCCCATGCTCTTGGCACAGCCATATTTAGCAAGTCTTTAAATAAGTTAAGAACAATACTCCTTGTCTGAACCTATCTCTATCGCGCCATCGTCAGGGACATCATCCTCCATTGCATTTGCCAACTCCTCCATCAACCTCTCTTCCTCCTCCATTACCTGCATGAATGAGGAACATGAAATTTCTGAGCAAGAGATGTATTGTACTGTCTCGGAAGTCTGTCTGTCAGTCCCATGCCTTTCGGATGCTGCTGGCATCTGTTTACCAACACTTCACCAAGTTCCTCGGACTTCCAGTGAAGTTCCATTCATGAAAACTCCACTCATCCAATTGGTTCTTATTGTTCTGTGCGCCCTTGTTGTTTTCTTTATGCTTCTTTCCTATTATGTGATCATATGACCTATCACATGCACACGGAGGTCTGGACCTCCGGCTCTTTGACAATTGCTTTATTGTTCTTGCTAAATTCCTATCCCCGTACATATTACAATTGGTTATTGTTTTAATTGTCTTCACTCGGAAATATCTCGGACTCCGAAATTGTATATATATATCATCATGTACTTACACTTATCTCAGTTTGAATATCGACTAAGATTGTGCCCTATCTCTGTCTCATTCTCAAATCTGTCACTTCTCGAAATCGGGCCTCGTCGTAGGGAAAGGCGCAGCCACAGCTGAAGCCAAGCCCGCTCCATTTATCGGCACCTGCCTCGGACCTCCGATCGGACTCTGTCCAGACTTCATATCTATCAACGAAGTTTTATTGCGAGACAGTCCCCAGTCATATTGCTCACTTCGCAACTTCATCTTAATAGAACATCCTGGACTTCCGTCGGCCTCTGAGAGTAACCGACTCTTGACACTGTCCTTGCGTCACAATGTCAGACATTGGTGCAGCGATGGTTTCCATCTGATGTTTGACACAGGCCTTGCAGTAAGTTTTGAAATGGGACCCATTCTGCCTCTCCCCCTTGTGAAATACTCCCACAGAGAGTTGGGTGCCATGCAACAAGGTGACACGTCGCAATGCACAGAAATGGGTGACAAAGTGAAAAATTACATAATACACACATGATAGGTGAAGCCCTTCTGAAGGGCATGATGTTCGGCCGAAAATTCTGGAGCCTTCATGAAGCCCTTCTGAAGGCCTTCGGAAGTTAAGGCCTTCACCCTTCGGGCGAACACTGGTGTGCCAAGCACGCTTGTGTACTATGCCCAAGCTATGCCCAGAATCCACTGAGAACTTCCAAGCCTTCTTTTAGCTCCAAGGTGTCGGCAGGTTCCTACCCAGCCGCGGTTCCGAGGTTCACAATCTCAGCAGGAGGTTTTTAATCGAATAGGCACGGAGATATCGGACCGTGTGACAAAGTAACGCGATGTGATTAAGTGACAGAAAGTTGGGGTGAACGTTTTAAAACCTCCTGCTGAGATTGTGAAACCTCGGAACCGCTGCTGGGCAGGAACCTGAGGTGTCGGCTGCAAAGCAATGACCTCGTCTGGGATTTCTTCGAATGCACGCTTGTGAAGCTCGGGTGCCTTGGCAGCCCACATCTGCGTCCGTGGATTCTTGGAAGCGTGGACCAGTGCCAGCGAGACCGACGTCCGTGTTTGTGCTGGAGTGGAAACCTCTGGGCACCCGGTCGGTCTGGTCGAAAATTGCGTAGTGCCGACCGTGAAGACATTCTCCTTCGCCTCCTTATACGCGGCAAGGAACAAGGCTTTGACCTTTTCCGCACGAGAGCAGGGCGCGTTCGGGGAGCCGGCGCCGAGCGGACACGTATGTCGATCAGTAGGACATTCCTCGACAGGCATGGAGTCGACTAAGCGTCACTTGGGCACCAGTCAACTCAGAGGAAAGCCGTGGCAGTGTGCTAGCTGCGTCAGCGCTTCAGCTGTGGTATCGTTTAGAAGAGGCTCGGAGTTGCCTCAGAGCTTCAAGCTCAGGGCGTAGGAAATTTGTCTTTTGAGCCAAGAGGCTGTCGAAAAGCGGGATCTCAAGAGATTCCCTCCGCTGTCAGGACTCAGTTTTATACACGTAGTTCTAGTCTCTCATAGACAGACCTACAAACTTGATGCCGACCTCACATGTTGTAGGAGATGTTGCCAACGAAAGGGCATTGTTTGTCATTGCTGATAACAGAGGTCATAGCCTTCGTTAGCCCACCACCGGCTAACACGAATCCACCTGTTCCCTTTAATTTACAGCGCTGAGCCGCTCGTTCTCCCCTCAAATTCCTGGACTGTAACTCTACTCTATAATGGACACCAATGGGCTGCCGAAACCAGTGATGGACACCTCGTCAACGGCCATTCACCTGCTACTTCGCAACGGCTTCAAATTATCAACGACGAAAAGAAATTCACGTCAGTGTCGCCACCAATGTCCTTGAAGCCTCTGACATTTCTGTAGACCTGACCTAGCCGCACAGATCGAACGATGGGGTCTGCGCGATGCTGGCTTCGGGTATAATATCGTGGCAGTCTTCGGCTCACAATCCACTGGGAAGAGTCAGTGCGCCTGTTGCGGCTCGCGAATTCTTGTTGAATAAACTCCAGGCACGCTCCTGAACCGCCTGTTTGGCACGACGTTTGATGTCATGGACGAGACACGGCGGCAGCAGACTACGAAAGGTGACATTATTCTTATTATTCTACAGTCCGTGGGCTAACAATATGTAGGCATCTGGATGTGCCGTGGAAAGGATATGAATGTCATGGTCATGGACGTCGAAGGGACGGACGGCCGAGAGCGCGGCGAGGACCAGGACTTTGAACGAAAATCCGCCTTGTTCTCCCTCGCGTCCTCCGAGGTCCTCATCGTCAATCTCTGGGAGCACCAGGTCGGCCTCTACCAGGGCGCCAACATGGGGCTCCTGAAGACTGTTTTCGAGGTCAACCTCGGCCTGTTCGGCAAGAACGCAACGAACGGCCGCACCCTCCTCCTCTTCGTCATCCGCGACCACATCGGCCAGACGCCCCTCGCGAATCTGCAGGCGACCCTTACAGCCGATCTGAACCGCATATGGGAAAGCCTCTCGAAGCCGACCGAGCTCCAGGACCGCCAGCTGTCGGACTACTTTGACCTCGCCTTCACCGCGCTTCCGCACAAGGTCCTCTCTGCCGACAAGTTCGAGGCCGAGGTAAAGACGCTGCGGACGCGCTTCGTCCAGAAGGACAGCGCCGACTTTCTCTTCAAGCCAGCGTACCACAAGCGCATCCCCGCGGACGGCGTCGCGTTCTACATGGAGGGCATTTGGGTACGTGACTTGCCGCCTCTGCAACTCCCATTCATGCTGACTTGTTCGCGATAGGAACAAGTACAGTCGAACAAGGATCTCGATCTGCCGACGCAGCAGGAGCTGCTGGCGCAGTTCCGCTGCGACGAGATCTCCACCGTCGCACTTGCCGAGTTCAACGAGCAGGCCAAGTCGCAGCGGCGGCCCGTCGAGGCGGGCCGCGTCGTCGACGGCCTCGGGGACATGATGCGCAACTGGCGCACCTCTGCGCTCGGTGAGTCCTCCCTTCCATCCCTATCTTAGCCGGTTCCCAACTCGCGTGACGACAGCCCGGTACGACCGCGACGCTTCGCGTTACCACCAGGGCGTGTACGGGCGCAAGCGCGCGGACCTGCTCGCCGCGCTCGACACGACGCTCTCCCCGCTGTTCCTCGGGCAGCTAAAGAACATGCACAAGACGTGCCTCGTCGCGTTCAAGAAGGAGATGCTCGACGGGCTGCACGGCGAGGGGTACAACTTTGCGGACGTGGTATCCAAGGCGCGCGCGCGGTGTCTCGGGCGGTTCGAGACTGGGGCGAAGGAGGCGCTGGTCGAGGCCACGGACTGGGCATGGGAGGATGAGATGGAGCTGCTGAAGGAGGAGGTCGGGAGTGTCGCGGATCAGTGCAGGAAGGACGAGACGAAGAAGATGGTTAACCAGATCGAGGTTCGTATGCATCTCTCGTACGTTTCTTCATTTGCTGACAGTTCGCCGCAGAGGAATTTCAAGAAGCAAATATCGGAGCCTGTGGACCTGGCGCTGAAAAAGGCGGCACCGGATATGTGGGATGACATCTTGCGCACATTTAGGCAGACATTGGACAAGGCCGAGGCGTCGTATCTGGGCAAGGCAACGAGTCAACATCTTTCGCTTCCAAGTTTTTGCTCGTACTGACACAAATCTAATAGGCTTCAACTGCACGGAGGAGGAGAATGCCAGCTCACTCGCTGCACTGCGGAGACGTGCATGGCTGGCTCTGCGTGCCAAGATCGACGAGCAGACTGCGGAGCCTGTCATGCTCGGTAAGCTGCGCGGCCATTTCGAGGAGCGGTTCCGATACGATGAGACGGGCGTTCCGCGGGTGTGGAAGCCCGAGGACGACATTGACGGGGCGTTCAAGAAGGCGAAGGATGAGGTCTGTATTTTGTGGACTACGGAGCGACACAACAACTTATCCTTCTCTTGCAGACACTTGACCTCGTGCCCCTGTACTCCAAAATCCAGCCCACGGACCCATCACTCGAATACACGCTCCCGGCAGACTCCCTCGCCATCCCCGCCGACTCCTCAACGGGCGCTGAAGAACTGGACTTCCCCTCCACCCTGATCGTGTTCACTGAGACCAAGGGCCTTGAGCTGACGCAGAAGTTCCGGCGAGAGGCGGATGCATACTACGTCGAGGCCAAGCGGAGTACCGTGTCGAGCATCGCGCAGATTCCGTACTGGATGTACGGCGTGCTCGTCGTGCTCGGGTGGAACGAAGCGATGGCGGTTTTGTTCAACCCGCTGTACTTCGCATTCCTGTTGGTTGCGCTGGGCACCGCGTGAGTTCTGCTACTCGCCTTACTGTGGGATGCTATCTTATTGGTCTGCCTCAGATATGCAATCGTGCAGCTGGGGTTGGTAGGCCCCTTGTTTCAGATTACACGAACGATTGGGAATGAGGTGTGTATTTTTAGGAAGCGCAGTCAGAGAATCTATTTATGTATCTTCCGCTTACGTATAGGTTCAGCGACAGGCGAGCACACGGCTCAGGGAACATTTTTCCGAGCCCGTGCTCACGGAGCCGATACGGGCACAGACGATGAAGGAAGAGGAGGACGACCTGCTGGAGCGACGTCGGCCGCAGCCTCTGTGAAGCGTCTGTCTTTTTTATTCGGACATCGATAGATCCAATATAATGGAGTTCGCTTTCATCTGTTTCGATCTCCCGCTTCTTTACGCGCTAGACCAATCAAACTGAAGCTTTATCCTTTTATTGACGTTCGGGCGGAGGAGGATATATTATACGGACGCGGTCCCACAATTGGAACAGCCAGTTTACTGATGACTAACAAGCAGCTAATATAATATCAGGGTGGCTATCCATATATAACTCCGAGAAGCCCTCAGAAGGACCCTGATAATAGGGCGAAATGCCTGATCCCAATCCCGACAAATTGGACAATTTTTTTGGGTTTAGCCTGTGTCAAATCCCGACATTTTGGCCCAAAATTGCGCGCAGGCCTGTTCCAGATCCCGACAAAATCGCCCGAGCGGAGGAAAATTTTCGCGAATTGGCGATGTGGGAAGAAAATTTTGACGACTTTGAAGGATGTTGACGAATTTTTGGCCTATTTTAGGCGCTAGGCCTGTGCAAATCCCGACAAAATCACCTCGAATCGGTGATTTCCAGTCCCGACAAACTGACCTCCATGGGGAACAGGCCTTTGGCGACTATCAGGGGTCCTCCCTCAGAGCACTACATACCGAATGGGGTGTCTGTCAGATCCGGTTCAGCGGTGGGCGCTCTTGCGGCATCGATTGACCGGAGAACCTGTTGATGGAGAGCTATTGTAGTGAGTCTTGTATCATGATTGGCCGGTTGCCTCATTGTGATTTGCGCCGCACTGCGAGCCATGTTAGCCCGCCACGAGTGAGATGCATATCGCCCAAGAGCAACCCAAGAGTGCTCAAGACTTTTTTGCGGGTGTCAACTGCCCCGCAAAAATTGCCCAGTCGTCTGGGCTGTGCAGAATTGGCGTAGCTCCTTGCGCGGCGCCATACATCAGTCATGCATCTTGCGTACATCTGTAGGTGAAAGATGATCAGAATTACATAATATGCTATATTCTATTTCCGTGTTTCTGTTTCGCTGTCTCCCGTTTCTTTCTCCCTTCTTCTTGTCGGTCTTTGTTCTGGACCTTTTCTTTTCCCGTTCTTCAGCGCGGAGCGCTCTTTTTAATGCCTTCATTATTCCTCGCGTTCTCCTCTCTTCTCGTCTCGTATACTCTCGCTTTGCCCGTACAGCCTGTTCCGCCCAAACGATTCTCCGCGAGACATAATGACGGCTTGAACGTGCTTGAAACAGGAAAGCGGGGGACAGCCAACGGTGTTATTGGACTGGGAGACAACTCGGATTTGTGTGTATAGTCCATTGCATTTGTGCACAAGTAATTTATGTCAGACTGTACACCGTGCCTATCACAATGGGAGATACGACCACTGTCGTCAACATTGGTGAGCCCCGTATTCTGTCCATTTCTGTTCAGATATTTATTTTGTTCAGATACGGGCTCTTCCGACCTCTGGGTCATCTCGTCTGATTGCACCGCCGACCTGTGCGCAAAGGCTAGTAAGAGCGTCCAACCCATCCCAGCGGCGTCTCTTCAAACTACTGGCGCAAATGTCACCATGCGTTATGGGGACTCTACAACTGGCACTTTCGCATCAGGCCCCATAGCGATGGACACAATCTCCATTGCCGGCGTTGCGATCGACTCCCAGCTGTTCGCGGCTATCGACGACACAACGAACTCGGTTGTCCAGTTCGGCGCCGCGGGAATATTCGGCCTCGGGTTCCCCTCCGAATCGTGCGTGGCACGCATCTTCCTGGGCCCGTGTACTGACAACATGTGCAGCCAGATTCAAGGCGCCGCGGTGCAGCACAAGTTCGGGACCGAAACAACGACGGACCACTTTGTGGCGGCATCCTACGCTGATGGCCCGCTCATCTCCCGGATAGCGCAGAGCGGTGCGCTCGAGCTCCCCATGTTTACTGTGAGATTTCTCCGCGCACAGTATTCGAATTTGCCGACTCACTTCCTTCAGATCTCCCTCCAACGCTCGACAATAGACATCTCTGGCACCGGCGCGCTGACCCTGGGCAAGCTTCCTGATGGCATCGACAACTCCAGTCTCACATGGGTTCCTGTACGCCTGTACAGCGCGGCGGAAGGCGGACTCGCCGCGCCAACATTCGCGCCGAACGAGGTTTACCCTCTCCGGTACATGCCGCCCCGCTTGGTTTTCGTTCTACTCGTTGACATCATGTGCAGGTGGGAAGTCGACATCGACGGAGTATTTTTGGACGGCCAGGAGATCGCCAACTCGAAGATCCCCACAACTGGGGGTGTCGACGCGAAGAGGACGTCAGCGTTGATCGACACGGTATGTTTTTGTCTCTCGATACTTCCTACCTGACATTTTCGCAGGGCAACTCGATATTGCGTGGGCCCAGCGACGTGGTCTCGACAATTCTATCGTCCATCTCACCACAATATGAGCCAACGGTGCCGAACAGCGCCTTGTTGGCCTGTGCTGAGGCGCACAATCTCAGCTTCCAGATCGGCGGAAAGGTCTGCAGCGCTTTTCCATCTTAAGTCTCCACTGACTAGCCCCTCTTCAGATGTTCCCAATCGACCCCGTGACCTTATTGGCCCACAAGTTGCCAGCAGCGCGAAGACCTGTGTCGTGGACAACCTCGTCGCGACAGACGCGCCAAGCGTAGGCGCTTTGTTCCGGTGGAGCCTGGGGGATCCGTTCTTGAAATCGTACGTTCTCTCATACCTGCTGTCCGGTTTCCATCCTGACGTCCGCAGGAACCTCGTCGCATTCCACTACGGAAACCTGACCAACCCATCCGTCGATCCCCCACGGATTGGCTTCTTGTCGCAAGTCCCCGCCAACGCGTCCGCGTTGTTGGCCGCGGCCGTGTCCGATGCGCAGGAAGCTGGAGGTGATTTCGAATGTGAGTAGCCTCCACTCGTTACTTGATGATGTCGCTGACACCCCACCCAGCTACCCTCGTCGTCGCGCCCACAGCGTCTGCCGCGCTCGAGCAGCAAGTGACCGTCGTCCCCAGCTCCGCGTCCGCCATGGCCGCGGCGCTCACCGGCACCCACGCCGCGACTACCAAGGCCCCGTCGCAGCCGCAACGACCAGCGCCGCCGCCGCCGCCGCCGCCTCCGACAAGCAGAACACCGACAGCAAGTCGAACGCGGCTCGCCGCCGTATGGGCATCCGGGATCCCTGGCTGCTGGCGCTCGGAGCAGCTGCGCTTGTGGCGTGGTAGCACGGTATGGGGTGACGAATGGCACGTACGCATGGTATAGCATTACACTACTTATCCTCGGACTATAATCTCTCGCACTGACACCGTCGCACTGCACTCGTTTGGCGCATACATACATCTCATCGCATTGCTGTCCTGTTTCGCAATACTACTCTGGTAGAGTTTTCGGAGTCGCAAATATCTCGCACTGACACTGCACTCGTTTGGCGCATACATACATCTCATCGCACTGCTATCTTGTTTCGCAATACTACTCTGGTAGAGTTTTCGGAGTCGCAAATGAATGAATAGAGCGGTGAGATTAGTCGAGTCTCTTCACCATCGTTGGTTTTCATGATCATGACAAGACTGAACGCGGTCACGTGGTTATTCTAGTCCGCCGCCCGAGCCTTCGTCGAGGCGCTGGCGCTTAAAACGCTCTTCGAGACAAAATACACACCTTTTTCTGACATTCTATGAACGCGAATGCCTCTCCATTCTGTGTCCCAGAAAATCTGCAATGAGAGTGCTCATGATAGCCAAATATAGGGATCACGCAACTGCGGCACTGCCGTGTCCACTGAGCTCAAGGAAGCGGAAAGATTGGGCTCGTACAGCATCCGCACTCTGGGAATACATGGCGTAGTGTGTGGGGACCGGGAAGTGGTCCAGGCGTCATAGGGGAGCAGGAAAAACATTCACGATGACGAGACGAAGATCTCTGAAGGGAACGAAGGTATATATACAATAGGCGTATAAGACATGATCATACCAAGTGGACCGACTACACTATTTTATCGTGACAGTCAGCATCTTGACGACGCCGTCTTGGGCGATCCCTATGTCACAATCAGTATGCCATTGCTATGCTGTGGAGCTCAGAGCGCAACTCACCATGGTTAACACCATCGGATCCCGGAGCAAGGAGCCCAGTAAGCTCAGTGAGCACCGTCTTGTATGTCGTGAACTTGAACGTATGTTCGTTGAAGCCGATATGTGTACCGACCGCATTCGCGACGAGCGCGTCGCGCCCGATGTATAACCGTTCGGGACGATGTTGTGTTGCTCTGACACATCCTCTTCCTTGGAGACACTGCGTTTGCCGCTCAGTCTTATCATGCAGCACGAATCGAACGACGCGGGAAACCTACGCCAGGAAGAGAGCGCCGGTGCCTCCTTGGGGGAATACTCTGCAGCTCCATGTCAAGACCGTTCTTCATTCAAGGTGAGGGGGTTACACACCGGAAGTGATTACCACCAGTAAGACTTTCAAGACACGTGCCAACGCCCGGGATGCCGAACGATTCTCTCAGGACCTCCTATGGAAAAGGGCCAGTATAAGCTGAAGGCCGAGGACAAGGCTACATATGACTTGCCAGTTCATTTACGTCGCCTCGTCCGTCTCCAAGATTTGCCGACTGAGGGTTCCCGAGGTGCAGGCCAAGGCATTCAATGTTGCTGTAAATGATGTTCGACGATAACACTCATCCTTGAACTTGACAGACTTACAATCCGATGACCTGGGCATATTGAATGAAACCGGAGGGTGTGAGGACCTCGGGGGAGCTCTGAGCAGATATGATCACCTAGGTGGAGGTCAAATAAATTCGCAACCGTAGATACCAGGAATATACCCACGTTGAGCGGTTCGCCGAGGCCAGCAGATTTGTCCAGGAAGGATCCGCCTGCCAATGTTGGGTTGACGAAGTCGACGGCACGCCTGCTAAGTGGGCTGGCGGATAGCAGGTTCGGCAAGGAGAGGGCAAGGACAGCGAAGAGAGTGGAATGCATCTCGGAGATCTGCAGGGGAGGAGGGGAGGGGGGAGTAAAGGAGGGTGAAGGAGACACAAGGAACGAGCGTCTTGGATCAACATTTTCATCGACAGACAAATTTTACTTGGCACGCTATTTCGAGACGATAATGGGCACGCAAGGTGTTCGTGGTCACCTGAAGCTCCTGTCGCAGGTGGTTGCGCGGACAGATGACGTCGCGCATACAGACTGGCCCAAACGGCATCATCCCACATCGTCCGGTGAAAGGCGACCATAGACGGCTAGCGCTCACAGCAGTGAAATAGACCCAGGTTGGCCTGCGACGCAGACAAGACCAGCGAACGGTTATGAAGCCATGCACCCGTTACGGGGCTACGGGCTTAAATTTCTCATCTTCGGTGGTTCGCATCTGAGGCACGGCATATAGTCGCGGAGCAGGATTTGTAGCCAGTTGACATCGATAACTTCGGGGGAGTGTCTGGCTAATCACAATTCGGGTTGACCGTGGCACGAGGCGTCCACATACGCACATGTGCATTTTTCCACTTTTGCTTGGCTCAACGCCATACCCTTTTTGCGCAGAAAAAGTCGTGCGGGTAAGAACTTGAGATGTTGAACATTAGATAGGGGGCAAGTTGAATTTCCCACGAACGCCGAGCTCCGAGAGTCAAGTGAGGTATCTGAGCTTGACCATCTCAGCGCTCATCACTCAATCATGCTCCAATACTCAGTGGCCTCTATTTGAACCATGCGAACAGTCTAACATGAACTTCGCTTTTCCGCGGATTACACGTCGAGGTCGCTACCTATTCTGTGCGCGGCTCACTACTAGCAGTCGTGATGGAGCTGGGGCTGATTCGCTAGCGCTCTCGCCGGTGCGTTGGGATTTTGTATGGAACGTAACCCAGGCTTCTGTTAATTTGGGCTTCGAATTTCTGGATGTCAGCCTTGTCACCGTCCTCTTTACGCCTCGGCCTCCTCACCTTTCTCTCTCCCAGCGGCCGCCACCACCACCACCAATCTTTATGATGTACACGATCTCTCAGATCACCACTCTTCTGCTCAGCCTTGTCTCGCCTGTCACGTATTCTTCGGTTCGATCGACAGAAACAGATAGATGTCGAGCTCGCCGTATCTCCTAGACCGCCGAGCAGTAAGCTTCTGTCCCCACTGGGCTGTACTTCTCTCTTCTCACTATTGGCCCTGTTGTGGCCCCGCGTGGCCTAAGGTCTGCATCTCGTCGCAGCTTCTGTTCCATGTTTCTGACTTGTGTCTCAGATACTGTCCCCTTATATGGTCCTACATTCGATGGCATTCCTGCCCTGTCGCAGGCCCAGATGTCAAGCTCCCCTCGAGTCCAGTTGAAACAGGACAGTTTGCATCGGACGTACCTCTGCCGCCGGCGCAACTCTGTATCATCACTCACACCTCTGATGCACCTTCGGCTCCCAGGCGCGTAAACCTGTCAAGAAACCCAACGGCCGCTCCCACACGCACCGCAGCCAGCACCCTGGACTCGAGGCAGCGCAGCCCTCCCCACCCGGTCACATCCTAAGATCATCTCGATGTCTTCCTCTAGCAAGCCCCCCCTTTCTTCCCCCTGCTCGGTGGGATGGAAGGACGAGAAGAAGCGCTTCCTTACCCAGATGCGGAGCCGCAGAGAAAGCGGTATGGCCGTCCGACGCCACTCCACCCCGCTCCCCGCCGGCCCCCCTCCAGGCGCAAAGCCCAACCGCCACTCTGCCCCGGCCATTCTCTCGTTCGCCGACGCCAACTCTCTTGAAGAGCGACTTAGCTGGGTGCTCTCGGACCCGCTGGCGACTATGGGTGCCCTGGACACGGTGGGCGATAACAGCGCACCTGCTGGAACGGTCGCCGAAGATAACACTAGCACTGGCACACCTCGGCTGGCCTTCTCAATATCAGCGTCTTCGTCGCTCCCCGCGCTCTCTAATGCCAGCTCGCGCTCCCTAGGCGATCTCTTGGAGTCCTTCGACGGGCTCATGGCCGGCTGGGAATGGCAGCGCCTGGCGGCGCGGTCGGATACCATCGCGCAACGCAGTACGCGCGGAGCGGCACATGCTTCTTGGTTCTGTCTGAGATCCTGCCGTCGCCTGTCATCTCTGGGTTTATTTGAACATCTGCTTTTGTCATCCATCTTGGCCTTCCACTCCTGTTTCTTTCGGATCCACAAACAACAACATTACAAAAACTGACGGGCGGAGGTGGAGATACTCATATACGAGCACTGCATTGGAAAACCACGTATAAGTATGGCTCAAATTTCTCAATTTATTTTGTGTTTTCTGGTGAAAAGAACTTCAAGGAGTGACTCGCGTCTACTGTCCACGATCCTACCCTGTCTTCGCTATGCACCACAACGCACGCACGCACGAGACTACCGATTTCTAGCATTCGAAGCGCCTGGTGAAAGAAGCACTGTGGCGGTGTCGATACGGATCAGATCACGCAAATTTACATGACCAGTCCAAGCGTCAAATTGTTGCCCGATCAGGGAATACATGAACAGATAAAACAAAAATAATAACATAACCTCAGTAGCGTCGTAAGTCATCCAAAAATCATTACAGTACATCTGAATCACGAAGACAATTAATCAGCGCAGACTCGCAGAGGGAAGAAGGCGACGCACAAATAAAGTCCTCGTTCTCGCAATCCGTCAGGTCGTCGAATGCATTCGCGGCGAACTGCGCGCCGTTGGCGCGTTGCGCGTCGGCCGCGTCGGCCGTCTTCTCGAGCGACGCGTCGACGAGGACGCCCATCTTGCCGAGCTCGGTGCGGCGCGCGGCTTGTGTGCGGTTGCGGAGCGCGAGGTAGAACGCGGTGGCGCTGGGGCGGCGTTAGTTCATCTTTACTTCGGACGCGAATCGAGCGCGCGGTGCGCACATGAAGACGGCGGCCAGGGCGGCGAAGCACCCGAGGCTGGACGTGAGGCCACGCTTGTATAGCGGGGCCTGCGCTGTCGTGTACAGGAAGGGGCCGAGGATCTGCGGGGCTGATAAGCATGCTGGATCAGCGCGGGGCGGGCGACGCACGTTCCCGGCCGACTGCCCGACGAAGAGTATGCCCGTCGTCAGGGTCTTCTTGGTGTGCCCCGCGGTGTTCTGCGACGACCACGTGTAGATGAGCGGCGAGATTCCGGGGTAGAACGACACGCTGTGCGGGGGGTCAGGAGCGACGCGCCGGAGGGCGGGAGACACGCACATGTAGTACGCGCCGAGCAGCGCGCCCTTGTGCGCCGTGCCGCGCGGGATGTGCAGGAGCGCGGCGGCGCCGGCGATGGGCGGGAGCGTCAGCGCGACAAGCACGGGCCACTTGAGCTTGAAGTGTGTCGCGGCGTACCCGCCGGCGAGCGTCGCGATGATCTGCACTGCGCCGAAGGGCATCTGCAGCAGGATCGTGTTGAGCTGGTTGTACCCGAACGACTTGACGATCAGCGGCCCGACTTCACGGAGCGTTAGTAGATGCGCGTCACGAGAGTAGGGTAGTGGGCGCACAGGTGGAGATGCCGCCGCTGGGGATACTGGGGCGGGGATGAGCTGTGGTGGCTTCCAAGGGGGAAAGGGCGCGCACGAGATGAGGAACAACATGCTAAACCAGGCCCAGGTCTTGATGTCCAGCAGGCACGCGCGCACCTGGGCCCACTTCCATGTCTTGGTTTCCGTCCCGGTGTTGTTCGCACGGAGACGCTCAACAGCGAGGACTTTCTCGTCGTGCGTAAGGAAACGCGCTGTGGTGGGTGAGTCCGGAAGGACAAGACTGAAATCCGATATTTAATATTTCAGACTGGGTGGGGAGAAAGTGTACGTACTAGACAACGACAGAGAACGCGACGGTGAGAATACCGGTGAACAAGAAGATAATCTGGAAGCATGTGAGAATTTTGGCAATGAGTCAGGAAATTGACGTACTTGGTATGGTTTCAATTTGTCGTTGTGGATATGTCCAAGACCAAAGGACAAGATGGAGCCGACCTGGACGACGTTAGATCCAGCCTGGAGGCAGGGGGAAACGAGCACATACGACGGTAGTGACGCCGTTCATGGAATACCACAAACTGGTGCGCTGGGTCTGCTCGCGGCGCCGCCACCACATGGCGGTGATGGTCACAAAGGTCGGCGCGACCGTCGCCTCGAAGAGGCCGAGGAAGAAACGCGCGGTGATCAGCGTGGAGAAGTTTTTGGCGGCGGTCATGGCGCTGAGAGTGATTCCCTGTTGCAGAAATCATTCAACAGGCTGGAGCATCAATAAATAGATGACACGAACCCAGCAAAGGATGTTAAAGGCAAGCCAGCGGCCCACGGGGAGACGAACAAGCAGGAAAGACGACACCGGCTGCCATATTAGTTGCGCTTGAACAAGGGTAAGCATGTCGCACGTGCCTGCGAGTGGAGAAGAAATTACCAGCATAGACGATACTCCCCAGCGCCGAGTATTGATACCCCACAAGATGCGTGTCCGTGGCAAGGTTAAAAACCGACGCGTAGGAGAGAGTGCTTTTGTCCAGCTGCTGCAGGAAGTATATTCTTGGATAGAATCATCAATGCGTCGCAACCGAAAAGGAACAGCACTAATCACCCCAACATGACGGGGAGGAGCCACAGGTCTGTCTTCCGCAAGATGCGATCGTTCTCCTCGGTGGTAACGATGATTGGGGCGTGCGCGTTCTCCCCGAGGATTGCCTGCGCCGCGTCGCCAAAAGAATAGCCGACATTGGCCTTTGGGTCGACTGTGCTGCCCGACATGGTCACTTCGAGATGGCTCATATCCACCTTGTCGTCGGTCATCGTGGAAGTCATGCTGGCGGGTTCAGTTCCTGTGGTGAACTCCAGGAAAGAGAGACAACATGATTCGCTTTTAACATGGGGAAATTGGAAATGGGGGGGCCGGATGTCGGACCGCTCTGCCCGATTGTTTTACCGCAGAAAAGATATTCGTTGGAAATGGTTTCGCCTAGCAGCGAGACCTTGGATGCTCTCAAAGCTCCGACCATAAAGAGGACGCAAGAGAGGTTTTCAAGAAGATGGTCTTGCTCGCAGCAGTCTTAAGAACAAAGAATATTTGCGCGACGACTTCAGAGCGACAGTTTCTTGATTGGCGGCCTCTGTAGGTTCCATATGTAGGCATTGTCGCCGGAGTTATGTTTCTCCATCCCCCATGGGATGCCCGCGGGGCTCCAATTAGGCGACATTTGTTTAAATTTGATTTCTTGTGTACCTTGTTGGCAGGTTCTGAGCTGTTCCAAGTCAGTGGAGGTCGAGTTTGCAGACAGGCGGGGTGTTTTCGTCGAGTTTCCTGCCTTTGCGAAGGTCTGAACGAGACGCAGGAACGTCGAAGTCGAGATTAAGCTAGCGCTACAGACTTGCTACAGAGCATAGAAGGGTGGTTTGCATCTTTTGCATCAGTGAACCCGGAGTGAACGTTTGAACTTGAAAGACTCGGAGATCGGTCCGATTGTCCATAGCATGTAGGTACGGAGCCTGCTTCAAGTTGTTCCTTTCAGGGACCACCGCAGTAATACACCTCCATCCCCTCCCTCCCGACCCAACAGGAATCAATTTCACCTCAGTTCATGGTAAACCGATCTGTCTACTATACCGACGAGCTTCCTGTTCATGGGCAGTTTTAAAACTTTTACCGGGCTCGAGACGGCGCTGGCGGTGCCACGGACTCCTCTCTTAGGGGCCTTCACGAACTATGTGACGGCCCGCATTCCGACTGGTACAGTCTTCTAGGAGGCGAGTGATGTAAGTACTGTTTGTGCATCCATCTCGCTTTCCGAGTCAACCTAGCCTATCTCCCCTACGTTTGAACCGCACTCCGGCATTTTAGGTGTCTAAATCTCAGGAAATTTGGAGTTCAATACCGGCGGCACCACTGGCAGCGTGTCGGAGTGTGAATCCCGCCGTCCACTCCAAACAAAGGCACACATCTGAGACTCTGAGCTCGCCACCGTTGTCTCCACCTCAGTCATGTTCGCGACATCTAGCACCCATCTAGCGCCCTTCCCTACCTCAGGTCTCATCAACCGTGGTGCAACCGACCTCTGGACTCTCTACGCACACGTTACTTTATCAGCCGCGCGACGTGAAACACTCTTCATGTTGTCAGCCTACGACCCCAGCACTTCTCTCCTTCTCCTTTCCCTATTCTCCGACCTACTAAGGGCGACTACCTCTGGCCGCTCAAGCTCGACAAACGTACCTGACCCCACGCAATCCCTTAACACAAGAAGGCGGCACGGCGAGCGCCGCGCGTGCTTTGCGCCTGGATCGCTCTGCATCGATGTGCGGCGCTGGATCCGTGTAGAAAGCACGTCGACACGCCTGACTCTCTCCGCCGCGTCTGACGTCGGCCGACTCCCGCGCGGCGCCATTTAATTGTGTACGGGGACCACCTCGCCGTCTCGAGGTCCCCGGATCATCAGATGCTGACCCCGCCTGCTTGCCTCGTCCTCGCGGCGTTTTCACCAGCTCTATTCAGCGATCCTACGCGAACTCGAGCACCCTGTTGTCACTACGGCTCACCCTGAACAATTCTGCTCTGCTTGTGTGGAGTTTAGCTACGCTGTTCTTTCACGTAGTGAAATACGATCAGCTTTATGCCAAGTTGAGCCCCTGTGGCCTGAGGCTCCAAGTATACTGCCGGTCCGATCATGCCGCCGGTACCCCGGTATCTCGGTATTTCCATTTCCCGGACTCCTAAATATTCGGAAGACTCCTTACGGAGATCGGACCGAATGTGCCGAATCGGCGAAGCAACCGACATTTGTTGAAATCGTTCTCTCGGCGCAATTATATGGAGAGTCTCTCAGTGTTCTACCTCCACTCCGGCTCAGCAGAATGCCCCGCATCTTCTTCCCCGCCTCCTTTGCCCCCGCCGCCCCTGCCGCAGCAGGCGGGCCCATCCTCGAGCTGCGCAACCCGCGCGGGCACGCCCTGGCGATCCAGCCCATCTCTGACACCGTCGTCCGCGTCGTGCACCAGCTCCCGCTCGCCAAATTCCCGCAGAAGACGAACGGCGGGATCGCCTGGGAGCCCGCAGCCGCCTCGGCCACCGTGAACGTGCGTGTGCTTGAATTGTATACTGTCTTGCGGTGTGCGCTGACGGCAAGCTAGGTGGACAGCACGAGCGGAACGGTCAAGACCGACGCGCTGACGGTCAAAGTGGTATTTGGGTCGGATTCGACCTGCCCAAAGCTTGAGTGGTTCACCAAGGACGGTACGCTGTTTTTAGCCGACAGCGAAACACGCGCGTACGCGTTCGATGCTGCGTCTGGATCTGTCCTACACTATGTAAGTGTTTCATATCCGGCGACAGTTGGGAATATCGGTCTCCCTAATCTTCCTCGCCGGACTTATTTTCCCCCCTTTCCTTTCAGGTCGAACGCGAGAATTACCTTCCGACATCTGAGGACGAGTTCACGTCGCCGACACCGTACGTGCACGAGAACCGGAATGAGTTCGTCTATGGCCTCGGCGAGTCGCGCGGGAGCTTGATGAAGGCGGGAAAGGTGTTCACCATGGAAGGCCGCGACGCGCTGTCCTATGATTGGGAACACGGTGGGCCTCCATTTTTTTTCTCCTGGTTGCGCTACTAACGAGGGCCGCAGGTGACCCGTTGTACAAGCTGAACCCGTTTTATACCACGTACAACAAGAAGACCAACCTGTGGTATGGCATGTTCTACAACAACATGAGTGACTCGTACTTTGACATGGGTATGTCTTCTTCCTCTATCAGGATCCTTCATCTTCCACTACGCATAGGCGCCGAGTCGGACGTGCTCTGGGGATGCTTCCGGTCATACAGGGCGAACAGCGGACCGGTGCGTAAGGTATTCGCCGTGTTCAGCAACCAATACTAATCTGTCGCTAGCTGGACTACTACGTGATTCTTGGCGATGGCACACTCCCCTCTGTCTTGACAGAGTACGCGCGTCTCGTGTCTCCGACAGGCCCCTCACCCGCTCTGGCTGCCTCGCCGTCCCTCCCTCCGCTCTCTCAATTCGGCTATCTCTCCTCCAGTCTCGCGCTCGCCGCCGACCCCCAGGCCCAGGGAGCTGTCATTGACTTTCTCAAGTCCTGCCGCACACACGGCTTTCCCGTCGACGGCCTCTACCTCTCCTCTGGCTGGTGCCAAGGTCAGTCTCCCGTCCTTGTTCTATCGAATCAAATCAAAATAACACGAACGACAGACGAGGTCACCGATGACCGTAACTACTTCGTCTGGAACCGCAAGCGCTACCCGTCGCCTGCGGAGCTCGGGCACACCGTTGAGACCGTCCTCGGCATACAGTTCATCGTGAACATCAAGCCGTGGCTCCTCGACGTGCACCCGCGCTACACCACCGCGCACGCGCAGGGCGTGTTCGTGCGCCCCGCACCCGACGCAGAGGACGCTGCCACCGCCGCGCGCAGCTGGGTGTGGGCGAACGGCTTCGCGTCGCACAAGCCTGGCGCGTACCTCGACTACTCGGCGCGCGCGGCGTGCGCGTGGTGGGGCGAGCAGATCCGCGCGGAGCTGCTCGCGAATGGGCTCACGGGCATGTGGTGCGTCGCCATCCCGTCCCGTCCCTTGCTGTGGTGCTGATAGGAGTGGCAGGATTGATAACAACGAAATGGCGGGGCTTATGGACGACGAGGAGCGCTTCGCGGGGGAGGTGGGTGTGTTTGGGGGCGCGGGGAGCAGCGTGGAGACGCGCATGGGCTGGGGCACGGGCGAGATCCGCGTCGGGAGCGTGGGGAAGGCAATGATGACCATGGGTATGGCGCGCGTGAGTCATTCTTTCCGCTTCCTGCATGCGCTGAGTGCGCCTGCCCTCCTGCTAGGCGACGTACGAGACGGTCCTTGCCGCACGCCCGGAGCACCGCCCGGTGATCGTGTCGCGCTCGGGTCTGCCGGGCATCCAGGCGTACGCGCACGCGACGTGGAGCGGGGACAACTCGACGACGTGGAAGGCGCTTAAGTGGGGCACGAAGATGACCCTGAGCGTCGGGATGAGCTTTGGGCCCGGCTTGTATGGGCATGATATTGGTGGTTCGTGTGCACGCCCGTGGGTGTGCCGGTTGGTTGAATGGCTTCGCAGGATTCGCTGGAAAGCACCACCCGAGCCCCGAGCTGTTGGTTCGTTGGTGTCAGAACGTGAGTCTACACAGTATGTCCCAATTCTTCTCTGACTTGGATGTAGGGCGCATGGCACTCGCGTTTCACCGTCGTAAGCTCCTCTGATATTACTGCGCGAGCCATTATCATGTTTGTCCCAGCACTCGTGGAAAGAGGTGTCGACGACGCTGTGGATGTACGACGACGTGCCCGGGATCAGCGAAATCCTCCGTCAAGTGCTGGCCTTCCGCTACCGCCTCGCGCCGACGTTCTACTCGCTGTACGTGACGGACTACCAGCGGCACGGCTGGCCGCTCCTCAAGGTCTGTGCTGTGCTTCTGCATACATCCGCGCACGCCGGCTGACCGCACTTCGCAGCCGCTGCTGTGGCACCACTCCATCGACCCGGTGACGCTGCAGCTGGACGAGGAGTTCCTGTTCGGGTCGCACGTGCTCGTCGCGCCCGTTACCACCAAGGGCGCGACGACCCGCCGCGTGTACCTGCCTGCACAGGCCAACTATGGCGAGTCCGCGCTGCAGTGGTGCGAGCTCGACACGGGCGTGTGGCATGCTGGGAAAGGCGACTTCGTAGAGCTTGGTACGTTCTCATTTTTGTCTCCTCCCCTATCTAATACCAGGAAATCAGACGCCCCCCTCGCACGGACGCCGGTGCTTGTGCGCGCCGGTGGCGCGCTTGTCCTGGGCGGTGCTTGCGCATGGAACATCTACGATGGGGTCAAGGAGCGCACCGCGGTCGTCTTCCCCGCGCCGAGTGGGGCATCGCATGGCAGCTTCACGCTGGTCGAGGACGACGGCGTGTCGAACGACCACACCGGGAAGGGCGTGTACACCGAATTGGTGCTGTCGTTTGCTGTCGCCGAGGGCAACAGTGAGGTTGTTGTGGACTACGAGGCGGTGCACGGGGCATATAAGCTCCCGTATGAGGTCATTTGGGTTGAGTTGCCGGTGGGGGATACACGCAAGGTGGTTGTGAAGGGCGGAAAAACCGAGCGGCGGAGACGGAGTGTAGGAGGCAAGGAGGAGGTTGGGATTGTAGTCAACATCTATTAATTGCCTCGAGTAGCCTCCAGTCAAGCCCAAATTAGTTCTTCTCCGTTTGTAATGAAAAAAGTATCAAAGCCTCGATTGAAAGCACTTTCCAATTTGCTTTCGTCCGGTTGGCAGAATTGTGACGATGTGGCTGTGCAAACGCGTTACCTGTCGCGTCGGTGACTGTGACGGTTCGACTTCCTTCCGCAACTACTTGCTTTCTTAGTACATTTTCTTGGGTTTTCTTGCTATGACATCGGTGGAATATCGTGAGTTGTGATGCACGTTGATCCTCAACTTTTCTCATTCCAGTTCCAGGTGTAAATTCTGACAGTTCATTCCTACGCGACGCTCTCTCTGCAAAACCAAATTCTCTTGTTGTCCTTTCGAGTCGAATAAAACGCCGTCTCGCCTTGCGCCGTATACATTTTGCCCCAGAGCTTGACTGCAGCAGCCCAGATGACGCGCTTGATGGAGAGTCCGAGGGTGAGGATGGGTCGTCCGACTCTGAGTCGTCCACCTCAGATGGCACGCCAAAACCCACTGGCACTCGAAGACATACGTCCAGACCATGTGCGTTACGTGTCATTTAGCCTAGGTTATCCATCTCTGACCTCTGGTAGACTGCTGGAATCGCCCCAGCATCGAGCTTATGGACCTCCCCGTAGAGATCATCGAACACATCACGGTCTCGCTGCGGGGCCCGAAATCATCTCTGATGATGGACTCGGCAGCCTTGTACATCTCCGAGAAATACTCCGAGTTTTCACAGGCCCGTTTCTCGCTCAGCGCGTTGAGCCGAGTGTGCTCTGTGTTACGGAACGTTGTTGAGCGTATCTTGTATCGCAACGTACAACTCGACTTCACTGGCTGGAAGGGTCGGAAACATCCCCGATGGCCTGCAGGAAGTCTCCGTCTGCTCCTCCGCACACTGGAAGGACGACCAGAACTTGGGCGATATATCCACACCGCAGCGTTGGACTACCAGCTGTCCACCAAATCAGAAGCCTTGGAAAAGGGCCTGGAAGATTTCCTGGCGCAGACACCAAACCTCACCCATCTCTTCCTCTCCCAATGCCCTGTCGCGCTGTGGGGCTTCCCGACAAAAAACATCGCCGGCTTTGCCACGACATTTGCTCCCGGCATTCTCCCTTCCCTCCTCGGAGACCTCCCCGCCCTCAAGGAACTGCACCTCCGCGACTGCCACATCATGGCTCTCACTGGTGGACTTCCGTCGCACAACCTGCAGCGCATCCGCCTCGACAGTAGCCACGAGAACGCCTCTGGCCATTTCACGCGCGTCCTCGCCATCTGTGAAGACTCCGTCCATGACCTAGACATCCGGTTCATCGGCGGACTCCTGCTCCCAGCGCCGCTCTTTTTCGGTGAGACACTTGGGCGCCCAAGCGGCGGTGGGTCGCTTCGCACGCTGCGCCTCGACAACATCAGCGTGCTGAGCCACGTCAACTCGGCCTACGCGCACCTCCTGCGAGACCTGCCCGTCCTGCAGCACCTGCACGTGTCGCACCATGCGGCGTTCGCGCCGAGTGCGTTCGACGTTCTCCCCGCGTCCCTGCTTTCGCTCACTGCGTCGTCGTACTACGGACTGTGGACGTACGCCGAACCGGCCCAGGACGGCTTCATGGTCTCGCTAGCGCGGTGCATTTCCATGAGCACGAAGGAAGTCGCTCGCGTCGAGGCGTCGGACGGGGACGGGAAGGGGAAGGGGAAGGAAGACCGGTTCGTCTTAGACCTGCAGCCGGTAGTCGTTGCATGTAAAACGGAGCGGACGGTGTTCATTAAGGTTGAGGCGGCTCATGCGTTCGTGACGATCTTCTGTATGTCTGTATCTCTTCATTCCGGGTCTTCCCTGACACGCGTCCAGTCGGAGCCAAGGGTCCTTTTGCAGATGATAGTGACGACCAACAGCAGACGGATGAAGGCGCTCCGGAAGACGAGGAGGTAAAGTCACCACAGTCCTGATACTGGCACGCATCCGAGGGGTCTCAGAGTAATACCCAAGCACACTGCGATACCCCACGCATGTTGATACTTTCGCATTGTTTTCGTGATGTCATATACGATGTAATCTTGACTGCGCTACTTTGTCGTTGAAGACCAAAGCAAGATGCCAGCCCCTGTCTGTCAGCAGAGCGCAACAGGTTTCACGTCGTCAGAATTCCACGGACAGAATCGTCAAGGACTCGAGTGGCGGGGTGAGTGAGCGTTGCGGCAACGAAAAGCGGTTGCAAGCGAAGAACAATGGTAGGTAGGTAGTTCGGGACATTACGGCACTGGATCCCAGCTCGCAACTCCGGTGCCTTTTCACTTATCACCGAGACCCTCTTTGTTTTGCCAGCCTTTCAGAGCTTTCCTGAACAAAGGAACACATCAATTTCGAAGATGAGACGTGTTTACTATGGAGGCGTCGGATCTATAGCTACAGAGGGTACAGCGAGTGACAAAAATTAGACGAGCATATTATAAGGTGAAACCACATAAGGGAGTATCGTGCTCATGACGTCGCACGGTTGTCGTGCAGAAGAGGAAGAAACAAAGATCAGGACTAGACCATGCGAAATGGATGACTTACACCCCGTTGATCAACAGATTGAGCAGCAGCCGTCGTTGCTCGGGAGTGGTTTTTCCCCGGAAGAAAATTGGCTTCGGCTGAGACTTGACTATCCCTTCCTCCACATCCAGTTCCAAGACATAAAGCGGATCAGTCTGCGCCGCGTCCTTCTGAATCCGAGACATCTGCAACGCAGGAGGTGCGTTACGACGGAGGCGATCCCAACCCTTGAGCCTAAGTTCCCTCGTCTGCAAGGCGGGACGCAAATGGCCAGCAAGACGACAAGCCGGCGCTTTCGCGCAGAAAGACTTCACCTGAAAGGGGGGAAGGTTCTCGTCGTTCTCCGTGTCGATGATCCGATGCGAGTCTATTTTTTTGATGGTGGGGCTGGAATTGAGGATGGGGCTATCTTCAACGCGAGGAATGGCAGAGTGATTCATCATCGGGGAGAAGCATAGATCAGACATCGGAGTGAAGTAAACGCTCGAGCCACTCGAGGATGACGACGCGCTGCAAGCCGAGGATGGACGCGGCGACGAGCATGCGCTCGATAAGGAGGGCGGCGGCCACGATAACGCGCAGTTTGGATCGCAATCTCCGTCACTGCTGGCCGGATGGAAATACACGGCTTGGTTATTGCCCCTCGGAGAACGCGGAATGGGCACCGAGCCATCCAGCAGCTCGAAATATAGCTCGGGGTCGAGTTCGAAAGGCGTGGCGAGATTGATAGGTAGCAGGTGGAAAGGGACCCATGGCTGCATCGCGGACGCTTGTACTATGCATTGTTCCTGAGGATGAAAGAGTGTTATTAAAAACTTTGACTCTCGAAAGGTGCAGATATGCTTACTGGCATATCATTGAAGAAACAAAGAGACATAATGGTCTTGAAATTTATTTTGAAATAGATGGGATGTCGTGAATAGATCGTGTAGAGAAGGAGGTCGTGAGAGTGCCTTTATGTCGTGCAACGGAGGAGTGAGCAACCTGAAGTGCCTTGAGAAGTCGTAAAGACGCGTTCAGGGAGAGAAAGAGATGATTCCGGGAAGAGTTGAGAATGAATGGCGACTCCTTTTATCTTAGCCGCTATATCCATCCACGTGTCGGCGCGAGCAACCGTTCCTTTGTGATATGTGTTTGTCTCATGTTTACATTGTCTCTTTGGCCTCGCGATCTGATTGTGCAAAGGGCTTGAAAGAGCACCTGACGAATAAGTAGAAGCCCCAAGCCCTTTGAGTGCAGGTCCCGAACATCGAGCAGGGCAAAAGTGTGTGTGTTGCGGTGACAGTAGGAACCAACCCGTTTAGGAACCTAAACCTCCAGTTCCAAAAGGGGATAATATGTGCGTATCATCTCATCCAGGCAGTCAGTGCGACGGACGAGAAATGTACAGACATATACACAGGTTGAATAAAATCAAAGAGAAAACCTTAGCGACTGATTTTTATGCTAAGTACAAAAATGGACATGGAGCACGTTCAAACTTGGAACGTTGCTTCCTGTCAGCCGTAAAATGTTGGACGTACCCTTCCATCCAGCGTTCTGACTTACCTGGAACAAAATTATCGAGAACATTCTTTTGGTCAGCTCTTCCGTTCCGCATGCACAGCATATATCAACTTCTCTCCGCAGATGCATAGGCTAACTTAATATGAGTCCAATATCGCATACTTGCAGTTAAATACTACATGTCTCCGGCGTAGGAGTATCGCCGAAGTAGATCAGAAAGTAAACGCCTATAGTAAAAAATCAAACCAAGAATGTCAATAGCTCGTATACGGTGGAGGGTAGCCGACAATCGGTTTCAGTTCCGTCATGTGATGGATGGCTGTCCAGGATGGCATCTCATGAATTCGGCTTTCACAGAGGCTCTGCGGCGAATCAAAATCAGGGGAGCGTTCATCATGCAGTTGCTCTCCTAAGATGGCCGCGGAGGAATCAGAAGGCCGGAAATGTCGAGCGTCAGTCGTAATCTGGGTGTTGGGACCTCTGAATCGCGGTTGAGAACTTGGATCATTCCGGTCGATGGACAGGGACGACGCCGAGTGTCGGGGCGTGAACGTTGCCGCATAGCGCGACTCGATGGTGCCGTGGTCGGCCTCCCACGACTGGCCCTCCGCACTGACCATCACGGTGGTGGGTGAAAGGGAACCCGCCTCGCGATCATCTGAAAGATCCCCTTGATTTCCCCATGACGAAGCCGCGCTTGCTGAATAGCCTGATCGTCCAGTTACTTCTCGAGTGGTCGGGGCTTCTGTATACACAACATAAGACTGGCGTTTAGCTTGGTCGATGGCAAAAATACCCGAGGTGTTACTGAACGAGTACGACAATCTATCCAGGGTGTGTAGGCGCCGGCGGCGGCACCTACGTGTCAGATAAAATGCAGCGAGCAAGGAGACCAGAACAGCCGTGATTATGGCCCCGATAATCGATCCAGACATGATGTTCTTCTTTGCGAAGCTACTGGACGCTCCAGAAGTTACTGGTTGCCCAATACCGGGACTGCGGTTCAAGTTTTTTTGAAAGGTGTAGTAAATTTTCAGTCGATCAAATTACCTTGGACTTTCTCCTGGTGGGGTGGTTTGTACAACTTCACCACCATTGGATCCTGCTAAAAGAGCTGTGCTTGAACTCTCGGTCGCTCCAGACGCAGATACAGCGGCCGAACTAATTTTCAGTGGCGCATCAATAATCCGATCCAAATATGAAATCAGGCACACTTACTTCAGCAAGGTGGCGGCTGGAGGAGAAGATTTCGTGTCGGTGAAGGAAGCCGACGTAGAAGAACTTGAGGGAGGAAAGCGAGTGGATGCAAAAGATGACGCTCCCAAATTTGAACCATCAGATGGCGAAGGCTGCAACAGCGCCGTTCCGTCACCCGTAGATACGCCGACAGACCCGCCTTGAGAAGATTGCGATATTCCGCTGCTCCCAGTATCCGCCGAGCCAGACGTGTCTGTCGAACCGGATACGTCTGACGAGCCAGAAGTGTCTGTTGAGCTGGATGTGTTTGCTGAGCTAGATGTGCCCCGGTCGTGTCCGGGGTTCCAGCATCAGTCGACCCAGTATCCGAAGAACCTTGGGGAACACCGGCGCCGCTGTGCCCCTGCGTACTTGCACTTGCAGTACAGCGACCGCCGACGGGTATTGTCGCTATTTACACCAGCGCATTATAACGGGATTGATGGAACAATGGATACGAGCTACTAACATCCTTCTTGGATGGTGAATGGAACAGACTGCGCAATGGCTCCTGTACTGTCTTTCACCTCAAGGATGACGTTCCCATTCCCTTGAAACCATAGGGTCAGTCTAAAATGACTCGAGAGCATAGTCGCGCACCGGGAATGAGATTGACATCCCAGGTGAATGGAGTGGTTGCAGACCCGAGGTTTTCTAGAGCAGGATTTGGAGGTGTAGCATCTAGGATACTGAATTTGATTTTCAGTCGGGCAATATTGGAGAAGAAGGAGGTTTCAAACCTCTGAAAATAAATGAATTCATGAACGGGACCAATAAAAAAGGATCATACCAAGAGCCATGGACCTGAAAGTACAAAGTCAGTCGCCATATCCCGCACCAAACCTGTGACATACCTGTTCCACCTTGCCAAGAGAGCTCGACGGGTTGACAAGACACCGCACTTTCTCTAATGGGCGAGGATAAGTCGTTCTCGACAAGTGATCAGAACACTGTTACGCACGGCGCATCGACGACGATCGAAGAAAAAGAGGGTAAGATAAAGAGCGCAAAGAATACGAAGATGCAGTGAGCTAGCATCATGGTGAACGGAAAGCAGAACTGGAACTGCTTTGCAGTGCGCTCTGCACTATCATAAGTGCAACGATGACAGAGAAGCAGCCCCGCGGAGACAAGATGGCAGGAAGATTATCAGGTCCAATGCCGAGCCGTCTAGCTGTGAGTAGATGATGGACATTTATGCGGCAGATGGAGAAACATATCACGTTAACGAGCGTGGAAACAGGATAAAAATTTCTGCTCATTCCGAGCCGGCCGAATATCGAGCCGCTTTAAGTCCTGGAACAGCAGATTCCAAGAGTAAAAATAGATGGAATGAGCCGCCACCGCTTGATGAAGACGTCATCGCGAGTTGACAGTCCTGTATAGTATCAGCATCGTCAAGGGAAGTCTCGGCAGCCCACCCATCGATTTGCAACTCGGAAAAGATGGGATCCAAAATACAGAGACAAGGCAGCCAGGATCAGGAACTCGGAACGTGGAAAGACACATGCAGTTGTTAGAACCCCAGATCTAATCCAAGTACGGGTGACTGAGATGTATCGAGTCCTCGATAAATGTAGAGAGCGACAGCAAACATGAGCGGTTCCAGACATAGCAACTGTAGGAAGAACATTCGAAGAACAAATAACAGCATTTGCATATGCCACTAATGCGCATGTCATCGATATCCGCCACAGAGAGATGGATCTGCCCAGTCGGGACGCCACAGACCACTGGCAATAGAGGGTATGTATGCCAGTTTTGGCATTATAAGGGCCTGTAACCTTCAAGTGCGGCGTAGCTTAGGAGGAGAATAGCAGAGAGCAGCGTCCGACATGAAATGCAGTCGGAAATTGTGTCGACGTTGCCGTGATAAGTATTTACGGTTTTCGACGAAGGAGCCCAACACACGTCTCTGTCACTGTAGCCAGCGTACCTATGGTCATAACCGCAAGGGATGTCAATTTCGTACATCATGATCGCGTCTTGGTGGCATCGGTTTCTTGGGAGAAATTCACTAAGCGTTCTTTATTGGGAAGGCGAATTTCTTTTGGCTGCTTTTCGGCAGCTTTCATTTCAATCTGTTGTTCGTACTACCACGACCAGTACAGCGACCGGGCCACCCAGCCACCCGGCTACTCACCATTTGTATGGCATACTCCCCTTCCACGGAATGCCCAGGACTGTACGGTACCCGGCAACACGGGATCTGCCAGTGCACCACAATATCAATAATGTTCCACAACCCCGAGCCCGCCGTTGTCGACCAACTGCAGCTGGCATCCGCCCAGCGCCTCATAGCTTGAAAACTTCGCGGCTCTTCGATGCCCCGAGCGCGCCGCTTTCTGCTCTCAACCACGGACCGCTCCCGTCTCGGAAGACCTCAACTTGTGGGGTAATGCTGCTTCTCTCTCCTTGTGTCATTTGTATATCTCAATGCTAGTGTCCCATGTATTCCATACAAGTAATCAGATATAGTTTTTTAAATGTAAATCAAGGTCACCCTACAATTAGCCAAGATAAGCCCTCCTGGCTCATCTCTCTCTCTGCCACCATGGACTCATCTCACCACTACCACTCACAGGCCTCGTCCAACTATAATAGCTCGATCGGGTCCACCCCCCTCAAGTCCAAGACACACCGCACGTCACAGTTTGCGGCGAACATAGGAGTTACGAAACGGAAAACCGAAGCACGAATGACGCGCTGGAAAGACCGCATGTCGACCTCGTTCTCAAGCATGGTCACTGTCGACTTCTTCTCCGAGTACATGAAGGGAAATTCCGAACCTAAAGCTGGGCTGCTTACTCAGATTGCCACCCGGTGTGCTCCTCAGCTGAACAAAACTGCTCGGAAGATCAAGCCATCGAAGCTCGAAGTTTCCATGTATGACCCCTTCGTGAGTACCCAGTTCAATGCACACATTTTGCTCGGAACTAAGGTCTCAAGGTGGAGTATCTGCAGGAGGTTGTTGCAGATTTTCCAGCCGCTACCAAGCCCGTATTCGCGGACACTGCTTGGACCACGTTCAAGCGTCTCCACCCCACCGACAATGACTCGCGCCCAGATGCTTCAGGTACCCTGCCTGGCATGGTCGAGCCTCCGCCGAAGTGGGAGTGGCCGCACGTCGGGACAGCGCTGGAATTCAAATTATATGCTGACCCCTTCAGCGCCAAAGGCAACATAAAACTCGGCCAGCTGGGGAATCTCGTCCAGCTCATCAAGAACGCGCGGTGCATCCTCGTGGTGTCGGGGTGCTGCTACTCGTTCGTCGTCGGCGTCTTCGGAACCCGCGCTCGTCTCTTCCGCGTGGACCGCTCCGGCTACATCGTGAGCAAGGCGTTTGAGTGGGTGACGGAGACCAAGGTCTTCCCCGAGTTCTATCGGCGGCTCTACAACTCTGGCGACAGCAACAAACTGCTGGGACACGACAGCACTATATCAGTTCCAACTAAAGACGAGAAGGATGTCATGTGGGCCGTGCTGAAAACGCTTCCGCGATATGCCTCCTTGTCTTTCGAAGTCGTCACCGACAGCAGTCGCTGGGTCAAGGTCAAGGTCGAGATCGACAGAAAAGTCCAAAGGTGCTTCACGGTGGGAGCGCCCATTTTCTAATCGAAGGCCCTCTTTTGTAGAGGCACTCGGGTCGACAGAGTGCTAATCGAAGACGAGGCGCCCCCCCAAGATGCATGCGCTGAAGGATGCATGGCGGCAAGCCTGCCGCCGACCTGAGTCCTACTTCTACGACGTCATCAAAAGCTACGTCGATGAAAACCTGGACGGTAAAATTCCGAAAGGATTAGCTGCTCGCGTCGGTGGCCTAGATTTGGCTAAGGCGCATCCCGACCACAAAACGATCACGGCGCAGCTGCGCGCGGGTAGCCAGGCTCTCCTGGATCGCTGTCGCGATCGCACTGTTTGGATCCCGTTGGATTCCCACTCGAAGAATTTCAGTCCACGAAGTAATTGGTGCAAGCTTTGCGGGATGCCATCTATGGTGCGTATTTTTTCGCCCGAAGCGAACCTGTTCTGACGCTTGTGGGGTGGCAGGTCATCAAATCGCGTTCCTAGCCGGCGTTCTCCACCGCGATGTCAGTGCAGGCAACATCCTCATTGATGAAAACGACCTGTATGGATTCATGCACGACTGGGACTACAGCAAATTTACCGAGGACGGCTGGAAGCGTTTCCAACTTCTACATCCTGACGTAACCGAGGAAGAGATCGATAAAGAGCTGAAAGATATGACCGTCAGTGACATCGTCCTGTCTGCGTCTTCTCTGGTACTCGAGATGCTTCATCAAATTCGAGATCCCAGTCTTCCGTGCCGTCACACATACAAACATGACCTTGAATCCTTCTACTGGCTCCTTCTGTGGATACTCCTGCGTCACGCGAAGCATTTAGACCTCGTGGTCCAGTCGCCTGCTCCATTCTGTTCGACAATCCTCTCATCGATGTAGTGCTCGGCATGAAAGCGCACTGGCTTACCAACTTCCCCACCAAGAAAAATCGGCTCCCCATTGTTAATAATGCCCCGCTCTCGAAACTTGTCGACGTGTTGACACGCATATTTTATCTGCAAACTGGCTTGGGGATAATCAAATTGATACTACGCATGATATCATTCTCGCAGCCTTCGATGAGGCCCTCTCGTCTCCAGGATGGCCTGAAAACGACCCCGCTCTGCCATTCACGCTTTCCAGCACTGAGCAGGCTCTTGTTAAGCCTGTCGCCCCTCACACCAGCTCTTTTTCCATGTCGTCCAATTCCGCCGCCAGTGGCTCGATGCGCTCTAGAGTGTAGCAAGGGACTGCGTCCCGGTTCATCGGCGCGCGCACTAGAAGTGGGGGAAGCGGGTAGCTCTTCTGGCTCTGGACACAAACGCAAACGGGACGCCGCCGACGAGGAAGACGACTGTGGAGACGACGACTGTGAAGACGACGACGAAGATGACGAAGAAGCGGATGACGAAGAGGACGCTGTTGGTTATAGTGTGGCATACGTGATAGAGCGCGGAGATCGGCGTAGGGGCCATCCACGGCATCAGTCGATATGAGGAGCAGGAGTCCCGTCGGACACGAGATTTGTGTTGCCGACTGCGTCGACCTCGAAGAGGCGCTGTTTATAACTTACTTGTTTTGCCACTTGTGAAAAAAATACTATCTCGTCGCCGCCCGCGCGTGAACCTGAATTCGGAGTTATAGTATAGCTAAGTTACTTAGTACTAGAATCTCGCGTTGCGTGCGCCGCCAGCACCTCCTCTACGCAAATAACGTCATACGAAGGGATTCTAGAAGGGAACAGGCGTGCAAAGACCGCAGTTGATACGGGCACAAAGAATCAGCAAAGCAACAACCAAAGACGATGATATTATATCAAGGGTTATTGGAACCTCTCCTCAAACCTCCCAAACACTATCGCGCTCAAGGCCGCCACCTGTCTTACATCCAAGATATTCTGTCCGCAATTACGAGTCAACAGTAGCATAGGGGACATGAGAATATAGCACGCACATCAACTAGTTCATTTGGTAAACCATTGAGCGCGAGCTGGCTCCACCGCGCGAGGCCGGGCAGCAGGCCAGCGAGGCGTATCCGCACCTCCTCGCCGGGGCTGACGCTCTCTGACGAGGAGGCAAACACCGCGCTCTCGACGGAAGAGAGGAGCACCTCCGTCGCGCGGTCGAGACATGCCTCGAAGACGCACGCAAAGTCGGGGGAGGAGACGATCTCACGCGTCTCGTCGAGGAGGGCAGCGAACGGGTCCTTTTGGGCGGTGGTCCGCGGAGGCGGACGGGAGGTGGAGGCATAGCCGCCCTGGGTGAGTACGTGTTGTGTCGTTTCGGGCGTCTGCGGGAGCAGGGTCGTGTGGAAGCTGAATGGTGTGGGGATCAGCGGGAAAACCATGCATAGAAGGACGGCGCGCACTCGACTTTCCGTTCCGTCCCTTCGAACGTCACTTCGTGCTCTACTCTCCGCCGCACGTCGTGGACTAGCCGATGGAGATCTGACGGCGCCAGCTTCGTTTTCAGCGACACCCTGTACAGATGTGGTCTTAGCAATGAGACCAAATACATAGCGAAACCGACTCACCCGCTGAAGACCTCCTCGACGCCCCGCCGCACTCTCTCGCCGACGTCCTTCCATCCGACATGCAGAATCCACCATGTCAGTGTCAGGTATTTTGCTGACGCCACTTCCTCCTCGTCCTCCGCATCCTCGTCGTTGTCTTCCCACTCGAACCCGGCGGCATAGTCGCCCTCTTCCTCCGCATCGTCCCTCAGCAGCGCGTCCATCCCCATCCCTCCCCCGAAACCTAACCCGAGACCCAATAGCATCGTCAGGTCGGGAGTCAGTGCGTGTTGATGGCCCTGCTGCTTTTCAAGCTGGATTACCGACCGGACATACCGACCCCGTGCAAGGAGGGTGAGTTGGATGGTGGTTAGGAGAGTTAGAAGGGTCGTGGTATACACTGTTGTCAGCGTTCGAGTGAATGCTAAAACACGTCAATAACCAGGATTTGTGGTGTTTTGGCAACATACTCAACATCTTCAGCTCATTCCACAGCTCCGCCTTTGTGGGCCGAGACGATTCGGATCCACTCGTGCTTTCTACGCCTGACTGCAGGGGTAGTTAGTACAGGAAGACATATCTTGAGTGCCCACGAACCCCTTGCAGACTGATATTCGAACTCGAATCCGTGTCGGTCGAGGTTGTCGTCATGAGGGAATCGCTCAGATGCACCGGTGCGACTGACTCGCCCAGTACCAACTCCCGGCCCTCCGCCTCGACCCAGCTCTGTGTCGAGGTCGAGCCGGAATACGACGTCTCGGATTCCGAGCGTGCGTATTGCTCCCGTTCTGGCCGGCTCACTAACTCCACGCTGCTCGCGACCGACGCCGACATGGACGAGTTCGCTAATCGCGCCCTCGAATGCGCCTGCAGCTCGTGCGTGATGGAGTCGAGGTCCATCTCGCGCAGTACTTGTTCTGACAGCGTTGGTATCAACGTGAGTATAGTGTACGAGATATCGGACTGTGTTTGTGTGAAGCGGCGCTTTAGGCTTCGCCGTCGTGTCAGAGCCCGGTTCGAGCTGGGTGCACAGAGAGAGGACGCACTTTTCCTTAGCGACACGCTCCACTTCCATCTGCTCCTTGACGTCTTCCAGGCGGGCAGAGACATAACTTCGGATGAGATATGCTGTTCCCACTATTCCGATGGTTTTCGAGATATTAACACGGGCTCGGAGCGAGTCAAACATGGTGTGTATTGCCTAGAGTCACCCAGAACGCTATCAGATGAAAGCGCAGGCACTACCCGAAGCTTGTGTGTATAGCCCAGCCACAGTGAAAGTGCACGCAAATTTTTGGTATCGGAGCACACAAAAACCACCGCTTCAGCCGGATAGTCTAGAGAACTGGAAGCGACAGGTGCGGATTGAGAAAGCTTCAATAAAGCCCAAGACCTCAGCGGTTCATGGAAAAGAAAGAAGAGTATCACGCGCGTGTGTCTTTGGCGTGCGCCTGGCGCTTGACCGCGTGACGGCCGTAAACAACTCTTCCCTCTACTGCATCGTCTCCATCTCTAGTCATGGTATGCGACGGGTTACATCGTCCTGCGTCTACTTAGCGTCACCCAGGGAGGCGGCGGTAGATATCCGTATCCGAAATTCGTCTGGTCGCCTGCAGGCGGCTGGTGGGCCCAGCCTGCGAACTGGAAGATGAACACCTTCATTATTTGCTGTGGAATGGCAGGCGTATGTGGGGCTATCATCAGAGGAGTCGCCCACAGAGAGGTCGGTTGAAAATGCGATATCTGCGTCTATTCGCGTTAACTTGATCCAGGCTGAGCTTGCGGGAGAGCCATTAGAGCGAAGACGAGTGCGTTGCTTCATCCTTCTCTATACGTGTACTTACAGTTCTTCCTAGTTCATGACGACTTTCGTGAGTCGCGTTCTTCTCTGTGCAACGGCCGCTATGCTCATATATGCTATGTTAGCGGGAATATCTTCACGACCGCGCCTTGCAAGCCCGCGCGAAAAAGCTCCAGGAATTAGAAGCGAAGAGTGGCCAGGATGGGTCTGCATAGGCTTGACGGGGTGCTATGTATGTATCCTGCTGAACCAATTCTCTGTAACCCTCCTTCGCGCGGCTCGCCAGGTTACTCACAGCCCCAAGAACCCAATCCTCAAGGTCCCACTCGAGTCACCATGTTGTAGCTTCATCGAATCATAGCATCACAACGCTCACGGTGCTCTGTATTTGCATTCTGCATTCGACAACGAATGAGGCTCCGTGAAGCTCTCCCGCTAAGGGTTGCAAAGAATTGGCATTTTATGCCGAAATTTTGGGTTTACAATCCAACTTGGGCTATTTGAGGGCAAGAATGGCGGGCCTTGTCCGGACGTCCTCCTGCTTGACTTGTCTCTTCTAGTTGTCATCTACAGTCCAAGTCAGTGGCGCGGCGAGAATTTCGCGATTTTCTGCCGACATTATCCAGATTTGGTCTGATTCTGTGAGACTCTCAAAGGATAGAATTTTTGAATGTTCTTAAGCAAGGGTTTTGGTGGACAAATTCTCAAATAATTCTTGGCAAGAGAGCTTCACCAGTCCGTAAGATCGTTTACTTACTGCTTGTTTTATAATCTTTGGTTGACAGCGCATACGGCTCAAGCACTCTATTATAATTAAATTATGCAGACTGCAGATCTTCGATACTTCGATAGTTGCCGGTGGCGGTTGTCGAGTAAGCTTACTGCACTGCGATTAGCTTTTTTTTTTTTTTTTTTTTGGAGCGTTTGGGATAATGAAATTCAGTCTGCAGAAGCATTCCAAAAGTCATCCGCTGGGTCTAGCAGATAAATCCAGTTAATGCCGGGGAAGTTGTCCAGGGAGGAAATGCCATTACGCACAAGTACCATAGTGTGGGACTCCAGCCGTAATAAATTTATCCTATCCCATTTCTTGGATCATTCAATGACAATGGCTGTGTACCCAGCGATTAGCTAATTGCACTTGGTCGCAAGGGCCCAGGGGGCTTCAGTGTGGGTAGACTCACAAGTCTCGTCTAGAACAGCTTGATCGGGTCCACCCCGCGCACTTTTTATACGTAGGATATAGGATATAGGATACACGGCAGAAAGAGAACAGAGGTTGCAAATTAGCTCGATCTTCGGTACTTGAGCTTCAGTTTTCCTGGGGTCTGTTCCGTAATCTTTCCTTCCAAGACCCTGGTCGAAAGCCTCTCGCTTTCCCCAAAGCCTCGTCCACGACTCTCATCATGGCTAGTACCTTCTCGTCCTCCCATTTTTTCCCAATAACCTGGACGCCGACTGGCATTCCTTCCATCGCGATAGGATCATAGAGGTGCCTTTCTCCCTTGGAATAGAGTTCATTTTCACACATCGGAGAACCGTGCCCAGTTCCTTTGATCCATCCATCCGTAACATGGTCGTTCTCTGCCTTGACATATGTTACGGGGACGACACCACAAGGACTATCAAGCAGGTTATAGGTGAGTACGTTAGCTGACATCACCGACAACATTTTGGAGCCGCTAAGATGGATCAGAAATAAAATTAGTCAAGGTCTGAGGCACAGAACTCACCCGTGCTGGGTTTGCGGAGACGCATGTACGTGTGTAATGATGCCGTCGAACCCGTGTTTTTCCCAGACCTGTGTGAGGTAAAGGATGCTTTCTGACATGGTACGAATACAACTCTAACCTCTTCATAGAAAATTCTCTTTACTTCCTCGCGGCGCGATGAGGCAGCATGGTATTCTTCAACGGGTCGAACCCCACTCAACCGTACCATGTCCCCCATCAGGTCGTCTCCCGCGAATTTTTCGATAAACCAAGCAACAATTCTCCGAAGCAACTCTGATGTTGATTGAGACGGTCGATGTGAATGATATTTTGTCGATTACTTACGCGGAACTTTCGGGCCAAAGGTCAGAACTGAGAGGCTGTCATCCTATTCAGATCCAGCGTCAGTTCACAGCCTGAATATTGAACACTGAGATCTACCAAAGGGTCACTGCCTTGAGGGGCCAGCAACGTCTTGTAGCCGTCAGCAGTAGTGAGGCACAGATATACTTTCAGGATTTCGGGGGTGAGATCTGCAAGTGGTATTAGATAGGTTGATAGACACAGAGAAGTGAGCATACTTTGATCGAACTCAACACATTCATGCCCAGCCCTCTTCAACGCATCTATAGTCTCTTGAACAGCGCGGATACATGCCGGAGATGCTTTTATGACACCATCTGGACATAGCTGAATCATATGTTGGACTCGAATTCATTGCAATCAAACACACCACTCGTATAATATCCAAAGCGCAACTTTTTTGGCAGATTCACATCGCGAAAAGGAATAGGAGGTACATCATTGGTCGCTCCTCGGGCTCCAAAAGACACCCGACAGGCCAAGTCTAGATCGTCCATACATCTTTACACCGGAATTGGGAATAATCAACTTGTAGCATTCCAGCGGAGGCTCACCTGGCCATTGGACCACATACGCTCTTAATCCCGTCGAAACCGGGGAAAGACTCTACATGGAAGTTAGATATAAACCACCATACAGTAAAATATTTACCTTTTGCTCCCCAGTCGGATATTCGACCGAACCCAGGTTTGAAAGAATAGATCCCACAATATGAGGCAGGAACGCGTAAACTGCCTCCGATGTCGGATCCCAGTCCTATGACTGCCGCATCCAATGATAGAATGCATGCTTCTCCTCCAGAACTTCCACCTGAAGTGTACGCTGGGTTGTAAGGATTGCTGGTTCGACCCCAAACTGGATTGTTGCACTCGTATGCATACATAGTTTGGGGGACGTTGGTTTTCAAGAATGGGACGGCTCCAGCATCGATCATCAGCTGCACAAACTGAACGGGGAAACATTATTCTGCTGTCAACACTGAGCGAAGAAACCTCACGTCCGCGGTGAATGGTGCAGGTTTATCGGCACAGGATGTGAAGCCAATAGTCGTGTCGTAACCCCTTATATTATCTTGCGATAGACGGAGATCAGTGACTGACTGGCGCCCCGAGCCACACCCCAAACTGAGACTAACATTGGTCCTGAACGGGAGTCAACACCACAAACAGACGAGGTGAAAACCATGTAAGAGTTACGCGCACTTTCACGCTAATAGGCACGCCATGCAGAGGGCCTCTCAAACGCTTTGTCTTTTGGAATTCGGCATCCAGATCCTTTGCTCTTGTGCGAGCTTCGTCAAAAAAGACTAAGAGATTAATGAGACAATGTGTTCATTGATATCTAAAGAACGAATGAATACCTTCTGTGATGCAATTTGTTGCCGAATGCGCAACCAGAGATTGTGCAATGAAGGCTTCAAGGACTTGAGACGCTTTCCAAGCTCCGTGCTCAATATTCGTGACTATTTCCAGAGCGGTGGATTTGAGAAAGAGATTTCGGCTCGATTCTGAGTCGGAGAGACTCCCTGGGTTACTTTGAGTCTCTTTCAGTAGAATTTGGTCACGTATGGCTCGCTTTGACTTGTTCATTGAGGGCGAATGTAACGGGGGGTACTACTGAGTTCCCAGAAGATTAAAGAGTAGGCGTCAGCATGCGCGGTGGAAACTTCCGAGGCCGGACAGCACGGCATCCGACTAAGTAAACAAAACGAAGATCGCCGCCTTCACTGGTTGAACATTTCAAAATTTTCACCTTCTTTTTCAGTGAAAAATGTCGTTTATTTTTCACGCATTTTTCACTGAAAAAGCAAGTGAAATTTTCAAAACATTTTCATCACTTTCTTATTTTATTTCGAATTTTTCACCTTGAATTGAGAAAGTGCTGAAAAAGTTTTAAAATTTTCACCTTCTTTTTCAGTGAAAAATGTCTGAAAAATAAACAACATTTTTCACTGAAAAAGAAGGTGAAAAAATTGAAATGCTCAACCAGTGCTTGTGTCAGCTCAATGGTGACAGTGACGAACCGGTTCGAAAACGACGTCCACAATCCTGTCCTGTATGAACCGTTGATCAACGCGGCGAAGTTGGCATCACCTCGGATTCATGGACTTCTCTTGGGAGAATGTGGCTTCGGCGATTATAAGAACGGAAGGTATCTCCCACAAAAATTCAAGGGATATGTCTTCGGCGCTGAGTGCCACTGTCATGTCACGACCTTAAAACAAAAAAAGTCAGATTCACCCTATGGTCATTAGAGCAAAGTTGTAGAGGTAAGAGATCGCGTCATCCGACACACACATCAACTAACGTAAGGGACCCTCCCCCCCCAAATGCGGAAAGCACAGCTTATTACCGCTTGTGTCGCGCCACTCAACAAAGCCGCACGCGTCTCGACTCTTTCGCTGTAGTAGGGCCTTCTCTGGTCCTACTACGGTGTCCAGTGTTTCTACACCTTTGCAGACACCAAACCTGCTCCTTTCTCCCCAACTTTCCGCACAGTGAACGCGTCTCGAGCAACCGCCGACCACAGTGTAAATAATGCATATACGGTACATTCTGGCAGCCAGCAGAACTATGCTGATGAAGAGGACGGCCGTCTGTCTCCCTCTCCATTCGGCCCGGCAACCTCTGGGTCCTTTCTCAATGCAGATAATGGCGTACATATCTCTACGTTTTCCGTGAATCAAACACCCGGTGCCTTGGCCACCATTAGAACCACCTTCTTCCCCTGTTTGTGGGCAGAAACGCACCAACCCCCCCATGTCCCCGCGATCACCACGACGGCTATACTGCAAAGACAACAACGGCGCAAATAAACTTCCCCGCTTGATTCTGAAGATACCAGGATCTCATAGCACAACTGGAACAGTTTCATTAGTTAGCGAGGATGTATTTCAATAGCCTTAGGTTTTTTATTCACATGGTGTCGAACGGTTGAGCAGTTCTGAGCTCGTAGAATCTCTGCTGGCGCGGATGACCATTTCTGCTGACGAAAATTCCAAAAGGAGCCAGAGCACGTGCCAAATTACGGCTGTTGATCAGTGTGTGCGATTCAGCGACTCCTACCTCTTGGTCTCAGTTGGATGTGAGCCCCCCTGCTTACAAGTTCGAACAAAACCGCGAGTCGTTCTTACATTGTAGATACTTGCCATTTGAACTGTCTTAAGCTGCACGTGGAGGCGCGATATTCCGCTCAGGAGGCAGCATTCCTTCTGGTCTCTCTACCTCGTCATCTCGTGTACCATTCCAACCCAAATCGCACGATTGCAGGGCTGATGGGCAAACTTACGGCAGGCAGAATTCCGGGATGTGCAATGGTCACAATTGATCATGAAACTGGCCGCCATGGCCATGGCCATATACACGTAAAGCACTGGGCCTCAGGCCCCACGTATCCTCGCATGCTACAGTAGGCCAGCCAATAGCGCAGGCTGATGCTCCAATGTGTAAGTGGAAGTGAGTAGTTCTCAGGGCTGGACCAGCCGGCTAAGCATCCTAGTCTTCTGTTATTTCATCTCATATGCGGCGCAACGCAAGTGCTACGCGTGCAAGGCGCAACGTTCTGAGAGACATGCAAGTCGCTCCACGTGCTGTGCCTGGCGATCAAACCTATCATGACGTCTTGATGACGTCGTTGCACTTGGCAACGCTCCACTCGCAGCATTCATTTATCCGCGTTTCTGATTTCATCGGGTGATATTATATCTGGTACACAAAGCATCGAATAAGAAAAATATTCAAATAACGTATAACAGCAAAGCTCGGGCCGCCGCGCAGCCATGTACAGAAGGGAATTCAGCCGCGTGCGGAGGATAAGATACGAAACAACAGTGAAATATAGTAGCAGGGCTTTGGCTTGAATACAGTAGTAGGCGGCCGCGGGTGGGTGGAAGTCCAGGCGGGATCGCTATGGATAGTATCCAGCCCGTGGCCGGTCGTGGCGGTCATTGAGGACGCGCCGCGCGCACGCGGGGTCAGTGGGACCGGCGCCGGCGCGTGCGCCCTCGCGAGGTCGTGTCATGAAGTGTGGGTATGCAATGCAGTGGTGCGTGCGGTCGTTAAATGGATGAGATGCGGATGCAATACAGTCTTAGTCTGGTGGTAGTGGTGGGCAGACACGCAGGCGTGTGTTGGCTCGGAATGGATGCATAAATCCTCTACGTGGTTTCTTCGTCGCCGTTGGGCCCTTCGTCGTCGTCGGGCTCTTCTTCCTCCTCGGTACGGCTCACCGCCCTCACCGCCCCAGCGGTCCCGGCGCACCCCACCCGCCGGCCGAAAGCGACGCTGGTATCCGCCGCGGAATGATCACGCGCAGCAGCTCGCCGTCAAACTCGGCGCGCACCTGCGCGAGGTCCGCGTCGTACCCAAACGAGATGCGCCGCTCAAAGTGGCCGCCGCCCTCCTCCCACGAGTCCGCGACGACGTGCAGGATCCGCCGCTTCTTCGTCGCGAGCGTGCTGTGCAGGTGCAGGTGTCAGTGCCCGGCCAACGAAAGAAAGGCGGCAGCACGCACATGCCATCCCGCTTGAACCCCGGCAGACGCACAATGAGCCGGTACTCCGCCTGCGTCGTCTCGACTTCGATCCAGCTGTCGACGGGCGGCGGCGCGTGGCTCAAAAACGGCTCGTACGACGCACTCGAGCGCGTGGTCCCCGTGCTCGCCGCGCTCGCGCGGCTGCCCGCCTCGCCCTCGCACGTCTCCGCCGCCAGCGCCGCGACGCCCCCGGGTGCATCCGGCGCCGTGGGCAGGATCACCGGTGGCTCCGGCGGCGGGAACGCCTCCGGGGCACGCAGTGGAGCCGTGTACGCCGTGCGCGGCGGCCGGTACGAGGCGACCAGTCCCGAGTGCGACATCGTGAGGTCCGGCGGGGGCATCAGCGCGGGGCCGTGCGCGACCCGGGGCGGGTACGCGGGGGGCGCGGATTTTGCGGACGGGGGCGGCAAGCTTGCTGAGGTTGATGCTGCAGGCGGCGGCAGATTCGGCGTCGGGCTGCGCGAGCCGGGCGCGGAGGGGAGGCTGCCGGAGGAGCTGCTCTCAGCGCTCGAGTGCGGATGCAGTGGGGGGCGCAGCGCCTCGCTCGGGGGGCGCTCGAGCACAGTCGACGGGAGGCTCGGGCGTGCCTTGGGCAGCACGGAGAAGGGGATTTGCGTGGGGAGGGGCAGGCTCGCGGACGACGTGCGGTCGACCGCGGACGGGCCTGGAACGGCGTTGGCGTTGCTGGGGGTGCGGCCCGGGTACGAGTGCGCCTCGGGCACCGAGTATGGGCGGGCGTACGGCAGGATGGAGCTTGCGGCCAGCTGCTGCTGAGACTGCTGCGACTTTAGTTTTGCCGGCTTCGAAACCGACGAGGGGGGCGGTGCGGGGGCGGCAGGGGTGGCGGGGACGGTGGCGGGGGGCTGCTTCGCCTTGTCCTTGCCCTTGTGGAGTTTTGCGGGGCCGGGGGTGATGAGGGTCCACTCGGCGTCGTCATCGAAGGTGGCGGCGTACTGGGCCTCCTGGGGGCCAATCTGCTGCCGCATGGGAGAGGTTTGGGGGGCCGTGGCCAACGAGGACGGTGGGAGGGGCACCTCGCGCGGGGAGTCAAAGGATGCGTGCCGTTTTGAAAAAGAGGAGCTGTGAGGCGGGGGCTCGGGTCGTTTAAGGGCAACTGTACCTAAGGCAAAACAAACAGTTAGAACACCGGATGTGCGAGCATGCGTATTGTATCATGATCCCGGCCGCGAATGGAAATTGCAAAACGGGGGGCATATGGAGGGCACGAGCGAAGCGACCAGTGGCGAGCGGGCCCGCGGGCAGCGCCGACGCTCTTTGTGTCTGCTCGTCGCCGCCGCGGCCAGCGTTGCGAGGGAAAGAAGGAGGAGAGGAGAGCACTGACCTCGGGTGCCATCCTTGTCGTCCTTCATGCACATGTCGTTGTCGTGGGTCTTTGTGAGTTTTTTGCGGACGGAGGGGGGATGTGGAGGGTCGGACGAGGAATGCATTGGTATGAAATTGAAGGTGGCTGCATGACCTCATCCACTCTGAATCACATGATCTGCCAGTGAAACAGCCTTGACTGTCACCGCAACTGCATCTTAACAAATCCCTAGCCAATGGCAGACTATGGGGCCAGCATCATACAGCAGTTTGACGGTTACCATTGGTTCACCAGTCTACAGCAGACAGTCATCAATCCATTAAACGCCAAATGCACCGAACTGTGTTCCCCCTGCTCCACCTCACCGCGAGCCCTTCGGCTATTGACTCCCACAGCCCGACACGCACGCACGGATCCACTGTGGAGTCCATTTTCCCAGCCGTGCATCCTCCTCAAGTACCCCCGTCCAGCACACCTACACTCTCAATTCCATTAATATTGTGGGCCGTCAGCATCTCATCTCCGTCTTGGTGCCTGTTGCTGTCTCTTCCTCTTCGTCCGCGGCCAGATCTCATATTCTCGACTCGTTTCCGAGCCATACGACCACGCCCCAGTTCCCGCTCCCGATCTCTGCGCCGTCCAATATCTGGAGTTGAATACCACTATCCCCGCCGGCCCCGGGCCGAGTCGTCTCTGGGACTCCAGGATTGTTCCTGCCCTTGGGCAGGATGACGCCCTCACGCTGGATATCCATACGTGGTACTGAGTCTCGAAAGTTTGAACCCTCATCTTCCCAAAAAATGCCCTGGACATGAACAGCTGAGAAAGATGTAGTTTGCGGCATTGCTTTGTTCAATGGTTGAAGTGTCCAGTGTTGTCCTTAAGGGTTAAGTCTTAAGTTAAGTTAAGACTTAATTTACCCTTAATATTAAGCCTTAACAACAGTCCGGCGGGCTATTAACCCTTAATTAAGGCCTTAATGATGGCTTTATATTTTATTCACCTTGCCGTTGGTTGTGCTCAAACATGGTAGAATCCCACCCAGACATGGAATGCTACTACGAACACCCAACAGGATCATTTAACAACAACCACTAGCTTGATTGGCCCACATTTGACACCACAAGGCTGTCAACTTGCCTTCTGCAGCAAGATTCGGCGAGATCCAGAGGCCTCAGTTGGTAAGATGCAAGAAAAATCGCCCAACATTGGTTTCAAGTGCTCTGATAGGTCCAGGAACGGCCTCAGGCTGTTGGCGAAAAATTGCAAGCATCCTTAACTTAAGGCCTTAATATACCCTTAATATTAAGGTGTAATTAAGTGTTAAGGCCTTAACAAAAAAAGTTACCCTTATTAACCCCTTAAGTGACAACACTGGAAGTGACAAAGTGCTGACAAATAATGCACGAATCGGCTATGACGTTACCCGGAACCTCTGATGTCATGATCCCCTTTTTCAATTTTTACTGTCCGAAAGCCGGAGAACCTCACCCTGAACTGGCATGGAGACCACCACCACCCTCGAACATCGCAAAATGGACATCGACTTCACCGTCTTCAAGGGCTCCGCCGGCAAAAATATTCTCCAGTCGACCTCACATCGCGACCTCCCGACAGGAAACCAAGTCCTTGTGAAGATCACGCATTCAGGCATATGCGGCACCGACGAGCATTACGTTGGCAAAGACATGGTACTGGGGCATGAGGGCGTGGGGACGGTCCAGCAGATGGGCGAGGGCGTGAAGGGGCTGAAAGTCGGGGATCTCGTGGGGTGGGGGTACACGCACAAGACGTGCGGTGTTTGCGACCAGTGCTTGATCGGTATGGGCGTCGCTTCGTCGAGGTAGTCATATTCTTGCTGACCAGGGCGCGCCAACAGGACAGGACCAATATTGCGCCGAGCGAGAGAGGTGCGTGCTTCAAGTTAAAAAAATTCTGGGGCGAAACAGCGCTGACCAGCCCCGTGGTACAGGTACGGCGTCAGCAACCTCGACCAGGGCTCCTTCGGCTCGCACGCCATCTGGGACGCGTCATTTCTCTTCAAGGTCCCGGACGGCCTCGCGCCTGAAGACGCCGCCCCGCTCATGTGCGGCGGCGCGACCGTATTCGGTGTCATCGAGTCGTACAACATCCGCCCCACGGACCGCGTCGGTGTCGTCGGCGTCGGCGGCCTCGGGCACCTCGCCATCCAGTTCCTCGCCAAAATCGGCGCCGCGGTCGTCGTGTTCTCGAGTACGGAGGAGAAGCGCGACGAGGCGCGCGGCCTGGGCGCGACCGAGTTCTACACGACCAAGGGTGTGAAGAAACTGGAAATTGGGAAACCGCTTCAACACCTGCTCGTCACCACGAGCTTTCTGCCCGACTGGAAGATGTAAGTCCCAGCGGTATCGACACACCTGCATCCAGCGACTGACCGCGCCCAGGTTCCTCGACGTGATGCAGCCCGAGGGGACGATCTACCCCTTGACCGTCAGCAGCGGCGACCTCGCCATCCCCGTCATACCGGTCGTGGCGCAGGGCCTGACCGTCCAGGGAAGCTCTGTCGCGTCGCGGGCGGTGCACAAGAAGATGCTGGAATTCGCGGCGCGCCACGGGATACGGCCCATCATCGAGCGCTTCCCCATGACGAAGAGCGGCGTGGAGGAGGGCATGGCGAAGCTGCGCGATGGGAAGATGAGGTACAGAGGGGTTCTCGTTGTGGAAGGTGTGGCTTCGAGCCGGGCATCGTTGTAAATCCACTTCTAGAGTTCCAAGATACAGTCGTGCGTATTGCAATTGAGTCAGCGCGACCCCCAGAGTTCAGAAAGGCACAAGAGCATTCGAACTCAACGTGATTTTGAGAAAAGCGAATGCTGTAACGGAGGAAAGCAGGCAGTTGATGACGTCCCATGGCAAACAGTGATTTGAGCTTGCACCTTAAGTCGTTAGACGTAGCAATTTTGTGAACTTGTAAACTTAAACGAGCAGCTGACTGTGACTTACGTTAGGCGGCGATCATCCAACTCGAGATTTGTCATACTCAATCTTGTCTCTCACACGATTGCTTTGGTCCTCTCCATATGCCCTGTGTGCATGTATATGTATGTGGGTTCTCAGCCTCGCAGGCTAGTCGAACGGAAACCGCCGATCTCGCTACACTGACATCCATAATTGACACCCATATCCCGGTGTCGATCCTCGGAGTCACAGCATTGCTTGAGAGATCCCCTTGCATCCTCAACTCTAGGACGGATCCTAAGCCTGTTTGTGTCTGCGTCGCGACCGCCGCTGTCGCCCGCTACCGCCCTCTAAATCTAATACGCACCCGAACACTGACATACGGTACCCGCCTGCTTGCAGGCCAGAAAATCGCACTGAGCACTCGAGCTGCATCCTAGAGAGCGTCCTTTTGCAAGTTCTCGCCCGGAGACTAAAATGGTTGGTGCTTTTTAAAACCCTTTGACCCGGCTGTGGATAGCACCCTCCCATTTTTTTGAAGTTCCTGAAGAGACCAAGTAAGCAAGTGCCCCACCGCAGTAGACCCAACAAAGCGCAGTGTCAGTGGGCACTTCGTCCGCGTCTGTCTGTACCCCACCGTCAAAATTCATCTTTGTCTTCCGCCTCGTCGCTTGTTCCCGTCTCTTCGTCTTCATCCAATGCACGCCGTTTGCGCCAAGTCTCAGATTCTCGACCCTTTTCTGAGCTCTACGGCTGCACCACCTTGCATTCGGCCACCGCGTGCGGTTCCAGTTCCGGCTCCCGACCACCTGCGCATCTCTGGGTCATCCAACACCTCCAGCAAGCGCGGGCTGAGTCTCCATGTAGGATTGTTCTTGCCTGTGTGCCCGGCGACGCTGGATATTCATGCGTGGCCTGCGACAATAGAACTGCACCGATCGTCCCAAAAATCCGCGTAGCACGACGCGTGAGGACAAACGGAAAATGCGCGTCACGAAGGTGGGTGTCCGGCCACGTCGAAGGAAAGGCACCACGCAACCATCCTCACCGAGGCGGATGTGCCACTCGAATGTACCCGTGGTCCGTGCGGCTGTGGGCCTGTAGATGCGATTTCCAGTCACGGGATCGTGTCGGATTTCATCCATCGCAGCGCCAGCGCCGACGTTCGGTAGGACTCTAGGAGATCGACGTATAGGCAGGTGCATTGGCATACACACCCAAGAAAGAAAAATATCGACCTAGGTCGAAAGGGCTCCAGAAAGGGCTCCGAGGATTTTCCTATTGGCAGGACAATGCCGGACCAATGGGATAATCCTCGGAGGCCTTTCAGGAGGCCTTTCGACGTAGGTCGATATTTTTCTTTGTGCGGTGTGATAGGCATTCCTCGGTTTCTATTATTATCTTGGACAGAATTAATCATGTAGAATTCCGAAGAACCCCACTTTTGCTGAAAACTTCCTCGTGAAATCATTGAGCGAAAGCTAGAGTTGATTAACGTTGCGTCCGGCCATGGGCGACATTCCCCAAGACATTCCCCCTATGCTTAGATGGTGATCAGCGGCCACGAACGATTAGGCAGCAGCCCGAGCAAGAGCCCGAAGGCATTACGAGTACGAGCTCAGCGCCTTATCGCGCGAACTGGCCCCTGGTTGACAAATACACGCGTACATGCATGTGTGGCTGACCGAGACGCGTCCAGCGCTGGCCAGTTGCATTTGAAAAAACTAATTATATATCTCACACACGACGCGATAAAAGCCAACGTGTTGAGCCCCAAAGGCATACCACTTCCCTACTTACATTCACTCACACCAGCTTCACCAACAAACAGATGGGCATCGACTTCACCGTGTTCAAGGGTTCTGCGAGCGAGGGCATCGTACAAGCGACGACTCACCGCGAGGCACCGACGGGGACCCAGGTGCTCGTGAAGATCACACATTCAGGGATATGCGGCACAGACGAGCATTTTCGTCACGCGGACATGGTGCTGGGGCACGAGGGCGTCGGCACCGTCCAGCAGATCGGGGACGGCGTGCAGGGGTTCAAGGTCGGCGACGTCGTGGGGTGGGGATACATCCACAAGGCGTGCGGCGCCTGCAAACAGTGTCTAGCTGGTGAGGTTCTTCGGCGTTGAACGTCGGGTCGTCGCTGACGTCGAGATTGATCTGACCAGGCGACGATAATTATTGCGACACCCCAGAGATGTAACTCGTAAGATGTGTTGTGACCTACCTCTTGCTGACGATCCGCTACGCAAACAGGTTCGGATTGAGCAACCTCGACCAGGGCTCCTTCGGGTCACACGCCATCTGGGACGCCTCGTTCCTCTTCCACGTCCCCACTGGCGTTGCACCCGAGGCCGCCGCGCCGCTGATGTGCGGCGGCGCGACCGTTTTCACGGTGCTAGAGACGTACGGTATCTGAGCCACGGACCGCGTCGGCGTCGTCGGCGTAGGCGGCCTCGGGCACCTCGCTATCCAATTTCTCGCGAAGATGGGCGCCGCTGTTGTCGTGTTCTCGAGCACGGACGCGAAGCGCGACGAAGCGCTCCGCCTCGGCGCAGCGGAGTTCTACCTCACGAATGGCGTCGAGGAGCTCAAGATCGGAAAGGGGCTCGACCACCTGCTCGTCACCGCAAATTCCATACCCGACTGGAAGCCGTAAGTCTTTTTCTGCTGCTCGATTTGAACCGTTCACATGTGCGCACCCAGTTTTATAAGGATCATGAACCCCAGAGGAAGCATCTACCCGTTGACGATCAGCTTCACCGACTTCTCCCTCCCTGCCTTGCCTCTTGTCACGAAAGGCCTGACGATCCAAGGTTCCACCGTAGCGTCGCGTTCCGTCCTCAAAAAGATGCTGGACTTCGTGGCGTTCCACAAGATACAGCCGATCATCGAGCGCTTCCCGATGACAAAGAGTGGCGTAGAAGAGGGGATGGCGAAGCTGCGCGATGGGAAGATGAGGTACAGAGGAGTGCTGGTTGCGAAAGATGTGGCTTAGAACTGGATGCGTATCGGCAGTGTGGGAATTTTCGAATTCAACTGCAATCTAGTGATTTTGTTGAAAGGCAGGCACATTGTTTGTAAATGACGTTGACTCAGACTGTGACTTACTACGTAACAGCACGTTACCGTGACGCGGCGATCATCCAACTTACTAACCAGAGAGCAGTCTCTCACAGGACCCCTGATAATACCCTTGGATCCCAGATCCCGGTTCGGACAAATTTTCGTCGATTTGGACCTTAAACCTAGGTCCGTTTCGGACAAAAATGGGGGGTCCGACGACGACAGCCTAGGTCCCAGTTCGGACAAAATCTTCGGGCCCTGGGCACCTTCACCCGCGGGATCTGTGTTACCCTCGTAGCCTACTTGGTGTGGTTACTTACTTTCCTTATCATGTAATATTTTCCCGTCTTTTTGCGCGTTCGAGCCCAGGCAAGCGCAATTTTTTGCCTTCAATCGCCTTCCTTTTTCAGATTTATTTGCATTCACCACATAAATATAAATACCTTTTTTTCGTCATCTTCTCGCACTCGCCGGGCGCTCAGAGTCAGCATGGCCACCATCGTGGTCGACAATGAAAAATAATTTATTGCGGACGACCGTTTCTCAATTCAATACCGCTATGACACTATTTAGAAAGCAGGGCAAAAAGGCGGCAGCGGCAGAGGGTGATTCTGGTGAGGAGGCAGAAGAAATTCTTGGCACGGAACCAGGTGTTCTTTATACACTTTAGATTGTAAAAAACGCTTTTTTGGGGCGCCTGTAGGCCATATACGACGTGCGGAGCAAAATAAACGGATTTTTGGAGGCTAGTACCGGTTCGGACAAAATTTGGCCCATCCGGACAAAATTTGTTCGGACAAAAATGGGCCGATCGGGTCTGGTCGGGATCTAGCCTCCAAAGGGATTATCAGGGGTCCTTCTCTCACGCATCCGAGTCTGTCACATGTAACTCAATCTTGTCTTTCACCCCACTCATGGTTACTTTCAATTTGGCGCCCACTCCCCTGTGCGCATGCATGTAGAGTCTGAGCCCGGTAGACTAGTCGACCGTATAATAAATTGGTTCCCACCTGACAGCCGCCATGGTTTGTGCGTGCGGGTCGAAAGATGATTTTGACAGATTCGTACGGGTCGAGGGCTGGTCTTGGCACAATTAATATCTTCTTCTCACAATCAGGCTGGACTATCAGAAATGGGTCACGGAACTAGTGTTGCTACGTCTTACTTGGCGCCACAATACGTTAGTCGACCCAATCTGCACTTCATGTTGAACTCAAGGGTCACTCGAGTTCTCCAAAGCGGTTTTGGTGCCAACTCCGGCAAGCATGTATTCCGGACTGTTGAATTTGCGCCAAGTTCTGGAGGTTGGATCTTCATCTACGCATTGGATTAAATTATCATAGTGATATGAACAGGGCCAGCCCGTTCCGCGTAACCGCCAAGAAAGAAGTTATTCTTTCCGCTGGGAGCATTGGAACTCCGCATATCTTAATGCCCTCCGGGATCGGGGATACCCGCAGTTTGTCCTCCGTCGGAATCATCCCAGTGCATGACCTCCCATCTGTCGGCAAAAACCTGACAGACCATCCCCTCCTGAGGCTTGTTTGGTCAGTCAATTCCACGAGCACGTTTGACGATTTAGAACGCAACGCGACACTTGCGGCGGAAGAGTTTAATCTCTGGAACCAGACCCGAACTGGCCCCGTATGTATGGTGCGCTTCACTTGGCCACGACCAACTTGGGCTACACTGGGTTCAGGCTAATCTCGGCTCCAGATGTTTGGGTGTGGCGGAGTCCGAAAGCGGAGTCAAAAAAATGATGCAAAAGACGAACATCTGGTGCAGCTCGCTTGGAAACCATGCGATCTGTCACATTTGTCACATTTGTCACCACTTGAACTCAAGAGCTCGTTTGAAGACTGCCCCCTTACAACGCATACAAGTCCAAACAAGTATTCAAGACCTTAATCTCCCCAAAAAACGCGAAGAAACGCGCTCAGGGAAGAAAACAGAGGGAACTCAACATTTGTGCACTACACCAACTTCAGCTGTTGGGTGGCCGGAACTCATAGGTACGGGCATCATATAAATATTCAACATTTATAGAGGTAGTCTTCTGAACATAGAGGCTTCAAGTCGATGTATACTAATAAAATACAATTGCCTGACTAGAGTGCATAAAATAACATGTGAAAGAAAGAAGGGATGAACTTTTGGGTGTGAGTATGAAGGTAATGGAACAGGGAAGACATTGGAAAAATATTTGGAGCCAAAATATGATATGGTGAGGCACAAGTGAAGAGTTTTGCGAAAGCGTGACTAGATCGCATGGTTCCTATGCAAACTGCACCAGACGTTATAGGGCAGTGTTCCCCCATCAAATTCCATCAAAAATCTGCCTCGGATCATTCCAAGCGGTCCGGTGGACCGCCGATGCTCCGTCCGCGAGCACCAGCGAGCGACTGCCCTATAACGTCGGGAACGAGACTAGGTTCAGGCCCCCCCCTCGGCAGAGCCTGCCGAGCTAGGTGACCATGCGTGGGGCTGTGCCGAGGTGCCGAGACACAGTGGCGGCAGGCTCGGGGGCCTGAACCCAGTGCTAATCCCAAATCTGGCCGGAGATTATTATTTTTGACACGAAGCCCTGGATTGGGATCTAATGGCCGCTTCTTTCATTTTTATTGTTCCTAGAAGCTAAATAACATACTCCCGGCCCAATTTTGAACATAAGCGTGGATTTTTCGAGTCGAATTGAACTTCAATTACAGCTCTATTCATATGTATGCGGAAAACGTAAAAAAAAATCCGGTTGTTTGCACCTATTTACATAGCCCCTAAACAGAGTCTGATCCCGCAATTCTTGGGGCTTTCAAGGGACTCCTGCCGTTTATTCGAGGATATCATTTGTTTAGTGCTAATGGAAAAAGATTGTATCGACTCTGAAGCATTTATGGAGGACAGGAACAGATTACAGGCCGAGAACTGGAACTGTGAGGAGGAAGTTGAATGGGCACGGCATGCAGTCTACTCACTGCGGTTTTCCAGACCATCACACATGACCCCAATACACCTCAGTTCCATCTCCCCACTCCACAGCGGCTTCCTGTTTGTTTTCAGTGTTTTGGGACCCCGGCATGGTGGCTGTCAAGTGGGTGTCGATTCGGTATTATCCATGTTTATACGTGAACACTTGCAGCCTCATTGATAGTATTGTGGAACTGCAACAGGGAGTGCCAAAGTGAAGTGGGCCCACTCAAGAGCTGGGGTGGTCGCATCTAAGGCCGCCATGTTCAATGTCGGGGTGTCGTGGCAGAATTCCGGTAGTTATGGCATGTGATGAGCCAGGATGGCTTCCGTTCCCTCAGGGATGTGTCCGGGACATGCAAAGGCCACTAATATGGAGTTTCAAACAGAATCAAGGTGGTAGTGGGCGAAGGAGGGCGAGAGAACACTCGCAACAATATTTAGGCGCCGGGTACAAACTGAACCAAACTCCTGGATTTTTTTTTACGTTTTCCGCATAGATATGAATAGAGCTGTAAGTTCAATTCGGCTCGAAAATGCATATGACTTCCCTTTTTGGACTGAGATGTACATTGTCGATAGAGTTCGTGTGGGGTTTTGGCATCAAGAGCTGCTATTTAACACGTCTACAGATACAAACGATAGTTCAGCCCCGTTACGTTGGGTATCACCACTGAAACAGTTGTATTGTGAGGTAGAGTCCCAAATTGACCAGTCATACTTTTATAAGTCCCTCAGTTTTGAAGTTAATTAATTTCCGTCTTGGGAAAAGATTCCTCTGGTTGGACTGAGCACTTTCCCAAGAGGAATAAGTACTAGTAGGCCCGCTGCGTGGCAGAGCCCACTATCATTCATGTCCATGGCCCCCTCACACATCCCTTACTAATATAAATATATAAATCAATGTGGGCCTCAGATATTCAAGTCATTACTGTGAGCTGCATCCTCTGTGAAGATCTTCGACTTAATTCACTGACTTTGCTATTTTACAGACTGTAGTGAATTTCGACCGCGCACCACGCCCACGTTGAGGGAACACCCGGGCATGCAGCAGGTGAACGTGGAGACGGGTGTCTGCGGGTGAACACGGAGACGTGCGTTGGGTTGCTGTCTGCAGGTGAATGCAGACACGGCCTTGTAGGTGCAGATAGAGTGTTCACACCTGCTGCTGACTTACTCGCCCGCATCCCTCGAGTCGAGCGCGGCCGCGCCAGTTCCCCCTGCCCACGCTCAAGCCCGGCCCTTGGCGACCCCGTCTCACACAAGGTGCCTCTGGTGAACGCCTGCAAGTACCTGCGGATAGGGGCGCATAGCATCTGAGTTGGCGGTGCGGAGTTGGGTGGAGAGGCAGGGCTTGCGGTGCGCAGTGGAGAAGGGAAGTTCAGAGGGGCTGCACCGGGCCGCAGGTCGGCGATGCGTGGTAGCTCGCGTGTTCCGCATCCCGAGTCCGCGTGTGTCGTGCTGCAATTGACGCGGGAGGGGATCTGTGGCATGGCCGGGTCCATCAATGTGGAGGAGTTGGAGGCGGAGTTGCGGGTGGGGGCACGCTGTACATAAAAGGCAAGAAAAATCTAGCAAAGTGCGCAGGCACATATGCATGCATACCTGTGTTGCCCAACCTCCATTCCCATTCCCGTACTCATCTCCGTCCCGTCCCACATCCTCCTCTGCTGTCGTTGAACGCGGCCAGTGTAGCCGCACACGCAATGTGCAACACGGATTCACGCCCACGGGACGTGAACGGCTGCAAGCGGGCAAATGTCGGCGGGGCATCGTCAAGTGTATTCACCGCTACACATCAGACCGTGTCAGCCAGGGATACATAATCAAAGCACGGAGAGGACTTACCGGGATATCAAAGCCCCTCGCGTGCATAATCTGAGCGGGCATGCGCTGCAGTCTGACAACTCATTCCACCGTGTGATTGCCTTGTGTGCGCCGGTCTTGCAAGATGAAGTCTAAGGCTAGTTAGCAGAGCTATAATCAGCAAGAACACTGTGCGCACCTCCGGCAAAGTCCCGCCGTGTGCGCTCCGCGTTCCACCGTGCCCGCTCGACTCCACACCCGCACTATAAAAAAAGGTAAGAAAAATTTAGGAGAATGGAAGCGGAGATGCGTACCGGCGCCCGTATCCCCCACATTGTCCTTCTCCGTCGGCAGAGCACGGACTCTAGCCATGCATGTAGCCGCACACAAACGAGTGGGCAACGGTGCGGTGACAAGCACCAAATGAGAGTGTGGGGGAGAGGTGGATGTAGCACTGTGGGAGGATCAGACTGTAAAAAAAAAAGGTAAGAAAATCGAGGAGAACGTGGCAGAGATGCGTGCTACGGTAATCTGCGCCCACCTTGATGCACGCCTTCGGGATGGGCGGAGTGAATTGGGCCCAAGGGGGCCTTGAAGGGGTTTTAGAGGTCTGTTGGTGACGAGTTCAGCAAAATTGAATAAGAGATAAGTGAAAAAAAGCTCACCTAGTGAAAGGCCAAACCATCAAATTTATCAGCGACGCAGCGAGCGCGTTTCGGGCTCCATTCGCGTGATTCGTTTGTAGGCCTCATGGGGAGGTCCTAAGGTTGCTGTTGATAGGATATTTCAAAAGATTTGGCCAAGAAATAAGTGAGATGTACTAACTTTTGACAACGGCCCAATGTGGCCAAGTCACCGATTTGGTGGCAATGCCGCGGGCGCGTTTCGCATGACATTCGCGAAATTCGTTTGTAGGTCACATGGGGAAGTCCAAAGGTTCCTGTTGAAAGGTCAGTTCAAGGGATTCCACTGAGAAATGAGTGAGAAACACTCACTTTTGTCCGGGCCATATCTGGCCAAACCACTAAATTTGGCGGCGGTGCAGTGAGCGCGTTTTGGGTGCCGTTCGCAAAATTCGTTTGCAAGCCTCATGGGGAGGTCCTAAGGTTCCTGTTGAAAGGTTAGTGCAAGGAATTCCACCAAGAAATGATTGAGAAACACTCACCTCTGTAAGTTATAAAGAAATGATAAGTGAGTGACAGCTGTCGATACACAGCCACTATTGACATGACTAAGCAACCACTTATGCATGTGACCAAAATAACGTGCATCCTTGCCCTGCAACCAATGGGCCACATAAAATACCAGAAATAATTCAAATTTATGAAGGTGAGTGGCCGGCAAGCGGCGGGGCACAAACAGAATAGGCAGTAAATCTGGTGAGAGAATAAGTAAAATGTCACCCTCCAGGAGGCCCAACGCTCGCTCGGCCGCCGCTTGCGCGTCAGCCAGCTCGCATTGGGCTACGTCGTTGTTCATCAATGAGCGCGCGGCAAGAGGGTAAGGGTAAGCAGAAATGACAAAGTGCATCATTATATAAGCCAAATTGTGACATTTTCGGTACTCAGAGCACAATCAGAAACTAAAGTTTCTGTTTGTGAATCAACTGACTGACATTTCGCTGGAAGAAGAAAGAAGAAGTGTGTTGCGGCAATCATATCAAAATAGCTACATTGACATCGTGAGAAATGCTTGGAGCAAATAACTGCAATAGCACTGTGTAAGAATCAAAATCGAACTTGTGAGTAATCTGAGAATGAAAACCCCCCTCTTGTTATTTACAGCTATTTTGAAAACGTTAGATAATTCTCATTTTCAAACAAAGTTCAGGCCGGGAGGAGCCGGCTCCACGCACTATCATTTTGGGAAGCTCTGGCGCAGTCTATGCCTGCACTGTCTCTCCGACTCTCCTCTACAGTACTTACTTATCATGGCTCGAGGCAACCGTCGCCACATACCCGTCCAGCAGAAGCAGCTCATAACGTCTATGGCCAATTATATGAGCCCTCGTGAAATTGCTTGGCAATGCAACACACATAAGCTTGCAAATGGTCTACCGGACCATCGAAACATGGTGCAGCACAGGGAAACATGTTCGGATACCTCTCGAGCCGGAAGACCCCATATCCTCACTAAGAATGTTCATCATGAAGGTTATTTTGTGGAGGTTGTGTAGGTGTTGTGATGTAAGACGTCTAAATTTGGCATTTGTTGTGGTATGGCCCCGGCGGCCCGAACTTTGCACGAAAACGAGAATTGTCTAACGTTTTCAAAATAGCTGTAACAATGCCATGTAAATTACAGGGTTTCTAACATGATGTCACTGCGCAAAGCGCGGAATTTTTCTAACATGTAATTTACATGTAAAAATCGAAAATAACACGTTAGATATGTTAGAAACTACAAGAGAAAGTCGTTAAAATCCCAGTCCTCCAGACGACCCGCTGGGGTGTCGTCCACCATGGCCACCGACACCTTTGTGGCCCGAGAATCCTTCACTGGCTGCATCAACTCAGCCAATGTGCTGTCCAACTTGATGTACTCCGTGATTGCGAAGACCTAGAACGGGTGACCGCCGGCCCAAAATCAAGATGATCTGACTCGGCAAGGTCGTAAGGGTCGGGGTGGTTGAATAAGAGCTCTTCGAGAGTGTACTTGTCCACCGTTGACAGAGAAATGTTCTCCTCTTCCTTGTCCATAGACTCAATCGAGAATGGGAGCGAAAAATTTCAAAGCCAGAGTCACATCGGCGTCACGGCGTTTCGGCGATATCGGCGCAAGATGCAAAACACCCAAATTCAAGGTTCTTGCAAGTCGGCTTGGCACCATTTTATTTACTGCTGCAGTGGGTGGCCAGGGCTCACCCTTGCAGGGTTTCTCACATATTAATTACATGCCTCCGGGACCCTCGGATGTGAGAAATGTAATTTACATGTTAATAACAGTGTTAGAAAAGTCACGTTATTTAACACAAAGTTGCTTACACAGCGCTAAACTGCAAAGAGACCTTGGAGGGAAATCACTGGAGAGATTTTTCTGCAGGTTTAAATGGTGGATGTGCATCCAGTGAAATCACAGAGAGATAGCTGAAACTGTGCAGTGAAATGACTGCAGGAGAAACAAAGAGATTGCTAGAGCGAAATCACTTCAGGAAGAAATAGAAAACTCATACAGCAGAATGATTCCAGCGAGAAATGGAGAAACTCGTGCACGGAAGCGACTGCAGGAAAGTTGATCCAACAAAATCACTCCTAGGTAGATACAAAGGAAATCTGTCCAGTAAAAGACGTGGAGGTATCTTGCTGGACAGAATTTGCTGCATGACATATGCTATATGGAATTCACTGCAGGAATCAAACTCATATTCTCGTGAACGAATATCCCTCCAGCGGATTATACCGTGGGAATTTCGCCGCGGACGATTCCGTCATCATCTTCACACCTAAAACAGCAATCTTTCCGTCGTGTCAAAAGCGAGGTATAAAGACAGCTTTTATGTATTTCATTTGACCTGGCTGAAAGAGAGACATTCAACTGCACTTTCCGCCCGAAGTAATGTGAGAGGGAATTTTGCCATTGGTGCCCCAATTTCCCGGAAAACGGCGCACCAATGGCAAAATTCCCGCTCACATTCCGCAACACTTTCAACCAGGTTGAAAGTCTCCCTTTCAACCTTGCTAAAAGGGAAGTGTAAAGGCTGTCTTTATACCTCTCCTTTAACACGGCGGAAAGATTGCCGTTTTAGGTGTGCTTGCGACATACCGGAATGTTCCGGCGTGAAATAGATCCGAATAGATCGCGGGACAAAACTTCCTCACAAAGACTGTGGGAAAGATCAGTCCCAATGAGGCCATTTGATGGAATGAAAACTTTTCATTTCAGCGCCCCAATACCCACTACTAAAGATAGTGGGCATAACAAAACTGATATTTTTTGAGGGCACAGTAACACTTGTTACGAAGTGGTGGTGACTAAGTGAAGCGCCCCATAGCCCTTTATTCCGGGGGCTCATGCTCATGCTGCTGCATATATTTTCGCTGAAAGAGAGGCGGATTTGATCAAGGTATCGAACCACCAGTGACCTGGCTACCGGTGCCAGCGTTTAGGCGCATTGCTTTCTCTATACATGAACACTATACATTGATGGCTCTGCCACTTGGATAAAAACAACAGGTGTTACAACAGCGTGCCACGTCGAGTGGGATACAAACATCACCAATACATACAACAAGACATGATAAACCCTTAAGCGAAACTGTCGACAGTGAAACGATTTGGCTGTCGGCTCTTTTCGAGCGAATTGTTCCGGAACGAATCCATCGAATCTCTGTCCGACATGGACAGTGCAGGATTTCTGCCAAATTGTACGCCAACCGCGCTGCGGTTGCGATCGAATGTGTTGTTGCCAGAGGACTCGGACCGCATGCCATGAGAGGGCATGGACGACGATGCGAGCGTGTCCGAGAACGTTGTCTCGCTCAATGATTTCTGCAGGCTGACGAGGAGAAGCACGACTGGGGGGTACGCACCCTAAGTATATAATTAAATTAATCAGGGGTAGTTGGGAAAGAACATTCGAAAGCTTACCGCGATTTGAACGTTAACCGGAGTGTAGATGTCACCCAAAGTACCGTGGGGTAGCCGGATGAGCGAGGACAACAGCACTGTCATCTGGAAATCCATGGAGTGAGGGACTGTTTTATGGACCTGAATTATTACTCACAGCAGAAACACAGTACAGGACCCCGGACTCCACGACTAGACCCAAAATATGATCGGCTTTCGTTTTCTTGCCGTCTGCAAATGCGGCGCGAAGTGTCTGCCGATGTTGCCTGTTCAAATCGAGTTAGTGATTCAGTGGACGCTCTGTGCATAGAGAACGGCCGAACCATGCAGTAGCTGCGACGACTCCCGTCGCAGATAAATTGGAAGCCAACGACATAATCAAAGTGGCGATTTGTACGATGTCGACGGCAGTATTCAAGAAGCTGCCTTTCGGTAGGTTGGCAATGGGAGACTCGACGAAAGCAGCGATCCTGAATCCAATCGTGACAACAACGGTAACTGTGCTCCATTCGTGTTAGAGGCGCTCATGGCGGCAGATGAAGAACACGCACGGGCGGTGAGCACTAAGAAAACGATGGTGATCCACAGGTATTTTCTGTGTTTACGTAGGCAGATCACCCATGCTCTCCAGACTACAACACCATCGCTGAGAACGTACTAGGATCAAAGTTAGACACTGAGAAGAGGTATGCAACAAAAGAAACGAACGTTGATCAACGTAAGGGCGTTGGCCAATGGCGACCATTTCGTGACTTGATCATGGTCTGGGATAAAGGCCAGTCGATCGACGGGAGTGTTGATGAACACCTGCATCCGGTCGACGACATCGGCGACGGAGTACACCCAATAAGCCGCCGAGAGGATGTACATGAAAAGAGTGATGATGAACATGGCCATGTTCGCTTGGGTCTTCAATCCTCGTTTTCTGATCAAGAAATGAAAAATCCGGTCATTAGTCGCGGCAAAAAAAATCGTACAACAACATTCGAGTTGATAACGAGATCAAAACGGTATAAACCCCTATGTGCGGTTCAAGAATCTTCTCAGAACGCAGAAACTAGGTACTCACCGAAGAAGAAAGTCTGCACCACCAGTCCGAAGACAATGTACATCAAAAAATCCCCAGCACTCCTGAGCGCTTGGCCAGAGTTCAAAGATGTCATGGCTAGAACGAGCAAAATGGGGCCAGCACAGAAACTGAAGGAAAAGGTGGACCTCGCAGAGGGAGGGGACGAAAGAAATGAAGCCAGGAGCGGGATGTGGCGGTTCACGACAAAGACAACCCCGACCGAAATGGCGATGAACAGTTAGGGGTTCATATCATGTCTACATGATCATCAGATGCTGTCCGTAGGATGGTCAGTGCCAGCGCGTTCACTAGGCTCCCATGGAAGAAGACAGTAGGGGCAAAACCTGAGCAAAGGACAAGTACTTTTTTCGCATGCCACGTCCAGAAAGAGAGCTTGAGACTTGCTTTGAAATTCAAAGACATGAAGCGGACTTATGTGATACGACCTAATGCAGCCTTGATGCGGCCCCCCTAGCGACTGTTACTCATCACGACAAGTTGTGCAGTGGACCACATTGTGGTCCACCTCATCTGCTGTATACCTGAGTTGGTTGAACGTAACGAGATGACCTTATAGTCCGCCGAATACCTGGACCTGAGCTGGGTTGGCAGAAGCAAGACTCAGGAGGACTGACTCGGACTGACATGATCAGACAAGATTGGACACAATGCAGATCGGTTGATCATGATGTTAATCTGATAATCGATATTATTGCTTAACCACGATGTCCCAAAGGTTTCGTCGATCGCGACCTCTCCCAAAGGCGTACACAGAACCACAACTCACTTTTCTCAAGAGGCTTGTATAGCTTCAATTTCATCAATCGATCAGCTCACATTCCATATTTTTCCAGCTATCTTCCTGAATTTGAGCGGAGATCTCTTGGTCCAGTCAGAGGAGACGCAAAAAAGTTCGCCCTGGAACGGGCTGCCGATTTTATCACTCGCTTTGGCGTCCCTGAGGATGCTCCGGCTGATGAGGAATATAACGCGAGATTCAGGGAGGTATGCTTCGCAATTTTAAGCTCAAACGCAGCCTTGACAGTCAATGTAACTCCTTAGCAATTGTACAATTGGTTCAAGAATACGGTTGGAAGAAACCGGCGGAAAGCTGAAGGAAAGCCAAGGTCTGCCAGAAAGGCCGCAGAAAGAGGTGTGTGCAATGTTGAGCCATTCCATGTAGCTCAAATGCTTACGTAGACTCTTCCAGCTACAGCTGCTACCGAACTACCCAGGCAACAACATCCATGGAGCCATGACCCCAATCCTGGACCTTCCCCGACGACCAGGAACTATGTACCGCCAGAGAGCTCATCTCCTACAGTCACAGGCACTTATTCTCACCCGCAAAATAGTCCTGCTATGACTTCACCCTCACCGACAATAGCAGCCCACATCCCAGTGCAGTATTCCTTGCCAAGCACATTGGCCAACGCTCTTCGTCCCTCGCCCTCTCCCCCACCGTTCCGCCCTCCCCCTGGCCCAGTTACTGTGGCATCACTTCGGGACGCATTCTCGAATAACACCGATGCCGCCCTGCTCGCTTCTCAAATAGACGCGTTCGTTGTCTCTAATCCGTCTCCACTACCGCTCAAGCCAGTCGTCTTCGCCCTCTTTCAAGCGATATCCGACGAATGGGACAATACCATGCGTTCGGCAAACCCCTTCTTGACACGTTTCCTCGGCGTTGCCTCCTACTTCACATCCACGATCACCCACGCCGGTGTCCCCGGCCCCCTTGCCGCGGCACGCGCCCTCCAGATGCAGATCCGCAAATCCGCCAAATGGGTGCCCACCTCGTCCGCGAATCCGCGTCCGAGCTTGCCCAATTCCTCCTCCCCGTCGTCGTCGTCCTCCGCCCGTTCGTCCGCGTCCTCGATGTCGCAAGAACTGCTCCGCATCGCGCTGGACCGTGCACGGCGGAAGGACCACATCCAGTGGGCGCGCATCCACGCCGCTGCCGTCGAAGTTGGGGTCTTCAACTTCGGGTACGAGCTCCACGACGGCGATCCCGGAGATGTTGCGCGTGGGTTTGAATATGGGACGGGGCGCGCATTTAGCGAGCTGATGGTTCATGATGCGCTCTGGGAGGAGGACGAGGTAGAATGGGTCGCAGGCGTACTCGTTCTGGGGGCTCTTATCCGCACGGCTATGGGGGGAGACGTACGGCAGCGGAGATCATACGAGGATCTGCTGGTCAGTTATGAGGAGAGATGGAAGGAAATGAAAGATGAGGCGAGACAAGGGCTGGTGACGGTTCGTATTGCCTCTGTTCATCAATTTGCGGTAATGCTGATCCACCTTGTTCAGGAGGCCCTCCTCAAAGCCAAAGCAGATCTCGCGAGGCTGAGTCCATGACGTGCTTCCTATATTTATGCACCATGTTACATATCCGTGTGAATGATCGGGTCCACTAGTTTCTAAGTTGCAACAAGTTTCCCCTCCACTGAAACGAACGTTCTAATCCCTTCATTCTTTTTCAGTCCGTCCGATATTTATTCCGAAACGTCGTACTAAAGCCATGCCCTGCAATACGCCAACACTCTTATTAGTACATCCTCCGCATGCTTCCGCTCCACGAATCTAGGCAGAGATAAGGTAACTGCAACCCTCCGAGTCCGAGCATCACTCACCCATGTGGCTCTCTAGGATAAATGACCAGTTCCGCCGCCTCTCGCCCCCGCTTGGCTGCCCGCCGCTTGAGGCCGCGCCAAAAGCCGACTGCCTGTCCCAGCGGCACACGCTCGTCCTTGTCGCCATGGAGGATAAGCACCGCAGTAGAAACGCCAGATACGGAGTGCACGGGACTGGTCTTTCGTGTGGATGCCTCCGGGGCGTCGTGGTCCCACGGTGTGCTCTGTCCAATCGCAATCTGTCAATATCAGTGTTGTTAGCGGGAATGCGATGCGCGGAACACAATGCTTGACCTCTAGCTCAGGCGACCCGGACTCCATGACCATCCCTTCCCAGTTGGTCGCTCCCGCGCCAATGATTGCCACCTTGAAGCGCGTTTTGGTCTTTGTAACCCCCCACGCCCCAAGGGATCCTCCTTGGAACCCTTCGTCAGTCCTCCGCTACCGCACGGGCACTGCCTCCCGACTTACCGTGGCTCCAGCCAGCGATCCCCAGTCGATCCGGATCGGCAACACCGCGCTGGATCATCTCGTCGACCATGCTCTCGCAGTCTGGCCAGTCGAGTACGCCAACCCCGAGATTCGCGGCGTGCGCAAACTCGTGGCCCCGGCCTTGACCTTGGATTTTTGTGAGTACCAATGACGCGCCTGTCGAAAGGTCGTCACTCACTTCCTCTGTAATTAGGGCTCAGCACGAGATAACCATCCCACGCGAGAATTTCGCGCCAATTGCAGAAATATGGCATGTAATCTGGTCCACGGATTAGCTTCGCGAGGCCCAGAAGAGCAGGGAGTCGTCATACCTGGTATCATGCGGCTGTCCAAACAAGAACACGCCGTCAGCTCAAAGCGTGAACGCAATACAGCCATGCCGAAATTACCGATACGGTCCTCCGTGGAGGAACAACACCGTGGGCAACGTCCCGGACTTGTAGCCAGGCGGATACCTCACCAATCCATTCAACGGCGTCCCGTCCTTGGCCTTCCAATACACAACCTCTGTCCGGAGCCGCGGCGCGTCCGAGAGCCACTGCAGATGGGAGGAGAGCTTGGTGCGCGTCACGACCGTGCCCTTGGAGTCAAGGCGCACCGTCCACGCGTTGGGCGGCTCGTGGCGGATCGCGGAGCTCAGGACTGCGGCGAAGATGTACGAGACGTCCCCGGAGGCGTCCACCACGCGCTTCGCGTCCCATGCGCTAAACCAGATGGCGTCGTCGTCTGTCTCGAAGAGCGTAAAGGTCTTGCAGACGCCGTCGGCCGAGCACGCCACGACGTCCATGTGCGTGTCGATGTCGTTGCATACCTCCACCGCGATCAGTCCCTCGGCCCCTGGACTAGCGCTGCCCACTTGCATATTGACGATCCGGACCGCGTCTTCACAGCTGCCATACAGTCGTGTCGTCCCTCCTTCGCTCCCAGCGACGCCCGCAGAGAGCGGTTCCCCGACTGCGTGGACGAAGAGGGTCCGCGCATCCAGGGTGTTTGACGGGATGTAGCTCTGCAAATCAGCGATATGCCCGGAGCCGACCCAGAGGTTCTGGCCCGCAGGCGAGCGCGGATACGTCCCGACGACGGTGGGCTCCGGATTTTCCCCAGTGACGGCAATGCGCTCTAAGATGACCGGCATCTCCGCATACTCGGGGCCCTTGTTCTCCCGCAGGCGGTACAGCAGCTCCTTGCTGTCGGGGCTCCACGTGAAGCTCTCGACGTGCATGTCCGCGCGTATGCCGCGCACGACGGACGTCTCGCCCGTCGCGAAACTGTACAGCATCAGCCGCGCGAGCCCAGTCTTCGCGCCATACACCTTCGCGTCGTCCTTCGCCTTGATCTTCCCCGCCACGTCGGCGCCGACCTCGGACGCGCTCGCGAACGCGACGAACGCGCCGTCGGGCGAGATCTCGAACCCCTGCACGCCCTTTGTCCCCGTCTTTAGCATCTCCGGCTCCACGTCCGCGCCGTCGACAAAATCCAGCACGTAGACCTGTGACGCCTTGCCCGGGCTCGCGCGGTCGGACAGGAACGCGATGCGCCGCCTGTCAGGGTGGAACTGCACGCCGCCGTTGTAGCACGCGCCGCTCACCAGGAGGCGCGCGCTGTCGGGCACGTCCGCGTCCGCGAGCCACAGATCCGCCTCCATGCTCTCGGCCACCTTGTACGACTGCTGCAGCTGGTACACGACGCGCGTGCCGTCCGCACTGACGCGGATCTCGCGCACCTTCGCGTCCGCGGCGATCTGGGCGGCGACTTCGTCCGACGCGTGTGCGGTACCATTTAGCTTCCCGTTTGCTGTACCATTCGTATGCGTCGCTTTGGTGGAGGCGGACTGTACAGGGACGTCGTCCGCGGCGTGTGTGGTGCCGCTCATCGTTCCAGTTAGCTTCCCGTTTACGTTACCATTCGTCGTCCCATTTACTATACCGTTGGTATGCGGCATGATGAACGAGGGGCCGAGTCCGATTAAATGTTCACATTACATAGTGGCCCCCTTTATATGCGCAGTGTTGGAGCGTGGTGGGAAGCGTGCGCCCACGCGGACCCGCGTCTGGGAAACTTAGAGGCTCTTGGCCGGTGCTTGACAAATAAGCTGCACGCTTTTCGGCGATGGGGACGCGATGGGACAACGATGGGAAGATTCTTCTTGGCCTGATGAGAGTGAGAACATGTTTAACCGCGCGTATGCACCAATATGTACGAGCAGGTCATTTAAGTGGGGTGCAATTGAATAATTAGAATTACAGCTATGACATACATTGTTTAGTGCGTATTCATGATGAACGATGGGCCCTGGAAAGACAAGCGGGTGCAAGTGCACACCAATAATGATATAGCGAGAAGAATGACGGACCGCGTGCGTAAGGCATACAGCCCATCGGACCCGTCGGCCCCGATCGGTCCAAAGGACATAGCGGCAAACGATCCCAACGATCCCAACGACGTACCACAAGCAGTTACGGCCCGATCTCCATCATGTCCTCCTTCCGCAACCGGCGGCGGCCCGCGTCCCACTTGCGCAGGTACTCGCGCGCGCGCGCCTCGAAGACGACGCAGCGGTCGAACAGGTCCGCGGGCAGCTTGTCCTTGCGCTGGTCCCACGGCTTGACGTCTACGCTCTCGCAGCGGTCAAGGCACACGAGGATCATGCCGAAGCTGTACGCGTCCGCGAGCAGCGCGTCCTGGCACTCGCCGCGCAGGATCTCTGGCGCGGAGAACGGGCGCGTGCCCGGGTGGATCTGCTCCGTCGCGCGCGCGGCGCCGGGGCGGGTCTGCAGCGGGAACGGGTCGCCCGGCGCGTCGTGCGGGGAGGTGTAGACCGAGTCCGCGGAGACGGAGCGCCCGAAGTCGAGCAGCTTGACGGTATCGCTGCCCGTCGTCACCTGCACGTTGAGCAACGAGAGGTCGCCGTGGCTGAGCCCGTACGAGTGCAGGTGCGTAAGGCCGTCGATGAGCTGGTTGTGGTAGTCGAGCTTCTGGCGCGTGGACAGTGGCGGGCGCGCGATGACAACGTCGTAGAGTGTGCGCCCCTCAATGAACTCGAGGACCATGCCAACGTTCTCGAGCGAGCCGAGGAACGCGCACACGTTGCGATGGCGGCTGAGGGTGGTGTACACGCGGAGCTCGGCGAGGAACTGCACGGTGACGTCGGATGCGTTGGACTGCATCTCGCCATTGATCTCCAGCTGCACGACATCTGGCTTTTTGACTATGCACTTGAAAAGTTCAGAGGCGGAGCCGTGTGCGCAAGGAGAGAGACTGGCCGTGGGGTTGGACGAACCTTTCGGCGCGGTGTAGGCGAGGGGGGTGGGGAACGAGAAGAGCGAGTTGGGGTGCCGCGGGGGCGCGTAGATGGGCTGCGACGGCTGTGGCGTGGGCCCGCCGGCACGCACCTTCTGCTCCGAGTGGTGCACGTCCGACGGATGGTGGTCGTAGTTGTACAGCGACTCGATGTTCTCCACCACCGTCTCCTCCGACGACGTTTGATACGAGTTCACGTCTACCTGCTCCTCCTCGTTCATCTCCACTACGATCTGCGTCAGCTCAGCGCCCGTCGCGCAAGGGCTGGTGCTCACCCATCCACCAATTCTTCTTGGAGGTCAGGGTGACGCGCTTGACGTGCATTGTGGCTGTCTGCGGAGTGGCAACCGCGGGGGTGCCAGGCATCGGCGTCAGCGTCGGACCCCTTGAGAACGCCGGGCGCTGCATTGGCTCTGGGTGTTGGTGGCGAGAAAGAGATGGGCCAACGTGCGCCACCCCCGCATTGCTGCTGATGATGGCTGTGATTGGTTTATAGTACTGGTCATATACTATTACTAATACTAGACACAGAAACTTCTCATTGAAGCAGCCTGGCTCTAACAATTACCTATATTTTGTTGTTAGGAATTACTTCCTTTCGAACTAAAAGGACTTCAACGCGGTCATTTTGAACATATTGAAGCTGTTCAAGTTGCCGCCAAACGATGCTGGGATTTGGACCCACAGACGCCACTCTATAATCTTCTGGATAGGAACTCAGCATCACCCCCGTTACATTCACCCTCGATGGACCAGTCAAAGCGAGTCATAGTGACCAAATTCTACAGAAAGAGGCTCAAACTAATTCAGGGAGTCTCTCCGACTCGGAATCAAGCCGAAATATCTTTCTAAAATCTACCGCTCTTGAAATAGTCACGAGTATTGAGCGCGGAAATTGGACAGCCTCTCAAGTCCTTGAAGCCTTCATTGCACAATCTCTGGTTGCGCATTCGGCAACAAATTGTATCACAGAAGGTATTCATAGCTCGTTCTCTAGATATCAACCCAGTATGGGTTCGAACCAGCAATCCTTACAACCCCAGGTGGAAGTTCTGGAGGAGAAGCATGCATCCTATCATTGGACGCGGCAGTCATAGGGCTAGGATCTGACATCGGAGGCAGCTTACGCATTCCTGCCTCGCATTGTGGGACCTATTCTTTCAAACCTAGGGGTCGGTCGAATATCCGGCTGGGGAGATAAATCATCCACTTCGCCGAGGTTTATATCTGAATTCCACATAGAGTCTTTCCCCGGTTTCGACTGGGTTACTTGAGAGTGTATGTGGTCCGATGGCCAGGTGAGCCTTCACTGAAATGCTGGGTCAGGTTTATTATCGCCAATTCCTGTGTAAAGATGTATGGATGATCTAGAGTTGGCCTGTCGGGTATCCTTTGGAGCCCGAGGAGCGACCAACCGTGATGATGTGAAGCTACCAAAAAAGTTGCGTTTCGGATATTATGCGAGTGGTGTGTTTGATTTCAAGAGTCCGAGTCCAGCGTATGATTTAGCAATGTCCAGATGGTGTCATAAAAGCATCTCTGGCATGTATTCCCACTGTTCGATGCGTTGAAGAGGGTATGAATGTGTTGAGTTCGATCAAAGTTTGCTCTCTTCTCTGTGTCTATGAACCTATCTGATACGGCTGAAGCTCTGAAGACCGAGCTAATTTATCCCCTCTGTACTCTTTCCTCCGCTTAACTAAAGAAAGTTATTTAGCACCACCCGATCTCCTACCACAAAGGCAGAGCGACGCGAGAGCGGGATTAACAGATGGACACAATAATCGGATCTCAGTTGACCATGCGAGAGACTCCTGGATAGTTGCAGTAGCAGCTAGAGGCGGCCCCGCCCCGCAACATAAAATCGTCGCTATCACAAGTAGTCTGTTCAGTAAGAGCATATAGAACCCCAATTTAAATCATGGCTCCAAGTTGCTGGCTTCCCCAGAGGCTCTGCAATGAGCGCTGAGCGTCGTAGCATGTGCGCAGATTCATGGACCAAAGAGACTTAGAGAGGGATTCGATCAGAAGCAGTGGTGGTTGAGAGCAAGTGCTGGTCACGTAATAATTTCGGGAGCGTTGATTGAATGAAATTGTATGGCTACATGCACCTACCTTTTTACTTACCCGTCCCAATCTCGTCCAGTACTGCCTACTTATCTACCCACAGTTGCTAAAGATACACATTTTGTACGGACGACCTACGCGAAAAACGAACGAACCCAGAAGTACGATTTGACGAGATATGCAACCCCTGGCGGCATCTCATGGCTCTTGAAAAGCGTAGCCACGTCCGACGCCGCGTTTTCGCCAAAAAACAGCTCCAAGTTCGCCGCCGACTCCTTCCCGCTCTCGTTCGCCCGCATCCGCATCAGCTTCTCGTACTTCTCCAGCGGCTTGCCCGCAATGAGCGCCTTGGCCAGGTCCGCCGCGTCCGCCATGGCGAGGTTCACGCCCTCGCCAGCGAAGGGGCTCATCAAGTGCGCGGCGTCGCCGAGCAGCACGACGTTGTACGTCGCCGGGCGCGGCGTGGAGTCCCACGGCAGCGCGTAGATGGGGCGCAGCACCGGGTCCTCCCCCGTGTGGATGAGGTCCAGCAGCGCGCTGTCCCAGCCGTCAAAGTGCTGTAACATCAGCGCGATCTTCTCCTCCGGTGTCGCAGCAAGCGCGACGTCCGACGTGGTGTGCCAGTCCTCGGGCACGCGGACAGCGGAGTACAGCATCATGGTGCCACCTGAGTTGTGCTGCGCCATGAGGGCTTTGCCGTCCGAGAGCGCGAACATCGCGCCAAGCCCGACAAGGGGCGCAAACTCGGGGTGCCCCGACGTGCGCACCTTTGTCTCGAGGAAGGTGATGCCGCTGTATATCGGTTTCGCCTCCCACGCGAGCGGGCGCATGCGTGACCACGCACCGTCTGCGCCGACGACGATGTCGACGTTCTCCTCGGACACCCCCGATGCAAACTCGGTGGTGTATTTATTGGTGGTGGGGTCCTTGCGGACCGCGGTGGCCTTGTGGCCCCACTGGATCGTCCCAGGAGTGAGGGAGTCGATTATCAGCGCGCGCAGCTGGCCCCTGTCGATCTCGGGGTTGTAGAACTCGGCACCAGTCTCAGTGACTTCGTAGTGGACCTTGCCGGCCTTGTCCAGGATGCGCATGTGCTCGCCGACTGGGCGACAGAGCCTCATGAACTCGGCGTGCAATCCCGCATCCTTCATTGCGCGTTGGCCCGATTCGTATTTGAGGTCGAGCGAGCCGCCAGCTGAAGCTCGAACAGTAACATCGGTGTCAGATTCGTAGATGGTGAAGGTCAGGTTGGAGCCTTTCCCGAGCTGCAGAATACGGGCGAGGATCAGTCCGCCTATGCCTGCACCGATAATTGCGACGTGTGTCGGAGAGGGCATGATACAAGACAAATCCAGATCGCTATTCTTATACAATGATTCAGATGCCGTAAGAACACGCAAGTAGACATTTGCAAGCCTAACGCGGTCTCGGTTACAGATAGTTTACAGATCCAGGTGTGGCATAGCCACATCAGGCACAACAGTTTCATAAGCGATTCAGGTTAGGGTTAACCACAATCCGAAACTTCACTTCGACATTTTGCTTGGCCCAAACCAAAGAGGTCTAGTTTACCGAGGATTTGCAATCGACAAGCCTTGTAACAGGATTGGCACATTGTCCCTCTGGACAAATGTTTTAACACACTTATACCTCGTTTGCAGAAATTAGTACAAGTTTGAGTGACAGGTAACAATGCGCATCCGAGTCGGTCAGAATAACCACCAAAATGGAGGCTCGTCGTCCTGGTATTGAATGATGTCGTTAAGCACGCTGCGGTCGCTGCGGTGACTGAACCAGGGATTGTCCTTCTCTCTGTAAACTAGCCGATCCGTGACGACTAATTTCTTCAGGCGGGGAAAGTTCTCTGTGCGAGAGATCATGGCATCCAGGTTACCAAAGAAAAAGCCCTCTGGGTACATTCTCCGCCCCGAGCCCCACACGATCTTCTCGAGCCTCTTGGAACCGACGGTCGCCAGAATCGGGAGAAGATCGGGTGCCATCCAGGTGGTCTGCAGCATGTGGAACTCCAGAGTCTGCAGGTCCGAGTCGTTGTATGTGAGATTGACCGATACCGCCTCTTCGACTACGAGCGAGGAACGGCCCGTAAAGTATCGGCACTGACCGTTGACCGTGAACTTCAGCAACAAGTACTCTAGGCTGCTCCCGAACAGCTGCAGGAGCTTTTGTAACTGAGGGAGGTCGCTGTTTGTGACGCGGCTGATGCTCAAGCTCAATAGCGCTGGGACCCGCTGCCGGGCGAACTACGTCTCGCCACCCACGAGCGAGTGCAGGCGCTGGCGCTGCAGAGATACTGGCAGGCGGACATGGACAATATGTCGCCACCGGACGAATACAGAGGTTTGAAATCGAGCGTCCGTAGTAAAGGGAACGCGCACGCGAACTCGACGGCGTCGGACAGGGTCGGGAAGTAGGTGAAGATCTGGAGGGTGGTAATCTCGCGGAACGAGGTAAACATCAGCTTGAGCGCGGCGGGTGGGATAGGCTCCTCTTGATAGTTGATAGTGAGCCACTGGAGGTGAGGGGGGAGCTTCGCGACGAGCCGACCGATCTGGGCAAGCAGCTCTGCAATGGGGCGGGAGAGGCTGGCGAAGGGCAGGCCGAGGGTGAGCCTGCGGACCACGGGTGCAAACGAGCACAGCGGATGTTCCAGAAGAGACAGCGTGCAGTCCCCCGGCGCACTGGAGCCCAGGTAGACGGTGATGTCTGAGAATGCATCGACTCGACTGGAGCCAAGATTTTGATAGCAGAAAGGAAGGCCGCTTGGTCGTCATCAAGTTCCTGGATAATAAAGTCGACGATTTCTGGTGGTAGACGAGGCGAGGACGAGAATGGCATTGTGGAGGAGGACAGTCACGATCACAACATTTGAGACACAAAACGTCTCGCCCAAATTCGAAAATGGACAGGGGAGCACGTAACTCATCAAGGCCTCACGTTCAATAGTCTTTTGTATATAATTAGAAACACTCCCACCCACACACAAAGAGTGGGTATCGAGTACTAGTGTTCAATGCTCAACGTTCAATTTCAACACAAGGCAACCTTAGGCGAAGCCGGACCGAAAGCCTGTTATCCGGGCCGGACCATCGGCATAACTCGGAGGTCCTGGTAACATAAGAACCATTCCAATTTTATCCGCGCACATTACTGTCATCATGTTCTCGGTTAGGATCAGCGAAGCGGAATCGGATTCCCTCGGTCTTCTTCACTCATGTCTTCCCGCAGCCTCTCCCCTGGAGCCATGGATCCGGAGAACCAAGCAGTCCCACCTGATGAGAAGACAAAGGATAGTCCGAGCGTGTCCCTAGACGCCTCAGAAGACCCACTCTGCTTTTCTTTTTTCAAAAAATGGTTAGCCGTCGCTGTGATCTCTGCTGGTTCATTTTGCGTTACTTGTGCGTCATCTGTGGTAAGCTGGTTTTTTTTTTTTCAGCCGCTTCAATCCTTTTCATATGCTCGTTAGGCATCATTCACTGAGCATGGGATGGCACGCGAATTCCATGTATCTCGAGAGGCTACGATCTTGTCAATAAGTTTATTTGTCCTCGGTCTTGGTGTGGGGCCATTAATCACAGGGCCATTCTCTGAAGTATCGTGATATTGGCTTCTTGTATCAATTTCTGACAGACCATCAGGTATACGGGAGAGCCATTGTCTACCGACTTTCCTACCTTCTTATGGTGGTGTTCTCTTTTCCTGTGATATTTGCGCCCGATTTGGGTGTGTTAATATGCATGTCTTTCATGCATCCAAGCTAATACGGAACAATAGCAGTGGTCCTCGTGTTTCGTTTCCTCTTGGGCGCATGTGGTGCCTCATTCCTAAGTGTTGCCGGAGGAAGTGTTGCGGATATGTTCTCGAATGATAAAGTCGCCACGTATGTTGTAAAATCCTGAACCTTGATCATTGCATCTAAACCCAGCTTAAATTCCAGTCCAATGGCGTTTTACACCCTGAGTCCAGTGAGTTTCTGGACTAGTACCAACTTCTACATTTCTAAATGTCTTTACAGTTCTTAGGACCTGTGTTCGGGCCTCTCATATCGGGGTTTATAAATCAGGTCTGTTGCCTCATGAATCTCTATCATGGCACTGAATGCTAGCCAGAATTTGGACTGGAGGTGGACATATCGAATCCTTTTAATTTGGACTTTCGGTGAATTGGTTGCAATATTCCTCGTAAATGAATTCATCTATTCTCAGTGGATGCAATTAAGTCATCTCACTAGCTTGTCCCTGAATCCTATGCACCAGTGCTGCTCAAACGAAAAGCTCGCAGGTAAGACACCAACAAATGACGGACCTTGATTTGTCTAATTTCTTGACCAGACTCCGCAAAACCACGGGAGATGATAGCTACTGGGCACCACTCGACCGACGGACCACTAGCATAACGAGATCATTGCTGCTTAGTTGCTACACACCATTTAGTGAGTTCGAGACTGTTATTGCGTACAATTTCTCTGATCTAGCATAGAATTGTTGACCTTCGATCGCATGGCCTTGCTTCTCGACATCTGGTGCGTAGATCGACACAAAACTCTGGCTAATTCGGACTGGATTATATTACAGGACTGCGCTGCTACTGGGTATCCTATATCTCACGTTTCAGGCCTTCCCCCTCATTTTCGAGGATGTACACCACTTCAACGTTCAAACGACTGGTCTCACATTTCTAGGCATCGGAATCGGGATGGCGGCTGCACTCGCCACTCAACCCCTATGGAACAGGTCAGTCCTTGGCTCTTAATAATTCGGCAAATTGTGCTTCATTCTCAAGAGGCTAGACTTTACAACAGGGAAGCAAACAAGTACGGGGGAAAGGCCCCTCCTGAATCCCACCTTCTCATGGGCCAATTGGGTGGTATCTTGGTCCCATTAGGTTTCTATCCCCCTCGATGTAATCCCAACATTCGAATTTGACATATTTTCAGCTCTTTATTGGCTTGCCTTTACCACCTACCCCAGTGTACATTGGGTAGTGCCGATCATAGCATCTGTCCCATTCGGAAGTGGTGTCTTCTTTGTGTTCACTTCGACCTTCACCTACCTTGTTACTGCGTACCGGCCAATTGCTGCCAGCGCGATGGCAGCCAATAGTGCACTGCGCTCGGTATTTGCTGCCGCCTTCCCACTTTTCGCAGGCGCCATGTATGATAGACTTGGCACAGTGGGTGCTACTGCACTCCTGGCAGGGCTGACGACTATCATGGCACCACTACCGTCAGCTTCCTTTCCACAGGGTTCAAACTACGACTGATGGTGAATTTAGGTTCATCTTTCATCGAATAGGTCCTCGGCTGCGCGCTAAATCGACTTTCGCCGTGTGAAACCGCGGTATTATAGAATATTCCCAACTTATATACCAGGTCTTCAAGCCATAACGTCCTCGGCCCTCCTTGCCTCGATTCATACTGGTCAAACTGTTTCCCATGCACCTGACTTTTTCGATTCACGGCGGTCTGGTATACAGTGGAGGCATGCCTAGGTCCGGATGAAGGGACCAGGATTTCCTAGAAGGCCGTATGACTGTAAAAACGCCACCGTAAACTTGGAAAATCTAGATCGAAATTCTTTGTTTGACCAGGGTCACATGACATGAGGGTGTGACTCCCACGACGCACATGATCGTGACTCTCACTTTACATTAACTATCAGGTCTCAACGGTCATGGAGTCGGCGTGCGAGAACGTGAATTGCGCCTCGATTTTATTACCTTCGGAGATTCTCCTCTGTTCAGGGTGCTCTTCTGCCAAGTAGTGCGTCTACGACTGGCTCAACGACTTGCATCTAACTTAGCTTCATTAGTTGCTCAAAAGAATGTCAAGTGGCGTCCTGGCGCTCGCATAAGAAGGCTTGCATGTTGCATCCGCCTCCCTCGTTAGCAGGCATACGACTCGTTGTTAAAGGCGGTTACGATGCCGACGGCGATTTAGACCACGCCGACGGCGGTTGGGACGATGAGGATGGTCTGGAGGAAGACGACTTAATGTTCTCGGCCCTGAAGGTGTTCTTTATATCCATCGAAGCGAAAGTTGCGCGACTAAGGCTTACCATTCTTTTGCAGAGCATCAAAGTGCAAATCGAACACATAAATGTCCCGGTCGGTTTCGTCAAGTTTAAGGTTATCGACTTGCAGAAAGTTCGCCGCTGCGGGTTCTTCGATTGCCTCGACGAGTGCTCCCACGTAAGCCACCGAAATGCAGCATTTAATGACGGTGTTGAACTAACTGATTACAGGAACTCGGCAAATTAGCCCTTCTCTTCGACGGCAACGGTCGACTTCACTTCAAAGAAGGGTGCTGGCGAGCTGCAGATTTTAACGGTGAAAATTTTATGGTGTATCTAGATGAGCTGGTCATCGAGCCTGAGTGGAGGGGAAAAGGTTTGGGGACATGGCTGCTTCCGAAACTGTTCTTTTTGGAAGAATTGAAGGAGTCTCGGTTTATTTTCGCATGGCCAACACTTTTAAATTTTCTCGAACCACCGTTGGCTAATGGGCCTTTCGGGAGCAGGACACCTGCAGAACAGGTAGATTGGATCCGAAAACGCGATCTCATCATCAAAATGTTCCGGAAGGTAAGTCACCCGGCTCACAGCAATTGTGGCTGACGTTATTCCCAGGCAGGATTTCGTCGCCTGTGTAATTCAGATTTCTTCTGTCTAGCTAAAAAATCATCCCATCCCTCCCACTCCATCCCTTTGGACGGGGATGCGCCATTTGAAGAGTTACCGCCTGCGACGACGGAGGATGAAAGGATGCGAAGGTTCATGGCTAGCCATTAGTAAGGGTAGTAATAATTTGGGCGTCCGCATACTGATATCCCCTCACAGGGCCGTGGCACGCGGACTTAATCAGTATTCTGACAGTAGATTAATGTTCAGTCTCGAAAAGCTCGCGAATGGTTGGTTCTTTTCTTAGAAAATGGTGAACGCTCTGATTTCAGGTGCTCAGCCAATACTCAGCACGGATGTAGAGGCGAATTCGGGATATACTTAGTATTTACGAGACACCTGAGCCTGAGATGTTTTCTCCTCCGAAATTTACAGCTTATGTAGGATTCCAACGGCCCAATCAAGGGCCCAATAAGGAAATACTGTCCAACCTGCGTACCGCACCGAGCATGCAGCGTGTGTTGAAAATACATTATGATGTCCCTAGACAACAATCCTTGACATATTTTAAATACCTTTTTTTTTGACCTGGGATTCATTGAAATTGGGGCAAATCCCGCATGTTTCCCCTGATTTTCGCTGCGTCACGCGTGACGCCACAAATCACGTGGCTGCTCAGTGTATACCACAGCATTTCCCTAACGCGTATAGGTCACTCAGCACCTTCGCCGGTTTGCCCCCAAGGAACTCAACTGACCAGGATTTACTGTACCTAGATTCCGACTTCGAATTCGCAAGGATGTCTGCTCGTCCCCATGTACAATCAGCGACAGCGATTTCAATCGAGGTCGACCGTCTAACCATTCCTCAGCGCAAGAAGAGACTTCCTTCTACCTTTTTATCCTCTTTTGCCGTCATAGAAAGGTTGGGAGATCTAGATGTGTGCCATCTCCCTTCACCCTCGCCCTCGGTCGACAAAGTCTGTGCCAAACATCTCACCGAAGCAGATATCTCCGCTGTGAAGCTCGCAAATGACGCGTTGTTGCTCTTTTCACGGCTTGCTTATCTCGTAGATCATGGTGATGCCACCTTGCGCTCGATGATGCTTCAAATGTGGAGCGCCACGGGCGTCTGGAAATGGATTCTCTTCCTTTACAACGCCGGTCAGGATCTGAACGATACCATCGCCAACGCCGACCGACCGTTGCCTATGACACGCCAGACAATCACCCTCGGGATTGTCGATGTCCTAGTCGGATGCGCCGATTCTGTCTCCCTAGGAAAGCAGCTGCTACTCGTGTCCGATCTCGTATCATTGATCGGGAAGCTCTGGGTCGAGAACTTGGAAATTCCCAACCGTCCGAACATGGTACACCAAGAGCTCACATTTACCATGTATCATATCATGAACGACGACACCGCAAATGGCGCCGTCATCGCCACGCTTGTAGGCGGGGTTGACGGAGGAGCAAAGACGATCATGGACGCTGTGACAGAGCACTTCCGACGGCTTTCATCGGCCGTACCCCTGGACGCCCATCGCATTGAGGAGCAAGTCCACTTCATTGAATTTCTTGTCAAGAATCCGATGCTCCGAGACGCGATGCACGAAGTCGACACCCTCTCCGTCGCGATTATGGCCATAGGTGCGCTGGCGAACAAATCAGTGGACAGCTGCAAAACAGCCGCACACGAAGTCGCAGAGACGTGTGTTGGACTCCTTCTCTTTCATCTACTGTCTGGCCCGAATGTGCGATCCCTGATACAGGCCGTAAACGACGGTCTTCTACGCACATTATATGATGCTCGGGTTGCTTTTGATGCCCACAATGGCTGTTGCGATGCGATCGAAGAGGTGGTCCTGAGTGTAATCGGTGAGGATACTTATATGATATTGTGTAGTAAATCTCTGATATCGTTTATAGCACCAAGTCTGGTCTTTCGCTCCGTCCTGCATGCCGTCGAACGATCGGAAAGCAAGACAGGCTTCTTCAAGAGCTACAACTCGACAACAACCGAATGGATAGAGTGGGATACGCTCTACGAAGTGTACCAGGATACGATTATCTTCAGACACGACACCGATCAATTGGTAGACAGCAGGCCTTGTGGACGCAAAGATGTAAGCTCTTACGATGTTCATTTCCCTTTTTTAAAATCAAAAGGCCATACAGTGTCCCACAAGATCATTTGATACAGTCAAATTACAGCGGTGTGCACGATGCCAATATCGGAGGTAAATTTGTTGTATGAGTAAAAGATACTGGACAGCTCATCGTAAGCAAAAGGTATTGTAGCCGAGAATGCCAGCAGCAAGACTGGCCAGAGCACAAACGCTACTGTCTCAAGGAAAGCGAACAAGGTACAAAAAATCCCTACGCATCAATGGCTCAGATAACTCACATATTGACCATGGCAGAGATCACGCCTGTGTCCGACCGAGAGTTCGCCCGCGAGCTGGCTGAATGGGAGGTCAAAATACACATGGGCTCCATCCGCAAACGGATCCAGAAGAATCCGGAGCTCAAAAACTCGACGGGCGACCTGATGCTCCAGGTCGACTTCAGCACGCTCGACAAGAACATCGCGATCGGTCTCGCCCCGGGACACACCAAACCCGGGAAGAGTCGTGTCGCAGCCATATATGCGAAGGTGCAGAGCGGCCGCGTGGCGGTGCGGTCTCTGGGGCTTGTCTCCGACTGGAGCGAGCTGCAGGAGAGTGCGAAGGTTGGAGCTCTGTTTGGGCCGGTGGATGAGTCGTTTGCTGAAGCGTCGAAGAAATCCTCGAAGAAAAAAAAGTTGAATGCAATTGAGTAGTGTATTCTAGTCCTGCTTCATTTTCTTTGCTACTTTTCACCTCATTGATCTGAGCCGTACACGCACGAAATATTTTACAACGCTGACAGGGTTATTCAGCGCGAGCTGCGTGATCTTCCTTCTCTTGAGGTGTCCTACATCACGGAAGATGCAATATTCTGAAAATTGCTTCCGTCCGCACGGCAGGGCGCCCGCGACTCGCAAGCCGTCTCAAAGGAACTCAATGAGGCAATCGCGCGGTCAGTGCGTCATGGACAGCGCAACTCTTGCTCTCGAGGAAATACGCGAAAGCCGCGTCTGTGCGCACGGAGACGTACGGGTATAACGCGAATGTGTCTGTCTCATCACCTGCGCGCACTCCGCTAGCTGGAAGGCACGCTCCATCGCAGGGCGGCCAACCGCCACCTGCTCTCCGGTGCCCAATCGTGCAATGCATATCGCAGATGACGCATCGCACAACGAAATCTTTTGCGTTCGTAGCAAAGCGTGAGGTACGAGACGCAAATTGTGGTGCCTCCCCGCCCTCCGCCGGATGCAGCGATGTCTCCTTTGGGCATCGGGCATCTCCCCTGGGCATCGGGCAAGATGGGAACGACTACCGCCCGGAAGGGAGACAGTGTACGTTCACTCACTTCGCGAAAACGTCCTTCGGTGCGAAAAGCCAAGGTCGAGACTCCAGGGCGAGCAAAAACGACCCAAATCTGCGTCGGCGTTTCCATATACAATTCGTAGCGGTCGACCTTCGGGGGCCTCATGTGTATCATAGCATAGACGCGCCAAAGAAGCATAATAGAAACAGGAAGCCAGTGTGACGACCCTCCCCTCCAACTGCTCGAGTCTAGATGTTCAGCTTGGTCCCTGAAAATGTGATTAGGTCCGCGCAAGAGGGGGACGGGGGAAGCCAGCGTACTGCGCCAGTGCCGTCTCTTAGCGTTGTACTATACGAGTCGTGGTCAGTCAAGAGGGCCTGTGCGTCGACATGACGGGGCGACGAACCTGGATTTTTGTGTCGGTCTTGAGGCGGAACCATTGGGGAATCGGCCTGGGGTCGTTTCATAGTCAGCGCACTTGGGAAAAAAAAGGCGAGAAAAAGGAGGACCTGTTTTGGCGACCCGCCTTTGCCAGGATGCGCTTGGTGCGGAAAGTCTTTTGGGAAGGCTAGAGGGGCGGTGAGTACGAGCGCAGAGGACGGCGGGACGGGCGCACCATGATGCGTCGGTGCTGTCGAGTCGATGAGAAAATAAGGTTTGGTACTGATACAGTTGTTGGCCCCTGTTTGCCTTCGGCCTGCCAGTCGAGCACGTGCACGTGCTCCTCTTATCTTTCCACCCACAACTCAATATGCGCGTCGCCAGCTGGATCTCGTCTCTTCTGTTTGCCGTGGTCGTGCTGGCCACAGACGCGCCGACGGAGCTGCAGATTGAGACCACGTATCTACCCGACGACTGCCCCGCAAAGGCGCAGAAGGGCGACGCGATTCAAGTCCACTACGTGCGACTCTCCCACTAACTCTCACCTGAACTAGTGTTCATTGGTTATTAGACCGGCACGCTCTTCTCCACGGGCGTCAAGTTCGACTCCAGGTCTGCTCTGACTTCCCTCTTGCTTGCCGCGTCAATCGTCTAACGTGTGCAACATCAGCCTCGACCGCGGCCAGCCGCTGCCGCTGACACGTAGGTCCCTGCGTGTCACTTTCCGCATAGACTAACCACAGTTTATTCTCTAGTTGGTGTCGGGCAAGTCATCAAAGGTTCGCCTCCCGCCCTTGACCTCCCTCCACGCTGACTGACCCGCACCAGGTTGGGACGAGGGCCTCGTCGGCATGTGCCTGAACGAGAAGCGCACCCTCACTATCCCGTCCAACAAAGCATACGGTTCGTCTGCCCTCCCTTTCTCCCCACCCCCTCACCACCATCCCCCCAGGCTCACGCGGCTTCGGCTCCGTCATCCCCGCCAACTCCGCCCTCGTCTTCACCGTCGAGCTCGTCGGACTCGACAGCAAGGTCAGCCACGAGGAGCTGTAGTCGGTACCCCAGGTCCCATTATTAATAAAAGCATGCCTACCCCCGCCCAGGAACTAGCCCTCAGCCAAGCCCGCAGACAATTCTGCACCTCCGCGCAGCGCTATGTCCGCCCGTTCGCGTTCTGCTGGGACAAGACCTGTACCACTGTATTATGCACATGAGCCCTGTCCGTTCCTTCCTTGCTTGGGTGCTGAGCGACCGCTACGCACGCGCGCCCCCCACCCCCATGCCGCCGCGAGTCATCGCGCACGCCCCAGACAGGCTCCGCCCTAAGCCGCGGCGCACTGGGCCTCGCCGCTTCCGTCCCTGCGTACGTCGCCTCGGCCGCAAAAGTCGTCCGACTCGGCCGCGGGACCATCTGGTGGGCACTCCGTCCTCCCGCGCACATGCGACTTCCATGTGGGCATGCGCCTCTGTGCCCACCACCGGGGAGCGCTCCCACGCGCGCTCCGCCTCCGGGAGCGGGCTCCCGGAGCCCACCGCGCCACGCGCGCATACGCCGGTCCCGTCATTTCGACCAACCGCGCGCTTGAACGCGAACTGCTCTTCTTGCCCTGTGTTCGTTCGTGAGCGATGCGAGGTCCGTGTACGTGTGTGAATGTGAATTTGGAAGGACGGAAGTTGAACACACCTGAGAATATCGAGAGCGTGTCGAGCGGCATCGCGCGCGGGGGCGCGTACGCGCCGCGTGCCATCGCCAGGCTGTCGTACGGAGACACGTTCGGCCAGTAGCCCCCGCGCGTCCCGCTGACCGCCTCCGCGAGCATCACGTCCGCGTTGTCAGTTATGGTGCCCGGCGCCGCGTCGAACTGTGTTTCGTCGGACGCGTCGGGGAAGAACAACTCCTCGGGCGGTGTCGTTGCCAGATAGACCAGCCGACAGCGCGCCTCGTACTGCGCGTCGATGAGCGATATGAACCTGCGCGCCTGGTTCTTGGCGGCGAGTGGCATTATGGGGACGCACGCGATGCCGAACGTGTGGAAGTGCGCCACGAGCGTGAGGTAGTCCCGTCGGGGGTGAGCTATCGAATGCTAGGGCAGTGGCACGCCTACCTCATCCCACAGCTCGCTGAACGAAGACGCGTAGGTCCTGTGTGCGGGCTTCTATCGGGACGATAATTCAACGTCCGACGCGACATATATCGAAACAAGGCATCCTCCACCTGAATCATCCTGCGCGAAACCCCTCAAGACACCCTGGAACTCCTCCTCCTGCCCGACCAAGAGCCACGTACGCCCCGCCTCGCGCACCCCGCTCTCAGAGTCATAGCCTACCTGCCGCCAATCATACGCCCCGCGCATGGCCAAGACGGGGCAGCGTGTCTCGAGCGCCGCGACAAACGGGGCAAGCCGCTCGCGCTGCACGCCGTGCTTGTATATGTCGCCCGGGACCTTGTTCGACGTGGCGACGAGCACGCCGCCCATGCGCCAGAACCACGACAGCACGTCCGCGAGCAACACCGCGCTGGAGATGTCGAGTAACTGCAGCTCGTCGAGCGCGAGAAGCCAGTGGCGCAGCACCAGGCGGCGCAACGGCGAACGCGATGGTCGGCGTCGGGGCGGCGCTGCGGGCGCTCCGGCGCCAGGTCGTAGGGAGGCCCCCGGTGTGGAGAAGCGCGTGCCAGGTATCGCGGACGCGGCGGTTCCAAGGGCCCTCGGCGTGGTGGGGCGCGGGCCGTGCGACGTGGGCCTCTGCCATGCTGCGTCTCCGCCCCCACGGCGCGATAGATCTCGAGCACGAGCCCGCTGTAGTGCGTGCGCGCCTTGTGTGCCGTCGGGATGCCGGCGAGCCACAGGTCGACGAGGAGGCTCTTGCCTGCGCCGGGCGGGCCCGTGAGGAGGACGCCCTGTGTGCGTTTAACCTCGCCACCGGCACGGGGAATCACGGCAGGGTACCTTCAGCGTGTGCAGCTCCGCGAGCTCCTCCGCGTGGCGCAGCGACACCAGCGCGCGCGAATGTGGATCTGGCGGGTCCACGTGTGGGGCGTCGTTCGCAGCCCACCACGCAGTGGACGCCTCGGGGCGCTCGAGGAGGTGCGGCGCGACCATCGCTGGGGCGCAGTCGGCGAGGTGTTTCTGCAGACGCCGGAGCTGCGTTCACGGACCAATGATTAGATGGCACTGCACCAACGGGAGGTGCGGCGCGGCCTACCTGCATAACGACGCGGATTTGGTCCTCGTCGTATTGGATTTCGCTTGCGGCGACGAGGCCGCGGTAGCGTTCGAGCAGATCAGTGGGTTGGAGCAGTGAGGAGTATGGTGCGGCGGTGATTCGGAGATGGCGTTGATGGGAAGCATTAGAAACAGAGGAACAGTGCGAGCTACTCCCATGAGAATCGGATGATAGAATAGAAGTTGGGTGATTTCGCTCAGATGAACACTAGAACCAGTACTGGCACGACTCGAACTTGAAGAGTGTAATCGACGATACCGCCGTGGGGATGCAGGCTCCGTCAGGTTGTAGCATAGAATGTGGCTCAATGGAAGAGCAGACTTCTGGGGGTTCGAGATTTGAGCATCTGGCTATGCTCTACCTTCAGCGGTATAACACACAACGCGATTTGGGAGACGCGACAGGGGTGCAGGACTCCGTATTGATATCGTCGAGGATTGCTGATGCTTTCCAGCCAAGTTTTTCTTGTTTGAATTCTTGCGGAACTTGCTCAAGCTCGAGCTCTCATCTCAGCTGCACCTTTCTAATAGAAAATCCTTCTGTCCATCTCGGAGCTTTCCATCTTTGAACTTGAAGGTCACAGAGCCTAATTGGTGGAATGCCTTCTGCCAAATTGAAGTGGATTTAGTAAACCCAAACGAACAAGGATGCTGGGAAAGAGCCACAATAATCAGAATACACTACGGATGATATCAATTACGACTCAAATAGATTGAACCATTTTGTCTCCAGGTTTTCTTGGACCCTTCAGCAACCGACGGACCACCAGCCCAACTTGAAACAAATGCCCAATTTAAGCACTCGCTACAGTCGGTGACAAGCCCAAAAAATTGGACAATGTTGCGGCCGCCTTAGACATCAGTGTTGTGAGCAAGTAAGAAACTTACTCATGATACTGGTACTCTTTGAAGTTACGTTTTCGGAGGTTGCTGGTGGCAGTAATTTGGGTCTGTGACAGGACACGATCAGTCACACCGAGGGTGGACGTGACTCCCACTCCATTGTTCAACCGCAACGCGTTGGCCAACTTACCGTACCAACTGGCTGCAAAGGGACGTCAGTGTGGCTTTGGCAGTATAAAGTTGGGTAAGCCTCCTGGCTCATCTCTCTCTCTGCCACCATGGACTCATCTCACCACTACCGCTCACAGGCCTCGTCCAACTATAATAGCTCAATCGGGTCCACCCCCCGCAAGTCCAAGACTCACAGCACGTCACAGTTTGCGGCGAACATAGAGGTTACGAAGCAAGATAACACTGCACAAATGACGCGCTGGAAAGACCGCATGTCGACCTCGCTCTCCTGCGTAGTCACCGTCGACAACTTCTTTTCAGAGTACATGAAGGGAAATGCCGAACCTGAAGCCGGACTGTTTACTCAGATTGCCACTCGGTGCGCTCCTGAGCTGAACATCATCGCTGGGAAGATGAAGCGATCAAAGCTCGAAGCCTCAATGTATGACCCATTCGTGAGTACCTAGTTTAACTGCACACATTTTACTCAGAACTAAGACTCTTGCAACAGGTGGAATATCTGCAGAAGGTTGTTGCCGATTTTCCAGTCGCTACCAAGCCCGTATTCGCGAAAACTGCTTGGACCACGTTCAAGCGTCTCCACCCCACCGATCATGACTCGCGCCCAGATGCTGCAAGCACCCTGCCTGGTGTTGTCGAGGCTCCTCTGGAATGGTCCTGGTACTATGTTGGGTCGGTGCTGTAATTCAAATTCTACGCCGACCCCTTCGACCACAATGGCAACATAAAGGTCGGCCAGCTGGCAAATCTCGTCCAGCTCATCAAGAACGCGCGGTGCATCCTCATGGCGTCGGGATGCTGCTACGCGTTTGTCGTCGGTGTCTTCGGAAAGTTCGCTCGTCTCTTCCGCGTGGACCGCTCCGGCTATCTCGTGAGTAAAGCGTTCAAGTGGGTCAAGGAGACCGAGGTCTTCCCCGAGTTTTACTGGCGGCTCTATAACTCTGGCAACAGCAAGAAGCTGCTGGGCCACGACAGCACCATATCTGTTCCGTCCGAAGCCGAGAAGGAGGTCATGTGGGCCACGCTGAAAACACTTCCGCGATATGCCTCTTTGTCGTTCGAAGACGCCACCAACAGCAGTCGCTGGGTCGAGGTTGAGATTGACGGAAAACTCAAGAAGTGCTTCACGGTCGGAGCGCCCATCTTCCAATCGAAGGGCCTCTTTTGTAGAGGCACTCGGGTGGACCGAGTGTTGATCAAAGACGAGCAGCCCCCCAAGATGCATGCGCTGAAGGATGCGTGGCGGCAAGCCTGCCGCAGACCCGAGTCCCACTTCTACGACGTCATCAAAAGCTACGTCGATGAAAACCTGGACGGTAAAATGCCGAAAGGGTTGGCTGCTCGCCTCGGTGGCCTGGATTTGGCCAAGACATGTCCCGACCATAAAACGATTACCGCAGAGCTGCGCGCAGGAGGCCAGCCTCTTCTGGATCGTTGTCACGATCGCACTGTTTTGGATCCCGTGGGATTCCCACTCGAACAATTTCAGTCCACGAAACAATTGGTGCAAGCTTTGCGGGATGCCATCTATGGTGCATGTCTTTCTTCGCCTGGAGCGAACCTGCTCTGACGCTTGTGATGTGGCAGGTCATCAAATCGCGTTCCTAGCTGGCGTGCTTCACCGCGATGTCAGTGCAGGGAACATTCTCATTAATGAAAACGACCTGTATGGGTTCATGCACGACTGGGACTACAGTGAATTTACCGCGGAGGGCTGGAAGCGTTTTAAACTTCTGCACCCCGACGTAACCGACGAAGAGATCGATAAAGAGCTGAAAGATATGACCGTCAGTGGCATTGTTCTGTCTGTGTTTTCCATACCACTGACATACGCGCAGGGCACATATCCATTTTTGGCGATCGAGATGCTTCAGCAGATTCGAGATCCCAAGTCTCCGTGCTGTCATACATGCAAGCATGACCTCGAATCTTTCTACTGGCTCCTTATCTGGATTCTTCTACGTCACGCGAACCATTCAGACCCTCGTGGTCCAGCCGCCTGTTCCATTCTATTCGACAATCCTCTCATCGATATCGTGATCAGCATGAAACAGACCTGGCTTCTTCCAGCCCTCGCTACTAGAAATGTCGATCGCCTCCCCATCCTTGGCAACGCACCGCTCTCGAACCTTGTTGACGTGTTGACATGCATTTTCTGTGACCAAGCTGGCTGGGTTCGTAAAATTGACGCCACGTACGATAGCGTTCTCGCAGCCTTCGACGGCGCCCTCTCGTCTCCAGGATGGCCTGACAGCGACCCTGCGCTGCCTTTCGAACTTGCCAGTACTGACCGGGCTACTGTTGAGCCTATCGCCCCTCACACCACCTCTTATTCTATGTCATCCCATTCCGCCGCCAGTGGTTCGATGCGCTCTAGGTTGTTAGCACGGCTTCCCGATTTCTCGGCGCACGCACTGGGGGAAGCTGGTGGCTCTTCTAGTTCTGGACACAAACGTAAGCGGGACGCCGACGACGAGGGAGACGCCCGGGAAGACGACAACGAAGATGATGAAGAAGCCGATGACGAAGAGGATGTTGGTGGTGTGGCATACACGAGAGCGCGCGGAAATGGGCGTAGGGGCCGTTCCTTCATGGATTGCTATGAGGAGCGGGAGTTCCGATCAGAGGAGCAGGAGCCCCAGCAGGGGCCCCAGTCGGAGAAGAGATTTTCGTGGCCGACTAAGCCGACCCCAAAGAGGCCTTGTGTATAATTTATTTGTTTTGTCACTTCTTATTTAAAAAATCGATCTCATCTCGTATGCACTGCCTCTCGATCACGATCGTGACCCGGATCAAACGTCGGGCAACACAACTCAGCCTCTAACCTTCCCGGCTTCGCCATTTCTTTTCTCGGTCTCTCTGGTAGAGACCCGTCGCAGGTCGACTTTCAAAGGTCCGTTTCATAATTGTCATTCTTTGGCACTTATCCAATGTGCCTCCTAGGTTTTTTACCCATTATTTAATGATGAGCCCGTGCCCAAGCCGCAATTACGACTCTGAGTCTCTACCGCAAGATGTCCAAGTAACGATTGCGGACACTCTTACCGCTCAAAAAGGTCTCGTCACGACTGTCCTAGGCAAACCGCACATCGACGTCACTATTGTCGCCGCAACGACGACGGCGACGACAACAACTACTGTCACGGAGGACGAGTATGTCATTATCGTTGAGACGGTCTCAGCTTCCAGCTCGGCTGCAACGGACACTGGACAGACCTAGGGTTTGGTGCGTGACGGCCTCCTCCTCCTTTACATGTATATCGATTCACGGGATTCCTAGTGACCTCGAGATCTGCCACGTCGACCTCGTTGCCTTCCAGTTCGCCTTCTCCAACCAAGACCCTGTCTCTGCATCTGGAGGGTCGGTATCTCTGTCCGTCAGCCCATCCTCAACCGATCTCGGGCCCGTAAGCGGAGCGAAGCAACTCTCCACGGTACACGCCCGAATGACATTAAATGTCTTCTTTGTTGATATTCTTTAGGGTCGGACGTGAATAACAACGGCTCTCCAAGTAAGGTTCCATCTTCCCTACTTGCTTTGTTGCCTAACTATGTGATTCCAGCAAGCACGGGGACTGTGCTGCAAGCCACCGTGTCGACGACCAGCTCTCCTCTGCAGGCGTCGACAACTGGCGGCCCGTCAATTCCCACCGGAGCGATAATCGGCGTCGTCATAGCTGGCATCCTCGTGATATCTCTCATTGCGGTCCTTTTGGTCCTCTGGTATCAGCGAAGGAAAGCTATGAGGCAGCACACCGAGGTCGATCGATATGAAACCGGTCAGTGGTCACCTTCATTCTCAATTATCGCTTTCCCTCAACTCGTAATGCGCTACCCAGGAATGCCGCCAGATCATCAGCCCGCGTTGACTCCCTACCCTTTGGATCTGCAGCCCAACCGGTGGGCGGGAGCAGGGTGCAGAACTGGATGCTTCGGAACAGCCATCTCGCCGGGGCTGATTCTGTCGCGCCGAACCTCGGACTCGGAGGCACCGTCACAACCTACTCGCAGCCGAACCTGCTGTCGAACCAGCAGTATCCATTTGCGCCTCCTGTGCTGCTGCAGACTCCGCAGCGACCAAGGAGGAAGACAGGGGATACGTTAGCAGATCCAGGGTACTTCTAAGACCTTGCGGGTCATTAATTGGCCACGAATGAGGCTAGGAGCATCCTGTAACAAAGGTATTGGGACACACTGTATTACTCTTTGCTTCACCATGTATCTACATACCATGCTGTAACGAATTCATGATCATAATGGACTAAACATACAATCATTTCGCAGCACTTGAGTGCATACCTCGACATCATCACACCGAAACGTTGACTAGATTTACGCAAAGGAAGTCCCCCACTCGAGGCTAACTCATTATACATCATGGCCTGAGGATAATTTATAACACATCGATATTAAGCAAGACAAATTTTATTGCGGAAATTGTCAAGATGTTTAAAGTATTGTCTGATTTGAGGAAACGGTTTGACGTGGCCGACGGTGGGATGAAGACGCCAACACTCTGAACTCTGTGCCTCCACAATGCTTCCTTTCTTTAACACGGGCAGCTTCCGTTCTGCACATGGGTTAGCGACATATCACCTGGAATTGAGTGAGTACTCACTGCGCAGCACGCGGGGCCGGCGCTGCACCCATCCTCATTGCAGACCTAAAGGGTACCAGGTCAGAACGGACACAACGAGCGCAGCGAGCAGGCGCGACTTACGCAGGTGTCGGGGTAGCACTTGGCCTGGATGCTGGATCCAGCAACAACAGTCGCGAAAAGGGCAACAAGGAGGACGGTGAAACGCATTTTGAGAAAGAGTTTAGAGGGATGATAGTGGTAAAGGTGTGTGGAAGTGGTTGAACCTGGGATTGACCATCGAATGCATGGCCCTTTATACAATTTTTTTTCAAGTCGTTGTCATGTGAGAGAGGGGCTGGGGCTGATGACCATACTACCTCCATAGCGTGTTCGCAACGGGCGCAAGCCGCACATCAGAGATCGAAACAAGGCTCCCAAGCGAAGTTCACGCAAGCATCGTATCTTCAAAACATTGTCTTTCAACTTATCTTTCGGTTCACCTGTACGATATCGATCAACGAGTAACTGCTGGTGTAGAAGTTGGCCCAGACAATAACGACGCGAAAGCTGGGCCCTTTCAGATTGACATCGCAGGTTCAGTTCGCCGTGAAGTAAGTAACAGGAGAAGTACGAACGTGCTGTTGCTACGTTGATACGCGTTGTTGACGCATCAATTGATCTGCTGAAGATATTCTGTGTTTTTGGTTTTTTTTTTTCGGAAAAACATTTGAAAAACGTAGAGAAAAAAGAAAGGGACCGAGAAGGAGTTCATGTAATGCAACGCAGCCTTTGAGGCAGAAACGGCCCACGCCAGCAGGGCACATCGGCGCATTGAGGCGTACCCTGGGTCGCACGTTAGTTGTGAGACGCTTGGATTTCAATAGGAGTGCTCGACCGTTGCCATAAGAACGTACGAGCCAAGCGAGAGAAAAGGTGTCGGTCACAAATTTGATTATTGGATACTAAATGCGTAGCGCTTTCGGCGTCAAAAGCGCGGAGTCGAGAGTTGAAACGTAAGTTGAGCTCGAAGTTTTCGGGCCTGAGCCATCGATGTATTGACGAAACTAGGCTTAGAGCCTTCGAGCTTTGGCGGAGACTTGGGCAGCAAGACAATGAAAAGACGAGTCGGACGACGAGCTCTTGAATGTGTCACGAGCTCAGGCGCACGAGTACCCAACCTCCAACTCAATGTCAACCTAACTGCCGTGAATTCGCAAGTAATTCCTGCTGCAGCGCTGACCACCGTATGCCAGCCATAAGTAACTCTGCACTGTTTATGGGCTGAAGCTTGAAAGCTATAACGTTAACGTTTCATATCAAATGTACTACTGCACCCAGTCACTGATTGCCGTGGACCGCCGAGCGCTCAGCGACGGCAGCTGGCCAAGCGAACTGAATCTCCCTTCCGACGGAGGTGTCAAATCCATTATTTTCCTTTACCGCAGCGACTGGAAAATAATCGACTGTGAGAACAGGTACGCCGGGGAGAGGTCCAGGGACCATAGTGTGTAGGACTACCCACCTACCACAGCCGCTTTGGCCAACGGCCTGGTCAACAGCCCTGAGACAGACCATAGGCTTATGTGAATGCTCTTATGTGCAGTCGTTATGGTCAAACGACAATGAAGAGCAAGTTCTTAAAACTTTGAAAGTTGAAGTATGGCTAAGCAATGCTTTACCTCAGGCTGCAAGTTAGCCAGCTCCAAGTCGTACTGCACCTAACAGCTGGACACGAGCCCAGAACGAGCCTACCCTGATCACGACGTCTCAAGGTTTCAAGTCCCAGATAAATTCTAGAGAATAACTCGAAAAGCTGCAGAAAACTCCAGACGAGATTATTGATACTTCGCTGATACCGCTCTACCTACGTATACCTCCGGCGGTCAATCCGCTCAAGCGGCCACAATGAGTCGACTGATTCCGAGTTTACGTCACCTTCCAGTTCATTCTGGGCAACTTGAAACAAGAACTTGGATGGAAGGGTCACGGTATGAAATGTATTGCTTGCAAGTCAGGCGCACCACCTTTGTGATGGATTCCGACTTCGTTCTCTCTCTGCGGAATCCACTGCCGCTTACATGACATACACACCTCCGCGGCAAAAAAGGGTCTTCGATCGAAGTTTAACCAGCATGTCAGGAGGCTTCGAAGACCGTCCCGCTTCCACTCCACTGGCTCTCCTTGCACCTGGACTGTCTTGAGGATGGCCATGAAGGCTCATATTTGTGTCTTGCTCTGTCTTTTGCATGCTCGCTGGGCTCCGCAAAGATCATCGAAAGTGTCGCAGACCTACCAGCTTCCGAATATGACTTCGTAGTTGTGGGCGGTACTAAATCCGGACTCTCAGTCGTACGACGGTGGCTAACTTCTGTGAAGGCGGGACTGCAGGCAACGTCATTGCAAACCGGTTGAGCGAAAATCCTGAATTTTCCGTGTTGGTTCTTGAGGCAGGCATATCGTAAGTTTTCCGCATGTTTCTCAGTCCTCGGTGGCCAAAGTTTGCCGTCATGGTTGCAGGAACGTTGACGTCCTTGGCTCTATCGTTCCGTTTTACTGCTCTCGGTCTGTCCCTTACGATTGGAACTATACAACTGTCCCTCAAGTGGGTTTGAATGGCCAAATTGTCACATATCCGAGGAAAGTAGCAATAAAAAATGGTTCAAATTCCCTAATTTCTGTTTTTCCCCCTCTTTTTGTAGAGGTCGCATTCTTGGCGGCTCGAGTTCAATCAATTGTCTGGTCTATTCGTATGTCCGCTAATAAATGTATACGAGACCCATTCTCATTTCGCGACCCACGACAGTCGCGGGAGTCGCGAGGATTTCGATAGATATGCCGAATTGTCTGGAGACTCAGGGTGGTCATGGGACAGTCTACAACCATACATACGCAAGGTACAGTCCATTTTGTGATTATGATCTTCGAGGGTGGGTAATTTATTCGAGAGTGTAGAACGAAAGGTTCAGTCCACCAGCCGACCACCACAACACTTCAGGCCAATTCAATCCTGCAGTTCATGGATTCAAAGGTCGACGTCGTACCGTCTGATACGCTGCCAAGTTCTGACAAAATTGATCTGGCAGGCTTGCTCGGTGTCAGCCTTGCTGGCTACGCACACCCGTTCAGCCAAAGAGTCTTTAACGCGGTCAACGAGATGTCGGCCGAGTTCCCATACAACGTAGACATGAACTCTGGAAGCCAGATTGGCATTGGTTCGTTGCAATAAACCCAGAGTTCTCGCGCCACCCACAGAACTTGATTCCAGGTTGGACCCAAGCAACTATTCGCGGTGGAGAGCGAAGCAGCTCTGCGACCGCATATCTTGCTCCCAACTTCCTCCAGAGACCAAACCTTGACGTCTTGATCAACACACAAGTTACGCGTGTCCTGCAGACGGGCAGCCTAACGTTTCGCGGTGTCGAGTTTGCCGCAGACGCTCAAGGTGAGCTGTTCTCATTGTGATGACCCAGATTATTAAAACACGATATATAGCTCCAAGGCACCGAGTAACTGCAAGAAAAGAAGTCATCCTGTCCGCCGGAACCGTCGGAACCCCAAACGTTCTCATGCACTCTGGTATAGGCAACTCCAGCACCCTCGCGCGACTCGGGATTAAGCCCCTCCACAACCTGCCTTCAGTTGGGCAGAATCTCTCGGACCACACGTTCCTCGGGAACCAGTGGTCGGTCAACTCCACGGACACGTATGAGACAGCAGTGCGCAACGCGACGCTTGCAGAGGAGCAGTTCGCGCAATGGAACGCGACGCGCACAGGGCCCCTGGTCGATACGACGATCACGCAGGTCGGGTGGTTGCGCATTCCCGACAACGCGAGCATCTTCGAACAGTTCAGGGATCCCGCCGCTGGCCCGCACACCGCCCATTATGAGCTCTTGTTCACGGTCAGTGCTGGGATGCCACCGCAAAGCCCGCGCTGACGGCTTGCATTCAGAATGGGCTGATCCGTCCACCTACCCCTCCTACGGGAAATTTCATGGGCATAGGCACTGCCGTCGTAACGCCGGTATCGCGTGAGTGCCCACAGTCATCTTTCTCGCGTAGCGCCCCTGATGCGCGACAGGCGGCACCATCACGCTCAACAGCAGCAACCCCTTCGACGCGCCGCTCATCGACCCCAATCTCCTCGGGTCCGAGTTTGATCTCTTCGTGATGCGCGAGGCCGTCAAGAATGTGCAGCGCTTCGTCACCGCACCCGCGTGGAACGGGTACATCTTGGCATCGCAGATCAATGCCACCACAGACGCCGAGCTCGACGATTACATCCGCAGCGAATCGAGCAGCGAGTACCACCCGGTTGGCACAGCCGCGATGTCGCCCAAGGGCGCAGTGTACGGTGTCGTGGATCCTGACCTGCGCGTGAAGGGCGTCGTAGGGCTGCGCGTCGTTGATGCATCCGTCTTGGTGAGAGTATAGCTTCTCTGAGTTTGCGGATGCGGAAGCTCATAGGCATGGAATACTCCCAGCCCATCGTGCCAGCGGCACATACGCAAGCGGCGGTGTATATGTTTGCGGAGAGAGCAGCGGACTTGATCAAAGCAAGGTGGGTGTAGTGGAGGGTGTAGTGTATTGAAAGACTTTGTGCTTTCTTTTCAAAGAATAACTGTGACGTGTATGTCCCATCGCAGAAGATATGCTAAAACTTCACATTAGCCCGCGGAAAACACCCCCAGTCGTCGCAGCTTTCTCTGAATACTAGTAGAACGAAGAGATCAATCTCAAGCAGCGACAGTACAGGTTAATACTCACGAGTGCATGCATATCATTGATGTCTTTCACCGGGTAAACCATACAAGCATAGTCTGCCCCGACCGCATCGGCTCTGAGAGTCTTTATTTGCCAGAGCTCGTCTGTGAACTTGAAATTGGTACCACGACGACTAGGGTGAGCCCAGAACGCGTCGCTAGTGTGCGGATCAAGAGAAACGCGCTCCTCGACGAGCGCACGCAACAGGGCTAAGCGAACCATGTCCGAGAGCAGGGAGAGGTCACCAGGACCAGTGTAGCGCTCCCACTCGTCGTTCGGGGTGATGCTCTGTGCGGACACGACTATAACCGTTGGTACGTCGGCGTTTGAGCTGATTTCAGCGAGGGTACGGCTGTCCGCGATGAGAGCGTAGGGAATCAGTGGTGAGAATGAGAAATTGAGGTGTTTGAAGAGATCAGACGGGGAGAGACCGTCGAACGCCGGCTCATAAAATGGTGAGAATTCGAGGTATTGGGAGGCGGCCAACAAGGTTGACTCAAGCTGCGAGCGGGAGGCTGAGGGGCAGGGGGCCGTGTAATAAAGGTTGATAGCGGTCTTCATGGTGGTCGCAGCAGAGATATATTATCGACAAATGGTTTCTCAAGTTCCTTCGGACGACGGAGTCCTGGAGTGAGTCAATTTCCAAATGGGGCGGCCCAAACCACACTTGGGTGTCTCTCGGGTTTGACAACTGGTCAGCGCTTCAGCAGCCATCGTGGAAGGCTCCTGGTGTGCAACAAAGTCTTGCAGAAGTTCTGCAGCAGCTGTCAGGCAGGTCTGAGGGTCGGGTCAAATGAGGATTGGGGAGCACAATATTTTACATCTGGAAACACCTTTTGAGCATGTAGAGGCCCGGGCCGCGCCATAGATTGCCGGTGACGACATAGTTACCGGTAGGGACATCGCTTCTCTGTAGAGCTCCATAGACATCTCGCTCTATCCTGCTCTACCTCGAACCCCCAGCTCTATTACAGATCCCGTCCTCTCTAGCGTTGCACATAGAGTCACCGCACCACATGTGCTTTCGAATACGCTGGCAGCCCTGCGACAACGTTAATGTAACCCACTTGGTCAAAGCAGTCCACTCACTCCTCCTTTCCATCTGCTGGTGGTTCAACCAGCTTCACATCGAAAACCCACCGCTCAAGTGTTGTGCGGGTATCCTTGGCCAGGATGACGAGAACCAATTGGGTGACGGTCAGCTGATTTTGGGACTTGTTTAAAAGACCCCGACTTGGCGAACTCACGTCTTCAAGTTCTTCCCGCCACTTTCGTCTTCTCCAACTCATAGCTACTGTTCCCAGCTCTGTCCCCTCGTGTGACTTCAATCCTCAAGGCTGGTCTGTTCCTTCAAAGTACTTAATCTCAAGCGGCCCTCATCAAGCTCTTCAACACTTCAAGCATCGCTCTGGCTTCAAGGCTTACATGCAAGAGTCAAGTGGGCCACTGGCATAACCTGTATCTGTCAAGCTCTCTTCGAAAGCTGCAATCCTTTCCCAGCATTCCATCCAACCGTCCCGCACTTGTGCCGTGTGCTACTAGCTGTACTACTGTGCCTTCGCTGACCCGACTGTATTTCTGTTAGATCCTTACATGCCGCTGTATTTTCGACGGCAATACATGTTTCTCTTCTCTATTATGTATCCCACCCGATATCGTACAATATCATCGTCAATATGATGTGATGTGAACCGGAATATCAACGTGACACGTCGGCTACACTGTCTATCGTAGAAACACGTGGTCTATGTCGCTCGAGGGTGTCCTATGGCTCTATGGCCCTATGAATCTACGTGTCTATGAGGGTCTCTGATAGACATGCACACTCTCTCATAGGGGGGACATGTCTATGAGCCTCCTGCTCTCCTGACTCCTCCATTGCTCGACGTAGCCATGGGGTGTTTTCCAGATGTACAGTTGAGTTTCAAATTGGAACATTTGGTTCAGCAGAGGGCACCAAGAAAATATTACAATGCTATACTTTGCTGTCAATCCACTCTACGATGGCATGAACATTACTGACAACTGAGATTTACATCACTGTTGTTGTTGCAGTCAATGCAGTCAGCATTTGGGTGGAAGATTTGGTCTGTAGAGGGCTCCGAGGGGGATCCATCGCTGTTTTGTTTTTGAATCCAGCAGCCAGAAAATACCGCTTGGGGTCCCTTTCAGAGCATATCAGCACTTAAGAATATTTATCGTGGAGTTTTGGAGCTTTCTGGAAGCCAAGCTTGGCCAAAGGCGGGCACCAAAAGACGCACGGTGAAATCTCATTTCACACATAGTCACTTGCAAATCATAAAATTTGACATGTAGACATGGGTATATAAGACTCTACTCCTGTGTGATGCACAAAATGGGTGGTTTATACAAAATGAAGCAAAAAGCGGAGGCCACCATGCAAGCCACCATGCAGGTCTATTTGGAAGCTAATGGTGTTCAAGGAGGACCAAAATTTACCAAAGACACAATGGTCATTACTGTCACGATCCATTCTATTGGGTTCCATTGGACACCGTCGGACTTACTAATCGTCAACTTCAACTCTGTCATTGGCTCTTATTATCATGAACACTCTGGAAACTCACCTGCTTACACAGTAGAGAAACACCAAAGATGGAAGAGATGAAAAAGGGGGACAAGAGAGACTTGGGTACATTGCATATGTTCAGAGAGAAGCTAGTGAGGTAGGGGCAAGAGACAAGAAAGAGATAAGTATGTAAGCCAGGTCATGTGAGTAAAGTCGGTAGCACGGGTTTACACTCTCCCCCTCCCGAAAAAAGAGAAGAAAAATGTGCCCACACCAAAACAACAGGGAAAATAGAGTTAGGAAAAATTGCATGCACGAATACTGACGCAGCCTAGGCTGGCCCACTATGGGGAAAGTCTCGGCAGCAGATAGAAGCAGAAGGGTTTGCCAGCCGGCACTTCAATCCTTTGGACGAGCGAGCCACCGGTCGAGGGCTTCGTTATCAGCAAGGAGTCGTCCGGGGAGCCAACGGTTGCCTTCGGGCCCGTAGCCGGTGAACTTCACGAGATACTGGCGGCCGCAGCCGCGCTTCCGCTCGTCGATGATGTCGTCGACGAGCCATTCATTTTCGCCGTCGATTGTAATCGGGGTCGGTTCCTCGTTTCTGTGAGAAGGAAATTTTGAGTCATCGTTCTCAATATAAGGTTCAAGCTCGGAAGCATGGAAGACAGGATAAACAAGCGCTGGACCGCAAGATGAAGAGTATAAGTAGAAAACTCAGCATGTTTAGCAAGAATCTTGTACGGCCCATCCTTGCGCGGCATAAATTTTGCGCAGCGGCCATCCTTCTTCTGCTTGTAGTGCGTCGACGGTTCGTTGTCGACAGTTGCACACGGTCCCCGACTTTAAGGTCGTGTTCCGGTCGACGATTTTTGTTGGACTGTTCTGCTTGAGACAGTTTTGCCGTGAGCAAATTGTCCTGAGCCTCTGCGACGTCTGTCGCGAGTTGGTCGATTATATCGCGTGCCAGCTTCTCTTCAGAGGTAGCGGGGCCGAGGGGGCGATTATGAGAGGAGGGATAACACGAGGGGACCTGCCCATACAAAGTTGAAACCCTGAGAAACCCGTTGAGGCATTCAGGGTATTCATCATATCGAAACGGACTCGGGGGAGAGCGCGAACCCAGCCTTTCTGGTTTCGGCCAACATGATAGCGAAGCGACTGGTTAACAGTCTTGTTAGTGCATTCGCTTGCGCCGTCGGTCTGAGGATGGAAGGCGGTGGAGCATTTAAGCTTTACCCCAATTAACTTGTGTAAGGCTTTCCAGAAGGCGGACATAAAAAGTTTGTCGCGATCTGATACAATATCGAGCGGTAGGCCATTTTCGCAATACCAACTGTCAAAAAACAGTAGGGCAAGCTCAGGTGCCGTTAATTTTGTAGTGCTTGGTACCAGACGGATGTCGGAACCCAGGCGGCAAGTGAAGGTGATCAAGGAGTCGAAGCCTTGGTCCTTCGGAAGGGGGCCGATGAAGTCGATAGCAACTGAGTCGCCACGCTGTTCGGGTATGGGTAGGGGGTGCAAGGGTCCAGCCTTCTTTTTGGCGGTTCAACCCTTATTGCGTTGGCAGTCAGGGCACCCAGGGATGTAGGCCTTTTCGAGATCGGTACGCATGTTCGGCCAGTAGTACGCGTTGCGCAGTGACTGGTATGACTTGTCAAACCGAAGTGTCCAAGGTTATCGTGTGTGAGCTGGAAAAGCATCTCGCGAAGGTTTCCAACCCAGGGGATTACGAGGCGTTCCGCAACGAACCAAAGTCCATCACGGAAGAGGAGACCAGGAATTCCGCTTGAGGTGGAGTCCAATTTCTTGCACCACGGGTCAGTGGCGTAACCATCGCGGACAGTTTCCAGAATCGTGGCGTCGGCCGTGACCTTCAGAACTGAGGCGATGGGTAGGGAGGAAGTTACAATAGGATCTGAAGTGCATGTCTGCACGATACAACGGGAGGAAAAAAAGGGGGAGGATGTAGACATAGGAATTATGGCCGCAATTGCGGGCACACCATCCTCATCGCCATCTTGGAGCCATGGGGCAGGGCCTGGCTCGGTAGTTAGACTTTCGTCAAAATCTGTCCGAGACAGAGCGTCCGCCACCGTGTTGTCGGGGCCTTTGACATATACAATTGTGCAGTCGTATTGTGCAAGGAATTCCATCCAGCGCGCCTGACGGCGGGACAGGTCTTTTTGAGTGTTGAAATTTTCCAGTGTCCGGTGGTCCGTGTAGACCGTAAATTCCGATCCAATGAGGTCCACGCGCCACCGGTGTAGGGTGCGCATAATGACAAGCATTTCTTTTTCATGTACGGGGTAATTTAATTCCGCGTGTTTGAAGGTCATAGAATCGAAAGCGACAGGTCGGGCAGTCTCCCAGGTGGGGCCGAAGGAGAGTATTGCTCCAGAACACTTGTCGCTTGCATCACAGGTTACAAAAATTTTGTTATCACCAGGGTCGTCATGGTCAATCGTCGTTACGCAGTCAGCGCTGAGGATGATAGACTTTACGCCGTCGAATGTGGCCTGATGTTCGTTTGTCCAAATGGGGAAATTCTTGTCACATTCCTTTGTTGTAAGCCGCTCGAGAACCATCGTATGGTCTGCGAGGTTGGGTAACAGGAATGCAAGATAACGCACTACTCCGAGGAAAGCGCGAACATGAGTAGAGGACTTAGGTTGAGGCCAATGAGTGATGCGGTCTACTTTCTTTGGATCTGCCTGGATTCCGCGCGCGGAGATCCGGTGACCAAGGAAATCAACCTCGTATTGAAACAGCTTAGTTTTCTTGGGATTGCAATAAAGGGACACCTTCTTTAGAGCGTCAAAAACTGATTTGAGGTTCGCCTCGTGTTCATCTGGTTCCTCAGACCAGATAATGATATCGTCTAAGTATACGTGGCATATTTTGCCAATGAGGGAGCGGAGGGCAGCGGTTACACGACGTTGCTGGACTGACGGCGCGTTGCGAAGACCTTGAGGCATTACAAGCCATTCGTACAGGCCAAGTGGTGTGTTAACGGCAGTATACTTAATTGAGTCAGGGTGCATGCGAGTCTGGAAAAAGCTGTCTGTAAAATCTATTATGCTGAATATTTTTCCCTTGGAGCAATCGGCGAGGATGTCGTCGATGCGTGGCAATGGGAAAGAATCACGTTCAGTCACCGAGTTGATCGGTCTGAAATTGTTTATCCAGCGTGGGAGCACAGCCTTATCTGCCTTTGGGATAAGGAAAGCAGGGGAAGAATGAGGAGAGGAGGAGGGACGAATGCGACTGGCATCCAAATTTTGTTGGATCAAGGTTTGCCACGCTTCCTTGTATTTCCGAGGACTTTGGTAAGAGCGGGTTTGAAACTGAAGATCAGCTTTGTCTTTTTTGAGTTTAATCTCGCAGTATACGTCGGTTGGTAAGTCCTCTATGTGGGGCATGGGTTCAAAAATTTCCTGGTATCGGGTTTTCAGGTTATCAGCGCGTTTGTTGAGTTCGTCCCAATGGGCGAGAATCTCGACACGTTCACGTACTGCAGCGATAACATCAACCGGTTTGATGTTTTCGAACAGGTTCTCATGTTCCATGTTGATGCGACGGGTGTCGCAGACAGCATTGAGTTCCGTCATCATTGATTTGTAGTCACGATCAGTTTTGCGCAGCTTCTCACGAAGCTTCATGCGAGGCACGGGAGCGATTTTCGGAGGTGGCGGGTTCAACAAATCATAGTTACAACACTTGTCAATTACAGAACGTGCTTTATGATCGATTACTATGTGATTACGCTCAAGCCAGGAAGGCCGAGCATGATGGGGGCACAGAGGCCAGGCGCAATGAGAGTGCGTACAGTAGAGGAAGACCAAGATTGATCGAGAGAATGTGTACGAAGGTTGACATAATGCGTGAGGGAAGTATCGGAAGGTAATGACGAATTGGATAGACCGAGTGATACTGATTCCGGAGTGCGTAGACGATATCGTTTAAGTTTCAAGCGTTCGACAAGGGATTCAGAAATGATTACTAGAAATGCACCGTTGTCAATCAGTGCGGTCAGGGTAACGGGGAAGGAGCCTGTGGGGCCGTCGAGTAGACATTCCCACAGGAGGTGGGGGACGGAATGCGGGGTGGGGGTACTCACGTCGCATGAGAGATCGTTATCCGTGTCCACGCTGCCACTCGAGTCACTGTCGCTGGTGATCGGAGGCAGGATTGCGGCGACGGTGGATTTGGAGGGACCAGCAGCGGCGTTCGATGACGACTTCCCCTTGCGGGCCTTGCGCGCTCCGCGACGATCTTCTCGGTCACCATGAAGTGATTCGCCGAGGTCATTGGGTCAAGGCAGTCGGCGGAGCGGTGGCCGGCGAAAGGTAAGCGGCATCGGTTGCAGCCGTCATTGTCGCAGAGGAGAGTGCGTTCGGTCTCGGTAAGTTTGGGGGGGAAGGGGTTTGAGGAAGAGGAAGAGGCGGTCGAAGTAGCCTTGGAGGAACCCTTGCCCATTTCACGGCGCTTGGACGAATGGTCGTCGTCGTCAGCGTCGCAGTTACAGCGTTTGAAGTTCTCCTTGTTGGAGGCTTCAATCATGCGGCGTTGGATCTCGAGCGTGCGGCGGCGCTCTTCGTCGATACGGTTCACCCCGCGGATGTATTGGTCCAAGGTCGTCGCGGGCTTCGCGACGAGGTCCTTCAGGTCCTTGTTCCGCATGCAAACGAAACGAAGGTCGTCCGACATGCCCGCTTCGAGCTGGTGACGGATCTGGACGTCGGAGATGGGGGCGGTGTCAGCGAGAAGCGAGGTGTGGCCGATGAGCATGGTTGCGAACTCGTCGAAGGATTGGTTGTCTGCCTGATGCATGCTCAAGATGTCGGTGCGGACCTGGGTTTCCCAATCCTCGTCCAAGAACTTGTCTTTGAATTCCTTGATGAAGGCGGGGAAGGTAAGGGCGACGAGGCATGTGCGGACGTTGCTCGGCCGGATCCAGTTCGTGAAGTGCGGGTCCATGAAGCAGCCGAGGATCGTGGCGACTTGCTTCTCGGCGGCGACATCTTTCGCATTGAAATAGTTGGTGCAAGCGAGCTCCATGTCGTCGATGATGAGAGGAGTGAGTTGGCCGGCGTGGAGGGTTGGGAGCTTTGACACATGTTTCTCAACATGCGCGTATTTGGAAGGGGAGGGCGACATCGCGAGCGAAGTGTCGGAGTCGGTGGAAGAATCGGAGGGGCGGGGAGCGAGACGGCGGGGTGGAGGCGCGAGTTGCTCAGGAGAAGCGGGGTTACAGGCAGGAGATGGGTCGCAGACAGGCGTCTGAGCGCGGACGGGCGATCTCGGGTTATCACGCGGGGAGGTAAGCGGCGATGATGAGGAGCGGGAGGTGTGCGGCGAGGAGGAGCGGGACGGCGGCTCAGGGCGTTGGGGCGACTGAGAGAGACGCGTGGATGCGTGGGTGCGGGCGTGGGTGGGCGTTGAGGGCTGGCGATGACTCAGGGTGGGCAGTATTGGGCCCGTTGGGGCAGGAAACTCTCGTTGGGGGAGTGGCTGTGTTGGGTGATGTGGCGCTGGGGAGAGACGGTGGTGAGCTCTACGAGCTCGTCGTCAAAGCGCTGAGCGTCCGTGAGGTTGTTCGCTTCCCAGATGGGGTTGGCGGGGACGACGTCGGCTATGCGGGACCAAAACGGAGGCTAATCGTGTGATTGCTCCCGTTTGGCGGCCGCAACGAAGGACAAGTCAAAAAAAGTGGAAACTCACCTGCTTATGCAGTAGAGAAACACCAAAGATGGAAGAGACGAAAAAGGGGGACAAGAGAGACTTGGGTACGTTGCGTATATTCAGAGAGAAGCTAGCGAGGTAGGGGCAAGAGACAAGAAAGAGATAAGTATGTAAGCCAGGTCATGTGAGTAAAGTCGGTAGCACGGGTTTACACACTCTTCCACATGCTCTTCAACAATTATGCGCACACATGATTCTCCATGTGATCATGGAGGTCTCGGACCTCCGGCTCCTTGACAATTACTTTATTGTTCTTGCTAAATTCTTCATCTCCATACATACTATAATTAGTTTATTGTTTTAATTGTTTCGCGTGGAAATATCTTGGACTCTGAAATTAGTATATATATTGCCATGTACATACATTTATCTCAGTTTGAATATCGACTAAGATCGTGCCCTATCTCTGTCTCACTCTCAATCTGTCACTTCTCGAAATTGGGCCTTGGGCGTAGGGAAAGGCGCAGCGCACGAGCTGAAGCCAAGCCCGCTCTATTTGTCAGCACCTGCCTTGGACCTCCGTTTGGACTTCACACCTATCTACGAAGTTTTATCACAAGAGAGTCCCGTCTGTATTGCTCACTTCATCTCTTCATCTTGATAGAACATTCTGGATTTCCGTTGGCCTCTGAGAGTAACTGACTCTTGACAGTATATTCAAACTCACCTTCTTACGCCCACTCGTTTATGTTCAACCGAACTCTGCCCATACCTACTCAAACCAAAAATCGCAACAGACGTGCATTGAATCAACTGGCCTGTGCGGTGTGGTGGCGGCGGAGGCCGCCGGAGGTGGCGGTGCAGCCATGTGTGGCTGGTGTTTTGGTAGTTAGAGCGCTTGTTTGTAGGCACGTGACCACTCGATCTTGCACACGACCCGAGAGGACCTCTGTGGTTGTGATCGCCGCACACCGCCACCCATATAGCCCCCGGTGCACCCCATTGTGGTGACAACAGAGGGATTCAAACCCTCGCCCCAGAGGCACCCCATTGTGGTGACAAGAGCGTGATTCGCCCCACGCCGCCGATCGGACTAGATCTTCGCCACCATCGCATTTGCTTTTTTCTTCCCATTGATTAGGCTTTGCATCTAGTTTCCCTTTAGGCTTCGCGCCTAGGACTCTTCATAGGCTTTGAGCCTAGTTGCATCACCCCGTCGCTTCACCGTTGCTTCAACCGTACCAAACTGGCCCCGCCGACATTTACGACCCGAATATTACGGTCGGACACTCAGCGAAGTCACCCCCGTCGCGTTTCAGATCCATCCAAACCCGCGAGGAGGAGTGTTTCCCCTTCCCCCAGGTTCTCAGGTCACGCCGCTGGTGTCTCCATCGTCGCCACTTGCTGATCTTCCTCGGCTCGGCCCTGCGATATTGATCACACCCCCCGCCACATTGTCAGCTCCGCGTGCACCGCCCCCGCTTCGGCCTCACACAGGGCGCCTGTCTAGCCCAGAAGCACCCCGTCTTAACCGCGTATTCCCCGTGCCCACCAGCACACCCCCGAATCTCCCCACCGTCGCACGAAAACAACAAGCAGCCATGGATCTGCAATTCTCCAGGAACCGCGACGTGCAGGAGCTCTCTGCGGCCAATTTTTTCAAAAAGCTAAACATCCTGTACCGCACAAATAACACCATGGACGCGCAGAAATTCATAGACGTCGCCGACCGCTTCCTAGACCAATCGCCCGCCGACAAATGGTACACACCCTGAAAGCAACAGTCCCCGCGCCCGCATCCACCACCGACTGGCGCGCATTCCAGACCGCCTTCGTCGCCCGGTTCAAGGGAGCCGATCCGGTGCTGAAACCGCGCGCCCAGCTTGAGGCTGAGGTGCCGCGTATGCGAATCAGCATCAGGTCGCTCACCAAAGGGACCGTCGAGGTGTGCGGGCATCAAGTCTACGTCCTCGCCGACTTCCTCGAACACCTCGTGGATGCGATCGTGGAGGCGGACGTGTCGAGGAAGGACATCGGGCTTTGGGATTTCCACGAAGCGTTGCCGCCCGTACTCCAGGACGCAGTCGGTGCCATGCCCACTAGCTGGTCAGCGATGGTGACGGCGCTGGGAGCCGTACCCCAGACGAAGATAAACATTGCCGTTGCGGATTTCAAGGAGAGAAAGGCATCGAGGGAGCAAGTCGAAAATCTTATGAAGTGCGTTGGTGCGCTCCGTGTCAGCCCGAATACAACCGGTACCACCCATCCCCCTGCGCCTTCCGCACCATCTACCCCGTCCATCCCTGTTGTTGCCGATGCAGATGATGGAGCAGCTACGCAAGGTGCTCGAGGCGTGCATGGGCCGCAGACACCCGAACACCCCAGCGGGACTCGCGGCGCACGCTGCGGACCTCCGTACATGGGACGCGAAGTTTGGCGGCATCGCACGCAACCTCCTCAAACTCGAGATCACGGGCTATCCCCTCACTCCCGGCGTCACGAACCCATGCACGGGGGAGTGTTGGCGCTGCAGGGTGGGTACGACGCCAGCGCACAATAAGACACCGGAAGGGTGCGGGAGAGCAGAGCTACCAGTGCTCGAGACAGCGATACATTCGCTCGGAGGCATGTGGCTCGGGCGCACCAACCTCCAGGCGACGGTACCGGTCATGCACGTCGTGGTGGAGCCCGTCGTAGTCATGGAACCATGGTGGGGTGGAGAGTCGGTGGAGCGCATTGAGGAAGGGGAGGATTTTGTCGATGGGCTGCAGCAGTAGGCCAAGCAGTAGTCCCGGACCCCGGCCGACTTGGAGGCGCAGGGATCCCATCTTGTACACTCGATAGCGATGATGAATTGGAAATCGTTGAACTGTACATGTTGGGATCCGCGCGCGATGAAGTGAACCCGTTCTTGCATTGGGTGGCGCTCAAGGACCACCCATATAGCCCCCGGTGCACCCCAGCGGCAGCCGAGTTAACACCACTGGAAGAACAAGCACGACGGCTTGATCGGGACCGAGAAGCTGTTAATTTTTTCAACCGCGATACTTATAAGGTATCCGCCAGCCACAAGCAACCAATGTCTGTGATGTTACGTCACATCGACCCAAATTTGGTGAAATCCCAAAGATTTAATCGTAGAATAATGTTGAGGAGCGGTGGCCAAAATCGGCTCCTACAATCTTATTATATACATCCCATGTGTATGCTAAAAAAAATTGGAGGCAAGGGGACTTGAACTGAACAAGTAGATGCAGAATTACTATGAATTTGTGATGGGCTATTCCCGCCTTCTCCATATCATCCATTACCTGGGGAATCCTGATGGGTTAAGAGCCAGTAATTGACGCATTGGATGTGTTCTATAGCTCTATTTTTGTGTGTGCGTACATTTTCCTCTTTTTCCGCAGTGAAAGCCTCTCAAGTGCCACTTTGGCACCCTTCGCAAGGTTGTCTATGCGTGCCAAAATAAATGCACACTTGTTCCCCATGCTCTGGACCACAGGATCCGTCAAACAGAGAAGCAGTCGCGGTGTCGGCGCGTCGATGTGGCAGAGATGGTCAGACGTGCAATCAAATTGATTCAAAAGTCTTCTAGATATTTGGTACCTATCTCTACCTAAATCCGACTACATCAGCCCAATCCTGATCCATAATCGCGCATTTTGTAGGACCAGATTGGCGATATCAGGTCAGGGGATTATTTAACGCGTTTTTAAAGTGATTTTGCCCATTTCGGGACGTGTCACACTGGATTACGTAAACATTGGTTGCTTGTGGCTGACAGATACCTTACCTCGGCCCTCCATGACCATTCCAGTTGGCACATCGGAATATCCTTCGCTGAATGCCAGAGTGCACACATTTCAGGCATGGCTACCACTATGACCACATGCCCCATCAAAACTGATTTCTCCATTTTTGAATCTGCTTTGCAGTCAGGTCAGCCCTGTGCGGAGGCTGAGGACATAGTTTCAGACTCCGGTCGACGTCTGGGGCAATTAGCTCCTTCCCCTCCACCCCAAAGCACTCCGTCGCCTCACCAACCGTGTAGGACAAGCTTCAATCCCTTCCTCAATCCAGCGAGGGAGAGTAGAGATGGAGATGGGGGTAATGGGGGTAATGGTGGAGATGGTGGAGATGATGGAGATGATGGAGGAGATGGAGAGGACGGACCTCCGAATCCACCCGATCCACATCCCTTTGACAGATCTCCATCTCAGTTCTTTGCTTCCATGTCCCGCGCTATTGGCAGGGTATAGGTAACACGATCACTCAACGCGAAACCACCAGTGACAAGACTAGGGCCCGTGTTTGGGACCCCGAGGTCTTCGATGGCAAGGACCCCAAGAAACTCCAGACATTCCTTTTCCAAGGAATTCTCAATTTTTGTGATTGCCCCACAGCATTCCACCATGATCACCAGAGGGTCAACTACGTGATCTCCTATCTCTCTGGTGATGCACTCAGGTGGTTTGAACCTGCCATCATTAACCCCATCTCTAACATCACTCCAGTTTGGCTGAACAATTACAACGTGTTTGTCTCGGAGCTCCAGCTCAACTTTGGCACTTTTGATCCCTGACAGGACGCCGAAAATGAGATTGTAGCTCTACATATGGGCGACGGACAGCACATACAAAAATATCTCGTCCCTTTCAACAAGCTATCACATCTTACGGGCTGGAACTCTGTCGCACTCCAGAAGGTCTTTTATGATGGCCTTCCCGAACGAATTCAGGTCAAACTCTGCAATCTCCCCAGTGGTAAACCCATGCCATTGGATGTTCTTAAAGTTTCTGCACAATCCATTGATGCTTCGCATTGGGAGTGGCAGAAAGAACAGAAACTTTGTCACGCTCGCAATCCGACCACCTCCTCATCTTCGAAATTCGTTTCCAGCGCCTCCGAAAACAAGTCCGGCAGCTCCGATAATAAGTTTGGTATGCAGTCCCTTGCCAATAGAGGTGATTTCAAGAAGAAGGTTGTTGCAGCAAGCGGAGCGAACCCCGGTAGATTCCCCACTCAATCTTCTCCCACCCTGGAGAAACCTTGGGCGAAGGTTCTCGGCCCCGATGGCAAATTGACTGCTATTGAACGATCCCATCAGATCACCGGAAATCTCTGATACTTTGTGGAGGAAAGGGTCATCGTGCTGATGAGTGTCCTAAGAGGAAACCGGCCTCTGGTCGCACTGCTACTACTACAACTACCTCAGCTCCTGCTGCAACTCAGTTGGGAAACTGAGTAGCGACCCTTGGGGCTCCGCACCGCCTGAGGGTCGTGGAGTTATTCCCGATTGTGCGGTTCAATCCTTCTTACGACTTAACACATCGCTCTTTCTGATCCGAATTCATTATGTCCCATGCTTCACTCTCCTCATGTTCCATCGGACTTCCAGACTCTTATTGACTCCGGTTCGTCCCACTGTTTTATAGACTCAGCCTTTTGTACAAAAAATAATCTATCACGTGTTTCTATTCCTCCGATCGGCCTCCATCTGTTTGATGGCTCCTCTGGGACCGTCATATCTGAGATTGTTCATATTGACATCTATTTTCCCTCTGGTGACACAACTTCAGTTGACTTGTATGTCACACCTCTGGATTCTGCCTGCTCTGTTGTGCTTGGATACAATTGGCTCACCCACCACAATCCGTTGATTAACTGGGTTTCAGGCCAAATCTCTTTCTGCTCACCTGGCTCCGCTGGTCCAACTCCGGCTCCATCCGGAGTTCCTCTGTCGGCCTCCGCCGAATCTGTTCCTCCTTTATCGGAGCCATCTGTTGATGCTAAACCCCCATCGATCTCCATTATTGGAGCAGTTGCCTTTGCAAGAGCTTTGTGGCCAAAGGTAGTCAACTATACTGCCTAGGCCTCTCTGAGGTCTCCGGTCAGGCCTCCGACGCCTCGGAAACTCCAGATTTATCCGGACTTCCGTCGGAGTTCCATGACTACGCTGATGTTTTCTCGGCCTCTGAGTTGGAAAAGTTAGCACCCCATCAGCCATATGATCTTAAGATCGACCTTGAGGATGGAGTGGCTCCACCGCCTGGTCCCATTTACTCCCTGTCCCAACTTGAATTGAAGGCACTTCGAGAATTTCTCGATAAGAACCTCAACAACGGGTTCATCCGACAATCCACTTCCCCTCACGGTGCTCCGATCCTTTTTGTCAAGAAGAAATCGGGTGAACTTCGGCTATGCATGGATTTCCGAGCCCTGAATCGTATCACTTGGAAAGACTGCTACCCGCTGCCACTTATCTCTGATCTACTTGACGCCGGACGCCAAGCAAAGGTCTTCACCAAAATTGACCTTAAACATGCCTATCACCTCGTTCGGATCTCCGATGGTGATGAGTGGAAGACCACTTTCTGCACTCGCTACGGCTCGTTCTAGTGGCTTGTTATGCCTGAGGGCCTTACCAATGCTCCTGCAGCGTTCAAGCATTTCATGAACGACCTTTTTTTGGACCTCCTCGACGTCAACGTTGTTGTCTACTTGGATGACATTCTCATTTATTCAGAGAACCTGGCGGATCATCGACGGCATGTCCAAGAAGTTCTCCGTCGCCTTCGGAAAGCCGGTCTTTACACTTCTCTTAAGAAGTGTGCTTTCAGTGTCAACACTGTTGAATTCCTCGGCTACATTATTTCCCCTAATGGTCTCTCAATGGATGAGTCGAAGGTCTGGGACTGGCCGGAACCCCGAAAAGTCAAGGACATCCAATCTTTCCTTGGCTTTGCCAATTTCTACCGGCACTTTATTGCCAATTATTCCGACATTGTTATTCCACTTACACGACTTACTCGGAAGTCTGAACATTGGATCTGGTCATCTGAATGCCAGAAATCTTTTGATACCCTTAAACTTGCTTTCACTACTGCTCCAATTCTGACACATTGGATCCCAGGTGCCCAACTCACTCTTGAGTCGGACGCCTCGGATTACGCTATAGCTGCAATTCTCTCGTTGACCTCACCCTCCGACAGCAAAATTTGCCCTATTGCCTTTCACTCTCGAACATTGGCGGCGGCCAAGCTCAACTACGACACCCATGACAAGGAACTCCTTACCATATTTGAAGCTTTCCATGTCTGGCGACGCTACCTGGAGGGTGCAGTTCCTCCAATTGACATCATCACCAATCACAAGAATTTGGAGTACTTTTTGACTACAAAGCTCTTGACAGGCCGACAAGCTTGGTGGTCCGAAGTTCTCTCTGCATTTAATTTCGTCCTTTGGTTCCAACCGGGACAACTTGGTGGAAAGCCCGATGCTCTCACTAGACGATGGGACATCTACCCAAAAGAGGGGGATAGTAGCTATGCCAATGCAAATCCGCATAATTTCCGTCCAGTTTTCACTCAGCATCAGCTTGGTGCGTCGCTTCGCGCATCCTCACTTTGGACTCTGGCACTCTGAGCAGGACAACTCATGGACGTTAACCAGTTGCATTCGGATATCGGAACAGCCCTTGTTTCGGATCCTATTGCCTCACAATATCTTAACAATACTTCGGACCCCCGGTGGATCATTCGTGACGGTCTTCTTTTTCACAATGAACACATTTACGTACCGGATGCCACGGAGCTCCGACTCCGTGTACTCCTCGACAAACACGATCACCAGCTTGCTGGTCACTGGGGACAGAACAAGATGCTCGCACTAGTCCAACAAGAGTACGTCTGGCCCGGACTCTGAGCCTTTGTTAAGGATTATGTCCAATCATGTGTTTCTTGTAAACATGTCCCTTTGGCAACTCCCGGTCCCCTAGCAACCTTGGGATTCTATTTCCATGGATTTCATCAAACAGTTACCCATGTCCGATGGTTATACGAGCATCCTAGTCATTGTTGACCGCCTTTCAAAGATGGGACTATTCATCCCTACTCACGGTAAAATTACATCGTCCGAATTAACCCATTTATTCATCCTTCACGTTTTCTACAAGCATGGAGTTCCGAGTCATGTCACCTCTGATCGGGGCTCTGAATTTGTCTCTCATTTTTTCTGTTCCCTGGGCGAAGCACTCAATATGCATCTCCACTTCACCGCCGGTTATCATCCATCTGCCGATGGACAGACTGAGCGTGTAAACCAAACTCTGGAACGATACATTCGGATGTACTGCTATTACCAGCAGAACAACTGGGCTCCACTTCTTCCCCTTGGCGAGTTTGCATACAACAACACTCCTAATGACACTACGGGAGTTTCTCTGTTCTTTGCCAATAAGGGCTATCATCCTTCGGTCACTGTCTACCCCAAGCACGACCTCACATCCGCTCGGGCCCAAGAATTCGTTACGGATTTAGATGCCCTTCACCAGGAACTCCAAATGCAGATGGCAGCTGCCTAGAAGCACTACCAAGGACCTGCTGATAAGCGGAGGTCTCTGGACCCCAAAATTTCCATCCGTGATGAAGTCTACATTAACGCTGCTGGATTCCGAACAGTCCGATCTGGACATGTGTTCTCCGAACGATACTATGGTCCTTACAAAGTTATTGCTTAACCCAGACCTGCTTCCTTCACTCTTAAACTTCCCCATTATATGCATCGCATTCATCCCGTTTTTCATATTTCTCAACTCAAGCTCGGACATCTGAACACCATCCCTGGGTGCGTCCAGCCTCCACCACCTCCAATCAAAATTGATGGAGAGCTGGAGTACGAAGTCACAGAAATTCTATCAAGTAAACTTGATCGGCGCTGTCGGCCTCCGCTCATGTACCTCATTCGTTGGGATGGCTATGCCGGAACTTTAGAGGAGACTTCATGGGTGAGAGCTGATGAACTTGACCACGCAGCTGAACTTGTTGAAGAATTTCATGCCAAGTACCCAGAGTTACCTGGCCCACTATAATTCCGCACTCCAAAGGACTCCGACTCAAACTTATTGTCTTGAACTCAACCCCAGTTTTTTTTTTCAGTACCACACTTAAAGCACGAGAGGAAAAGCAAAATAATAATAATAATAATAATAATTACAAGTTCAAATTATTATAGTACATTTTTGGGCCGCCCTCGGCTTCCGACTCACTCCCCGACCCAGACCCCTGACCTACTCCTTCGCACCTCCCTCCTCCTCGGCCCCTGGCGCCTTCTCCCTTTCCTTCAAGCTCTGCAGGACAAAACCTGCGAGCTCTGACACTGCATTCACCTGCAACTTGGCATACCACTCCATCTTTCTGTTGTGCCAGGACTGTTCCTCGAACATGTGCCCGAGGAAGTCTGCGACGTCTCCGAGCTTGGCCCCGACGGAGCCGAGGTCTCCATTGGCGGCGGCGTCCAAGTGGGTGCACCGCACCTTGCAGTTCTGGCACTGCTTGCATGCCTGCCCCTTGCGGTTGGTGCTTCAGATGCACCGTGCACCATCCTTAGCACATGCTGCACACTATGAAAATCAAAAGTCAGTGAAAAATGTCGGAACTCTGACTGTTACACACTTTCCGTGGGAACTCGTCGCCCTCCGCAGCCTTGTCCTCCTTCCTCAGCTGCTTGCTTGGGCCGGCACCCTTGTCCCCACTGTCCTCGGGGGCAACGGCCTTCCACATCCCCGCCGCCTTGGCTTTTGCTGCCTTCCACGCAGCCTCCGCTTCCTCGGCCTTCTGCACAGCCTCCTCCTCTTTGGCTATGTGCGTGGCCTCCTCCTGCACAACCCTGCGCCTCTCCGCCTCTGCCGCCTCCCTCTTTGCCTTGCGCACCTCATCCCACGTGTCGTTGTCGCTCAATGGCGGGGTCAACAGACACGACATCGCGGTGCTGACCGGTGGTACCTGGGACATGGTACGGGGGGCCATGCTTTGCAAAGGAGTTGTTTTTCGGAGATGGTGGGGGTACGAGTTCAAGATGAAAAAATCCCCATCACAATGGCAGGCTGGCTTATATACCAGGGAATCTCGGCATCCGGGGCGGATATCCGTAGCACAACTTTGGTATGGGCATCTGGCAATGGTTTCCGTTTTGGGAGCCTCTAGGGATCAGTGCTAAGAGGGGGATACTGTCACAATCCATTCTATTGGGTTCCATCGGACTTACTAATCGTCAACTTCAACTCTGTCATTGGCTCTTATTATCATGAACACTCTTCCACATGCTCTTCAACAATTATGCGCACACATGATTCTTCATGTGATCATGGAGGTCTCAGACCTCCGGCTCCTTGACAATTACTTTATTGTTCTTGCTAAATTCTTCATCTCCATACATACTATAATTAGTTTATTGTTTTAATTGTTTCGCACGGAAATATCTTGGACTCCGAAATTAGTATATATATTGCCATGTACATATGTTTATCTCAGTTTGAATATTGACTAAGATTGTGCCCTATCTCTGTCTCACTCTCAATCTGTCACTTCTCGAAATTGGGCCTTGGGTATAGGGAAAGGCGCAGTGCATGAGCTGAAGCCAAGCCCGCTCCATTTGTCGGCACCTGCCTCGGACCTCCGTTCGGACTCCGTCCGGACTTCGCACCTATCTACGAAGTTTTATCACAAGAGAGTCCCGTCCGTATTGCTCTCTTCATCTCTTCATCTTGATAGAACGTTCTGGATTTCTGTCAGCCTCTGAGAGTAACCGACTCTTGACAATTGCATCTGAAACTTGCTTGCTTGGGAGTGCTGGAATATGGTAGAATGGACCCAAGGTTTGCCCCTAGGAGGCTACGAACATTTGCCGCCAAAAGCAGAAGGCTTCTATATTAGTAATATTACTCAAGGCACTGAGGAGCCTGGGACCTTTTAGGTAGGTTTCGGTACTACAAAAGAACCCCCCTAAGAAATTAACATGACCAATGGAAATCATAGTCATCCTCGCAATGCGGGTTATACTCTGTGGGACCACTGAGCGATGATAAAATGGATCCTTATGCACACCTTTGGCACTGCAATTTCAACTTCCATGGTGTTCTCAGTCCTCACTGCATGCCAGCTTCAATGTATCCAAACATTTTCCTTTGCATGGTCAAACTTGTTTAATTCATTTACTCTAGCAATTGTGGAGTACAGTCCACTCATTCATACATGCATTTTTTCATGGAAGCCTTGGGCATTACCAGTTGTTCTGGGCACTTGGGTATGGGCTTTCAGATGTGAAACCCTTGTTCCTCACCTCCATCGACACAATTCTAGGTCCTCTTTGATTTCTTTGTAATCATCATGACAATATTCAATGCCTTGGACCGTCCACACCAGAGACAAGTGGAGGTGATGACGTCCCTCCTGCACGATGTGGCAAGAATGTTTGTGGTAAGTAGTGCTCACATATGATGCCCAACTACGAAGTAACTGTTCCCCAGTGTCTTTTTCGCATGTCCCGTAATTATGTCACTCACGGCCAGCTATCCTGACCTTGCCGATTACTAGTGTTACGTCTTGTGAATCTAATTGTGGCTATCATCGGTAATGTATGCAATACCTCAGCACTTCCATCAATTTTATCTATTACTTAATTACAGCCTACCGACTGTTTTTGTCGCACTCATGTCAGTCTTCCTTGCTACACACATCTCTATGTTTGTTGTTCCCACTGAATGATACATTCCATAGGGTGCTCTGGGGGATGTGTAGTATTGTTACCTTGCGCATTCAATTGTGCGTTGAAGAGCTGCGGTTCATTCAACACCCAATGTTGCTTGACGAAATTGTGCCAAACAAGTTCCGTCTGCAGATCTGTCTCGAGGGTTGGTCCCACACATGAATCTGTATGTGTTTTAGTTGCGCTTTTGAGAGCCAGATTATCAGACTCCTTGCTTTGATGAACACATCCATAGGGAATGGATTCTGATCGCTATGATAAATACATCAATTGGAAAGATTTTGTAACAAGGGTAGTGGTCATGAAAACCAGAGATATGCATTGCATGTATGGAATCAAACGAAGCTGCCATCAGCCAAGGGGTACTGAGCTTTGTTCTTTTCGCATGGGCCCTCAGCAGTGACATCATTATCCTGCAAGCCATCCATTGATTCTGCATCACCAGATGTCACAGGATTCCCAGCAAAATGCAGGCTACTAAGCACAGTCTGGTTTTGGCTTGCAGAGTTGGCGATGTGGATAGAATGTGATGGTGTCAGTCCTGTTACGATGTCATTGTCCAAGAAGGTTGTCTCGCCCAATGACTTCTTCATGCTTATCAGCAGCAGCACAATGGGGGTGTATGCATCCTGTAAATAATCAGCTATAGTTGAAGGACATAGAGTAGGGTGTATAGCAATTTGTACCATCACAGGAGTATAGATATCTCCCAGGGTACCTTTGGGAAAGCAAATAACCAAGGAAACCAACACCGTGAGCTGAAAGATACTGTGAGCTCAATAACCCAGATCACAGCTTATGTCATTGCTCACAGAGACACAGTAAAAGACCCCAGATTCTGCCAGCAATATTAATATATGCTCGCCTTTGGTACTTTTCTTGAATGTAGCATGGATTTTTTGTCGATGACGCCTGGCGTCGTTGTTAGAATTTGGAATTTAATTCAGAGCGTAAATGTATACGAACCATGCAGTAGCAGCAATGACAGCTGTAGCAGATATGTTGGAGATCAACAACATTCCTAAACTGGACATTTATAGAATATTGATTCCTTCAGTGAAGGACTGATCACCGAGCCTGGAATGGATAGAAGAGAATGTTCTGAATGAAATTGTGGAAGTAACCGAGACTGGTTTTCATGATTATCAGAGGGCACAGTGACGATAAGGGAGGTGTACACACGAGCAGTGAGCATCAGGAGAACCAAGGGGATATACAAATATTTTTGGTAGTCTCGAGAGCAGATGATCCATGCTCTCCACACGACTACTCCATCGCTAAGAACATACTGCAAGGATCAAGGTCAGATAATTGTTGCAGATAAGATAGAGCACAAACGAATGTTTACAAGCACCACTGCATTGAATAGATTGTACCATTTAGTTATGGGAGTAAGATTTGGAGCTACTGGATTGTTGAGGTAGACATGCATCCAATCTATGACATCTGCAATGGAATAAGCCCAAAAGGTGACGGAGAGGATATACATGAATATTGTAATGATGAACAGAGGCTTGTTATTATTGGTCTTCAATCCCTGTCTCCTACCGCAGTCAGCCTGTGAAGATATATGAAGGCGACATAAGAATCTTACAGTAGCATCCGAGTCGAAAGGAATATAATAACGGTGTGGGCCCCTTGGAAAAGATGAGTGGTATGCACGACCGGATATACATGGGGCACTGAGCAAAAAAAAGTCTGAACAAGGAGGCCGAACACAAAGTACATTACGTCTCTCCCATTGGTGTAAGTGAGCTGTGCATTTGGCTCCAAAGAAGATGACATGGCTGAAAGCAAGAGTAGAAAGAGAAGCTGAAGGCCCTAGGTCACAGAGGGGGTATTATATATAAGAAGGCTGAGAGCGCCAAAACGATAGTAGCACAAAAACGGGGTCTTGACTCGGACAGAAAAGAAAAAGAGGACTCCACTTTGAGGTTTAAGAATTGCTTTGAAGCTGTAGATGAATCATGAGCATGAATTGGCGCGATCAGCAGCACATCTAGCCTGAGCTCTGTCACAGAAATGACAGTGGTAATTGGCCATGATTAGATTCCAGTTCAATGCTACACTTACTGCTAGAGCCCATAGCTACTTACTGAGGCAGCGGCGGCAGGTGAGCTCTTTCATGTTCAGTTTCAAGTTTGACAGTCAATTTAAAAAGATACTACTTGAACACATAGTGAAGCATTTGAGGAGCCTTGACAGACAAAACCCTTGTTTGTGTTCTGATACAGCATATTTAACAAAGATCTTGCAAGAAATCTCAACAAATAGAAAGAAACAGTGCATTTCATTCTTAATTGAGAGATCTTTCAAGATCTTTGAATAACTTGCAAGATGTAAGATATTTACATTGTTTTACTGTTTTTTCTTGCACAAGATCTTTGGGCAACCTATCTGATATCTTTCAAAATCTTGACCTATCTCAAGCATCAAAAAATGCACAAAAAAAACCAAATGGTGGCACAAGTCTCTGCATCTTTCAAGATATCTAGACTTCTCAATTTCAGGATTTATGCTGCCAGGTAGTGCCAATCTACACATGGAATTTGTTGACCCTGGCCAGCGGCCACCTGTGCACCATGTGCCAATCTGCATGGACTCCCCCTTGGCACCTTTCATCCATGATTCTCCCCTGGTTTCCCCCTTGGCACGTACACAAACTTTAGACAATTGAGAGACTGCCTCTGTCTGCCTCCCCCACTCCCATGTCTGAGCCACTCCAGAATCTCTGTGTCGCATACCAGATCTTGGAGCGCAATGTTATCTGATCTCTCAGGACACAATGTGGGGATGCTGCTCAACTTTCCATTCAAGTTACAGAGGCACTGCAGTTTTTACAGGCTACGGAGCAGGTCAATGCTGCACTCTTGTGCAGTCGAGTTTTAACTGATACAAACTTAGCATCGAGTTGTATTTCCCCCCAGTATCACTGCTATGGTTGCTTTACTTGATGAGGCCTGCCATCTGTCTTCTGATCCCCTGATGGTCCCAGTCTGGTGATCTCTTGTCGTACCCCCACTGGTGGGCAACCTCAGGTAGAGATTGACCACTACTTTCTCTCCCAGGCCCTTGACCTTCAGGGGACGACACACCTGAGCAGTGTCCTCAATTGTTCTGCTCAGACCGTTCACTGTCGAGCTCTGGAATACGGTCTCGCTCAGCGCAGACACCCTGTTTATACAGACACTCCACAGCCAGACAATACTGTGGCTCGGTCATACACATCTACCTCCCATCTCATCTCCACACTGACTGACACTGAACTTAACACTCTCCTCACATCAATTCTGGAGGTTTTCCCAGACTTTGGCCGCCGCATGCTCAGCGGCAGACTCAAGACTGCTGGTCACCATGTCCTACGTGCCTGAATTGCTGCTTCGTATCTTCACATCCATAGATCTCCAGACAGCTTTGGCACCTGTTTTATCTATTGCAGGCCTTACAAGGTCGCTGGCACCAACTCATTGTGGCATCACGATGGGCAGCATGGTGACTACTCATTTGTTTATAATCAGTGGTTCACCTCACATTTCAGGTCTTATCCGCTTCAAGATTGTCATCCACTGCTTCATCGATGGCAAATCTCATTTTGTCACTGGTATACGTGTGAGCAATAATAACTGTGCAACAACTGTGCTTGACCTCTTTCACGATGCTGTGACAACTCATGGATTTCCAAGTTGTGTTTGAGGTGATCATGGCACCGAAAACATCCTCATCACTGCCTACATGGAGGATGAGCGAGGTGTCTTACGTGGCTCTTAAATATGGGGTTGGTATGTGTTTGCTTTCACTGTTTTTATATCTTCTGACTAGATTTTTCGTTTCCAGCAGTGTACACAATACTGGCATCGAACGACTTTGGTATAATGTCACTCATGGGTTTGGCTAGGAAGAAGTTTTTCACCGATCTTGAAGTCCATCATGGCCTCAATCCCTGACTGACTGCTCACATCTGGCTTCTTTATCATCTCTTCCTTCATCAATGCCGATGCCCAGGAATGGGCAGAGGCATGGAATTCCCACCTTCTTCAGATCCGTGGGGAGTGAAGCCGATCTCCTCATGACATGTTCCTGTTCAGCATGTTCCAAGATGACCCACAAGGAATAGAGTATCGCACTCAGGCTGTAGATGAAGATTTAGAAGATCCGAGTATATACAGCATTGATTTGGATGTAGCTGATGACTCTACGCTCATGAACCATCTCCTGCACCAGAATCCACAGGAGTGGGAAGAGCGCAATCCCTTTGCACCAAGGCTGGACACATTGTCTGATGTTCCCTGCGAGCCACTCAATTCACCATTCGCGGCTGAGCAGATTGCAATGGTTGATGTTGAGCTTGCTGCCCAAGTTGATGCGACATCCTGGAGCAAGCAGGTCCAACAGCTTGTGTGGAAGGAGGCGATGGAGATTTGTAACTGATTCTATGCATAATGTATTGGAGTATATCCGGGAACATCCTGGAATGCCATGGAACAATCTGACAGTATGTAGATGTATCTAGCATGTTCTATTTAATATGACTCCGTATGACTCACACATATTCCAGTAGCTATTTAAACCGATGTATTCTGTACTATGAAACTAACTACTTTTATCCTGAACTACAACCACTGTGTGATTAAGTCTCGAGCCACACTTACCCCGTGTCTCACCAACCATTCTATATAAACTGCGCCAATAGGTTATGGGCCCCGACCCGAACTTATAATCACACAGTTTATTATCGACACTCTATTCTCATTTGAATCCGCACCGACAATCTAGTAAACTCTGTAATACAGGGATACTGCACCGATCTACGCACATTCTATCTTAGACATGACCGAACATTCTTCTACTCGGATTGAGCTCCTCAATGAGGACAATTGGATGCCATGGAAGCGTCACATATCCGCGATACTCCGAGACAACGAACTTGAGGGTTATGTTGATGGCTCTGAGGTTTACCCGACGGTCGCTGACCCGACGAAGCCAACTGCAGACGAGAAGAAATTGATTTCAGAATGGATTAAGGCCGATGGAAAAGCACGAAGCAAAATTGAACTCGCTTTGGGAAATTCCCAGATGGTGCATATTGCGGGAGCGAAAACGGCAGCCCAGATGTGGGCACAACTTTGCACTGTCAAAGAAGCCAGAGGTCAGCTAGGTATCATGTCGTATCGACGGAGACTCTACCGGACGATTGCCGAAGAAGGCGCCGACATTTCAGCTCACATCACCGAGCTTCGCTCTATACAGGAGCAACTGAACATCATGAACTGCTTGGTATCCGACCAGGAGTTCCTCATTGCATTGATTACCTCTCTCCCAGAATCATGGGACCAATTCACGAGCTCATATTTAGCAGCCAACAACCGTGCGTTGACGACAACACCAGCAGCCGCTACCTCTTCAACAAGCGCCAGCAGTAATTCTGCCATTGTGAGTTCTCACGAGCTCATTGCCCTCATTCTTGAGGAGTATAGGCGGAGGAAGGATAAGGCCGGAGAATCTACGACGGGATCATCAGCACTGTTCGGAAGGAGTCATAGTACTCACCAGCACAGCAAGTCCTCGAACAACATCAATGATGGATGTTTCAATTGCGGAGCCGCGGGCCATATGATCAAGGATTGCTGGAGCAAGGGCGGCGGTCGAGAGGGCCAGCGCCCGAAGGACTACAGTGGTAAAGGTTCAAAGGGGAAATGGAAAGGTAAGAAGAAAGGAAATAATGCTAACCTAGGTACGCAACAAACTTCCGACTCGAACCAAGATTCAGCATTTATGGCTGTTCATTCCGACTCCGAGAAACCCCACTTCGATTCGCGTCTATCAAGAGACACGTGGCTAGCCGATTCCGGCTGTACGGTCCATGTCGCCAATAACCGGAATATATTTTCGGATTATACTCCGTTGGAGGGCGAAACCATCAAAGGACTTGGCGACAATGCAATTAAAGCCCACGGTCGTGGCACTGTTAAACTCGAGAGCTATATTAATGGCCAGAAGGAAACAGTTTCATTATTCAACACATTGTACGCACCAGCAGCCGCCAATAATCTGTTTTCGATTCCCCGCATAGATGATGCCGGAGGAGCAGCCACATTTCAACATGGCAAAACGAAAATTCACAATAGGTCTGGGAGGCTTGTCTTGCAAGGTAAGAAGAAGTTCCGACTGTACTGGCTTGATACACAAGCAGTTGTTGTTAGGAACCGAGCCAACATTGGAGATTCTGAGGATGCTAACCCCAACAGCTGGACAGCATGGCATCGCCGTTACGGCCACGTATCTAATTCAACGTTACAGCTCCTCATCAAGAATCAGTCCGTAGAAGGACTCACCATCGATCCCGACACTAAACCCGAATCCGAGGTATGCGAAGCCTGCATTCAGGCCAAGATGCATCGCAAGCCATTCCCGCATAAAGCCCTTCACCGATCGCAGAATCCAGGAGAAGGCATCCACAGTGACCTATGGGGTCCTGCACGTACACGGTCAACCGAAGGAAATTATTATTATATTTCTTTTACCGATGATGCTAGCCGCAGGATGACAGTTCTATTTTTGAGGACTAAAGACCAGGCTAAGACAAAAGTCATGGAGCACATCGGATGGCTGGAACGGCAGCACAGTTTTAAACCAAAGTGGATCCGTGTCGATGAGGGAACCGAATACCTGAATGAGAAGCTCAAATCAGCACTCGCAGCAAAGGGTATAGAAATTCATCAGACGGCACCTTATTCCCAGTCCCAGAACGGAGTTTCTGAGAGACTAAATTGGACGCTCGTTGAGCTAGCGAGAGCGATGTTAGCGGAGAAGAATTTACCTAAGAGTCTGTGGGAATTCGCCGTAACTCATGCCGCATATGTCCGAAATCGATCGCCGACGAAAGCTCTGCCCGAGGGTATAACACCACATGAGGCATTCACGAAGGAGAAGCCCAATGTATCTCACTTCCAGGAGTTTGGAGCACCCGTATGGATTTTTCGTGAAGACGTCAAGAAATTATCAAAGTTGGACGACAGGGCAATTAAACATACATTTTGTGGCCATCTGGACGGCCCAAACGCAGTACGGTACTACGACACAAACACTCATCGCGTTAAAATCTCCCGTAACTTCCAGTTCACCGATCCCTCTATTGAATTCAACGAAATTCCAGCTTATGTTCCATCCGAGGGGGAGAACAACGGGAATGCGAATGGCACATCAGCGAAACCAGCGCATCAGCCAACAACTCCGCAGAATACGACGCAGAACATACCTATTCCATCATCCGCACCACCACCGTCCACGCCACCGCCGGCACTACTGCTGAAGAGCGAAAGCACGGCACACCCCAAGCCATCATCATCGGCACCGTCCACCCCTCGTCTCGCAACGGAATATATTCCTAAAGCAAATCAGCTTAATCCAACCCCACTCCGCAGATTAACACGCACCGTCACAGATCATAATTACCTCAAACTCGGAAACCCCGCTGCACGAAGACCGAAAGCAAGCCGTCCTAATCGAGATTCAGAACCCGAACCTGAAGCTGTCGAAGATGAGGAGGAAAACCCGATCGCAAATTTCGCGTACAAGGCAACACTCGGAGATCTTGACCCGGATAAGCCCGACATTCCCAAGAGCATCGAAGAGGCAAAATCATCGCCCCAATGGCCGCAGTGGGAAGAGGCAGTCAATGCCGAGCTCAGCAACTTGAGCACAATGGGTACCTGGAATCTTGAGGACTGTCCACCGGAGAGGAAACCAGTTGGATGTCGATGGGTATTTGACCTAAAGACAGATCAGCAAGGGAACATTGTCCGCTATAAAGCGAGACTTGTGGCGAAAGGCTACTCACAAGTTCCCGGTATCGATTATTTCGATACTTTCTCCCCCGTTGTGCGTCTTGAATCGCTCCGAGCACTCCTAGCAATCGCAGCTGTTAAAGACCTCGAAATGAAGCAGTTAGATGTCAAAGGAGCTTACCTGAATGGAGACTTGCAAGAAGAAGTCTTTATGGACCAACCTCCAGGTTTTGACGACGGTTCCGGCCGCAAATGCCGTCTTAAGAAGACACTGTACGGACTGAAACAGTCAGGTAGGGAATGGAACCGAAAATTGCATGGAATACTCACCAAGCATGGTTTCGAACGGATAGAAGTTGACCACGGTGTCTATGTGCGCCGCATCGATGATCAGTTCGTGATTATCACGGTCTGGGTCGATGACTTACTGCTATTCAGCAACAATCCCACCATGCTATCAGCCACAGAAACCACGTTGAAACAAGAAGTCGAAATTAACGACCTTGGAGAACCACAGAAACTCATTGGTATTGAGATTTACCGTGACCGCGCAGCAAAGACCATCCAGATATCCCAAGAGCATTATATTGAGGGAATCTTGAAGCGTTTTGGATACGAGCAAATGTCCACAGTGAAGACCCCGATGGATCCCAACGTCGTCCTCGAGAAGAACCAGGCCGAAGGACAGACTACCGACGAGAAAGGCCGAAGTTTTGCAGAGCACATGGGCTCATTAATTTGGCCAGCCACTATCAGTCGTCCAGATATTGCATTTGCAGTCGCCAGAATCGGTTCGTACACGAGCAACCCGAGTGCGACACACTGGACAGCAATGAAGAGGATATTTCGCTACCTAAAGGCAACGCGTCAGCATCGGATCACTTTCGGAGGACTAAACTGGGACTCTGATCCGAAATCTACATTCAACCACTATGGCGCGTACAGCGACGCCGACTTCGCATCGAACCCAGATGACAGTAAATCAGTCTCTGGCTACGTTTACCTTCTAGCTGGCGGCCCAATTGCTTGGCACTCGAAGAAACAACCAACAGTTGCACTCAGCACCACCGAAGCGGAATATTCAGCTCTTGCAGCTGCCACCCGAGCCGCAATTTGGCTACGATATTTATTTGAAGCATTACCCTTCAGCTTCCCAGCAGACCCGACATTGATCTATTCAGACAACCAGTCCGCAATATCAATTGCTCACGATCCACAACACCACGCGAGATCAAAACATTTCCGCATCGAGAACCACTTCATTCGGGAATGTATCGACAATGGTATAATCAATGTTGAGTATTGTCCAACTAACGAAATGATTGCAGACATTCTGACGAAGTCATTACCTCGCATAAAGAATGATCAGTTCAGTTCGGACATGGGGATACTGCCAGCTTGAGGGGGAGTATTGGAGTATATCCGGGAACATCCTGGAATGCCATGGAACAATCTGACAGTATGTAGATGTATCTAGCATGTTCTATTTAATATGACTCCGTATGACTCACACATATTCCAGTAGCTATTTAAACCGATGTATTCTGTACTATGAAACTAACTACTTTTATCCTGAACTACAACCACTGTGTGATTAAGTCTCGAGCCACGCTTACCCCGTGTCTCACCAACCATTCTATATAAACTGCGCCAATATAATGTGATACGAGAAATGTATAAATAATCACTAAGTAATACATCACATGGAAAAGAAAGGCTCCATCGCTGGGGTGAAATACGGCTTTCTGGTTGCACCAACTCCAAGAATACCAAGAGCATCAAACACCCCTTGATAATATACTGCCACCATCGAAACTTCCAGCATGCGCAGCTTCCCATTGGAAAGCTGCTTGCAAAAAGCTTTGGTCTGCCTCTCGCCCAAACTGACAATAAGTTTGTCAAACCCATTTTCAGCAAGAAACCAGGTCATCTGTGCTGTGCAGGGCCATTCTTTTACCACCTCTAGTAAACACGAGAGCCAGTGACACCTGGCCACATCATCCAGGTCCTTCTCCCAAGGTGGCTGCTGATTTTGGAGGTTCCAGTCAAACTTATGGAATAGTTCAGAACACCGGACCCAGCGAATGGTATGCTGCTGTGCATCTTTCAGACTGTGTGCATATAGGATTTCATTGGCACGATCCAGCTGAAGTTGAGCATGACAGGCCTTTATACCATCATCTCCAAAATGCTCTGGTTCGAGTTGTGCTGTCAAACTAGTTGTCATCACTGGTGAGATATCAGTCTTCCACACATCCTCTGCTTCATCACCAAAGATGAGTAGACCACCATGACACCAGAACCTTCGCAAAGTGAAGGGAACAGGATCTAGCTCCTTTGGATGTCTCAGCTTCTAGTAGTAACCGTCAATGATCTCTCTCCATTTCTGTGTTGTCAAGCCCCAAGAAATTGGATCTCCATCATCATGGTGTACATGGGACAGCCATGGGCGATGAATGCAAAGAACGACTCCTTAGATCTCAATTCCTGGCAGTAAATAATTCCTGGAGGCAGCATGAATGGATCATCAGGATTTGAATGCTCCCCCATATGTAGATGGAGCGCCCAGAGACCATTAGCCCCTGTCTCAAGTGTCTCAGCATGCATATTAAAATGACAGAGGTAAGGGACACAGGCAGTGAGCACCTGTGCACCAAGGTGCACTTGCCACATCTAAATCTGGGTAGCATTGACAATGTCCTTGCCACGCTCAAGTGGACGAACATCCTCATGTCGGAGAACCAGATACTGTGGGATGACATGGAGAAGAGGGCGAAAGGTAACCAACTCCAAGGCAATGGGCAATGACGTCAAAGCCTCAGGAATGGGAGTGGCTACAGGTGGGGTGGTGATAACCTGCATGGATTCTGTCAAGACTTCTTATTTAAAAGATTGAAATGATAGACCTACCAGAGGCATCAACTCATCCAGTGATCTTGGCGTTGACAGACATGGTGATTAGTCACAGAACCCTCAAATTCATTAAAGCAATTCATGATAGCCGCAAAGAAAAAAGAGGAATAGGGCTTACAAATGTTGGAGATGACCTCTGCCGAACAAGCGACGTGGAAGCCACAGGAGGAGGAGTAGCAATCCTTGAGTGCTACAACAAAAATATGCGTGAGGGAACTATCATGCTGAAAGAAAGAAATTCAGTGTTGGCAGAAGGACATAGATCACTGTGGCACTCAGGATCAAATTCAAACAAGTTGCCAGCAAGGAGAGGGCCATATAGTGCACGAATACTGAACAAGGGTGGATGAGGTGACAGCCATCGTCACAAAGAATCTGCGAGTTGAACTCCATGCAGTCAATGGGTCCACCAATGTTTCCATACCAAGGTGCTGTACACAGTGTATAAGGATATACAGACAAAAAAAGAAAGTGTGAGCATACCAATGGAGATAAGGACTCTGTCAGCACTTGTGGTAGGATCTGGATTCTTGTGCTTTTTGTTCAGTTTCCAGAATTCTTTAATCCAACATGGTGGTGTTGATAGTAGGGTGTGAATTGAAAGTGATCATGTCAGCACAACGGGTTGGTTGGAAAATAGCCCAAAGCTGTTTGTGGAGCTAAGACGAGACATGAGGAGACAGTACATTGGGACTTGGAGGTAAGGATAGATGATTATGTCCCAAAGCACAGACAATGGCAGAGGTAAAGTCTGTGGGAGACATGATGCCAGATGCAGGTACTTTCAATGTGAAGAGAAACCCATGCTGTTGGAAGTGGTTACAATAATTGAGCATGTGCTCATTTTGAGTCCACAGTTTTCTGGTGCCATACCCAGCAGGCTCATATGGACCAGGAATCTATTGGACAATGGTCAACAAGTGCAAGAGCCAAAGCAGGAGGTAAATAACTGACGACCAGAGGGTATACAGCCACAGCGATGGTAATATCCAGACTGAAGGGAGAATCAGAAGAAGGATCTGGATGTTGTGGACCTCGTCAGGATGCTGCTGCTGTTGTCGAAGATGAGGTAGACAATGATGATACCTGATGCTGTGGAAGGGTCCAGAGGGCGCTGCTGATGCGCCGAGTGCCAACACTCCCTGGAATAACAGCGGTTGCAAAGACGGCCTGGAACACAGTGATCGGTGAGGCAGGGGCAGACAATGCAAGTGGGGCAGGGGCAGGAATAGTGGCTGGGACTGAAGATGTAGCGGTACTACTAGAACATCAAAATATTAGCAGAGGAATTGAGTGAGCACAAGAGGCTGACATACATAGATGTTGGTACTGGGTCCACAATGGGATCATGACTCATCCACTGGGCAAGGCAGATACAGGTCGTAAAAAATGACCACCAAAGCTGATCCTGTTGGAAATAATGAGTAACAAGTCCTGACAATACGATTTTGCACTTACAGAATAGAAGCCACCACACTGGGTAGTAGGACAACTGCTACGCTGATAATGAAAGTTGATGTGGGCTGTATCCTGGAAGGGGGCTGCCTCATAACAGAACCAAGGACGCATGCAGACCACACAAGTTTCAGACGATGTTACAGGAATCTAGGGACAGGTTGTATGTCTTATGCAGAGATGTGCAACAAATCAAAGAGCTTACAAGATGCAGGATGGTGGCTTGTGTGCGAGGATCAATGTCAGAGGCAACAAAGGCAGCACATCAACGTGAAAGAGGGCACTGGAGACAGGAGTACCGAGGCTGGAGAGACATCGGTGAGAGACAGAAAAAAGAAAGAAAAACAAGAGGGAGTAGAGAGAAGAGCAGAAAGAAGGTAAAGCTTGCCATTGGGGGCAGACTCAAAGTGTTTAATTTATTCAGGAACTTGAATGACCCAACCCAATTTCACGACTCAGTCCTGCCAAGAATCAGAAGATGGCTCAGACCTGTGGTAGCCAACCGTCAATGTGGTAACTGCACAAGTACGGGATGCATATGCCATAACAACCAGTGTTCTAAGAATAAAAATGCAGCCCCTATGTGTAGTAACTGACAATTACTATGGCAATTGCCCAAATACAACGTGAATACGCTGTAATGTTGGACCTTCCAAGAACCCAATGATGCATAGCCGAGCATTATTGTCGCAATTGCACAAGTTCGGGATGTGTACACCGTGATGGTGGCACACTCCAGCATGGCCAAGCATTGTTCTTGAGGATGCCCAAGGCCAAAGGCTCTCGTCACGACGTCTGCCACATAGAATGCCAAGAGCAATAGATAGAGCGAAGAGACAATGAAATAGGCTGGAAATATTTCTTGCATGAGATCTTGGAAGATATTGAAGAATAATAGAGGAGGAAGCATGCTGCATCGATATTCCAAATTCTTGGAAGATTTACAAAGATATTGCAAGACAGGCTGCTCCCACAGGATCTTGCAAGATGTTGAGCATTTCAGTCGTCAAAAGTGCTGTGTCTTCAAAGATCTTGCAAGAAGTCATGAACATTGGAGTATCTTGCAAGATCTTTCAAGATCTTTCAAGATCTCGCAATATCCATGAAAGTAAACAACCACATATATCCAAAAAAGCTTTTGTCCAGTAAGAGCCTTCATAGAAGTGACGCTGCCAGTGCAGGTCATTCAATTCGTACACCAGCAAAACTTGCCAGATTTAGAGATCATGATGAGAGTTGTTCAAGTTGTTTGTGGCACCAGTTTGTCCTCGAACTTGAAAGGCTTGAACCCTGGCCCAAGGCCAGGCATTTGTTTTGAACTCTCTTGGAGTCCAAAAAAAACCCTGCCAAGCACAAAGTCTTTGACACCGGGGAAGATCATCTTGCTGGTGTCATGTCCCATGCCTTTCGGATGCTGCCGGCATCTGTTTATCAACACTTCACCAAGTTCCTCGGACTTCCGGTGGAGTTCCATTCATGAAAACTCCACTCATCCAATTGGTTCTTATTGTTCTGTGCGCCCTTGTTGTTTTCTTTATGCTTCTTTCCTATTATGTGATCATATGACGTGTCACATGCACACGGAGGTCTCGGACCTCCGGGTCTTTGACAATTGCTTTATTGTTCTTGCTAAATTCCTATCCCCGTACATATTACAATTGGCTTATTGTTTTAATTTTCTTTGCTCGGAAATATCTCGGACTCCGAAATTAGTATATATATCACCATGTATTTACACTTAGTTCAGTTTGAATATCGACTAAGATTGTGCCCTATCTCTGTCTCATTCTCAAATCTGTCACTTCTCGCAATCGGGCCTCGGTCGTAGGGAAAGGCGCAGTGCATGAGCTGACGCCAAGCCTGCTCCATTTATCGGCACCTGCCTCAGACCTCCGATCGGACTCCGTCCAGACTTCATATCTATCAACGAAGTTTTATTGCGAGACAGTCCCCAGTCGTATTGCTCACTTCGCAACTTCATCTTAATAGAACGTCCTGGACTTCCGTCGGCCTCCGAGAGTATCCGACTCTTGACAGCTGGCTCCACTCCATCCTCTTGTTACTATGAACCTCTGGGAGTTATTTCCTGACCTTTTTCTTCTATTACACAAAGAGATCTCCAGTTCAGTGCTAGCGTGCCAGTCAGAGCCAGCCCATGGTCGTACATGATCTACTATCTACTACAGCTATCGGATGTGAATTCCATAACTCCGAGTCGGGTCTGGAATGTAGGAATTCTGGGTCACGTGGGCGAGCTTGACGCGAGTCGTTGCTGATGGGGTCGTCAGGGTTTGAACCTTATTGTATATTTGATGGACACTGACATAGTGTACATCATGCGTTTTTTAACAGGTCCCCTGATCCTGTTTCGGTAACCCAGACGTTCGGTGTGATCCGAAATAATTGATGGTGAAATGATGGGCAGAGATCACACCAGTATGGAAACAGGGACGGACCAGGTCCCATTTCTCGGTGCTATCAGCACCAAGTGCTGATGGCATCTCGGCACAGTGCATAAGACCCCTGGGACACCTCTTGTGTCAATATGATGACGTAGTGCCACCCACGCTACGCTGTGGTCCAACTTGCGGTGCCATCCATCCTCGACTCCAGCCGCTGTCTGTCTGCCCGTGCACTCCTTCAGCTCGCGCTATCGCCCCGCTTTCTCCGTGCCCGACTGTGCTTGCACCCGAGCTCGACTGGGCAGTCACACCCAACTCCGACGTGCGCGCCTGGCGTGATCAGCCCACACTCCTCCATCTGCCGAAATCGCGCTCCATCTTGCATGTCTGAATCTGCAGACGACAACAAGACTCATCTGATGCTATTGCCAGTGCACTCCACCAACTTCGCCCGCACATCACCCCAGCTCCCACTCCGACCCCCGCTCGCTCGCCCGTCTTGCGTCATTCGGCGGTGATCACCGGTCCGCGCCGACTCGACGATCTGGACCTCCGAGCTGAACTCCGAGGCCGTGTTATGCCGTGCTTCGAAGCATTGACCGGGGCCTTGCGCGGCGCCTTCACGCGGCCCACGTTGACGCGCACGGCAGTGGCGAGACTGGGGTGCTCGTCGGCTACTTCGACCTCGCCGTGCAGCGACGAGCGTGTCGACGCTCATGGCGGGGGTCCTCCTCAGCATTCCTCCCCTTCACTGATGGGCGGCGTGCTGTGCAGCTTGGATGAGGCCTCTGTCGGCGCGACCGAGGGGAGAGGATGCTCAGCGTGAACTCGGCGGGCGTGGAATCCACACCTCTTGCTCGTGCACACCGCCAACCCCGCGCTGCAGATGACGGACCGACGTGCGCGTCGTGATTGACCTCGGCGTCGTGCGGGCCGTCATCCAGACGGGTACGCGGACCTGCCTGTGCTGAACTGGCGCCAGACGTGCGCGTGCTACGTGCAGCACCAGCGAGCGGGTTGAACGTGAATGACGGGCGATGGTGCTCAGTTCATAGCACGAGGAGTGCGCGATGGAGACATGACACGCTCTCTGCCATGACGGTGGGGCTCAGGATGTCGAGCCTGGAGAAGCGCATCTGCAGCGTGGTGATGCCTTGCATGCGCTGCTTCGGGGACCACGTGAATGTGCTGCCCCCCACCCCAACCTGCGTCTTTCTGCATGCTGGCTCACCCTCACAGGGCTCACCGGACATCCCGCCTAGCTCCAAAATCCCGAGCAGTTCATCAACAGCTTCGTGGGCACTGCGGCCGTACAGCGAGCTCTCCACTGGGCCGAGTTGATGGTGTCGTGGGTGGTGTCATGGTCGTCGTACTTGCAAGGGAAAGCGCTGCGCCGAGACAGCGAGCATCGTACTCAGGCTCTCCACTTGGAGAGTCTCCGTCATGCTCGTTTCTTGAGCCTGCGGTGGCAATAGATGACAGCATTTGACCACTGAACGGGCACTTGGGAGCAGCAGATGAGGGTACATCATCAGATACAGTGGTACATGAATTAGGAACGTCTCCTTCTTTTTCGAATCCCCAGAAGTTCCGTTGCACTTCGACGCTCCGCTTGAGACAAGCGACTACTAGTGCGAATTGAACCTGGCAATGAAGGTGATTTTGCTGCCTCTGCAGCCTGTCTCCTCTCCCTTTTCCTCTTTCTAATCTCCCACTGTAATACCTCTTCTGATAGTGGACGTCCATTCAGTTTCTTCAGGAGTGCAGTCTTGACAGTAGCATGAAGTCGTCTGTCAGCTTCGAGAGCCAGTTTGGATGCCTTGCGCACACCCAAGCCCTTCCAGGTCCCGATTGCACCCCAGGCCTTCATATCGACCAATTGCTCATCGTGGGTCATACGGCTGTGCCAAAAGCAAGGGGCAACAACCCTGAAAATGTTGAGTACATGAGAACATGAGTCAAAGAGGACACAAACATTTTACGTCCTATCATAAAGACCCGTGCATGGCCACAGAAATCAAGTGGCCCGACTGTGAAATTCCGCTGTGTCGTCTTGATGTGCTGCATTGTCCTTGAACGGCGAACTGTATCTGAGTGCTCCTGAAAATCAGATCGTTCTTGCCGTAGCGGACATCTTCTGGGAGTGTGGTACTAAATGGGGCGCGGAGCAAGGTCCAGACGGACCCATCAACCGATTCATAAAGTCTGGTTGGACATCTGCCTTTCTTGCTATCGCGAACCAGAGTCTTGACTGCCATTGGGGTATACAGGTCCTCGTCAACACGACAGCAGATGCCGTTACATTTGTCATTATTTGTGGGAGGCGGTATGGAGGAAATTTGATCTGTAGGGCTTGTCTCAGCCCTCCAAAAATAACCAAAAAAAATCATGTACCAGACTCGAGATCTGACAGGTTTGTCAGATCTGATAGATCAGAGAATGTAGGCGATGGCGGACGAACTTCCACTTCAACTATAAGAGACTCGGTTAGGGCTAGAAATGTCTAGGGGAAACACTGCTCACATTGTTCGCCTTCTTCTTCCATATCCACATCAACAATTGGAAGATCATCAGTATCAGTATCAGTATCCAGCAGACCGTCAGTATCCAGCAGACCCGAATTGGCTTGAGAGGTGCTTTCAAGCATATCAGAATCAATTATGCTCAGGTGAGGTTTGGCAGTGAGGAGAAGTGAGGAAGATACTGAAGTTTCAGTGAAGGAACTCGTATGGGCTGCATGTTTAGCCATTTTTGCTCGGAAATATCGCACTATGGGATTTTCGAGGCCACCAAAGTGCTGGACAAGACAGGTGTGTTCCGAGTCGGTTAAAGTGACATATGGCTTGAAGGTTAGCCGCTGAATCTCAGTAAGATTGGATGGGAGGTTTTTGTGGAATGCTATCATGGCCGGTGTGGTGGCTTCCCGTGCAGTGGTCTCAAATATGACCTTCCATTCAGTGCCAGCAATCAATGGTCCAAGGTGTCCAAATAGCAGAAGAGTGTGGGTGATCTCACCCATGTCAAAGGTGGATGGAGCATGAGACATGTCAACAAGCTCAGGGGCAGGTATGTGCGGCGGTCGTTCATTTGCGTGATGAGCCTGAATATGGGTCAGCTCACTCAGGCGCTACATATGCATCAAGTTCTGTTCTGTTCTGCAAAATAGAGGAAGATTTACATTGTAGTGTTCAATCTGGACTTTGCGCCGTTGGCTGACATAAGTGACCAGCTGGCGATGCACAGCTAGTTTGCGTGTATATCTGTACAAGATTAAGGTGGTGTCTTTGAGGTCAAAGAGATACGATACAGGAGAACATCCTTCACGCTAGTGATGATCATAAAATGGCCAGGACCAAGCTTTGCGTTGATCTTTTTGCTGTGTGCCAAAAAGTCTCTGTTGCAAACGAGTCAGAAGGATAAAATAACAGTGAAACAAAGGAAACGAACGAGATGGTAAAATAATCTTCACGCAAGAACTCAAATGTGTATCCCATATGCATCCGATTTGCTCTGGGTCCTGCCGAGCTTCACCCCATCGAATCCAAATCTTGATGCCTACAAAGACTATCAGGGAGAGTATAATAGACTCATAACAAAGTGAAAAATTACCAGCCCTATGTATCAACTCGTCCAGGGAGTAACATCCATCTGCCCGAGTGGGGTGATTTCCTGATGCAGACAAGACATATGAAATGGTTTTATTGTCGAAGACAGGTTTGATGTCTTGCGCTTTAAGCCAATTGACACAGTAGTTGCACCAATTCACATAGTCAAGGATGGGATCTGACAACAAGTCAGTTTTTGAAGAGAGATGGAAAAATATGTACCTGGAACACGGAACGGTCTAACCAATGCCATATCCGCACGGGAGAACCAATACATCTGTTCATAAACAGGTGAGATCAAACAAGATAAATTAATGTTGACAGCTTATACATGACAGTTGTTGTCCTTGGAGAGCCAAGCAATGACATGGGTTTTGAACTGAATACCAAGAACGATCTTGTAACCACAATGCTGGATAATGAAGCTTCAATATATATAGAGCATTACATGAGGTTAATGACTCACCTGGGCTGGAACTCGGGTCACACCAATCCAATCCTCGAGTGTGAAAATTTGAGGAGAGCAATGAAGCAACGGCTCAACCTGGAATGTTAAATAATATTAGATCAGGTGAACTGAGTACAGAGTACAAGGGAGATGTGGCGCACTTCAAGGAAGCAATTTTTGAGATCTAGAATGGTGTCGCGTGCATCATACTCAAGACCGACAAGCTGCAAATAGATGTCCTCAAAAGCTGCAGCTTGAGATAGCTTGGGATCATCCAGTTGAGGAAAAAGATAGTTAGGCCAAAGATAGATAGAGCGGTCGATGTGCGCATCTGTGAATCGGGTATTCTTCTGAGACTTTTGCTTCTTGATTCCAAGTGAGTCGAGTTTTGTTGACAACCCGGCAACACTGCACTTTGGTATTGGGAGCGCTGGTGCTGGTGTTGAAGGTGCAGAGTTCTGAAGGGAAGGGAAGTGAGCATGTATAAAAATGTGATAGTAATAACTATATTTTACCTGTCGGGTGAAAAGGAGGTCAATACTTGGTTCTCCTTCGCCTTTGGTTTCTTCGCTTGCTTCGACTTCTTGGATTTTGGAGGATTTTGTGGTTTGGCTTGTTTCTTGGGCTCGGGTTTTTTGGGCACAGGTTGTTTGTCGTCAGGCAAAGCAAGAGAATCAGGAGCTGTGGGGCCCACAATGTTGTGGATATGGATAGGGAGATTTGGGGGGAGGGGAGGAAGGCCAATGAATGGATCTTCCCATACACGGTCAGGAACAGGTGGTCTCTCGGCGTGGGGACGCTTGTCAGGATCAACACCACGCCACACAGATGGAACGTAGTGGTTCAGTCGAATAGCAAGCTGTGTGTTGGATGGTGTGTCATATTCATAAGGCCCTACAGGTCGAACACTATGCCAGAGAGGAGGGACTGAAAGGGTGTATGCTGAGCTACAATGCATACAGTATGGGATAGTAGACACACCAGGTTCAGGTATGGAAGTCATGTCTGGTCTCAATCGTTGAATAGCATCCCTGAATGAGGGCCATGTCTCATAATTTGGGGAAAGCTGGATCTGAATGCTGCCTGGGAATTTTTCCCAGACCTTTGACTCATTAGATATACATGAATGACTGTACTGAATCTGAGAGAGCGCACCATTTGAATCATAAGCCCATGTTCATCAGGTATTGAATTGGCAAGTCTCTCCAGTCTAGCAGCCCAGATAGGAAGCAGTCCTAGATCAATGAGCTGCACTGTGAGGGTAGCAGCATAGGCAAGGAGACGCTGTTCTCTTGCTTTCATTGGTGCTATTTCCCGTGTTCTCGTGTCTGTCCAAAGACCAAGGATCTTGAGATGTAGGATGTTTTGAATGAACCAGAGGATGAGAGCATTGAGTAAAAGCTGCTCTTTTGACTCTGGCATGGCCAATTGAGTGGGTAGAATGCGTGCTCAGATTGCGGGGATGATCGCTTAGATATGACTGTAGCAAGTTCACAGTCAGATCGAGTGTGTAAGCATTTGATCCGGGTTTTCGCAGTCAGTCCGAATGCATCAGAAGTGACTGCTTTTCGACACCCTCAATCTGAGTGTATCCAAAGCAGTCGGCCAAAATGCAGTCAACTTGAGGGTATATCCAACAATTTTTAAAATCACCTCCCCAGGAGTGGCTCGATACTGATAAAAGGGGGGAAAATAATAAAATAAAAATAAAAAAGATAATAAATATGCGCATGTTTGAGATTGACGAGAGCTTCGGGGCCATAGCATAGCCACACTGATCGATATTGAATAAATTGCTGAAGATACTTGAAACTGGCGCTAAATTCGATTTGAAAACTTTGGGACGCATAGGAATATCTTTATATATAATTCGCATTTTTATAGCATTTTATATAGACTAGGCAGAAGGTAATAAAAAGTGCATCAGAAAGTCTCGATACTGAGCGGAGTTCTAATTCCGCCTCAATTGGGAAGACACAGAAGCAAGGCGCGTCTGCAAGTCCCCGCGTACAACTGACCACACCCGAGGTCCTTTCAGCTCCGCTTTTCTCTTCTCTTGTACCAAACTCTCACTGTGGATTCCGCTGCATAGCCTCCGAAGATTCGTGCAATGGGACCAAGAATGGCCCTTTATTCTTGCTCCTGGGACCTGGCCATTCAAGTGCTGATTGCTACTAGGCCATTTCTTCACGAAATACTTCGATCCAAGGCACCTATGGCCACCTCTGGACCTCCTCTGGACGCTGGTAAAGCACCCGTGGTTTCCGCTGCCGAGGCAGGTCTGTGTCACCACTGCAGATGGCAATGTGGCCAAATAACATACTTAGTCATGGATTCAGGTGAGCCTCACCCGTCTTTCACCCAAATCCTTTGATCCAAAGAACCTACAGGTGCCTCTCGACGTTCCCGCGCATTTGGTAAAGCTCCCCATCCTGTCGTCGCCCGAACGCGTCCTCACCGCGGCTGCCTAGATGGCAATATGGCCAAATAATACGGCCTTGGATTGGGGTGTCAAACTCATCCATTTCTCAACCAAATCCTTCGATCCCAAGAAGCTACAGGTACCTCTCGACGTCCCCGAGATGTTGGTAAAGTTATTCTGCCCGTTGTCGCCGAAACGCGTCCGCCCCGCCGACGTCTAGATGGCCAAATATGGTTTTGCACTCAGGTCAGTCAATATACCTCATTTCTTATCCAAATCCATTGAACCAAAATACCTACAGACACCTCTCGGTGTCCCCGAGACGTCGGTAAACTCACCCCGCCCGTCGTCGCCGAAACGCGTCCGCCCCGCCGACGTCTAGATGGCCAAATATGGTTTTGCACTCAGGTCAGTCAATATACCTCATTTCTTATCCAAATCCATTGAACCAAAATACCTACAGACACCTCTCGGTGTCCCCGAGACGTCGGTAAACTCACCCCGCCCGTCGTCACCGAAACGCGTCCGCCCCGCCAACGTCTAGATGGCCAAATATGGTTTTGCACTCAGGTCAGTCAAAATACCCCATTTCTTATCCAAATCCATTGAACCAAAGGACCTATAGACACCTCTCGGCGTCCCCGAGACGTCGGTAAACTCACCCCGCCCGTCGTCGCCGAAACGCGTCTGCCCCGCCGACGTCTAGATGGCCAAATATGGTTTTGCACTCAGGTCAGTCAATATACCTCATTTCTTATCCAAATCCATTGAACCAAAATACCTACAGACACCTCTCGGCTGCAAAAAATTCAAATGGAGATAATCACTGACACAGGTTCTTAGATCTGCAGTCGATTTTGCGAGCACCGTACAAAAGTACAAAAGTGCAGGGGTCGCTTCGATGGTGCGGCGCGGACGAGCGCAGGTCGGTGGTTCGGTCGAGTGTAGGTAGGACGTCGGCAACCCTCGTGGGAGAGCCCGATAGCGCGTAAGACAACCTCTTCCCAGGGCATGCAGGAGCGTGGCCGGCACCATATCAAGCCAATGCACCCGAGCATGCAGGCCAAAGCACACTTGACTGCACGCGCGACAAGCCCGAGTGCCAGCAGGGGTCGCTTCGACAGCACGGTGTGGTCGGCGCGGACTCGGAGGGTGAGCGGAGGAGGGGGAAGGGAGGTCGGATGAGCGGATGTCAGCAGCGCTCAGAGAGTGCTATCACGCCGCAGCAGGTGCTTGTAGGTGAGTCTGGTCAGCACTCCATTCGACCGAGTCTGGCGTGGGAGCCCTCGTGGGAGAGTCAGAGCGCACTCGCGGGGCGGGTCGGCTTCGTCGAAGGGGGGGCAGGTCGAGTCTGTACGGACACCACGGGCCCAGGCGCATTGAGTCGGTGGGGAGTGGGGCGTGTGCTTGCAGTGCTTGCAGGCGAGCTCTATTCGCGCGATGACTTTGACGACTTTGTACTGAATAAAATACTTAACAGTGCTCGCAGAACATCAAACATAGCTCACAATTCATGCATTAAATCAAACTGTATCTGAGAATTTTCCACAGCTGCAGAAAAATATCCTGTTAGTTCCGGCCTTAAGGAAATGGTGGGTGAGTGACACTTGTCACAGAATCGTAACTCGAGTGCAGCGAGAGACTCCGTAATGGATGCCACACATGAAAAGGCAACGAACATGTTAACATGTTAACCATGAACTACTTAGGATGTAAGTAAGTATGAAATGTATGTAAGTAAGTGCGAAATGGATGATAGGCTCCTACATGTCGGAGCCAGCTCCTTCACGGTCTCAGAACAAATTACGACAATAGGCAGAGGAACGAAAGGGAAGACAATTACGACAATAGGCAGACGGAACGAAAGGGAAGACGGAATGAAGAGGGACGACAAGACGACAATATGCAATATGCAGGAACGATAGACACACGATCCAGAGAGACGTTGAGTGACACTGGATGGGGCGGTTGAGCGACCAAGTGGTATAGATGCACAAGTTGAGTGGGCATCATGTGGGATGAGCTGCACAAGTTGAGTGGGCATCATGTGGGATGAGCTACAGCAAGTTGTAAAGTCAGTTGCGGTTACGAGAGAGTACTGAAGACAACTTACACCAGTGCAAATCTGATCTGATTAAGGAGCAGCGTTCAAGAGACTGATGGACATTGCTTTGGAACCGAGTGATGAAGTGGTCGTGGACTCGCCGGCTGAGGCACCATCCAATGCAGCCCGTACATCAGCTGCACTGGTGGACTCATCCCGTCTCCATTCGTCGTAGTCCGTAGGGAGACGTAGAAAGTGGCAGAACTCATTACAGACATGGTCTTGCTCAAAGCTTTTGTAGCCACTGGTGACGTTTCCGTCAGAGAAAATTGTGCCAGTCTCTCTGTCAAAAAACAGAAGTCAGATGCGGGTATGGGTACTGGTGTCCAAGTGCTCACGGAGACGAAAGGATTTGAGGGTCAGTCAGGAGTGAGTGTCTGCCTATAAGGATGCATTATTACAATAAAAAGGCCAGAAATTGCTCGCTCATACCTTGATAGTCGGACACGAAACCATCTTGTACGTCAACCAATACTGAACATGCTGTGTGCAAGAGAGGAAGTGTGCCCTCTCATTATCCCGTTCATCTGGGAACTTGAAGGGGATAACATCACGATTGTTGAGGTACTTGCGAAACGGCCCTTCTACCTCCTCCCTGATACGCTCCTCACCAGGAAAAGTTCGGCTTCTGTCCCATCTCGACCACTACACCAACAGCCAATGCAGCCTGGACAAAACGCATCTCCGGGATTTCAAAAGGAGGACGACCATGTAGGTCAACAAAACGTTTTATGTGAGAATAGGTAAGACGCAGTAGCGCTTGGCCCCAAACTAGGCAATGAGCTTCCATGGTGAGAATCTTGGCCTGCTTGATTTGGTTAGCATGCACGCAGTAGCATTGTGTCAAGTTCTTGCCTGATATGGAGCGTCATGGGTGTAGTGCTCCTCAATGTGCAGGGATGTTCCAGGAATCGTTTTTCCCTTGGCCCAGAAAGTCTGCTTGGCCACAATCTCCAAGTTGGCAATGTCGTCCAAATAGGAGCTTCAGAAGTTCCCATGTACGCCATCTTGAATGCACCCAACTTCTGATGGTCTGGATTGAAGTCCAGAACAATAGAGGTGTTCTTAGCTGGTCCACACAACTACGCCAATCGGCTGTGGTCCCCACTAGCTTGTGAATGGAGAGGTTCTGAATCCGGTAAATGAGGACTTGCAGTCCGCATGTTTTTACTATAAGATAAACAAGTTTTAGATGTGGAAAAAAGAACAAAGAAGGGCTTGGCACTCACAGAGGGGTGCAAGTGCATTCTTGGTCGCATGCTTTGGCGCCCAAGAAGCCGACCAATTCATCAGCACTGACTTGGGGAGACTCCAGTGACTCCAAAAAGTGGCAGGTGGATTCTTTTAGAGGGCGGAGTCGTTGGAGGGGATGCAGTGAAGAGTTTCTTCCATGGCAAGTTAGTCAATTGTTTACTAACAAGAAAGGACTCACAGAGGAGGTCAATGCCCTAGCACTGCCACTAACACTGCCACCGTCCTCCTCGCTTCCATCCACTCGCGTCCACCTCCGCTTCCAAATGTCTGTATAGGAAATCAACTGAGCTGTATGCGTGGGCTTCATAATACCACAGCAGGAGTTGGTGACTTGCGATGAGTTGAGGATGAAGCGCGTTTTCTTGTGTTCGGCTTTGCACGTCCTTTTCCTTTGCCCTTCTTGGATACACGAAATCCTCATCGACGTCACCATCAACAGGTCTGGACTGCATGAGCATGGCATATTGAAGCTTCCAAAAAAAAATACTATTGCACAGCGGTTTTAGATAGATATTTACTCACCGCTTCTTCTGCAGCTTCTTCAGCTTGTTCATAACGCCGGTACGCTTGATTGGACACATGCAAATTCATCAATTTTCTTATTTCGAAACTGAGGTGCACTTGTTTGGCCTATAAAAAACTGAGTCAGTGGAAATTATCGTGGAAATTATCGAGTGAGCAATAAATCACCATTTTTGCTGATTTTGGAAGAAAAGAACTTCCCTGCAATGGCGTCTATGTCGGGATTTCGGGGGAAGATTGCTACCCAAGAGGAGTCGCGTAGAGTTACATCTTCCATGACTAGAGGGAAATCATGGGTGTATTCCTCCACTTGGGCATAATAGCGTGAAAACAAAGACTTTTTAGGGCAGCAGCACCATGTGGACATCGACATCATCGACAACCTCAAGGACATCCTGGAATATCAAATCAAAAGATCAGTTGTGTTATATGAGAGAAATAAAAGAGGTATAATACCCCAATGAGAATTGCTTTGATCTTCCCAACAGGAAGACGGGTTGCATGGACTTCGACGGTGACCACATACTGCCATGCATTCATATGCTGCTGCTGACGCTGGCTTTGTCGCTGACATAGTATTGATGGTTATCGGTATATCCGGACACCTGCTGCAATTGGGCCAATTGAGCTGGGGCCTGTGCTGCCCTAGGAGGTGGGAGTGCAAAACTATGAGGAGGAGGAGGTGGTGGCAGCGTTAACGATTGGGTTGAAACAGGTGGCCCATGGTAGAACGTGGTCGAGGGTACTGGAAAGGGGTGTATTGTGGGGTTCCATTGCGTGCTGCTAGTGGAAACCCAACATGGCTGCTGTATGGTAATCCTCCAATGGGTTGCACTTGCGGTATTCCTCCAATGTGTTGGAGTGGAAACGTCAATTCTGTAATATTTTGTCAAAAAAATGTCACAAGAGATTAAAAAACATTACCTCCACGTTGTGCACCAGAGATAGCACAATGAACAACTTTTCTATCTGAAAGACTGGCAGATGGTGGAACAGCTACGAATGTATATAAGCATAACCTGGACATAGAAGAAGAGAGAAAATGTACATCGTCGCCTGATGGTGGTAGTACTCTTGGCCTTGTAATAAGAGTTACAGTTGCCACAAACATATCGACCTGCCTGTCTCTGCATATGAGTTTATTAAAACAGCTGGTGGGACAGAAACGGACCTGCTCAGAGTTGTTTGCATGCAAAAATTGAAGTTCGGCACCTTCAGGCACCAATGCATTGCAACGTTGGCATTGGCGCGGTGTGAAATCCACACAGATGTCCTCAGTGTTGGTGTTGACAGCAGCAGCAGTGTTGGAATTGGCCATCGGGGCAGTGGAGAAATAAAGTGACAAGTGGCAAGTGAACGGTAAAGTAGTAAAGTAAAAGGAGAATTGAGACTTGGAGGACTTGGATAATAAAGAGAAAAGCAGAGAGACTTGAAGGAGAGGTGAGAAGAGAACCAGAGGCCGGAGATTATTGCTTGCAAAGGAAATCCCTGAGCAAATGCACCTCTGAGCAACCGAGCAACCGGCATGCAAGTGATGAAACTTGGAAACAAGCGAAACAAGCGAGCCAATGAAAGTCAAAAGTCAAAACTCGCAACTTGTTAGCGGCAATCAAAATCTGATAGAAGTCATAGAAGTTACGTTGGTACTCGTGATCGTAATTCATGCTTTGGCCAGAGACGTAATCCGAAGTGCATTGGTACTTGGTACGTAAGTGCATTGGGACGTAATTCGAAGTGCATGGCTTGTAGTACAGATGCAGTCCTTCAAACAAAAGCAAATGTTCTGATCTTCAAAAAGACCCGAATTTCGAAATATGTGATGGGCGCACCATAATAGTGCATACGTAATAGTGCATACCGCATGTAGCTTTATCTTTTTTTCCCACAACTCTTCTGGATTCGTCTGGATGTAGTCTGGATGTACATGTGCTGATTGACATAGAAAATTACTCTGCGTCTGAGTCTTCGGATGGCGTCAAATCAGCATATTCACGATCATAGTCATTGCCATCATTGCCCACTCTTGGGGGATCCAACAGTCCACCCAAATATTCATAGCCCAGATCGCCAATAGGTGTACCAGATTCATCAGCCCCATAACCCAATGGCACCTGATCTTCAATCAAGTCCACAGGACCCTCGAAGTGTGTGTCAGCTGCATTAATGACCTCATGGAATGCTGCATCGATATCGACAGCCTGGAAAGCATTCAAGAGAGCACTATACAAATCCCAGAGGTTGTCGTATGTGACAGGAGGAGATCCCATAGTGCCATACAATTTCTGGGCTTGCTGTTCAAAGGCGTGTGGGACTAGCAGAAAGACGGGATTGTCAGAGGGGGCCCACTGAGTTTCCATTTCGTCAAACAACTCTGGAGAAACAATGACCTATGTCATGCCTCTGTTAGATTAGAAAGTAGGAATATCTTAAGCCTTACTTTATAGTCAGTGGTGCCAAATTGCCTTGGCTTGGATGCAATCATATCAGGAATGCCATGAGGAAGAATCTTATGTTTATCTGCACGACGACTGGTAGAATTGTAATGCTGAACCCAAGTGTCTAGCTCGGCCTGAAGCCAAGGGATGGCAAGCCAACGAAAGACTAGCCTGGAAGACTTAGAATGTGAGCCATACATAACGTTGCTAGAGCAAGCATCAGACCTTTGCAATGGATTATTCCGGTCATACAAGTTCGCATTCACACCACTGTCCAGGAGGTTCTCAAAACCAGGAGTCCAGTTGCGCCGCAACTGAGACCAGCATGCCTCCGGCTTGACATTCATTCCAGTCTTGCTTGTCCAGCGATGCTGAAGGGTTCCCTTCAGAGATGGATCCAGGCGCTGTCGGGTCACTGTATGGCAATTAGCGATACCATTGTTCTCAGAGCCAAGATCACTTTGAGTTATGAGAGGTATGCCTGCAGAGTCATAAGACATAAGACCATAAGACATAAGATGTCTCATCGGAAGAGACATACCACCAATGGACCGACACGCTTCCAAATAATAGCTGGTGATAAGCTTTGAATTTCGATTGGTCCACCAGATCTTCAGCCAAGCAATTCTTCCTGCGAATGGATCAAGACCGACATGAAGCCAGAGGCCAAATCGCTTCCATTTATCATGCTGGTCAAAAGTCATAATATCCATGACTCCAGCTGACCAAAAGCGCTTTCGACGAAATCGTTTGCGTTTCCTTTGTTGAATACCACCAGGGTCAACAACCTTGAAGCAGTCAAGGAGGAACTTTCTGAGGTTTTGAATTAGATCGGGCAACAGAAAGGGCGATAGATTAAGATAGATTAAGACGAACTCTGGTACTTTGAGGCCATGTTCTCTGCGTAGTTTAGACACCATTCCACGTGCTCCCATGTTTGGGAACTTCTTGCGAAGTTCCTCATAGAAGGGTTCTATGTCTTCCCAAGTCGCTGCTTGCTGTCTTGTTCCCAAAAGACCCATTGATTTGCGCCGGCGTTTGATTGTCGATTTACTTATGATTATCAGACAAGGCTACAACAAAATAGAATGCAGAACTCTGACCTCAATCCATAGACAGAGCGATCAAAATGATCCATACACTCAGAGGCGATCTTTCATCCGAATATCCAAGGCGCCAGTAATATTGAATGAAAGGTTTCAATTGTTCGAATGGTGCTGATGGAGCATGAGACCAAAGACATGGACTCCATGTGTCAACGTACGTGTAGGTAGGTGCTGGTTCTGAACTGTCTTCTTTGTTGCAGCAAGAGATTCATCTCCAGACATGACCGACAAAAGAATAGTGATGGTAAAATCAGTAGTCCAAATTTGGGAAGTTTGATTGCTCACTGCAACTATGATGCATTTTTCTGCACAAGAACTTGTGGACGAGACACTGGATTATCTTTGGGATGACACCGGTGCGGTTATGCTCTCTGGTGGCTCTCAATGGAAGAATGGCTGCCAACATAATTTTTTTCCGATATTGTTCTGAGAAGCCAGAAAAATGTTGCCAATCTGGCAAATGTTCTACAGGAACCAAGGTTCAGAACACACATTAATCACCTATCAATATCATTCCATCACTGGAGTTTTAAGTAAGTAAACTCGGTAAACTCGTTTCAAATAAGCATATATCACAACTTAAATTATACCAGTAAGTACTTTGGCACTTTGGCGAATTGGGATCTTTTTAGCCCCAGTGCCATTCCACACACTCACAATGTGGCGGAATTGCAACTTATGATTTCGTGGTAATCATGCCGGTGAAAAGGACACATTCGCAAGGCGAATGCAGATTGGGACACTGTATATCGGTTCATGCGAGGGTTTGCAATTCATACAGCAAAGGATGCCAGAGCCCATTAACATTGTATCCACACTCACAATCTTGGGCCCAATTTGTGGAATGTGTCCAGAGTGTTTGCCCATTCAATGCCTTCATTGGGAGATTGATGATGGTAAGTACTTTTATTTTACATGATAGTGTTTTGTCTCATATGCAAGCAGACGAGGATTTCCAGTTCCTGAGACTGGACGATTCACCATGTCAACAGGTTGAACTGCATATAATATTGCGTCCCGAAATTCATATGTACGAGTTTGTTTTCAAAGCTCGCCTCATTGCGCATACTTCCGAATGTGTTCATATGCCTGGAGCTCACTTCAGTGAAGGGGCTGGTGGACCAAGACATTGATTGCCTTGCTTGCACTGATATGAAAAAGATATTAGAGCTCAGCACAACAATTTCAGTTGTTGCTGCCGAAATTTTTGGATGCGGGGATGGGCTGGCTTTAACTATGGTGCTGCAAGGAAACGACAAGCAATAGTATTTGGCATGTGATGTACTAGAATCCAAGTACAGTGTGTGCCCGAACAAGAGAAAAAAACGATGAAAGGTTCTTGGAGTCGACTTTGGAGCAGTGGTCACAGTAGGAGACGGTCATGTGAATGATCTTCAAGTATGCACGAAACCATGTTCGTCATTAAATATTGTATCCAGCCTTGCACAAGAAAATTTTACATCCATAAATCATTTTTTCAGGCTGCAATGGGAATGGTCCACGCCCTGAGCCCGCATAAATCAGCCCCCGTGTGCTAGAGGGTTAAGGAATGTGCGGCTGTGCAACCAGTGTGACAAAGTGACATAATATTGTCCTCGTCAACCACTTTCCCGACTTGACCAGATTTTCCGACCGCCATAGTCCCATCCTCCCTGCCTTGCGTCTGCTGTGTATGCTCAAGTCCAATGCGGACCATCTGCCGCCCAGCCGTGCTTCGTCCAGACACCATGTGACTCAGTGAGGGACATCTCTGCACTCAACTCAACCCATGTCTCACCCGCTCCGACCGTAGACTGCTCGCTGTGTTGGCATCCAGTTTCTGTGTGAATACCCCCGCGGCCAACCCTTGGAGCTTGACACTCGGCTGGGACTGGATGTATGCTCTACTGAACGCCCAGCTCGGACTGTGCGACTGAACCATCCAACTCGGACTGCACGACTCAGACTGCGCGACTTGGACTGTGCGACGTGGGCGCTCAGGAGGTAGGGAGGAGGTAGGGCGGGTACGACTCCCCGTCCAGTACCGCACAGCGCTCCCGCCCCTCTCCCTCTGCATTTCCGTGATACCGCACCCAACCCATCTGACCCCCACAAGTACAAGTGCTGCACAAGAGCCACACTGTCCCCATTACTCCCCATCACGCCCTGCAGCAACCCTGGCGAAGCAAGTGGGCCGTGCAACCCGTGACGGTTGTGACGGTTGTGCAGCCCGCGTCCCCCCCCCCCCCCCTGCGTCGTTAATCCGCAATGCACGGCTTAATATTAGCCTCCGTCTCTCGGCACCAGTCTGGACGCTACGTACCGAGGCAGGCACTACCAACTGAAGCGCAGCCGTGCAGTGCTTTGTGGAGGGTGCTCTCGCGTATGCGGCCCCAGTCAGCCACTCCTGCGATCGCCCCGACTCCGCACAGATGCCGTGCATCGAGAACTGTCATCTCCTGCTGATTCGGTCCGGCGCGCTTGCTCTCCCTCTCACGACCGCCGAATCAACACCCAACTCGAGCTCGCATGCCACGGCCCTGCACCGGCCACCCGTCGCCTCACGGGTCGTGGTGGCGCTGAGTTGTGCAGGCGCCGACTCGGGTCGTCCCACTCACCTGACCACTGCGGCCCAGATGCTCGTCCGCGCCCCTGCTCTCCTGCTCTCCTGCGAGCGCGTCGATTCGGCTGCGGACGAGCGTGCGAATGGGGACTGGACATACTCGGCAGATGAGGAGGGCGCCAGCGTGTGGCCGGTGGCCGATGTGTGCGCTACTCACAATACCTCGATGCGTCCACCTCGGGAGGGGGTGGGGTGTGTGGAGAGTGTAAAGAGCTAGGGTAAACTGGCTCTGGCCTCGCTCTGGTGACTGGCCCCACGACTCATCAGACTGCCCCCCTCAACTTAGCACACGCACCCGTAGGATGTCGATGATGTGGCACCAGGCCACTCACCATGGTGTGTCCGCGCTTGGGATCGAGCAGCTTTTTTTCATAGCTTCAAAGCGGTGGCTTCAGGATTGAGCTAGTGTGTCCACTGGGGTCAAGCAGCTTTTGTTCATGGCAGTAGCTTTCGGATTGAGCTTGTGTGTTGCTGGATACCATAGTCAAAGCTTTATAGAATATGATAGAATTACAAAACTCATATCGCTAAGTAAATTGATATTGAATATTCCCGGAATATGGTCCTGCACAGTGGCTGTGAGACAGCATTCATTACACAGTATGTCATCTTAACGACCATCGAGGATGTCTCTGGGGTCCTGTACACTATGCCGACCGGCCATCACGCTGAGCTCCGGTCTAAGACTTGAAAACCGGACCTGGTCCGTCCCTGTTTCCATACACCAGAACGTCTGGGGCATTTGGATAGTGACACCCCCCATCGAGTCACACCCTTTATCCCGTCCTCCTCCTGCCAAACTTCTGGCCTGAAGACTGTTCCTGTACATTCATATACATCATAGGCTGGGTCTGCAAGCTTTTCCTGATTTTTTCCCTCGCTTTTTGACCCAGCTGGTAGCATTTGGGAAATGACATGGTTTGGTGCTATTTACCCTTCTATTGACCTCCATACAGCCAGAAAAAATCGCTCAAATACTAAGATGCATTGTATATCTGAGATGGAGCACTTTATGGAAGGTTTTGAGAGTGCTGGGACATACAAGAGATGATGTCGACCCAAGTGTGACATGGGAGTGTGACTCAATGGGGGGTGTTTGTATACCCCAGACGTTCAGGTGTGATCCAAGTTCATCTTTTTCTTATCATTTATTCAAACTCCGCCGGATCACATGGGTTACCGAGACAGCCCTGATCATCGTCGTTGTCTGGGCGCCCCAGACTGTGGAGATTCCTCAACATGGAATGCCTCCGAAGTGTTCCACTGCGGCCAACAATCTTAGTAGTAAACTCGATTGCTGTGGGCCCGGGGTGCTGGAGTGCGTGGGCTAAGCTTGTGGATCCGTCAAGAAGATCTGTCTACGAGAAAGATCCGCAGCCCGGGTGAAATCTTTGCTTGTGGCCAGCACTGCCCTATACATGTAAACCTTGATACTGCAGTCCCCGAGCAATGATGCTCAACCTAGAGCGGTCTTGTTACAAAACGGTGTGCGTCAGGGTTCCTTCTGGTCTGAATTATCCCGTTTCGTGTCATAGTTGCTGGAAATGGACAACAAGAATCTTGTTCTACTCCCTCTATTGATCGTGGCAGACAACGAGGTCCGTGTTCCACATCCGTCGACGTAAGCCAACTTACATCAAGTATCCCTCGGTCATTAATACCATGGAATCTGCATCGACTCTCCGTTCCATCGGTTCGATTGCCACCTTGTTGTTACCCGCTGCTCGAAATCTATCAAAACGAACGTCCAGTGCAGTGCGAGAGTCGGACGCATTCAACCCCGATCAAATCTCGCCGCGCCTTGGACAACCCACTGTTCTGTTACGACTTCCAACGCGCTGTACACAAGTCAACATTAGTATTCCTCGAATATTCTAGCACAGGGTTGCTTTTTTCTATATGACGCAACAGCGGGGCTCCTTCTGGTCACGAACGCCGCGCCTTGTACACGCAACTCCAATGTTGCTTGAATATTCCGCTCAAAGCTTTCTATTTTTAATATGACGTCTGGTCGGGTTATTCCGGCGCGTCCACTCCATAGGATGCACCCTAAATTTAAACGGCCTGGAACACAACTGGGTCGGCCTACGGCCTGCGCTGGCAAGAATATGCGCCTGTACCTGCATGTTGTCATCCTGCCATTCACTGCCCTTGAAAGACTCCCCGGCAAAAAAAAAAGGTCTTAAATCTAGATCCCAGGCGATGTACGCTGGTCTATATATTCCGGCGTGTCGAAATGCGACCTAAATTTAAACGGCCTGGAACGCACAATTGGGTAGCCCGGTCTCAAGCGCTTGTAAGTGGTGTGCCGCCCTTCCCAATCCGGCGTCTTGTATATCCTCGCTGGTCTATCCACAGTGCGAAGAGATACTTCGGCAAGCAGAATTTCCACGCTCGGTGTGCGCCGAGGCGACAGTTTCCAAGTATGTGATCACCCAGTCATTCTAAAACAAAACCAGAGTGTTTCCCCAGCCTGGTACTTGGTGCCGCTGTCTTCTTCGGTGAATATTCGAGCTGCGAATGATCACTGAATTCGAACGGAGATGCACGATGAAGAGCGTATCATGGGGTTGGAGAATCGAACACAGATAATGGCCTGCAGCACAAAACAACATTTTTTATTGTTATCATACATAGATATATAGATAGAGGTTGCAAATTCAGGTTGTGTACGAAGGTGGGCATCCAGTACCAAAGGCATGAATGAAATACATACAGCTCAAGCATTTACAGAGCAGCGCGATGCCGTAGGATACATTACTCCGCGTACCACTCAGACCACATTAACCGAAGAGCTCGCTGTGTTGTTGTCCTTTTTCTCCTCATCGTTATGTTGTCCATCGCTGAGGATGACCAGCGACGTCCTATTTCGGTGGGGGGTCTCGTTGGTCTGGCTCTTTGTGGACTGCGTACCCAGGGCAGCAGCAAGAGCCGCCTCGTCGAACTCGGACTCCCTATCTCGTTTTTGAGGCGACGCGAACTGCATCTCGGAGTGTTTGCCTTCTCCGGACATCGTACCCTTCGTCCAGGAGCGCCCCAGAACGACGCGCAGGATGATCAACTCTGGTGCGATGCACTGTGGACATGAAATTAGGCATCTAAACCAAGAGCCCATGGTCCTTGATCCTACCTCGACCTGAACCATCAGCGGGATGAACAAATTCTGCGCTATGTTCTTGTCGCCAAACAACCCGAGCAGTACAATTGAAATGATAGTGAACGGAACCGCAGATTCGACCACGATCGCCGAAATGCCCGCGTAGTTCTTTGCGTATTCCGGGCCTAGGACATCGATCATTGTTTGGCGGTGGTACAGAATGCGGCCAGCGATGAGCATTGTAAGCCAGATTGGAAGCAGCATGAGGACAACCCAGACAGCGAGTGACAGTTGCGGCAAGGGAGCGGTTGGAATGGCCAACTGAATAACCACCATGACAGACAGAACTATTCAACAGTCAGAGCCAGACTCATCTTAGAATGACAAGCAGAATGCATACTGATACATGCTACAAAAAATAGTGCGGGGGGGACCACGATGTACCACGCAAAATTCCATAGAACTCCGGCACGGTACAACTGTTGAGTCGAGTTGTTATCCGTCGTGTGCAGCGCGAAATCCAGCACATACCAGCAACCCATCAGACATGAACGACGCGAGAATGGACGCCACGTTCCCGAGGGTCATGAACGGGACCGACTGTTGCTCGACCAAGTAGTTGAACGGACCCCCAGGATATTCACGGTCATTCACCCACGCATTCTCGTTGTAGCGAATACTGCACGCGAGGTTCATTGTGCCCAGGGAAAATAGCAATGTGTTGAAAACGAGCCAGAATATCCATATCCGTGACTTGGCCACGGATCTGCTCATCAGGGTGTAGTATGTCACCGTCGCAAAGACCGCGAGATGGATACCTGCATAGATTAGTTAGCAAAGGCACTGAGCAACGATGAGGAGGTGTGTACCATAACCCATGGATGCGAGATGGGTAGAGACATAGTTGGACTGCTCGTACCAAAGACTTTCCGGATCCTCTTGTGTGGTGAAAGGTGAACCCATGTCGGAGGTTGCAGAGGCAGCGAGGGGGGTTTGGGGGTGTCAATTCATATTTATGTGTTTTTGACATCGTACAGCCTTGGGAAAGTGATGCATGAACCCCGTCCGAACGGCTTCGAACAAAAGTTATTCAGGACGTCTGATTTACCCACCCCACGTTGATGAAAGGGTGACTTGTCCGTAAGAAGGGGCTCGAATTCAAGTATGGGTTTCCCAGCCCTGGGGGTTGCTGGGAGCCGGTCGTGAACCGATGCGTGGTTTTATATAGCCCACCGTTGCCTAGACGGCGTGCACCTGATCCTCGAGCGCCTTGCTGTTTTGTCCGCTGGATAATGGTAATGTCTAGTTACCGCGGGCTTCCTTTGAACTCACCCACATACCCTGAATGAGACCGATGAAGTGGAAAATGGCATGCGGGAAGCCGGCAAGAGATATCATCGCATCGCAGGAGAGCAGCCATTTAGACAACGTAAACGCGGGAGCCCAGAGCTCCAGACCTGTCTGTACTCAGAAGATGATCAGCGACTCCATACCTAATCCATACCAAGGGTTCCCGGCGGAAGCCCCGTATAAATTTAAGACCGTAATGTTAACTGGAGATTTGGACAACGGCCGGGTCATTCCTTAGGCGCACAGAGAGACATGGTGACAAGAGATGGCTGGCGTGAACGTCGAGAACAAGAGTGATTGGCATGTGCGGTGATTGCTCGCGGCGCCCAATCTGGAATTCCTCCTAAAGGGGTAACCGAATTCAACACCATGAGAGTGGAACCTGCGTGCTGTCGAAAAAGAAAAGACTTGCAGAAAACAAACGTTTGAGCCGTTGCAGCTATTGCAATTGTTAGATGCCATATTTACCAACGAAGTATCCAATGAATGATGAACATCACCGAAGCTGATGGGACCACTCAATGGCCACCAGGAAGTTCGAAACCTGGCGTCTGAGCGCCATATAAGACCTTGCGCTCCCTCCCTACCCCAACTTTTGGGACGCCAATCACGTACATTGCGGATCTTAGAGATTATCATTGCATCAGTGGGGATAGGCACAGTCACCGAAACAAATCTCCTCTGCACCGTGACCATGACCTCATATCCGGGAACCAGAGGCCTGCTACGAGGCGGACTGTGGATCAAGCGGACGCCATCGGTTTTCTCTCCGGCGCAAGTTAACCAATGGCTCTCGAAAATCAAATTTCCGGGAGACATCTCCTCGTTCGAACCGTCCCTGGACAACTTGTGTCTGTTGGCGCGGTTGAGTCTCACTACATTTCCGTTCGAGAATACTCCGATGCATTAGTGAGTGTCAGCTTAGATGGAATGCTCAGTTCAACAATAACTCCCTGACAGCACCGCGTCACACTCAATGGACATCACGTACGAGGGCCTGTACCAGCGTATGGTTGGATCGTCCGAGGGCAAGGGATCGTACTGCTTCGGTCTCAACGGCCTCTTCTTCCAGATGCTGAAGGGACTCGGCTTCAGGTGTGTCGCACCGCGACTCTCACGTTGAATTTCATCTCATCCGAAGTAGAGTGTACGCCGGTTCAGGGCGAATCAACGAACAAGCGCCGGGCGTCGCCCCCATCTTCCATGCCTTCGTCCACATGATTCTCTTTGTGCAACCAATAGAGGGGAGCAACACAACGTACTTTGTCGACGTCGGTGCCGGGCCTGTGTGCCCCATCCTCCTTGAGGAAGGCGAAGTGGTCATGGGCGCAACACCATCTGAGCACCACACCCTGACTCGCACGGCGCGTGCGGATTCAAGTCTCGGTGTGTCAACTTATGACTTGAGCTTTAGTGCGAAAGCTCATCCATCCGCGATAGAGTCCTCCCCAAACTCCCAAACTCCCGAGAAGTTCGAGTGGCGGCTCGAGTCTGTGCACGAGGGTCAAGACCCAACGCAGCCGGGCACGTCCCGCGTCATGTACTTCTTCATCGAGGACGAGTTCTTCGATGCCGATTACAGGGCGTTCAACTACAGCGTCATCGGGCTTACCGCGGGACTGTTCTGGGAGAACGTCGTGTGCACGAAGTTCTTCTGGATGAGCGACGAGGAGATGCGCGAGGTCGATGGGGAAAAGTCCGCGGTCGATCCAGTAGCACTCACACCGCTGACGCGATACCTGGGGCGGCTTGCAATGGCGGGGGACGCGGTGCGCCGCCACGTCGGGACTGAAACCACGGTTTTGCGAGTCCTGAAAAGTGAGGTGGAGCGGGCAGAGGCGTTGAAGGAGTTTTTCGGGATCAGCATTCCACACGAGGATCTCAAGTACATACGCGGTCGGGGGGCCGAGTTGAAGGGTTCGATTGACAGATAGGTCAACTGAGGAGTTTCGGACTTGTATTTCTTGAAGTGCTAGTATGTTCATTGAAACCGTGAATTCTGTATCAAGTTTAAATCCTTGCGTGATCGCGGGCTAAATGTTTAAAGCAATGTCTGCGAGAACAGAAATTGACTCGACTGTCCATCATCACAACGCGCACGTTCCAGCGGGAGCATATGCGATCTCAAGTGCCCCCTCTAAATCCGCGATGATATCTTCAGCGCTCTCAATTCCAACCGAGAACTGCGCTGGAACATAAATACATGTCGGTGACCGAGAAAGATGACCTCACCCGAATCAAATCATCTGTGACCCCGCCGGACACCTTTCCCTCGTCGGTAAGTTGGCCTTGGACAGTCACGAAGTGCGCGATGACGAGTCTTCGCGTCGCCTGTGCCCCAACATTAGAACGACGACTGATGGGCAACATGCCAATTAACTCGCCAATGTTCGCGAGATGCGATGCGAACCACAGATTCTCGATGACCTTGGTCACCTTCGGGAACCCGCCCTCGAGCCGGAACGTCAGGATCCTGCCGAACGCGTTGGGTCGCAGCATTCGCAGCGCCTGCTGGTGCGACGGGTGCAACGGCAGCCAAAGATAAGTCACTTGGATGACGTGCGGGTGTGCATCGAGATACCGGGTGAGCCTCAATCTCAGCGGGATCAGAGAAAATGGGCTGCGGTACGCTCGGATTCATGTTTCTGATTTGAGCCCTAAGCTGCGCATTCTCTGCCACTAGATCTGGATTTTGTGCGGACGCAGGGTTCAAAGAGGGATTCGGTTGATTTGACTGTGGGTTGAGCAAGTCTCCGATACCAATCCTAGACCTAGACGGGCCAGCGCCACAAGAAATTGTTGCGGAAGAAGCTCCGCTTGCTAGTCTCTCGTAGACAGACGCTACAGCAATCTCGTACCTCGCATGTTGTAGTCTGTCAGTTACCGCGCATCGGTATTGGTGATGAGCCTTATTACAAATCATCGGAGTTTGAATTTGAACAGGTGGAACTCCCAGGCAGCGAAGAGCGCGAGGAGGAGGAGAGAGAGGAGGAGGGAGATTATGTCTGGGAGGAATTAGTTAGTTGTGCGTTCGACTTTTGGAGAAAGGGTTGAGAACGAGAACGAGAATATAAGGGAACAGGAGGGTGACCATAAACACGGAGGGGTTGAGTCTGAATGGATGCATAAAAAGCGAACGAAGTCGAGCGACGGGAACCTGGAGAAGACTACCAAAAGAAAAAGAAAAAGAAAAGAACCGAACGCAGCACACAAGAAAATTGCGAGAACAAAAAACAACAAGTGCAGCAGCAGAGCCCCGAACGACCGAGGAAAAAACTCACAAGGCATCCCCCACCCCTCGTCCCCCGCAATACTCATACCCATACCCATCCCTCCCCCGGGCCCGCGCATCATCACCAAAGGGCGGCCCACTTGGCGGCGGCGCTCGAGGATGAGGATGGTGTGGCGGAGAACAAGGTCGGGGCCCGGTGAGCCAGTCGACGAGCGCGGATAGGGCGGGCAGCGGGAGGCGGTGATATGGCATATCAAAGTCCAAATCACCGTGATGGGGCCTCACGTCGAAATCACCGCCGGCGGAATCGGGATCGGAATCCTCTCCATCGGCGCCGTGCGGTGCCCGCCAAAATTCGTCGTGCGGAGGAGGGCGGGTCCTGGCACGGATAAGCATTGCTTACATGAGGTCGGGTAGGTGGTTGGACTTGTGCATATAACAATTGTTACCTCCAAGATCATCCAGCGACGCTCCCTCTCCAAACACGTCATCCGCCAACGCCATCGCGAGCAGAGTATCCTCTATCGGCGGCGGCACAATCTCCAACGCCGGCGCCCTGCCAAATCTCGTCACTTTGCATGCACACGCTGCTCCCGCCCTCTTACTCGAGCCACCCTGCACGCATCAGCGGCCTCTCTGACATGTAGACGTACCACCTCACCGAGCCCACGACCCAGTATTGTCATGCCTGCGCGAGGGGTCAGCGGGCCCGCAGACGAGACACCCTCGGCGTGGACACAAATTGAAGATATGGCAGGATAGAGTGTAACATTACATCATAAACGTGTCTCTTCGTATGGGTTCGGTGGTGTAGTTGGTTATCACGTCTGTCTAACATCAGTGTTCACAGGCGGTCCCCAGTTCGAGCCTGGGTCGAATCACTTTTTTTGGACTTCGGCGGTATGAAAAGTTTGTGGCGGCAACAATACCAAACGTTCTTACAATTGACAAAGTGCGCCCAAGGTACGCCACGTCGCATTGCGCCCACCTGCGCTTGAACACAGCCCCACGACCCCCCCTCGCCTCCATTGGCCAGATGGCTTAACTGGTAACGGCGCCAAGTCTTCCCGCCCACTGCGGTCTCTGGATCGATTGCGGCGGCCGCCAAACCTTTGAGGCCCCCACGCGTGCCCCAATTTCATTGGCCCCACAACTCGGCGCAGAGCTCAACACTTGCAACAGCCACAGATTTCAGGATGCTTTTCAGACTTCTTATGTAAATCCGGAACCAAGAAAAGATAAGCTTTTTGAGGCCAAAATTCTCGGACAACCTTTTGGTGGAGCTTCCCGGGGCCTCATGAGTTTCGCAGTAGCATCCATTCGTGAAACTTAAAGAGTGCCCGACACACTATGTTAGTATGAATGCATATTGCTCCATCATCGTCTTTCTGTTTTATCCCATGTCTCATGAAAGTTTTCGTCAGTGTAAAAGTTTGAAAGATGTTCTGGATGGTCTTCGAGTTGCTTGCCTTTCCAAGACAGTACAATAACCTTGTACCAACAGTTTACACCAATTATTTCTACTTATGAAGCGAGCGACGGCAGAAATCCTGGACCGTGACCTTCGTTAAGTGTGCCTATTCATCAGATCGTGTACCTGGATCAATATCAATTAGGACGGTCAGGATAATTACGAGCCTGGCCCAAACAACACGCACCGAAACAGCGGACTCTCACTCCCCATATCTCTGAATTCGCCGCGTCGACTAGCATCGATTCCTTCGCGCGCGCAATAGGCATCCCGTTCCTCGTTGATACGATTATAGTCCCACATCGCAAAGCAACTCAGAATTATCCTGGGAGACGCGCTAAGGTCAGGCACGATGTGCGTATCAAGAAGACTCACGAAAGGCTCAGCCACCCCATGATGGTGCCATGGCCGATATGGAAGTACGGCGGTGTGATGTAGATGAAGGAGGCACATATGCTGCACAGTTACTCGCCGGACCAACAAAAGTAGACGTAGTTCCACATACCCGCCTAGGTTTCCAAAACCGATGACCATGGCGATGAGGACTCCTAAAGTGAAGATAAGAACAAAACCATGGATAGGGTAACAGTGCACGCGGACCCTTCCTGACATCGCCTCCAGCAATACTGCCCGCCCATGCCAGGTCTACGGCGATAGTGGGGTAGACTCCGACGGCGGCCAGGATTGCGCCAGCGTAACCTGCACCCGGGGCGGTCTGGGTGTAGAGGACAATGTAGCTGTTTAGAGTAAGACGGTGCGGGAGAGACGAAAGCAAGAAAACCCACCCGACTAGCGCGACCAGGCAAGAACTGATTATGAAGGGCCCGCGGAGGTTGTATTTGTCGGAGAGGTATCCTACGCCGATGGTGGCGAAGCAGCCGATACAAAGGGAGGAATCGTGAGGAGCTGAGCGTGGGCCGCAGTGAATCCTAACTCTTGCACGATAGTCGGCGTGAAAAGCTAGAAGATGGTGCTCAGGGTCAAGCTCTCAGAAGGAGTAAAACGAATTCGTACAGCAATCGCGTAGACGGGAATAAGCAATCTGGACATTGTCAGTGAACGACGTCAGACAACGGCGTAGAACAAAACACACACCCTATGTAGATCCCAATTTGCACGTAGGTTTTGTAGTCTCTCATCGCTTGCCAAACGAATTTTCGGTCATAGTGGGTTGCAAGGTCTTGTGCATCCTCTTTCAGCATATATACTATCTGCGCGCGTTCTGTCAAGGTGAGGAATCCCGCCGTTTCGGGATACTGGGATATCGCATCAGGCACCAAAAAAAGAAAATGCCCGCGATAGAACACTTACATCGTGCATATAGAAATACGATGCAAAGGCCACTGTTGCAGATGTGATGTTAACTTCAAAGAGTCGGTATTGAAAAGACAGTGTCTATACCCAGCATGGTCGCTAAGAATCGAGATAAACAGCCAGCACGGTGAAAGAATGATCGATTATTCACCGAGGCCCTCGAGGCAGAACTAATAAGACGCAGTGAGTCGGCAATCGGTTTGCATAAAGGGGCTTACAATCCATTGCCAACCATGCAGACCACCGATCTTTGAAAAATGGTTCAACTACAGTCTCGCAATGAATGAAATTCGCTCACCCCTTCCATTTTTTCGATCACATACCTAGAAAATGCATCAATGAAAAATATTCGAAACCGCCAACTTGTGTACTAACGCTAGAAGACCACCAAATGCACCTTGACTCGACGTCAGCTTGACTTTCAAATTGTATAAATTACAACCCACCGGCGATGGTTGCTGCCGAAAAGAAAATGGCCACGCGTGAGGCAACATCGCGCCTCCGATACCACAAAGATAGATAGAAGGTAATCTATGATTGGTTTGAGATCAAGAAGTCGTCACAAGTAGACCTACCCCGGGGAAAAGACCCTAGTGCAGTTTTAGTCACTCAGGGAAAACGCAAACGATTTCGGACATACCGCCTCCGTCAAGCCGAGGAAGATTCGTGCGCTATAATGGCCCGTCAAATTATGGAGCAGCTGGCCGAAATTTCCTCACATAATAAGCTCATGATACGTTTTGCAAAGGCACATCAAAGTCATCACAAGACCTTAAAAGCTGGTGTCAGCGGGAGGCACCAAGGAAAGACATGTATGAACCCCAGGCAAGCATACTGGACGGAACTTGGGGAAAGGGTCAACGTAATGAAGCGGCGAGGAAGGGAAAATTATTTTGCTCACTCCACCGCGATGGTCGGACGAGCTTCAGGGCGATATTTCTATTTTGCGGTCAATGCCATTCCATCAGGAAAGAGACGTGCTGCATACGAAGGAACCTCCGCCAAAGCATAGGGAATCTATGGAAGATGAGATATGGACGATGGGAAACTGTGACAGAGCATACAAAGAAGACAGCTGCGATCTGGGACACGGCGTCAGCGCATACCATTCGGGCCATACATCAGTTTCACGTACGATGTTGTAGCGAAGGCCAACCAAGTGGGCGTCTTTTGCCATGCCTGTAATCCGACAATCATGGGAACGAACAAGCTGAAATGGTGTAAACGAACCCGCGATCTTTGCATTTCCCTGACGTCCGCCAAGATAAATATCAACCACAGCGATACAGAAGCAAGACGCACGATATTTGCTCGGTCTCTGCTCGCGGATCTGGGTCAAAAGAGGGCGGCGACAGGCGGGGCATGCTCACAGGAAAGAGAGCAATTCGAGGAGCGATACAAAAGGAAGTAAGTGAACATCGAGCTTGCGCAAAATCTTCGGCGTGCGATGTCTGTAATTTCGGGTGCGGACTCCAGATCTTTACTCGGAGTCTGGGTGTCTTCAAGTTCGTCGTAGGAAACCTTCTCAGCCTCAGTTTTCTGAAAGTGGACATGATGGTGAGAAGACCCAAGGCGGCCAGGATGAACTGGGAGCTTTTACGCATTTCCATTTACGCGAGCAGTAGCTGGAGAAAATATTCAATTGGCTCATGTCCCATGTCTGTGGAGACCGTCTATATAAGACATGGGTCTGCACCCGTGTTTGATCCGTATCCGGACCGGTCAGCACGTGTCCCAAGCGTGACGCCAAGACGTGTCGCGTTACATCCAAACACATATTCCCACGCTTTAGTTGCCGGATAACCGGTCGCGCCAATGACCCAAATCTTGTGAAAATGTTTTCGTGAGTTGAATGACACGGAACCTCCTAGAGTGAAAGTAAAAATTTGTTTCCAATATCCACATGTATGATGCCTCCATCTCGCTTTCCTCCATTTCGCGCATAGAACCATACTAGTCACTACAATTGCTCATTGCATGTAGCCAAAACATAGCGGTCAATATGAAAAATCCGACAGGAGACATCATTGCCCCATTTATTCAGAGTATGTTTATTCGCAACAACATAAGACAATTCCAAGTGTAGCAGGAGTAAAGGTGCTTGCGGTTTTGACGCGTGAATGATAATGTGTCATGATAGTCACACAGTGTGACCCTTCGCGTCCACGTCGTGTTCGCTGCTTTCGCTGCTCTGCATTCTCAGCTGTAGCTCAGACTACCAAGGGATTGACGTTGCACCAGACGCCTATGCTATTTGTTCTTTTAGGGTGATCATCTACTGCTGGGAATCCGTTCTTGGAACCTTCTGTCGGTAGTGTTCCCAAAGTTCGGTTCGGGAAATCAGTTCGAACCCGAACCGGACTGAACTGAACACAAAGTTCAGGTTCAGGTTCAGCAAATGCCCGAACCTGAACCTAAAGTTCAGTTCACGGTTCGGCATCAAGAGAAATCCACTGAACACATTCGAACACGTTCGAACTCCGAACCTGCAGTCAATTTTGAGCTGAAATTTCAACCAAAGCGGAACTTTTGAATGCCTCCCAAATAAGGCATAAACTGTGGTCAGTTTGATGGGTATCGGCACCATTACCAAATTTGTTTTTCCTTCCTCTTGTGACAGTGCTAGCGTTGACCAAGCTTTGACCGGTATTTCCCGGATCTTCTTCTGTTTTTTACTCACCCATTGCTACGTGTATTATGGGCATGAAATATATGGGTTTGTTGGCAGACAGACGGGGACCTTGCGTCGCCACACAGCAATGTCCCAGTCCCTGCAGGGAAGACATATATTAACAGGTGGTGAGCTCATAGGCTGCTCTCTTTTTCCTTTTGGTTTTACTAAGGTACTCATATTTGTCCATTTAGCTATATTCAGGTACTCATTCTGGTATATATTCTCTGTAGTCGAGCGGTTTTATCTCCACCCATCTCTCGCGCCGTCTCTACATGTCACAATCTGCCCTTGGCTGAGCCCAAAACAAGGACGGCTCCCTTCAGGATGCCTCTGAAATCCAGTTCTACTACGATGTCGAGAATGAGCACCCTATTTCCAGCCCACCAACTGCTAGTACTGTGCCATCCAGTCATCCAATGGCTCCTATCTTCATGTGTGGCAAGCCTGTGGGTATAGTTGCTGGGTCTCGTCACCCTTCTTCTCGTGCCTCCCGGCCTTCTGCCTGTGCAATCCATCCCAACAATGCGGAAGCGTCCACTGGCTCCCTTAAACACAAATATGCCCCCACCAATCCTGCTCCTGTTCTGCGCAAGGGCCCCTGACCTTCTGAGCAGGCCAATGCTGAATCTGGAGACGATGGATCTGACAACGAGTCTACATCATCCTCAATAGCCAGGGATACTGACCTCGAGGAGGATGCTATGGTTGTGGATTCAGAAGAATACTAGTCCATCAAGGCCATGGCTGATGCGGACCATGCCTATGTATTTCCTTCTCAATTTTCTACATGCAGATAGCTGATTCTGTTCTAGGCCACAACTAAGCCTGCCTGCGCCGAATCAACTGCTGATATCAAGACCATTTTTCATCGTGTGAAGAACCACAAGAATCCTGACACGGGTGTTATTCAAGACGGCACTATTTGCTTGGTCTGCATGTAAGTAATCACTTTCTTACAGTCACACATCAGCATATCTTAATGCTTAATGCTTAATGCATTGACAGCCACGACAGTATCCGAGTGTCTACCTGCTTCTTGACAGGCAGTGTGACTACGCTGCGCCAACATATTGCTCGGTGAGTAGGGTTGTATTTTAATGTCTCCTTTATCACTAACACCGTGTCGGTAGCCATAAAAATCACTTTAAAATCTACAAGGCTCGGTGCGCAGAGCTCGGTATAGAAATGAATGAACGTGCCATCCCCCAGTTGGTCAGCTCCCAAGGGTATGCTCACTAGTAGTCCACCGGTTATTCAATAACATGAGCATCTTTTTAGAACCCAGGGGACATTGGACAGGGTTGTTGTGCAGCAACCTCGTCAACCACCTTTCAGTACACTGGGTCTGCATGATTTCATTGTTGAGATGATAGTGACGCAGGACGAGGTATGCTTCCTGTTTTTGGTCCGTTTAAATTTAGCACTAATATGAACACGAGGCACTCTCCCTGGTTGAAAAGCCGAGTTTTATCCGTTTAATGAAATATCTTCGTCCCAGCCTCACGGAAAGTGAGATACCGGGCGCCACGACAATTACAACACATGCTTGATCTCGCGGAAGATGTACAGAAGAAATTGGTCAAAACATTCAAGGTCATCTTTACTCTCACCTGCCAGGACCTCGTTCACATTCATTCATATTCCCAGCGTATTCCAAGCAAAAGCTCTGTCACTCATGATGCTTGGACTTTGGACTCTGGTATACCTGTTTTGAACATCAATAACCACTACATTGATGCTCCAGCTGATCGCCCCAATGAGTGGGAGATAATGATGGAGGAGCTGGCATTCATGAAGGTTGAGGGTCGTCATACCAAGGAGAACATTGGCAAGGCCATTGTGGGGACAATTGACTGTTATGGTCTGCGCAAAATGTGGGGTGGATTACATCTGATGGTGCGTCGGTCAACTGCTCCGCTGCTCGCACTGTCGAGAAGATGTTAGATACGAGTGAGTGGAAGGCCAAGGAACACGATATGATGTAAGTTTGGTTCAATTTCTTTTGCACGAGTTCTCATTATTTTCTAGGTGTATGGAGCATGCTGTTCATATTGCTTCTAAGCATTTTGTGGAAACAGTGGTGCCTACTCCTCCCAAACCATTGCACAAGAAAATTCGAAAGCTTCTTGACGAAGCCTGCAGCAGTGGTGAGATCAACTCCGACGAGGTTACTAAAGTTCTTTCGACTCTTGGGGGGGGAGACAAAGATGAGCTGGAGATGGAGCTGGACGAGTCCGATTGGACCGCAGGGGATGCGCTGGGAAAAATCTTGGCGCTCATTAAGCAGGTCTGCATCTTACAATGTTTCCAAACAGACTTTAACAATATTCGCAGATCTGAATGTCCCTGCAGGCGCGCACCTTCTTCAAAGAATGTTGCCAGCTGGTTAATATTCCCGAACTTGAACTTCTGCTCTGGGTGCAAATGCGCTGGGTGTCACTCTACAAGTGTTTGGATCGTGTTTTGAATTCACGCAAGGTGAGGCACAAACCGAATGTTTCGTCATCCACTCTGCAATGCAAGGCGATCGAGCAATTTGTTCTCACTGCTGATGACAACGACAAGATGCCGGCGCTCAGGAACAAGGAGTATCGTGACTACCGGTGTGGAAGGGTGGGTTGGACCGCAGGTTGCTTCCTCTTCCCCGGCTGTCTATGTATGTACGTTACGGTATCTCGGTCTCCAGACCATATATTTGTTTTGTACGTACACACAGCAAAAATATACTCCCTTTACGCTAAAACCACCACCTACGACTTGACCAGTGACTTGAGTGTCCCACCGAGGGCACGTCGCCAGTGAACCAATTCCATCCGAGCCCCAGATATTCTCTATCCCGAGTCCTTTCTACCGTGCACTCGTACCTCACGCCCGCACGGCACTTTCCCCAAATCACACCCATTTTCTATTCCACGCTTATATGACACTTTGGGACCTATCTACCACATTTCTACTTCACCTATACACCCCGTATTCCGGACGACCGACCCAACATTTCTGTCTACAAGCAGAGAACTCGTTACTGCGACAGTGGAGCCCACCGCGAGGGAAGGTTCTTCTACCGGACCTTTCCTGGGTCATTTGTGTTGTCCGTCTATTCTTGCTTTTCACATTCTGCTGTCTACTGGTCCCCGCGCTGCTCCCTACGCCCCGCCGTCGTCGATGAGTCCGCACCCTCGCCACGTCACTGCACGCCTCGTGTTCGCCAATTCCGCGTCGGCCAGCGATCGCCGAGTCTCGGAACGTAATCACCCGATATCTCCGCACGTCGAACAACACCGTTCTGTGCCGATCAAGCCTGAGCGAGTGTGCGATCCAGTGCCCAAACCGCGCTCGTGCCGTTGCTTTGTGTGTGGTACAACAGGGAGGCATCCCCTTGACTTCCGAGTCTGTCCGTGCACTGCTGTTCTCCTGCGCTGCTCTCTCGCGAAGTTCAACGTCGATGGACGTCTGGTTTTATTTGATGGTTCTCCACTACCCATGACGCGTCATCCTGGCGGCGTCGCCGTGCACATCATCTCGCGTATCCGTAATCCTACGCGCGCTGTTCCCGAGCATTTGGAATCACCACCTGCACCCCGCGTTGCTCACATTCCGCCACAACTCATCCCCGCCGAGCCACGTGTTCCATCTCCCCCACCGATGTTCAACTCGAGTTCCCCCCACGCCATTCCTCCTCTCTGTCGTGTTGCGCCCACGCCCGAGCACATTCCTCTTTGACGCGCAGTTCCCTCCCACGACCACGCTTTGTCACACGCGCGTGCATCGTGGCTCGTCGTTCTTCTGGAGTCCCTCCTCAATGGTGTTTTCTGATCCCAACTCCGTACGATCATGCGTCTGCTTGATGGCTTGGGTGTTCAGGATCCTTTGATGCTAAGACAGCGGATTCAGCCTGTATTCGAGCGCATTTCTTTACCTCTCCGTTGATTATATCGTGCTTACTTTTACACTTACTAGTCCCCTCGAGCTGCGGTCCATCCCTTCCTTTTTTCGAGTTATCTTGAGGTCTAGATTATAGTTCCCCCCACTGTGGAAGGGTGGGTTGGACCGCAGGTCGCTTCCTCTTCCCCGGCTGTCTATGTACGTACGTTACGGTATCTTGGTCTCCGGACCGTATATTTGTTTTGTACGTACACACAGCAAAAATATACTCCCTTTACGCTAAAACCACCACCTACGATGCGACCAGTGACTTGAGTGTCCCGCTGAGGGCACGTCGGCAATGAACCAATTCCATCCGAGCCCCAGATATTCTCTCCCGAGTCCTTTCTACTGCGCACTCGTACCTCACGCCTGCACGGCACTTTCCCCGAATCACACCCATTTTCTATTCCACGCTTATACGACACTTTGGGACCTATCTACCACATTTCTACTTCACCTATACACCCCATATTCCGGACGACCGACCCAACATTTCTGTCTACAAGCAGAGAACTCGTTACTGCGACACCGGCTCACTAAACAGGAATGGGAGAGCTTCTGATAATTCACGAAGCGTTACGAGTTTAATATTCCATTGATGTGCCTTGATAATATGTTTTAATGACTGCTTCTTATGCAGGAACCTGCAAATCTCACCCAAAGTTTTTCCAGCGAGTGAAATCCAACGGTGTATTAAATCTTCCCAGCCCTTGAATTCCTCATCAAACAGTGGGAAACAATGGCAGACCAACCACGTTACATCGAAATTTGTGACGCACTCCTCGAAGGGGTCCGGAGCCTTCAGAAATGGTTCAATCAGGCTGACACCACCTCTTCTGCATACTTCATCTGTATGGGTACGTGGACTTTCATTCGGTCACTTCCCTTCTCACGGTTCTTATATTATTTTCAGTGCTGGACCCAACTATCAAGGACACCTATTTCAAGGCGCGTTGGGAGCCTGACCACCTTGCGAAAGGCATGAAGCAATTGGAAGAAGTTGTACGTCGGCAGTGTTTATGAAGGGACATTACTTACATTCATATTTCCAGTTCGATAAATACAACGCAGAGGCACCGGCAGACAACGAACCTCAGTCATCGACAGCTGCAGTTGCAGACCCCGTCCCGTTCCAGCGCTACGGCAGTTCCTTCTTGTTGGATGCTGTGAAATTGGCCCAAAAAAATCAGCAAGCTGTCGCACAGCCCCACGACGAACTCAAGAAGTATCTTTCAGCGCAACTTGAGCCGGCGCCAAATGTGTTGCACTGGTGGGGTGTAAGTCTTTTTTCATCTTTTCGTTTCTGATATCTGATGATGATGGCTGCATTCCAGTATAACACTACATCGTATGGCCCGTGACTACCTGGCAATTCAAGGGTCTGCCACTCCTGCCGAGCACACTTTTCTAGTGGAAGTCTCACGGGTACGCGACTTCGTAACAGACTAAGGCATGTCACGAGTGCGGGTCACCCACGAGTCATCGCGGGTTGACCCGTGAAAATACTCGTGGGAAACTTGACCTGCGGGTTCAGGTACCCATCGCCACAGGTCATCACGGATCCGAGTAGTAATTTTTTTGAGAACGAGGTATACTCGTGAGTTTCAAAGTACTTTTAATCATGTACTTTGAGCTAAAAAATGGCACAATGAGAGCAATACTCGTGAGTTGATCCATCAGAAACCCATGACCCGCGGGTCAAGTACTCGTGAAGGTGGGTTTCCCACGGATCCGAGTATGGCCTTGGACGACGCAAGTACTTGTGGTCACGGATCCGGGTCACTCACGGGTTAACTCGTGACATGCCTTATAACAGACTAAGCATAAAGGTGTTTGAGGCGCTCCAATTGTTGAAGAGCGCATACCAGAACGGTCACATTAGTGCTCCAGATAGTGCTGGGAAACAGATGGACGCGCTCATTGCAGAGCTTGTGGAGCAGGGATTTGGTCCAGACGACTTCGATGATGACCCTTGATTATTAGTTTGATACATTGAATACATTTTATCTTCTGTGCTGCGCTCAAGCGGAAAAAAAATTGGTTCATGGGTTCGAACACCATTGAACGCCGAACCAAATGCGATGAACCTGAACCTGAGGTTCAGGTTCGGGGTTCAGGAAAATGCCTGAACCGAACCGAAGTTCGAGTTCGGTGTTCGGAGAAAAGTGCCCCGAACCTGAACTGAACTGAACTTTGGGAACACTATCTGTTGGCGGCAAAAGTTTTCGTCAGATCCATTCACACAAGCAACCGATGTTTATGTAATCCAGTGTGACACGTCCCAAAATGGGTAAAATCACTTTAAAAATGCGTCAAATAATCCCCTGACCTGATCTCGCCAATCTGGTCCTAAAAAATGCGCGATTATGTGGGCTGATGTAGTCAGATTTAGGTAGAGATAGGTACCAAATATCTAGAAGACTTTTGAATCAATTTGATTGACATGCACTGGTTGAACATTTCAAGTTTTGCACTGAAAATTTTGGTGAAAAATGTTTTGAATTTTACAGTAATTTTTCGCCAAAAAAGTAGGTGAAAAACTTGAAACATTTTGGTGACCTTTTTGAACCTTGCGAAAATTTTCTGAAAAAGTGCTGAAAAAGTTTTGAAGTTCAAAAAATTCATGAAGAAGTTACAAGTTTTTCACTTGGTTTTTCACTGAAAAATTGCTGTAAAATTCAAAACATTTTTCACTAGTTTTTTCACCAAAAAACTTGAAATGTTCAACCAGTGCCTTACGTGCAACTTCGCTCACTTTCTTTTATGAACCTCTCCACTGGAAATTACTGACACAACTCTCCTCACTGAATCCATTGCTAAGCAATACCTTCAACCTAACGCTGTAACTATCAAGACGTGCTTGAATTTAGCCTCGTCGTACTGATCTCTGGGCCAGATTTCTGACGCCAAACGATACTAATTAGAATAAGAATATGGGAAGATCTCAGAGATGTAAACTTACTGCCAAACGATCTGTTGCCCAGAAAAATCAAATTGCAAAAGCACAAGCAACTACTAGTCGAGCACGCTACCAAAAACAAAACAAAAAAACTAAACAAACTCTACGGCAACAGTTGACTATGACAAAGGATCTCTTAGATGACACCCAGAATACCCTCTCAAACATGCAACTACAGCTTCATATCACTGAGAACACACTTTTCCTCACGACAGCTCAACTATCCCATGCTTGCGCTCTTCTTAGCGCTGTGATATGGACTGCGGTTCTACTAGATGCAGGGTAGTATTTGCAAGTAGAGTAGTGTTCGTCCTCTAGAGGGAATAGAGTTTACAGCTTTCAGTTGTGATGGAGGTCTTCGGTTTTTGTGTTTGATAAAATTCCCTGTGTGGTTTAAAGTTAGTTGGTTAGTGTAATAGTTATGATCTGTCTGATGGGGTCTAGATTCTCCAATAATATTTGTTTTGCACTACTGGTACACGGCGGAATCGTCTCCACTCACGTAGGAAGCACTAGGTCGCCCTTTTTCTAGACCTGTATCCTTCACCGGATATGTTGATACGAATCTGGGGCCTTCTCGGAGGATAGACGGCGAATTCTGTTCTACAGGCAGAGCTGTTAAAAAGCCTTCATCGCGATGCGGGTTCACTTTGTAAGCCTCCAAGGATGTGTAGTTTCTAAGGGTTTCTTTTTAAATGGAATGGACACTGTCCGCTTTTGAAAGCAAACAGAAAAATGATGTCTGCAGGTCTCCGATCGCGCTCCACGGTACTGCGAATGATTAAACATAGAAGGCGGATGCTTCAACAGACTATGTGAAGGATGTGGATGGCTCCTCGGAGAGTCCGCACACTTCGAAATGCTATATTGTTGGCAGGGTTCGAAGCGGAGAATGGATCTGGGTAATTGATTTGTTTTCGCGCAGTCGTTCGGGGTCAGATTGGATCTGTACCAAGAACTGGTGCCGTACCGGGGCTCTTTTGGAGCTTCACGGTATAAAATCTGTTTAGTGGACAGTGCCTCTCAGGACCTGGAGAGGACTGAAGAGTTTTTGTGAAGGGCCTAAAGGACGATGCTTCCGGGGATTATTCTTGTTCAGAATGGAGGATGAGTAAAGAAGAGAGCCCCTGGTGACCAGTAAACTCTTTAGATTGGCAGGTATCCTACTTTTCCGCTCTAGTCTAGGACAGTAGCAGAGAGCAGGGGAGTTCGGAGATACTTTCTCCAGATACAGTGAGTGGTATTTATACTGTTTCTAAAGACCATGTGATTTTCCCTTATTCCGATGACTCCATTCATCTTTCCAACGATCGGGAACAGGCCCCCCTCTTCTCGCTCTCCCTCCCAGATGTCGGGAACGTTTCGTGGTGTGTTTCTTGTAGGTGGAGTGATTCTGGAGTCGGAGGACGATGCGAACTGGGTTGAAAGTGATCGCAGAGTGTGGCAGAACGATCCTGGAGCCAGCGGACGGTGTAATTGCTCATCGGACACGGTCGCAGTCAGACTCTGGGGCCGGCAGACGATGCAAACTAGGTTGCAGACGATCGCAGAGTGTGGCGGAATGATCCTGGAGCCAGCGGACGGTGTAATTGCTCATCAGACACGGTCGTAGTCAGACTCTGGGGCTGGCGGACGATGCAAACTAGGTTGTAGACGATCGCAGAGTGTGACGGAATGATCCTGGAGCCAGCGGACGGTATAATTGCTCATCGGACACGGTCGTAGTCAGATTCTGGGGCCGGCGGACGATGCAAACTAGGTTATAGATGATCGCAGAGTGTGGCGGAATGATCCTGGAGCCAGCGGACGGTGTAATTGCTCATCGGACACGGTCGTAGTCAGATTCTGGGGCCGGCGGACGATGCAAACTAGGTTGTAGACGATCACAGAGTGTGGCAGAATGATCCTGGTCACTGGTCGGACTACACTGATGTCGCAACGGTGGGCAAACATAGTGCAGCCTCACAGCGCATCCCAAATCAAATATTCAGAACTCTACGAGAAAAATCGACAACTCTGTAAAGACCTCCGCGTCGAGCACAGGAAAAATCAACGATCCAAATTAACCAAGCTGGCATTATCTCTAGAAATAAAACAAAAGTCTACAGCACTACTTACTACTCAAAACAATCTTTCTCGAGTAACCTCTGATCATAATCGTGCTGTCGAGGCTGAGGCTTAGACAAATGCTGCTATCCGTCAACTACTGGACCGTTCTGACACCGATATTGCGAAATACAAGCGGCTCCTTGATGACTCTCGTAGGAAAAATTGCACCCTTCAAATGAAAAACTTACGCTCTGTCCGCGCTCGAACTAAAGCTGTGCATAATGCTAAACTGGAGAAGAAGATGAACTGTAATTGCTGGAGTTTGATGATCAAGGAGTCTACACCCCAGAGGCAAGAGCTATGACGCAGATGCTCGTGAAGGCCGGCTGTTCGCAAGGCAAAGTCGGTTCTGTGATCAGTTCCGTTGCCAAAGCCGCAGGACTCGTGGTAAAGGACAGTCCAAGCCACCGCACTGTCCAGTGAGCGTTGATGGAAGGAGGTCTGGTGGCACGTATTCAACTCGGTCATGAGATAGCACAAGCAGACGGTAAAGACTCCAGGTGTTTGTCGAATTTTCTGCTTACTGATAAAATATTTCGGGAATAACTCTAAGCACCGATGCGACCTCGCTGAGAGGCGAGAACTATGAAGGAGGTTTTGTTATGATCAACAAGGGTTCATCACACAGCATGCTTCTTTTGTCGCTCACCTTGACGGTTTCACATTCCAGCGAGACTCAGCTCGCCAACTTGAAAAATCAGATCACCAAAGTCTCCGAGATCTTCATGTGAAGTCCACTTGGCTGCCGTTCTGAGTTCAATTTCGAAGTTTTGGATTTTCTGTGACTCCTGAAGGGGATGAACAGCGATCATGTGAGTGATATGAAGAACACCGTCCACCTTATGCAGGAGTGGAAGGAAGAGTCATCTCGCATCTTGCTGGGCTGGGATAGCATTCAGAAAATGGCGCCAGAAGAAGTACTGCAGGTTGTCTGCAACATTCAAGCCAAGAACATGCAGGAAGTCAAGGAGCAGAAGCTTGGGGTCGGCTCTCCGACCATCAAAAGGACATACTCACCAAGTCTTCGATGGATGTGCTCGCCCTTCAGATCAGCCACGCAGCATTTGCCAAACTTTCCCCTGAAGCAAAACACGAGATCACCCTCTTCTTCTGGGCCGGTTGTTCGATGCACAAGGAGCTCAATTCTTGCAAGGCTTTCAATGATGGCATGATGGACTACTACGATGAGAATGATCTTTAAGGGCCCGTTCTACTTGCGAACAAGGACAACGATGCTACAATCCAGCTCACTGAGGAAACGGGAACATCAACTGCTGCAGTTCAACATGCTTTGAAGGTTAGTAATTATCCCTTGACACTTCAGCAGCTTAAACTCATTTTAAATTCTTTGAAGGTGTCCGAAAGGGGTGCCGTCAAGCTCATTGGGCTGTTCGGTGCCCTTGTCAATCACAAGGACGACAAGAAAGGCTTGCATGACATATACGAAAACTATTTTCGGCCACTAATTGGTCATGGCATTCGCTTCCCAGACACGAACAACACTTGGTATCAGGCCTATGGATTAGGTAGTGCTCATTTGATCTCCTCCTTCAAAGAGCATTGCGAGTTCATGGTGTTTGTCAAGGACAAGAAGGAAAAACGAACTCTAAACCATCTGGAGCAAAACATTGTGAATGGTCTCAGTTGTCTGAAGACTCTTGCTCAGATGGTCGCCCTGGTGCTTTACTACATGTCTGTCACTCACCCCTATGCATCCCACATTCGAGGACTGGGAACCAAGAGCATCAATATCTTGGACCTGTGTAAACCCGCTACACTACTTTACTGACAGATTGGACACGTGTGACTCACCTTTCCTTTCCTCTTACCACGACACCCTGTATTTTGCTAGCTTCTGAAATCCCCACGCAACGTTCTTGTTTATTCTTGTCCCCTCTTTAGTGTTTCTCTCTTGGTCCTCTTTCCTGGGATTCAAGGTGAGTTTCCACTTTTTTTTAAACACCAATTGTTGCGGCTGCCGGACGCGCAGATCACTGTGATCTGCCTCCGTTTTGGTCCCACTTAGCCACTGTCACCCTCGCCAATCCTGTTTGGGACGCGAACAACCCACCCTGATGCTCAGGTCACAGACGACAGGCTCACAGAGCTCACCACCGTCCCACAGACACCACATCACCTGCACAGCCGCCAACCCCAAAACCCCAAAACTTTTTCCCCAAAAGCCCGCCCATCCTGAATCGTCGACGTCCCTTGACACCCACACATGCTTGTACCTGCTCCTCCAAATGGCCAGCCACAGCCCCTGTGGAAGAGCTGAGCTCACCCTTGCCAAGCCTCCCACCCTTGCCACCCTCTCCACCCTCCCCACTGCGGTCTCCACCTGAACCGACCCCTCCACCACCCTCACTGTCATCCCCACCAGCACCTGCTACCTGCAGGACTGCACCCTGCCCTTCCGACTCTTCCACAGACTCCGACCCCTCCTTCACCATGCCCACCGACTCAAAGTATGCCTACGTCGAGAAGCACACCTCGAAACTGCCCACCCTCCACAAGGGCGAGCTGACGCCGCTCGTAATTGACGACATGAATCCTGGCTTGCACGAACTACTTTAATGCAGAGGATGTCGCGGCCGACAAGCAAGTCACAACTATCCTGGGGTATTTCATGGACACCCATTTCACAAACTGGGTCCACCCCGCTGCCACCCGCACCTGCCTCATCACTCTCTCCTTCGCTGAGTTCATGGCGGAGTTCAAGGAGAAGTTTTTGGATGACGACTGGAAGACTATTGTCCGCTCCAACGTCATGAGCATGCGACCGGGTGACGACGAGATGTTCAATCATTTCGCCACTACCCTCATCAGCCATACCTCCCTCCTCACCGATATCATGCCAATTAGCGAAATCCAAATGACGAAGAGCGTTGCCGTAACCTCGATGTCCAACACCACCTCATCGTGGAAGCCAATAAAAAGAACAAATGCAAGATGCGCGACACTGATATCGGTGAGCACGCTTCCAAGCATCGCGAGCCCAAGTCTGGCAAGCCCACCTCAGGCAGCTCGTCCTCGATGAACCCGTACCCGCCCAAGCTCACCGACACCGAACACGACTTCCTCAAGGATAACGAGGGCTGCAACCGCTGCTGCAAGCCGTTTGCAGGCCACCACTGGGGTGACTGCCCCGATCCCATGACCACCGAAAACTGCAGTGTGGTCACGGAAAAGACAGTCGCCGACGCTCGCAAGGCCCGCAAAGGCAAATTGTCTTCCAACGCCGCATCGTCCTCCAAGCCCGCTGTCGCCGCTGTCATGCCCCTGTCACCAGCGATAGCGACACCAGCGGCAGCCTTGATAACGACCTGTCTCGCGACAATGTGTGTTCACCTATTCCCCACTCCATTCCCCATCTCCTTTGGGACTGTCTTATAGACGGCCCGATCAATTCCTTCCCCCTATGCGTCAAGGGTTTAATTGATAACGGTTGCCATCTAGTCCTTGTGAGCGAATCACTCGTCCAAAGGCTTGATCTCCGTCCACACCGCCTGCATCACCCTGAAGACGTTTCACTTGCCATGTCCGATCCCTCTGTACTTTCATCCACTTCCCTTACACATTATGTTAGACTGAATACGCATACAATTGATCAATCTTGGTCCTCATTGTCTGTTCGCACTCTTGTCGTGCCCAGCCTCTGCGCCAACATTATTCTCAGCCTACCTTTTCTACACCGTAACCATATTGTAATTGACCATCATGCACGTACTGCAATTGATAAATGCTGTGGTCATGATATTCTAAAGCACATGCCACCTAAGCCTGTCCTGAAGCCTAAAATTAAGCTATGTGAGAAGCTCCGCAAGACAGACCGCGACCATAAGTCAATGTTGAAAGAGTTGAACGCAGTATGCCACTCATGTCGCATCTCAATGGAGAAAGAAAATCTCTTCGAGAAAGTGAAACCCTTCGATGTCATCACCGCCGTACGTGAACGTGTCGAGATACTTGCGCACTGGGACAAGCTAAACAAACGCACGGATCAGATAAGATCTGAATATAAGAAAATTTTCAAGCCAATGCCACACGTCGATGACCTCCTGACTGACGTATACTGTGAAATAAAACTGAAGCCAGGCAAGGCGGACATGCAGTTCCAGACCCACTGTTACCAAAGTCCATGCAAATACAAAGAAGCTTGGGCTACCCTGATTAAATCACACTTGGATGCGGGTCGCATACACCTGTCCTCCTCGCCTCACGTGTCACCAGCATTCCTGATACCTAAAGTCGATAAAATTGTCCTGCCACGCTTGGTGAACGATTTCCGCCCGATCAACGCAGTTACCGAACGGGACTCTTTCCCACTACACCGCATAGACGACATACTCGCAGATTGCGTGAAGGGCAAAACTGGAGTACAATTGATTTCACCAACAGCTTTTTCCAAACCCGCTGTGAGGCTGCACTATGTTTGCCCACCGTTGTGGTAGAGCTGGATGGCCGGGATGTGGAAATGCTTCCACGTCCTCCATTTGGTTTTACTGTTATGTGACCGTTATTTTACATTACATCATTTGTTTAGTCAGTAAATATGGACCCACAATGCCAGGTACCATCTCTCGGCTTCGTACCAGCTCGTTTATGACCGGTGTAGGGCAAGTGCCCAGAGGAATCAACAGAGACCTCGCCCCCTAGTTTCTAAATCGTCACCAGTGTGCTCCCTTGAGCTATAAACCCCAGAATCACACGCCACGACCCTGCCCTCTTTTCTGCACGATAAACTGTCCTGCCGACACTCTCCTTTCGACCGTCTTTCATACTCAAGGCTTCCAAGCCTTTTTCCCATTTTTATATCCAAAAACCACTCTAGCCATACCGGATCACCGACCCATTCCACAAACCTCGCCCCGGCACATTTATTCTGCCACACCGTTATGACATAATCCGCAGTGTAGTCCGACCAGCGACCAGGATCATTCCACCACACTCTGCAATGGTCTACAACCTAGTTTGCATCGTCTGCCGGCCCCAGAGTCTGACTACGACCATGTCCGATGAGCAATTACACCGTCTGCTGGCGCCAGGATCATTCCGCCACGCTCTGTGATCGTCTACAACCAAGTTTGCATCGTCCGCCGGCCCCATGATCATTCCGCCACACTCTGCGATCATCTATACATCGTCCGCCGGCTCCAGAGTCACTCTGCCGGCCCCAGAGTCTGACTATGACCGTGTCTGATGAGCAATTACACCATCCGCTGGCTCCAGGATCATTCCGCTACACTCTGCGATCGTCTACAACCTAGTTTGCATCGTCCGCCGGCCCCAGAGTCTGACTACGACCATGTCCGATGAGCAATTACATTGTTCGCCGGCCCCAGGATCATTCCGCCACACTCTGTGATCATCTATACATTGTCTGCCAGCTCCAGAGTCACTCTGCCACGCTTCGCGACCGTCTACGACCTTGTCCGACCCACCGTCCGCTGGCTCCAGGATCATTCCGCCACACCCTGTGATCACCTTTGACCAAGTTCGCATTGTCCGCCGACTCCAGAGTCACTCCACCTACAAGAAACACACCACAAATGTTTCCGACATGTTGGACGAAGACGTATGCAGTCTGCTGGCTATGGTTCTGCACACTAGGAAATCAGTCTGCAGGCTCATACAATGATTCCACACAGCTGGGAGGGAGAGCGGGAAGAGGGGGACCTGTTCCCGATCGTCAGAAAGATGAATGGAGTCATCGGAATAAGGGAAAATCACATGGTCTTTAGAAACAGTATAAATACCACTCACTGTATCTGGAGAAATCATCTCCGAACTCCCCTGCTTTCTGCTACTGTCCCAGACTAGAGCGGAAAAGTAGGAACCTGCCAATCTATAGAGTTCACTGGTCACCAGGGGCTCTCTTCTTTACCCATCCTCCATTCTGAACAAGAATAATCCCCGGAAGTGTTGTCCTTTAGGCCCTTCACAAAAACTCTTCAGTCCTCTCCAGATCCTGAGAGGCACTGTCCACCAACAGATTTTATACCGTGAAGCTCCAAAAGAGCCCTGGTACGGTGGTACAGATCCAATCTGACCCCAAACAACTGCACGGAAACAAATCAATTACCCAGATCCATTCTCCGCTTCGAACCCTGCCAACAATATAGCATTTCGAAGTGTGCGGACTCTCCGAGGAGCCATCCACATCCTTCACATAGTCTGTTGAAGCATCCACCTTCTACGTTTAATCATTCACAGTACCGTGGAGCGCGATCGGAGACCTGCAGACATCATTTTTCCATTTGCTTTCAAAAGCGGACAGTGTCCATTCCATTTAAAAAGAAACCCTTAGAAACTACACATCCTTGGAGGCTTACAAAGTGAACCCGCATCACGATGAAGGCTTTTTAACAGCTCCGCCTGTAGAACAGAATTCGCCGTCTATCCTCCAAGAAGGCCCCAGATTCGTATCAACATATCCGGTGAAGGATACATGTCTAGAAAAGGGGCGACCTAGTGCTTCCTACGTGAGTGGAGACGATTCCGCCGTGTACCAGTAGTGTGAAACAAATATTATTGGAGAATCCGGACCCCATGGGACAGATCATAACTATTACACTAACCAACTAACTTTAAACCACACAGGAAATTTTAACAAGCACAAAACCAAAGCCCTCCATCACAACTGAAAGCTGTAAACTCTATTCCCTCTAGAGGACGAACACTACTCTACTTGCAAATACTACCCTGCATCTAGTAGAACTGCAGTCCACACCACAGCGTCAAATGAGGTTTTGCACTTAGAATTTGGGGACGCCTTTACCTTGAAAAAAAGTGTCAAAAGTCATATAGAGAAAGCTGGATATTTTTGAATTATACGCCGAATGAGACAAACTTTTGTTTTGCAGTCATATGAAAAGCCGTGTGCAGACGATGTCGAGCACCTTCCACCCGGCTCAAAAAAAATGTTGGGCTCATTCATCTTAGAATTGAACAATACGCAACTTTCTCCATATCAATTTTTACACTTTTTCTGAAGATTCACAGCTCTCAGATTCTAAGTCCAAAACCTGATTTGGCTGCATCAGCCAAAATTGCGACTAAGGATCCCAGCCGCTTCGCAACGTGATAACCGCAGCCACGTGAAGAAGTGGTTGGTCACGAGCCTACTGCGATCCACTAAGGTGGAGAGCGTGGGAACCCCGCACCTTTATGTAAGCTATTTTGTGACACCGTTATAACTATACAACACACCTTCAAAGAAATATTATAGATGCTAGGAAATGTGCCTAATAACAATGTTAGGACTGGTTATGTAATCGATCACGTGACCGGCCCGGCCATTCCGGCGCCTCATGGAAACCTCATTGTCGTTGCATTTTCTGCCCTCTTCTCCTCTCCCTTCCATCTGCACCATGCCCAAAGTCAGCAAAGGCAAGAAAGCTAGGCAGAACAATCTTGTCATATTTGTGACTTCTACCCAAAGTATCACTGTGAACTCAACTTTATTGAAATGTACTGGGGTGCAGCAAAATACATATATCGAAAGAGCCCTAGCACCAAGAATATTGATGAAATGGAAGCAAATGTCAAGAGGTGTCTAGATGAAGTCCCTCAATTGTATATTCTTCGGTTTTCCAATAGGGCAGCCCGATTTATATCAGCTTATTATCTTGGATGCACCGGACAGGATTTGGGTTATGTACAAAAGACATACAAAAGCCACAGGATGCTACCTTACAATGCACTAGCAGAGATTAAACAGTCTGTAACTATGTAGTTTTCTGTTCTCTATGAATTACATTTTTTGGCGCAGATTTATTGAATTTTTGTTCTCGACCTCAAGATTTGGACGGTCACGTCACGCTTTGTCACAGCTTATGTAAAGATGCGGGTTTCCACGCTCTCCACCTTACAGAGAAGTCCCGTGACACTATACGTTGCTACAGACAAATAACTTGCAAATAACCCTACACTACAGAAACTATGGGCACTATGGCCGCTACAGCTGACTACAACTGACTACATAGTACTGCGTAGCGTGACCAGGTTTTGATGTCAAGGCAATTGCAAGAGGGGGGCTCGGCCAATTTTGAGTACCACAAGAAAAGTCTTCAAATTTCACTGGTATTACTTGCAATGTGTCGGTCTCACAAAGATCCCTGGGGGTGGATGGTAAATTTGCGATGAAATGTGCCACACAAATGCTGGTGCGAAACTAAACTTAGAAGCACCATTCTTGACATTTAAAATTTCTGTTCATCTACTGTACCATTTCGACCTTGATGTGTGCAAAAATCGCCTTAAATCGAAATAAAATTTCTCGGGCATCTCGGATAAAAATTGATGAACCTACGGTCGAAACGGTACAGTATTTGGATTGTTTTTTAATGGCCCGCAGAGACACTAGACCGAAAATGCGAGAAAACATTAAGGAGATGAGAGGAATCACTGCTTCTGGCGGCTTCCAGTGTTGGAAGTGATATTACGTAATAAGGTAGGGTCTGACAAGCGTTGATCCACTTTTCCGACCTCGTGTAATGGATTTTATTGAGATTCAGTAATCTCCTTATTCGGCGTGCAGCGTTTGTTTCTTTTCTTTTATTTATATGTTTCATGTTCGATCGTATTTAAGGGCCTCGTGCTCCTTAACGACCCTCAGTCTTACACTATTCCGTGCGACTGAGGGTACGTTCTTCTCTTACTTATTCACTTACATATTTACTTACTTAACCGTAGACTCCGACTGATTGTACGTCGTCTACAGGTATAAATGAGTCTTACACTATTCCGTGCGACTGAGGACTCCGACTGATTGTACGTCGTCTACAGATTTCAACTGTGGGTACCCCTTGTGCATATAAAATACCTGCGGATCGACCGGTAATTGTCCTAGCAGCCTAGCTTGATTGTCATGAGGAGACCTACTTGAAAATCAATGGCGGCACCTTCAAGTGGTGATAGACCATTGGACATCGGACCGACCATAGTGAACCAGTCATCGTAGGAATGGCCACTAGTTAATTTCTGAGGTACCCCAACCAAAGCCTCTTGAGCATGCTGACCAAAACCTTCCAAGAAACCCTCAAAATGCCTCTATATGGCCGGCCGTTTACGGTGTACAGCATTGAGCCCGTAGCCGTACCATAAAATTTACCTCGTGCGGCCTGCTGGTACGGTTACGGGACCCGTAATTACAGCTTGCATACGCCCGTATTACGGCGACGGTGTCCAGCCCTTGTGTATGTGCATTGAGGATGCAGTTAGTATAATAGTACGCTCGGCATACTGCCAATCAGCCGTCCATAGCAGCTGTAGCTCAAGCTCCAGTGCTGACATTTACTACCCAGTGCCATTGCTCGGCGAATCAGTACTCGCCAGGAACACCAAAGGTCTTCTTCTTTCCTCTGCCCCGTTTAGTCCCGCCTCTCGAGGCCGCCAAACCTTTGAGCGTGCCCCCATGTCATTGGCCCCGCAAGTCGGCGCAGAGCTCAACAAGATGCCGTGGGAACGCAACAGCCACAGATTTCAGGATACTTCCTATGTAAATCCGGAACCAAGAAAAGATAAGCTTTTTGAGGCCAAAATTCTCGGACAACCTTTTGGTGGAGCTTCCCGGGGCCTCATGAGTTTCGCAGTAGCATCCATTCGTGAAACTTAAAGAGTGCCCGAAACACTATGTTAGTATGAATGCATATTGCTCCATCATCGTCTTTCTGTTTTATCCCATGTCATGAAAGTTTTCGTTAGTGTAAAAGTTTGAAAGATGTTCTGGGTGGTCTTCGAGTGACTTGCCTTTCCAAGACAGTACAATAACCTTGTACCAACAGTTTACACCAATTATTTCTACTTATGAAGCGAGCGACGGCAGAAATCCTGGACCGTGACCTTCGTTAAGTGTGCCTATTCATCAGATCGTGTACCTGGATCAATATCAGTTAGGACGGTCAGGATAATTACGAGCCTGGCCCAAACAACACGCACCGAAACAGCGGACTCTCACTCCCCATATCTCTGAATTCGCCGCGTCGACTAGCATCGATTCCTTCGCGCGCGCAATAGGCATCCCGTTCCTCGTTGATACGATTATAGTCCCACATCGCAAAGCAACTCAGAATTATCCTGGGAGACGCGCTAAGGTCAGGCACGACGTGCGTATCAAGAAGACTCACGAAAGGCTCAGCCACCCCATGATGGTGCCATGGCCGATATGGAAGTACGGCGGTGTGATGTAGATGAAGGAGGCACATATGCTGCAGCACAGTCACTCGCCGGACCAACAAAAGTAGACGTAGTTCCACATACCCGCCTAGGTTTCCAAGACCGATGACCATGGCGATGACGACTCCTAAAGTGAAGATAAGAACAAAACCATGGATAGGGTAACAGTGCACGCGGACCCTTCCTGACATCGCCTCCAGCAATACTGCCCGCCCATGCCAGGTCTACGGCGATAGTGGGGTAGACTCCGACGGCGGCCAGGATTGCGCCAGCGTAACCTGCACCCGGGGCGGTCTGGGTGTAGAGGACAATGTAGCTGTTTAGAGTAAGACGGTGCAGGAGAGACGAAAGCAAGAAAACCCACCCGACTAGCGCGACCAGGCAAGAACCAATTATGAAGGGCCCGCGGAGGTTGTATTTGTCGGAGAGGTATCCTACGCCGATGGTGGCGAAGCAGCCACATACAAAGGGAGGAATCGTGAGGAGCTGAGCGTGGGCCGCAGTGAATCCTAACTCTTGCACGATAGTCGGCGTGAAAAGCTAGAAGATGGTGCTCAGGGTCAAGCTCTCAGAAGGAGTAAAACGAATTCGTACAGCAATTGCGTAGACGGGAATAAGCAATCTGGACATTGTCAGTGAACGACGTCAGACAACGGCGTAGAACAAAACACACACCCTATGTAGATCCCGATTTGCACGTAGGTTTTGTAGTCTCTCATCGCTTGCCAAACGAATTTTCGGTCATAGTGGGTTGCAAGGTCTTGTGCATCCTCTTTCAGCATATATACTATCTGCGCGCGTTCTGTCGAGGTGAGGAATCCCGCCGTTTCGGGATACTGGGATATCGCATCAGGCACCAAAAAAAGAAAATGCCCGCGATAGAACACTTACATCGTGCATATAGAAATACGATGCAAAGGCCACTGTTGCAGATGTGATGTTAACTTCAAAGAGTCGGTATTGAAAAGACAGTGTCTATACCCAGCATGGTCGCTAAGAATCGAGACAAGAGACATAAACAGCCAGCACGGAGAAAGAATGATCGATTATTCACCGAGGCCCTCGAGGCAGAACTAATAACGACGCAGTGAGTCAGGCAATCGGTTTGCATAAAAGGGGCTTACAATCCATTGCCAACCATGCAGACCACCGATCTTTGAAAAATGGTTCAACTACAGTCTCGCAATGAATGAAATTCGCTCACCCCTTCCATTTTTTCGATCACATACCTAGAAAATGCATCCATGAAAAATATTCGAAACCGCCAACTTGTGTACTAACGCTAGAAGACCACCAAATGCACCTTGACTCGACGTCAGCTTGACTTTCAAATTGTATAAATTATAACCCACCGGCGATGGTTGCTGCCGAAAAGAAAATGGCCACGCGTGAGGCAACATCGCGCCTCCGATACCACAAAGATAGATAGAAGGTAATCTATGACTGGTATGAGATCAAGAAGTCGTCCCCACAAGTAGACCTACCCCGGGGAAAAGACCCTAGTGCAGTTTTAGTCACTCAGGGAAAACGCAAACGATTTCGGACATACCGCCTCCGTCAAGCCGAGGAAGATTCGTGCGCTATAATGGCCCGTCAAATTATGGAGCAGCTGGCCGAAATTTCCTCACATAATAAGCTCATGATACGTTTTGCAAAGGCACATCAAGGTCATCACAAGACCTTAAAAGCTGGTGTCAGCGGGAGGCACCAAGGAAAGACATGTATGAACCCCAGGCAAGCATAATGGACGGAACTTGGGGAAAAGGTCAACGTAATGAAGCGGCGAGGAAGGGAAAAGTATTTTGCTCACTCCATCGCGATGGTCGGACGAGCTTCAGGGCGATATTTCTATTTTGCGGTCAATGCCATTCCATCAGGAAAGAGACGTGCTGCATACGAAGGAACCTCCGCCAAAGCATAGGGAATCTGTGGAAGATGAGATATGGACGATGGGAAACTGTGACAGAGCATACAAAGAAGACAGCTGCGATCTGGGACACGGCGTCAGCGCATACCATTCGGGGCCATACATCAGTTTCACGTACGATGTTGTAGCGAAGGCCAACCAAGTGGGCGTCTTTTGCCATGCCTGTAATCCGACAATCATGGGAACGAACAAGCTGAAATGGTGTAAACGAACCCGCGATCTTTGCATTTCCCTGACGTCCGCCAAGATAAATATCAACCACAGCGATACAGAAGCAAGACGCACGATATTTGCTCGGTCTCTGCTCGCGGATCTGGGTCAAAAGAGGGCGGCGAGGACAGGCGGGGCATGCTCACAGGAAAGAGAGCAAGTAGAGGAGCGATACAAAAGGGAGCAAGTGAACATCGAGCTTGCGCAAAATCTTCGTGCGTGCGATGTCTGTAATTTCGGGTGCGGACTCTAGATCTTTACTCGGAATCTGGGTGTCTTCGTCGTAGGAAACCTTCTCAGCCTCAGTTTTCTGAAGAGTGGACATGATGGTGAGAAGGGACCCAAGGCGGCCAGGATGAATTGGGAGCTTTACGCATTTCCATTTACGCGAGCAGTACGCGAGTCAGCTGGAGAAAAGTGTACAATTTCAATTTGATGAGCGCGGAGTGCAGTTGATGCTTGGCTATCATCATGATCATGGGACATTGTCGAGACTGAGCTGGTAGCAATTACCAACTTGAAATCGGGTCTTAGACTTGTCACGAAGTTGCGTCCGCCTGTTACTGTAAAATAGGGCCAGACACACCGTACCGTTACGGCGTACGGCCGTAAAGGTTACAGTGCCGCCATATCGTCCCGTCTGGACAAATTTTCCACGCTCGCCGGTACGGACGGTCATCGACGCTGCCACAACCCGCCGGAGGATGCCGAGACAGTCTGACGCCCGACCTCGTGTAGAGGATTTCAACTGTGGGTACCCCTTGTGCATATAAAATACCTGCAGGTTGACCCTAGCAGCCTAGCTTGATTGCCATGAGGAGCCCTACTCGAAAATCAATGCGGCACCTTCAAGTGGTGATAGACCATTAGGCATCGGACCAGCCCCGCAGCCCGACCATAGTGAACCAATAATCGTAGGAATGGCCACTGGTTAATTTCTGAGGTACCTCAACCAAAGCCTCTTGAGCATGCTGACCAAAACCTTCCAAGAAACCCTCCAAATGCCTGTATAAGGCCGTATATTACGGCCGTTTACGGTGTACAGCATTGAACCCGTAGCCGTACCGTAAAATTTACCTCGTGCGGCCTGCTGGTACGGTTACGGGACCCGTAATTACAGCCTGCATACGCCCGTATTACGGCGACGGTGTCCAGCCCTTGTGTATGTGCATTGAGGATGCAGTTAGTATAATAGTACGCTCGGCATACTGCCAATCAGCCGTCCATAGCAGCTGTAGCTCAAGCTCCAGTGCTGACATTTACTACCCAGTGCCATTGCTCGGCGAATCAGTACTCGCCAGGAGCACCAAAGGTCTTCTTCTTTCCTCTGCCCCGTTTAGTCCCGCCTCTCGAGGCACCCTGAGCCCTGCCTCGTTTTGAAGTCCCACGAGAACTAGACGATCGTTGAGGGGCAGCCCCATTGGACGTACATGCTGGTATTAGTGCATGAGTGTCAAGGTAATGTCCAGGTAGAATAGATGTCATGCCATTCGAAAAGTGTCCCTCTTCGCCGCACTTGAAACAGGCTAGACCCCCCGATTTCGCTTTGGAAGCACCTCCAGTAGTTGGGCAGTCTACAAGATGGTTGTCTTGAGCGTTTTTGACAAGAAAGCAGAATGTTCGCTGACCTGCACTGTAGTGACCCTCTTCGTTGCACTTGTAGCAAACGCCCGACGGGCCTTGGTTCTCCGCTCTTGAGCCAAAGCTTCGAGACCTTTTATTTGCAGAACCGGCGCCATTTGGACAAGCTGAAAAAAATCCAGACGTTAAGAATCCAGCAAAGAAAGGATCGCTCAATCACGTACCACTAGCCCAATGTCCAGGTAAATTACACTGTATACTGCTCAGCGTCCTTTTGTATGATCATCTGATTGAGAGCCGAACCTGGAAGCACACATTTTGAGGATCTCCATTTTGACCTCCTGCGCCAAAGGAAGAACCTCCGACGGCAGGGTTCCCAGCTCGAGGTGGTTCATCATCCCATTCGAAAAAGTTGCATTCTGCACCTTGACTGCTTGGGCATTTCCAGAACTTTCGCCCTTTATTTGGTCCCTCTTTGACGACAGTCCTTTGAATCGCCGTCAAGTCGCACCTGCACTTGCGGGTCGGTCCTGCTCCATCGGCATCCACATCTCGTCTCTATTTATCGATGTCAATGTGGTTGCTCAAAACGAAAGATGTCTCTAGCTCACCCCAGAGTAGGAGCGCTTTGCCGGTACCGACCGTGAACCAGATCCACTGGCTATTGGGGAGGGTTCCTCAACCCACTTGAAGAACTCACAAGTCCTCGTGTCACAGGTCCAGAACTTTTTGCCCTTGGATGCTGTGTCCTTCGTGACCGCTCTTTGAACAGCTGGGGCATTACAGTTGCATTGTATACTGTCGTCAAAGGTTGAAGATGATACCGGTCCTGGTGGAGGCGGAGGGGGCTGCCATGCGGGAGCTGCGGCGACATGTCGAGCCGGGGGTGGAGGATGGTTGAAATCTAAGTGCCAGAATTCAGGTCGGAAATCAGCTTAAGTTTTCGAGACGAACCGTCTTCATCATCAGGGTCGAAAGGTGGAGGACTCGGTGGACGATGCGCAGGAGCCGCACCTCTACCGCGAGATGGTGGACCTCCGCGACCCCGAGGCGGACCGCCACCTCCGCCATCAGCTCCTCCTCCTCCACCTCCTGCTCCGCCTCCGCCGCCGCGCCCACGACCAGGGCCACCTCCTCGACCACGACCACGGCCACGGCCAGCACGGCCACCTCCGTCTTCCCCTCCGCCGCCTCCGTCTCCGCCCCCGCCCCCGCCACCGTTCCCGTCGAGATATCTTTGCACGCTCTTGATGGATGCACAAATTGTCAACCGGTCATGACCAATTTTGAAAGGACGAACCATGGTAACTTTATTAATTTGCCCTCGCGCAACAACAAACATGGCTCGGTATTGGTCGATGCTTTCCGCGAGCATATCGTGCTTGGTTTTCGTCCTGTTGCAAACCTGGACCATACTCCGCTCGGTCTATTTTGGCCGTAATGAGACCAGTCACTCCGGGATACGTAGAGAATCTCACCTCGCGCCGCAGGTGTGGCTTGCTGAGACTCTTTTCGAGTCCCATCTCGTTGTATCCTTCGATCAGCCCGATGCCGAGTGTAGATGGCATGAGATACTTTGTGCCTCCTTCATTGCGCGTAACAACGTACTCCCGGTCGATAACTGTTTGGATGTGCGTTGCAATCGTCGCATCGGTACCTGATCCTAGATTTCAGTGAAAAGTAAAGGGATGATTGTCGACGTACCAATCCCGTTCTTGTCCATCAAAGTGACCAGATCTGCCTCGGTAAGCAGGTTGGGTTTGGTCGTCTTGCCCTCCCTCAATTCACAAACAGAGGGCTGAAACTCTTCGCCTTCAGCGAAAACTGGGACTTGGTTCCCGGTCCATTTGTCGTACGGATACACCAACAAGTAATTCTTGTGAAGAACCACCAAACCTAGATGTAGGGTTCGAATCTCGCGAAGTCAAGACTGAGAAACGACGATACGAACCTGTCGCATAGAAGGCTTCACCTCCACATGTAACGTCAACTGTGGTCATTGAGCCTTCGGCATCCTTTGAGCAGCAAGCCAAGAAGCGCCTCGTGATGAATTCATAAACTTTCTTCTCGTCGCCAGCGAGATTCCCAGCGTGGGCCGTTGGATGAATGGGAGGATGGGCTTTGTCGTTGTTCTTACCACGACGGGGATTGCTGAATCCGCCTTGCTGAAGGCTGACAGAATGCGCATGAGACACGAACAACCGAAAAGACAGACACTATCAACCTCTGAGCGAAAGTACCCCAACTAGGATCGACGGTTTGCTTTTCGATCAGGGTCAAGAAGTCGAATTGAGGGTCGAATTGATCTGTTTCAGTTCGAGGGTAGGAGAGAAATCCTTGGTTATACAATTTCTCGGCGATCTATGATAGCGATGGAAACACGTTATAGAAAACATGATGATAACGAATGGGACTGGACGTACGTCGAGGACTTGCTTGGGTGCGAGTCGCAGAAATCTTGAACCAGCCTTCTGCAGTTCAACTGTTGTCAATGGCAGCGGTTTCCTTTGTAAATGCCTGTTGAGATCTTTGCCGCGAGGCTGGTGTTGTGACTTGCCATTTCTTGGTATTCTTCTCGACCACCTTGCTAACTCGTGCCGTCGGATTAGAAATGACATGTTCGTAAATGACAGCAGCAGCGTCATAATCAAAGATATGTCCCCGCCTCCACGTGAATTGTGTCTCTACGTTGCCCTGCGAGGAACTGGGCCGTGAGAGAGACAAGAATATATACCAGAAGGGCTCGGAAACGAAGTTTTGGACTTGGTTGTATCGTGCTACCACGAACCCGAGTGTAGGAAACTGACAAGGCCCTTCCGGTTTCGATAAGTAAGGATTGAGATTCGGAATCAAGAGTAGAACCATATGAGATCACACCCTCCACTTGTGCAACATTATTTTGCAAGGTCAGAGTTTGCATTCGGGTAAATGCAGCTCCAATTCGGAGGTCAAGAAGGATTCGAGCTTCTACAGCGTCTGCTTGGGCTTGGTCCAAATCAACGGGATTCTGGGCCGCATTGTGAATTTGCCTGAAATACTTTTCACGCTGATTGAAGGGAGGTACAGCAGAGAAACGCACTGAGCGATGATGGCACTGAAACGAGCTCTCTTCACTATAATGTGCGGCTTTGCCTTTCGGCAGACACGCTTGACCTCTGAACCGATGTGTTCTCCTTCTCGATCACAGTCCGTCCATATCATCAACATGTCTGCGCGTCTTGCTTCCCTGGCGAGATTTGCTTCAATTGTTCTGCTGTCGGGGGGAGTTTTCGTCTCTATCGGCGCATCGAAAAGTGTGATAGGATCACAGGAGGTCCACTTCCTGTGGGTTTCGTAGAAGTCGTGAGATGTCAAGTGGCCAGATACAGATGTGACGGTATATTGGGAGTTAGTCTGAGGGTAGTCAAAGTCGTAGTTTTTTATGTATTTATTCGGAGAGTTGCGCTGAGCAGAAAAAACGTCAAGGACGCGGCACGGACACGGCAACTAAACGCAGGTACCATCTCGAATTGCCCCCCAGATAGGATTTGCGTGATAGCCTTTGAGATGGAGGGCTTCTCTGCGACACAAAGGACGCGCATTCTCGTTCCAAATGAAGGGTGGCGTCCACAAGGAAAGAGCGCGTATGGAGAGGATGGCTGGCAACTTGAAACATCCGAGGACGCGTTGTTGATACTTGTTGTTCGACACCCTGCATCAAGTTTTCTGCCGTGCCGCTATGAGCTTTTCCATGAGCGATGCAAACTCCACGACCACTCGCCTACTTACGCTCCTTAACGTTTCTGCGACAAAAGCTGGGAAAAGGAAATGGACCGTGATGGATGAATTTCCTATAGAAAAATTAAACAAGCGAAAGACTGCACGCTTTTTGCCCTCGACTGAGTCGGCAGAGGCAACTGACATGGTGGTTGACCTCCCGGAGCCAACGATGGGGGAGGTTGTGGAGGAGGATGCGCCTGAGCCTGAAGTAGAAGATGAAGGTACGATATTCCTGCAACATTGGTCGAGATGAATTTTCAAAAAGATTTCAAGCTGCATCAGACGCGTACGAATCCCATTTCGGCCCCACACCTTCCCGGCTCTCAGAGTCATCCAGAGCGGCTGTTTATCGTCGTGCATGGACCTCTCTACGGGGAACGTGTGGAAGGCTTGGAGCGGTAGTGGAATTTACTCCTGAGGGCTTAGAACCGGGAACGTCATCGGACACTGCTGTGAGTTGTGGTTTAGCCTGCAGTCACGACCTCCTACTTCTTAGCTCAGAAATTTCTTGCTCACGGCCAAGTCAGATCCTAGAACGATTGCGAACCCCTTTCACGTCCCGCCAGGCAAAACAAGCACGCGGTATGTCATTTCGGGACATTTGAAGACTCTCTGACTCTCGTTCAGAGAAAACGGAGCTCCAAAATGACTTACTGTCGACGCTTTCGTCCCACCGCGATGTCTACTTAGCTTCCACCGCTTGGGAGAACAAGAAAACCCTTCGCGAGGCAATCTCTCTGCATGCTCTCAATCATGTTACCAAGTTTGTCAAAATTTCTTTCTTTCTTCCCACTATTGATTATGTCTCAGAAAACGGCGACGTGTTCTTAAGAACAACGAACGATTGGCGCATGCCACCAAAGCCGACCCGAATGCCTCTCCACCGGAGGATGTCCAGGACCAAGGATTTACTCGCCCCTCAGTTCTCGTCCTGCTCCCCTTTCGATCTTCCGCTCTTGATTGGTTCAAAGCTCTGACATCACATACACCCGCCCCGGCATTCCAAGTTGAAAATCAATCGAGGTTTATGGCCGAGTATGGGTTAGCTCTGGGCATGGTCGATAAATTGACGACAGCAGAGCCGGGAACGTACCCTCATGATCATGTGGAGACGTTCAAGGGGAATGTGGATGATAATTTTAGGGTCGGCATCAAGTTGACACGTAAGAGCGTCAAGATGTTCTCCGAATTCTATGGTTGTGATATAATAATGGCGAGTCCCTTGGGACTGAGAAGGTCCATCGAGAAGGAGAAGTAGGTTTCCTGTAATCACCTCGCTTCAACGACTGAATGCGCTTCACAGGAGTGCTGACTACCTGTCATCTATCGAAATCCTTGTCGTAGATCAACTTGATGCTTTAACGATGCAAAATTGGGAACACGTCAAGGTACACAGGCCAGGTTGCATTCCGCTCGTGTAGCTAACTTCTTCGCATAGTTTGTTCTATCCAATATCAATAAATTACCCAAAGATTCCCACAACACTGACTTTTCTCGCATCAAGCCTTGGTATCTGGATGGACAGTGAGTTGTGCCCAAATCCACGTTGGAATATGGCCAAAATATCGCCTAGTGCGGAGTACCTTCGTCAATCGATTCTCCTCTCCGCATTTGAGACCCCCGAAACTCGTTCCCTGTTCAATACGAACCTCAAGAACGTCGCGGGGAAGATCAGAGTAGAACGGCGATGGTCTCCCGTCCAGGTGCCGGAAGGAATTGATCAGGTATGTCCCTTGCCCTCGTTACTCTTCATCTTTAAGCGTACCTCTGATCTAGAACTTGACGCACTTTGATTGCGTAAATCCAAAGGACGAAGCAGATAAACGCTTCAATTATTTTGTTACTCAGGTACGCTTGGACCGTCGCTTTTGATGCCTTTAACTGAGTTGTATCTTAGCTTCTTCCTTCGGTTCTGAAGTCGGCTGTTCAGAGCTCCAACACCGCCGTTTTCATCCCCTCTTCATTCGATTTTATACGGGTTCAAAATTATTTCAAGAAGCACTCTGGAGTTACCTTCGCAGTCTTATCTGAGTAATCGGCCGTTCTTTCCCTCCCATATCTATGTGCTGATCTTGTTGAAGATACTCAACGAATCAAGACATATCCCGAGCCAGACAGGCATTCTTCACCGGCAAGAAGGCGTTTTTGCTCATCAGCGAGCGGTTCCACTTCTATAAAAGGCTCGTCCGCACGCCATACTATTCTGTGCCGATCTTATCGTAAATCCAGATACAAAATTCGGGGTATCCGTAACCTCATATTCTACGGCCCTCCCGACCACCCTCAATTCTATACCGAGTTGCTATCATATCCATTTTTGGATGATGGTGTAGAGGCTTCTGATGTCACTTGCCGCGTATTATATTCCAAGTACGATTGGTTTAGGTTAGAGAGGATCGCGGGCACAGAGGGTGCTGTCGAGCTCATTAAAGCGGCTTGAAATTGGAGATGTTTGCAGAGGAGAACGTTAGAGCACACTAACAAATAAACCACAATCAGCAAGAAAATCAACCGTCTTCACTCGCCGTGCTGTGTACACGGTCCCGTTGCTGCCCTGGATCGCTGCTCCTGTTCTGCGTCGCAATCTTCAGTGATCTGTGACCATGCATCTGTATAATCTCACTCTCCAACCTCCGACTGCTACGACACAGGCGATTGTAGGAAACTTTTCTGGCGCTCGGCAGCAAGAAATTATCATATCCCATGGAACGCGACTGGAATTGTTGCGTCCAGACGCGCAGACCGGGAAGATGGCAACTGTAATTGCGACCGACGTCTTTGGTTCTATTCGCTCGTTGGCCGCTTTCCGACTGACGGGTGGGACTAAGGGTGAGCCCTTGTGCGTATCACTTTTGCCCCCATCTAATGAAGCTTCATTTTCTCAGACTACGCGATAGTAGGATCCGACTCGGGCCGTATCGTTATTTTGGATTACGACCCAAAGACCAGTAGCTTCGTCAAATTGCACCAAGAGACGTATGGGAAATCCGGCGCTCGTCGAATCGTTCCTGGCCAATACCTGGCCACGGATCCCAAAGGTCGCAGTGTCATGATATCTTCCATGGAAAAGTCAAAACTGGTGTACATCCTCAACCGCGATGCTGCAGCGAACTTGACCATTTCGTCGCCGCTCGAGGCGCACAAGGCCAATGCTATCATTCATCATATCGTCGGCCTGGACGTTGGCTTCGAAAACCCGATGTTTGCCGCTTTGGAGGTTGACTACACCGAATCTGATCAGGATCCCACGGGCCAGGCCTTCAAGAACACCGAAAAAGTACGTCGATAACTTGATGACTCGATGACTCGAAACTCATTTTTTTTTCGCAGATGTTAACATACTACGAACTCGATTTAGGGCTCAATCACGTTGTACGCAAGTGGAGCGAGCCCACTGACAAGCGAGCTAACCTGCTCGTGCAAGTTCCTGGTGGCCAACTGGCATCCTCTGATCGATTCGATGGACCTTCTGGTGTGCTAGTTTGTTGCGAGGACCATATTATCTACCGTCATATGGATGCCCGCCAACACCGTGTTCCAATTCCCCGCAGGAAGCATCCCTTGGAAGACCCCAACCGAGGTCTCATCATTGTTACAGCTGTCATGCATAAGATGAAGGTGCGTCGAGATTGCTTTATATAGTACTTTCTGATTATGATTTGTAGGGCGCGTTCTTTTTCTTACTGCAAAGCGAAGACGGTGATCTCTACAAGGTCACCATCGAGCACGAGGAGGAGCAAGTGCGGTCTTTGAAAATCAAGTATTTTGATACTGTGCCTGTCGCGTCGTCGCTCTGTATTCTCAAATCTGGTTTCCTTTTCGTTGCAGCTGAGTTTGGGAATCAGTGAGTAGTATGTTAATCCTCAATGATGCTCAGTACTCACCACCTTGCACAGTTATTTATATCAATTCCAGAAACTTGGAGACGACGACAATGAACCCGAATACAGCTCTACTTCTTATCCATCTTTTGGCATGTCCGACCCGAGTCGACCTTTGCCCCATGCCTTTTTCCGACCCCGTGCTTTGGAGAACTTGGTGGTCGCAGATGAAATAGAGTCTATCGACCCTATAATTGATTCTAAAGTGCTGAATGTTCTGCCCAACTCAGACGCGCCCCAAATTTTTACAGCTTGCGGTCGTGGGGCTCGAAGCACTTTCAGGACTTTACGACACGGCCTCGAGGTAGAAGAGTCTGTCAGCTCGGAATTGCCCGGTATTCCGAACGCGGTGTGGACCACTAAACGACGAGAAGATGGTAAGTCAACTTATTCCGTATCTGATCGTGAGCTAACTCTTGTTTCTGCGGTAGATGAGTACGACTCTTACATCATTCTTTCATTTGTCAATGGTACCCTGGTTTTGTCGATCGGTGAAACTATCGAAGAAGTGCAAGATACTGGCTTCCTGTCCTCTGCTCCGACACTTGCAGTACAACAAATCGGCGCTGATGCCCTCCTGCAGGTTCATCCGCAAGGCATTCGGCATGTCCTGGCGGATCGTCGTGTGAATGAATGGAGAGTACCTCCGGGCAAAACCATTGTTAGTGCCACCACGAATAAACGACAAGTCGTCGTGGCACTGAGTTCGGCCGAACTAGTGTACTTCGAGCTCGACCTGGATGGCCAGTTGAACGAATATCAAGACCGGAAGGCCATGGGTAGTACAGTGCTCGCACTGAGCATCGCAGAGGTCCCTGAGGGTCGGCAAAGAACACCTTTTTTGGTGAGTGCTATTTAGTGCCCCTTATCCACTATTTCACTCTGACTCTCAATCGTACAGGCAGTTGGATGTGAAGACCAAACCGTCCGCATCATTTCCCTCGACCCCGAAACCACTCTTGAAGCTATCAGTTTGCAAGCGTTGACCGCACCTGCTTCGTCCATTTGCATTGCCGACATGTTAGATGCCAGCATTAACAAGACACAACCAACCATGTTCGTCAATATCGGATTACAGAATGGAGTGTTACTCCGCACCGTGTTGGACCCTACTAATGGCCAGCTGACGGACACACGCACCCGGTACGCAATTAGCTGCTTTGTCACGGCCACGACTAACTATTGTGTTAGGTTCCTGGGCACACGACCTATACGTTTGATACGTGTCCAAATACAGCGTAACCCGGCCATCTTGGCACTTTCGTCTCGGTCATGGTTGAATTATACGCACCAGAATCTCATGCATTTCACACCCCTGATCTTTGAGAACTTCGATTATGCATGGAGTTTCTCTGCGGAGTTGAGCCCGGAAGGATTGATCGGCATTGCTGGTAGCACGCTTCGGTGAGTATTCGTTGGCGCTTGCTGTTTTGTGCTCATGCCCTCTCCGCAGTATTTTCCAGATACCGAAGTTGGGCACGAAACTGAAGCAAGATTCGATGCCGCTCTCCTACACGCCTCGGAAATTCATCACTCACCCCACAAATCACTATTTCTACATGATTGAAGGGGACCATCGCGTCCTTGGCCCCGAGGCCGCTGCGAATAAGTTGGATGAATTGGTGAGCTTGCTTTGTCCCAATCCTACACATCTGACGTTACCTGTACTTTTCTCAAGCGTAAAGAAGGCAATGTCATTGATGATGAGGTTGTGGACTTGCCACCAGAGGTGTTCGGTCGACCAAAAGCTCCAGCAGGCACATGGGCATCTTGCATTAGGATCATTGATCCGATCGAGGTGTGTTTCTCGATATTGATGTCACCTCCGATGCTGAACATATCCTACAGGCGAAAACTGTTGCTCTCATTCCTTTGGATTGTAATGAAGCCGCGTTTTCTATTGCAGTCGTTCCCTTCTCAGCCCGGGGCGGGGAGCTTTACCTCGTTGTTGGTACCGCTGCTGATACCTTGATATCCCCACGTTCTTGTTCGAGTGGGTATCTGCGGACATATAAATTCACAAACGATGGAGCGGGTCTCGAATTCCAGAATAAGGTGTGTCTACTCTTCGCTTTCTCATTTTACTTTCCATTGATCCTCCTTTGTAGACTGAGACCGACGACGTCCCCCTAGCCTTGCTTGGCTTCCAAGGAAGACTCTTAGCGGGGGTCGGGAAGGCACTGAGAATATATGAGATCGGAAAGAAAAAACTGCTTCGCAAGGTGGAAAATAAAGTCAGCTCGTTTCATTTTTTGGCCATATAGCCTGTCTAATCGTTTTCTGTCAGACATTTGCTTCTGCCATTGTCAGTCTCAACACTCAAGGATCTCGCATCATCGTCGGCGATATGCAAGAATCCGTTTCATTCGCCGCGTACAAGCCTCCAGAAAATCGGTTATTGGTCTTCGCCGACGATAGCCAGCCGAGATGGGTTACCGCCGTAGCGATGGTGGACTATAATACTGTCGCTGTCGGTGACCGTTTCGGCAACATTTTCGTCAATCGCCTTGACTCGAAGGTGTCGGACCAGGTTGATGATGACCCCACCGGAGCCGGAATACTGCACGAAAAGGGACAGCTGATGGGTGCACCACACAAGACAAAAATGCTCACGCACTTCCATGTCGGTGACCTAGTCACGTCGATACACAAGGTGTCGCTCGTCGCGGGTGGACGTGAAATACTTCTATACACTTGCCTCCACGGCACTATCGGAATCCTTGTTCCTTTCGTGTCCAAGGAAGACGTCGACTTCATCTCTACCCTAGAGCAGCACATGCGGACGGAGCAAAGTAGTCTTGTTGGGAGAGACCAATTGAGCTGGCGGGGCTACTACGTTCCTGTGAAGGCGGTGGTGGATGGCGACTTATGCGAAACTTTCGCTAGGCTACCAGGACCAAAGCAGAGCAGTATTGCAGGGGAGCTTGATCGTACGGTGGGTGAAGTTTTGAAGAAGCTGGAGCAGTTACGCACCACGACCAGTGGATTCTAGGCATCTTGCCTTTAAAATTGTAATGCTTATTTGTTTGCATGTCGCTCAGTGACTTGAAATGTACCTTTGAAGAGATCAGTACAGCCAGTGTACATGACCAAGCCGCATGCATCTGAAGTTTTGAAGTTTTGAGTACCGTCCTTGGCCCCATAACGTTGTCCGTGAATACATGTACTACAAAGCAAGAGACTTGTGCTACTCATTTATCCGATACAAAGTGTCGGAAGGACGACTATGACCTCCATCGCCGTGAACAAAGCCGTTGGCATCCGTATGCTTATCATCTGATGCATGACTGGGTAAAGCGCTGGCTTGTGAATACGCACTCCGGGATGATATCGTTCCAATGGACCCAGCTCGAACCACTGTCGCAGAATCAGAATACCCGCTGGCTCCTTGCATCCATTCTAGGACTCTGGAACGGGAGTTGGAGAAATGCGTAACAGGGCTATTTAATAGCCTTGGTTCCGTTTCTGGGGTCGAGAAATAAGCCAAGAACTCGTTGTGACATGGTCGCAAGCTAACCTTCATGCTGATATGGAAGCAACGCTTCACCGTCCTGGGCTTTCTGCGGTACGGTACGTGCCCGACGCCGATGATATAATACAAACAGAAGAGCGGCCAAAATTCCCACCAACACCCCCGCACCTAGACTTACACCAGCAATCAACCCTATCGGGACGTTATTTTGGGTACTAGTCCTTGTGCTGGTGGATGAAAAAGACGGTGAAGATGCTGTTGCAATTACTGTGACTGCATAGATAGTATTTCAATAAGACGCACCATCAGCACTCGAAGATTGTGCAAGGATGATAGTTGCCGGCGAGGTTTCAAGTACGTCGGTGATTATAGTGACGGTGGTCATCCCTTTCGAAAGCAATCGTATGGAATGGGATCGGGAGTTGGCAAAGCGTAGGGTACGACGGAGAAGAGCAGGTTGGAGAGGGCTGACCCAGCTATTCGTTCACACTCAGGAGGTATAAATGACCGTCACCTCCATAATACATAGTTAAGGCCACGCCTTCGGCGACTGGAAGCCGCGTTCAATAATTCCGCAGCGTACCGCCTCCATGAATGCCATTTACTTTGCCGAGATCTAGAGCTTGGCATGGAAACCTGTTGGCGCAGAACTCCATTTGCGGAACGATGTTAAGAGGGGCCAAGGTGGGGTACGATTCAGCCTCTATAGCTTTCTACGTGCTTTTCTGAAGATAGTCGTTCAGAGGCACTATGCTATAGAAAGGAGGGCACAAACCTAAGGTCGAATGATCGGGGAAGCTCCAGACAAACAGAGGCAACTCCGGTTCTTGCCTAGCACCACATCGAGCGCATCGTCTGTGCTCCCAACCCTGCTTTTCTACCCCCTTTCGTTTTATGCTCAATAAGAAAACACAAGTAACCCAGAATCAAAATTTATCCAACAAATCAGCTCACTCAACCACCAATTCCCAACATGGACTTCTGTTACTCCACATTCCCCCCGAGAGCCTCATTCATATCACGTCGAATCTCGACCCTCGGTCGCTCCTTGCCCTTGCCCAGGTTAACACCTCTTTGTCTCGTCATGTAAAAGACGATCATACATGGCACCGAGCTTTTGTATACCAGCTCCTTCGGATTGGCCCCGAGACCGACCTTCATAACACCAGATGTCTCCTGCTGAGAAGAGCCCACTCTGGATCCTGGAGACAGGAATTCATACTCCACTTCTCAGTCACAAGGTAATGCCTCCGTGGTTCTTGTCTTATGCAAATTACCGATGGCCACCGACGTAGACGATGGGAACGATCCCGCAACACCACTATCGTGCATGACCCCTTGCGTTTGCCCATTTCAAGCATGCATTTGATGCCCTCCCAGGGCTTGATTACCTCGTCCCTCCAGTACGGCGTCGTATCCCGCAGCTTTCCGCTTACGGGTCGCATTCTCCGCGGTTATCTCGATGCGTCCGGTAGCGGGACCGGTTTGGGAATCGGCAATCCCAACACCGAATTTTCGGCCAACGTTTCCGCTTGTGCTTTGGCGTCCGACGGTGGGACGGCCAAGATCCTCTGGGGCTTTCGGAATGGCGAGGTCGCGTTCACGGTAGCCAACAAGGCCATGGACGCGGGCAGCAGGTCTGCTGCGAAATTCATGAGGTGTAACGTAGGTGACGAACACCAGGGTCCTGTCTTAGATGTTTTGTGGGAGGGTGCGAACGCTGTCACCGGCGGGGGCGACGGGTGGGTGAAAGTGTGGGATGCGAAGAAGGCTAGATGTGTCTGGACCTCGGAATGCAGAGCGCCGGACGAATTTGTGAAGGTTGCTGCTGCTATGGGCAAAGGGCTTGTTGCTGGTGCCATGCGTAGCGGCAACATCGTCGTCTGGTGTGGTTTCTTCTCCGACATGTCTGAAACCCCCGCAACTATCACCATGCTCAACATCCCGTCCCCGATTCAAAGCGAGGGCAGTCACGTAATCTCTGGACTGTTCATCGACACTTGCGGGCCAGCTCTTGCGCTTCTTGTAACCTTCTCGGATCATGCTTATTTTTACCGCCTCGCGATCGACCTCGCGACCTCCTTCGTCGAGTGCACCAAATACGGCGACCCTACCCTAGGGGCGATAACATCCCTGAGTCCGTTCTTCACCAACCAACCCGGTGAATGCAGCTTGGTTGTTACCGGAACACAGCTTGGGTGCATGGGCATATACGACTGGACATCCTCGTGCGCCCTACCTGCGTACAAGTTTGAAGCGAATGATGATGGATCGAGCGTGACCGCGCTCGCGTGGAACGGCGTCATTCTCGTCACTGGCTGCGCGCGAGGGACGACGAAAGTCTGGGATGCACTAACGCTCGAGCATCTCCGGACGTTTGCCACGCGCAAGCGCGTGACCGCATTGCCCGGTGCCGCGCCCACGGAGAGCCCTGCGGTGAGGCAAATACTGCTAGGCCCTGAGAAGGAGGTCTTGCTGGTAGCCGTGGCCGACCGTGTCATGGCTTGGAGAGCTGGTCCAGTGCCCAAGAGTGGCGGGATCAAAGCCAAAAATGCTTCTGGGAAGAAAAAGGAGCGCAGTACCGTGAGCAAATATCATCGTGGGTTATTTGTGCGCGGCATCCTGGACATGGCTGATAGTTTGTGTTACAGAACAATTGGAGATGCATCAAGCGATTGACGACTCACGTCATCTTCTTGAAGAGGAGAGCAAGTACGTGCAGAAGGCGTATGACCGTGAGAGAGAACAGCGCGCGCGGCTGGAGACGCTTGGATTGGATGAAGTGGAAGCGGTCGAGTACATTCTCATGCTCAGTCGTGAAGAAGTCATAGAACGGGAAAGAACTGCGCCGGCCATCGAGGAAGGCGTTTTTGAAGCTGACTTCGACGACGCCATCGACGCCCCCCGGACGTCGCCGTCCTACTCTCCGCCGTCCTCAGCCAACTCGTCGCCCCCTCGTACGTCTGCAGTGCAGAACGGGCGACCGATTCCCCGCGCATCTCCCTCGGCCTCGTCCAAAAGCAAGATCTGGGTCTCGCCGCCGTTCAGATCCGAGCCTATGGAGGCACCGTTCGGCTCCTCACCGTCGGCGGCTCGGGATATCCCTCCTGCCCCCGCGCACTTCCCGGCACTTGGTGCCAGCTCCAGCCCCCGCGGCAGTCCTTCGCCCGCCAAGTCGGCGTGGAGTACGCCGCTCTCCAGGTCTCTGGCGCCTAGTCCCGGGTCGTCTGCGTCGCGCACGGCTTCGTGGGGCGTCAACGTCGGCCGCGCATCTGGCTCTACATCGCCCTCGCGCAGCCTCGGGTTTAAGACGTCTAGAGTGGATGACGATGATATGGACGATGATCTAAGACTCGCGATAGAACTGAGTCTAGCGGAAGCGCGTCGTATCTGATTATTCACGAGGCCACACATACTTTCCTCATGTTTAGGCTATGTATGCAGTCTATTTCCATAACACACACTTAGATCCCAGGTTGATATGCATGTTATAATTATGCTATTGAATTCATAAGAAATTCTCATGGTATCGAATTCATAGGGAATTCTCGTACGCCATAGCCTTCTTCAAACCTGTTGCTAGCATGGCCTGGATTCCTGCTCCTGCTGGGGGCAGCGGGGAGCGTGGCACGCCCCCAAGGCTCTCCTGCACGTACACATTCATCGCGTACTTGGTGCCTCCGATGCCGGCTTTGACGATGGCCCAGTCGGCCTCCGCGACGAGGTCCTGCAGCGCGCGCGCGGCCTGGAGGTCGTCCGCGTTGCCCGTGGAGAGCGCGGAGACTGCCGTGTCGTACAGCTTGACGATGGTTTTGGGGATGATGTTGCCTTGCGGGACGGTGAGAATCGATATTAATAAATAAGGATCTGTAGGGGACTGACCTGTTCCGGTTATGCACCCCGAGGCGCGGGACACGAGGGCGGGGAGGAGGATGTCGGAGAAGCCGGGCATCACAAAGAAGGGGCGGGGGTGGCGTTTCTTGTACGCGGTGGATTGTGTGTGGGCCGAGAGGCGGTGGCCCTTGCCGATCCCCGCGCAGGTGAGCTAGCACGCGTGGTGAGTCGCGGCACATGACAGGCGAGCAAGTGTGCGTTAGCTACCTTGGCGCCAAAGCAGTTCTGATGCTCGGAGAGTTCTATCAGGAAGTCGGAATCGAAGTCGATGCCTGCAGCCGCACCACTGGTGGTGCAGGTGAGCAAGTGCGAGACGGCCTGGGGACGTTGTGATGCTTACGGGAAGTTGTAGATCATCACCGGGAGCGGGCTGGCATCCAGTATCTCGAGGTAAAACTTCTTCAGCGCGGCGGTGTCGCGCCCGATGGTGAAGGAGAAATATCCTGGGGGGATGATGATGAGATAGTCGGCACCCGCGTCTCGCGCTTCGTGAGACAGCCGGATGGTTTCGTGCGCGGAACCGGTGCCCGTGCCCGCTAAAATAGGAACCTGGGTGTAGCCGTGCTTTTCGAGGGCCTCGCGGGTCGAGCGTATGACTGCTGAGCGCTCCGCATCAGACAAATGGGACGCTATTGGGTGATTGGGTGAGTAAGAAGATGGAGAAGATTGCTGCATACTGCACCTTCTCCATTCGTGCCGAGCACAACGATGCCCATGCGAGCATTCGCCAGTCGCACGACTTGCGCCTGGAGCGCGTCAAAGTCGACGGCCTCCGTTCCCTCCTTGAACGGCGTGACAAGGGGGCAGTATCTGGGTCAACATTTTGGTTAGCAAGGAAAAGAAGAAGGTAGGCTCGGGGTACGAACACTCCATCGGTGAATGGTCTAGTCAGAGTGCTGGGAGACATTGCACAATACGAGCGTGGAGGAGGTTGGTAGCAGGACTATGTCCCCAGGCCTCATGTTTAAGTAATTTTTCACGGTTGAGATTACGTTCAAACGTTCCAGTGGGACGGCCCGAGCAGACTCACCTGTAATCTCAGCCCGGTGAAGGTAAGACCCTGAGACCGTGAGAGTCTGCGGGCCGTCTGAGTTAAACTTGACCGCGGCGACTGGGCCCGGGCCGGGTTGATGTCATGGTTTGTCTTGTCGGAAACCACTCAATTGTCGATTCAATTGTCTCTCAACACCACTTGGTCGCCACCCCCTTTTTTTTACTTGCCGCGATGCGGTCCGTTGATCCGGAGCGGAACCCGTCCCGGCTTTCCAAACCTTTCTGAATCACTACTATGTAAATCGATTGTTTTGGCTACTGAGAAGCCCGCCACCCTAGATCCTGGTTCGCGATGTCCTCCAACGGGTTTCTCTCGTCTTTGTTCTCGCTCGAAGGTCGGACTGCCCTCGTAACGTTATTCAAAGATCCTCCAAGTCCCAAGCAAATTTCGCTGACTGGACGATAGCGGTGCGACGCGAGGGATCGGGCAGAAGATGGCGCTTGCGCTGGCGAAAGCCGGTGCAGACATAATTCTACTCCAAGTGTGTACTCATCTTGAGCACGTAGTCAGTCATGGACAGTTTCCCAGCGCAATCTCGACAATCAGGACACCGCGTCTCAAGCGAAACAGCTTGGAAGGAAGGCTATCGTAGTGCAGTGTGACCTGGCTGTCAAAGAGCAAGTCGGCTCCATTGTTCAGAAGATCACAGGCAGCAAGGAAGCGGGGGGGTTGGCTCTGAAGATTGATATCCTGGTCAACTGTGGAGGGATCCAGCGTCGGTGAGTTTCTGAAGTTGTCTTTCGCTCACTGTGCTAAGCTCCATTGTGAAAGTTCTCCAGCAGAAAACTTTCCAGATGAGGATTGGAACGAGGTGAATCTGAGTTGTTATGTACCGTCAAGTAATTGACATCTCTGTTAGGTTCTTCAAGTCAACCTAAACACTGTATGGACTCTTTCGAGAGATTGCGGGAAGCACATGCTTGCGTCTCGCGGACACGGTTTCACAGGCTCGCGAGGAAAGATCATCAATATCGCCAGCTTAGTTTCCTACCAAGGTAAGCGCGTATAACCTCTGTTCTCACCCGTTTTAATGCGCCTTCTAGGAGGTCTGACTGTCCCGGCCTATGCCGCTGCTAAACATGGAGTACTTGGACTGGTCCGCAAAATCCCACTGAGGCATGCGTCGAGGACTTATACCTGGTTAGATCAAAGCATTGTCCAATGAATGGAGCCCAAAAGGCATAAACGTCAACGGGTGGGCTCTAAAATTTCACGAAATTATCCAATCTAATTTATGCAACAGTATTTCACCCGGGTATATCGCGACAGAGGTCCGGCAACTCATAATATGTTTCATCTGGGCATTCCGAACACTTACCCCCCGCTAGATGAACACTGCCCTCATTGCCGATCCAGTTCGCTCACGGCAGATTATGGAGCGCATCCCTATTGGCAGATGGGGCGCGCCTGAAGACTTTGAAGGCGCTGTTGTATTTTTGGCTAGTCGAGCGTCAGACTATGTTTGCGGGGAAAGCCTCGTCGTTGACGGAGGTTGGATGGCTCGCTAGAACCGTAATTTGACACTTTGATAAGTATGGTACAGGATCCGGAATGACAATTGTTTTTGCGCGCTTTCTACCTCTCCCCGTCTATAGGTCCATATGTTCTGGGTAATCTGGCGTCACAGCGAATTGGCCAATCACGTCCGCGGCCGAAGGGCTTTGGTACGGCTCAATTGTTCCTTTTATGGACCACCCTCCCACTTCGACCGTTCTTTCTTCATCAAAAATGATTTCAAAATGCAGGGCCACTGAATTTGACTTGGCTGAGTTGGCTCTGTGGTCCGGGGCCCCGGACCGGGACTCTTGTCGTTACCGCCGTGACGGTCCGCTGTGTACCGCTCGATCCAAAATATGAAGATTACGGTTTTTTAAGGGCCTATAAAGGACCGGGGTGCTGCATCGGTCTCCGGGTCTCGCTTTCACTGACAGATGTCTCCAACCATGGACGAGAAGCGCGAAGAGTCCTTCCACGAGGATGCTGCTACCAAACCCCCAGTCCTGGCAAGGCCTGCTTCTCTTGCTTCGCTCTCCCCCGATGAGCTATCCAGCGTCGCGAGAAAGGCGACGCTCAAGACCGACCTGTTGATCATCCCCGCGCTGACGCTCATGTATATCCTCAATTACCTGGACCGCCAGAACATCGCCGCTGCCAAACTTGCGAATATTAGCCATGATCTCAAACTCACTGCCGTTCAGTACCAGAGCTGCATCAGTCTACTGTTTGTTGGATATGTGCGTTTATTGTTCCTCCGTGCCGCGTGCGTTCAGCTCACTGGTTCAAGATATTGATGCAAGTGCCGTCGAACATCCTCGTCGGAAAAATCAGCCATCCCGCCATTTATAGTAAATGAACTAACTATCCTGCCCATCCTTGAGACTTAACGGGCCCCTCACAGTCTGTACAGCGATGGCAGTTTGGGGCGTGGTGTCCGCCGCAACTGGAGCAGTCAATAGTTTCGTCGGCTTATTATTATGCCGGTTCTTCCTTGGCTTCGTGGAGGCGGTCTTCTTCCCGTGAGTCGGGAACCTGCGTCCTCCCCATGAGCTCACTTTCCATGAGTAGGGGAGCTCTCTATTATCTTTCTACGTTCTATAATCGCCAACAGTATACACTTCGGGTCTGTTTCATCTTCTTTAGACGCTTCCTTACACAGATCTAACTCGTGTCGATTTCAGGTTGCGCTTCTGTATTCTGGTTCCCAACTCGGCAATGCTTTCGGTGGCCTTTTCGCTGTCGCAATCCTGAAATTGGATGGTAGATATGGCATCGAGGGTTGGCGCTGGGTCCGTTCCATTTATCCATTCCTGGGCCTTGAACCAGAATCTAACCACAATCTGAGTGCAGCTCTTCATCATCGAGGGTGTCGCCACTGTCGGTATCGCCTTCATTCTCATGCTCCTGCTGCCTAACTCCATGGCTACCGTCAAAGGCCTGACTACCACAGAAAGAGAGTGGTTGCTGTGGAATTTCGAAGCCGACCAGGGCCAGAAAGATGATAAGGATGAAATTGGGGGATTCGAGGCGTTCAAGATGGCCGCTATGGATCCGAAAACCTACTTGCTCATGGGGACTCTGCACATGGTATAGTTCCTATGCCCCAAGAAGACGAAGGTCGCTCATGTGTCTACAGACCTACGTTGCGGCTGCAGTGACGAGCTTTTTCCCCAGCGTTGTTTCTACCCTTGGATACAAGTATGTTTCGATGTGACACAGCTCCGATAGAGGCTGATGAATATGTCAGCCGGAATCTCACATACGTCCTGACCGCCCCTCCGTACGTAGCTATCAATCATCCCCAATGCCCGCAATCTAAATTCCCCGTAGGTATCTTCTGTGCGTGGTAGTCATGATCGTCAACAGCATACACTCCGATCGGGTATCGTTGAATTGTTCTCCCTCTCATTCTACCCCGACCTTTGTTCACAGAAACAAGAGAGATACTTACACATCATAGTACCCCTCGTCTTTACCCTTATTGCCAACGTTATTGCCGTTTCTACACTGAACACGGCCGCTCGTTGTGGGTACCCCTTTCTTTCGTCTTCCTGGTGTGTGCTGATACGGATATATGATCCACAGACTTTTCGATGATGTTGATGCCGGGAGGGTTCTATGGCGCTACTGTCGTTATCCTCTCGTGGATCGCCGGTAGCTTGACGCAGCCTGCAGTCAAACGCGCGGCTGGCATTGCGTTCATAAACGCCATGTGCAACACCCCGAACAGTTTGTGACTTCCCATCTCTTCACAAAACACATCTAATCCGTTGTCTTCTACATTGCAGTCTGGACCCCGTACCTGTATTCGAACCCGCCCCGGTACATCCGCGCGTTCTCAGTCAACCTCGTCGCGAGCGTCCTGGCCATGGCATTCGCCACGGCGACCATGATGTACCTCAAGCGGCAGAATGCCAAATTGCAGAGAGGGCTGGACACGAGCGCGAGTGCGCCAACTGTGCAGCAGCAGAAAGCCGGCTTTAGGTATCTCCTTTGAGATCGACGGGGGCCCATTTTTTAACGTTAAGGTAGTCATTTGTTAAGTACAGTATTATGCGTATATGACGTGGATCAACTATTAATTCAACAAGGTCACCAACACTTAGATCTCCCAACCTCTCCTTGACGACACAAGCGGGATGGGGAGTGGAAGGCAGAAGGTCAAACGGTCTACCCCGAGTAAGATCGCTGTCACTAATTGAGTGACACGAGTAGGCTGATTGAACACGAGTAGGCTGATTGAGCACGAGTAGGCTGATTGAGTGCGAGTAGGCTGATTGAGCACGAGTAGAGTTCTGGCCGTTCAGTTCCGGGTTGAGTTTACTTGAGGGCTTGCTTCAACAAACAATGATCGAGGTCAAGTTGCTCAGTAGCCTCCGAGTCAGTGTTAGCTTCAGCGTACGTCTAGAGAGACCAAGAGCGTGCGCGTAGAGCTGCAGGGAGACCCCAGTGGCTTCAGTGCGACATTCAGTTCCAAGTTTCCTGGGTGCAGGCCTGTGATCAAGTAGGTTCAAGGGGGCCACTGTCAGTTGAAAAGGATCGCAAGAGCCAATGTCAAGTGACTCAAGTCCAGGCCAAATTTTTGATTTGGGTCCGTGACACAACACGATCAGTCACATCAATGACCAAAGGTCGTCACAGGTGGCACTGGCACTCCACTGTTCAACTGGGTTCAGTGGCCGCAGGAGGATTTTCGGTGTGGCTTTGGCCATATAAAGTCATGTAAATATCTTCCCCTGTTCTTCCTTTCTGCTATCATGTCCTCACCTCCCTCCTATCGCTCGCAGAGCTCATCTTCAATCAGTTCCACTGAGTCACGGTGATGCCATCAAAAAGACAGGCTTACATAATTTTAGTAGGTGGTTGTGTGTATCAGAGTTGCTGCGGGCCAATCATGCGTTGACTGTGCAGCGTTGCGCTTGTAGTCGTAACGCTACACATGGATCTCATTCACCGCAGACTCGGACACAGTGCCAACACTACTCGAGCTTGAGTCGACTTGTCCGTTTCCTCTGAATTCGAGAACTTGACACTCTAAATCTTTCAACTCGTCTCTCGGAAGTCATCCCAGAATGAGACGCTTCAACAGTCTCAACTTGCGACCGTTTACTGAATCTTCCCCCTTTCAATTTTCAGCAGTTTCCTCGGTTCACCACTTCGCCGTTGGACCGTCTCTCACGAGTTCTCGCATCATGATGGTCAGAATCCGGAAAGTCGCACTGCTTCATCGCAACCTCGTCCGACCCGCCGCCCGTGTAAAAGCTCATCACTCACGGGTCGCCTGCGCCGTTGCTATCCAACCCGCATTCTGATGACATTAGAAGTTGAACAGGATTTATTGCTGCGCAGCTTACCTTCACGACGTCAGTGTCGGCAGCTGTTGAAGCACAAAGCCACGCCCATTTATCCTGCATAGGCACTCCTTTCCCTTCGAACCAAGATACATATCCTGCTGGTCGCAGGCGACTTGTCTTAGCCTTTTTGTTCGTCCAACCTTGAGGCCTCGACGATTCCTATGGCTCACCTACTCTTCTACGATTACAGTTTGATTACCCCGGCTAGCTCAGCGGAGAGCACCTTTTACTCAAGCTGTCTCAGTCAACATTCCCAGGTGCCAGTGCAGTTGCGAACGACTTTCGGCCATCTCGCACGTCCGCACCTCAACAAAGCGGTCCACCTCAGCCCCAGTTCTCAACTCCTCCTTTTCAATTCGCTTCACCTGTCTTCTGTAGGTCTTTAGTTCGTGGTCCTCAGTTCGAGGACATACTTTGTCTCATTTTTCACGTAGCGTCAACGTCGACTGGAGTCGCCAAAAGTCTTGGTCAGTTCATTCGATACAAGATCTCGTTCTATCACCTTATCCAAACAATTCAGTTCCTGCTAGTGAGACAAGTTCTGCGACAAGTTCTGCGACAAGTTCTGCGCAGCCTTTATCGACCAGCTCGCAGAAAGATGCTCTCCCGCTAGGACTGATCATCGGTGCCAGTGTAGCCGGGATGCTGATCGGAGCTCTGGCTGTCACTCTGTATTTTCTGTATCGCCGGCGCCGGGCCCAGGGTGCAATGAGCGGTTCCGCTGCAGTTGCATACCAAGACGAGGGTTGGTTCGGTCTCATATCACAAATATATGACTAAATCTCAGCTTTAGAGAAGAAATTGACACTGGATAGCCCCGTTCCGCCAACCAACGCACCCAACGCGAGAGTCCTTGAATGGATGCAACGTAGCAGATTCGGTTCCATTTCGTCGATTTCATCGTTCTCTTCGCCGACAGTAATCGAGTCCCTGGGAGGAACTTCCGTGAGTGCGTATTCCCAAGCGAGCGCGTTACACCGCGCATCAGAGAACAAGAGTCCAGAGCTCCGTACCATTTTCGTCGGGGAGGGAGGCCCTAGTCGTCCCCCCGGGTTGTATAGGATAAATGAATAGTCCACATGGGGCAAACCTGTACTACTGATATCGTGACTCCAGATAATGGACTAGTGAAACCGTTATGATAGCCTGGATAATTCTATTGAGGAACCCGGTTTCCAAGAGAAACCCCACCAATCACAGAACTCCTTCAGAATAGAAACCCCGCCGAACTTTCGGCACCGCCGGCGGATGTTGAAAAAACAAGATTTCATTGTACACTGGTTGCAAGTCTGCGAAAATATTTGAACACAAAAATGTCCACGATGTAGAGACACTTAGGGAGTGCTGTCTCACTAAGAGGCTTTTTGTGGATACAGTAATTTAAACCAGGGAAATATCACGGTTTTGATGGCATCAACCCGCGCCGAAGAAAGTCTCGGCAGGTTAACTTCAGTCGATGCAGCTGGTAAAAAAAAAAAGAAATAGTGTCAGCACAATAGGGCAGGCCCTCAGGAGTGTTTAATACTCAACGGAGAAGGACATGTTGATTCCTGTGGACAACATTACCTTGCCATCATTTGTCGTCGGAATGTGGTAACCGTCACGGCAGTGTTCGCCCGGGCCTTAAATTTTCAAGGCCTTAAGGATTTTCGGCGGAACGTTAAGCCCTTCCCAGTCTTAGATTATCACGTGTATCACATTATGTGTATCACATTATGTAATCTTTTCACCCATCTTTTACGAGCCATGGCACCGCAGGGCCTAAAGGATTATTTCCACCGCGTGGCGCTGCAGAACAGCACCCAATATCACACATACTGCAAAGCTTGTGTTAACCGCCAATTGGAGAGTGTCGGAGCAACGACAACTGACCTCCTTGTCACTTAAAGGCTCGCAGGCATTTGAAGCTGGTGAGATATCTTTTAGTGAAACCCTGTGCTCGGAAACCATCAGTGCGAGTAATGGAGGATGAGGAGATATTGATGCAGGTGCTGGCCGATGTGGCTGAGGACGACGTCCCTGACAATGGTGCAATCGAGATTGAGTCGGACGAGGAGTATCACGGGTAGTTTACAGGAATTCATTGGTTGTTTACAGCTGTCCCAGATGGCGTCGGGAAATCATTTTAAGGCCTTAAAAATGCCCTTAAATTTAAGGCGTTAAGGGTTCACAAAACCTGATTTAAGGCCTTAAGGACGAACACTGCATTGTGGTTACAGAGCTTCCCTGGAGCCTCTTCACGCACATGAGAATCACATCCCCGAGTGTTAAAATACATGGGGGAGTGGAAGATTTAATTGAGAATGCAATTGCGGGCTTGGTCCACTTGAAAGTGTACCACTCCCTTGTGAGCGTCGCCGGTGTTGGTGATGGGAATCCCTGGGAAACTGGGTTTCCTAATAAGATAATCTATTTCGGAGGGGTTGCTCTTGAAAGCCGGGTTCCTCAATAGAATTATCCTGATAGTCTCCTGCCCCTAATAATGATCTGTAGTCTGGAAAGTCTGGTCTTCTCACTGCACAACATCAGTTCAAGCTTCCTCAGGACCCGTGTATTCAGGTTCGAACAATCTACTCCCGTTTTGATTCTTCAAAGCATGTAGTGCGCGATACTTGGGTCACAACAGTATGGTTGCATCTATGTATGATTGCAAACTTTTGGGTACTCATGATACAACCTGAGTATACTTGCTTGGCCATCAGCTTTTGATCAACTATCATCATAACTCAAAGTGTTGCTACTGGTTCGAGTCTATTGAATGCCGGGTTTTTGAAACAAGTCTCATAAAATTTCTTCTGCACAACACTCCACCCAAATGCAAAGAATTATAATTTTCTGTGACATTGCTCCCTTATCAAGTAGACAGGGGCTCTTAAACCCAAACAAGGTAGCAGGCTGCCTTGGGAGCTTGATTACAGCTCAGAGATTCATTAAATGAGCCTTTAAAAGCTTCCAGGTGGGCCTAGGACTGATTCTGACCTAAATCTCTCACACACAGACATCCCAATCACCCTGTCAGGAGGGTTCCTAAATTGGGATGTCATGGAGGGTCTGTGTACAATACTAACCCAAATTTAAATCCCAAGGGTATTCATTTTTTTTTCTGGCCTGATGCACCTGATGGAGACCTACCCTTAGTGCCAGCTTGGCTGCGCCGGACACTCTTAGACACAGTCAGCAAATGGATGCCATAGATCTAGATGCATGTGAAATGTATAAAACCTGTAATCTTCCATCACTACTCAACCTACCACCTCTTGCCACTGCATGCTAAGCCCTATCACATATGTCCCCCCTCAATACCATGACCATGTTCATCTTTCATTTGCGCATCAATGGCTCATGTTGAAGACTTTACAGTCCTGGTATTTGGTCAGATACACTCATTTTACCCCTCTATGTTGTTGCAGCATCCACAATTACCCTGCTTCTGCATGCCCTCTGGGTCTTGGGGGGGATCTTTAAACTACGTGCTTCATTATTCAAAACTGTCCAATTGGAGCCTGTACATGTCGCGGAAGTCCAATATGTTGGATTTGTGGGGTATCTCAAAGAACACCTCGTGAACCTTGGCAGTGAAACCATTTTTGCGTTCAAAGCTGCTCAGATTGCTGGTTGCCTGGGGTTGCTCGTCTTGTCAATTGTCTTGTTGGTACTCAACACAGAGGAAGGTCAGGAAAACAGCGAACTGGCCACATGGGAGGAAAACTCGCTCAAAATGCTACATTTTGCGATGTTTATAACTTATGTGCATGCCTTGACCCTATTCAAAGGCTGAACCATAATGAACCTCACAGTTCTACTCTACTATCCTCGCCATCATGTCTGTGTCGGCCAGTGCAAAATGGAGTCGAGTAGCCATCAAACATCTCAATACCATCCTGATATTCACCTTGGGCATCTATTTCTATTGTGATGTCTTTCCGTTGGCCACATCCACCCTAACTCCAATAGATATCTTGGAAGGACGAACTCTATGGGTGAAGATAATTACCCTCTTCGTAGTTTCTGGCATAATTCCCCTCATAATACCTCAACAGTACATTCCTGTTGACCCCAAGGTACCAGTTTTAGACATTTCTCACAGTATACCGCTAACGCAGATATAGAACCCAATGCCTGTGCCAATCCAGAACAAACTGCATCAATCCTATCACTCATGCTGTATCCTGGAACCTATCATATTCCTGGCATATCGGGTGCCACATTTAAAGTTCAACCAACTGCCACCTCTGTCTGATTACGACTATGTGGAGAACTTGAAGACCAAGGCTTTCCCGGTATGTTAAAGTCCCCAATCTGTGCTCAAGCAGCTCAATGTAATTATAGTGCATGGACGTGTCTGCTGGTAAGACGCGACACATTTTTTTTGGAATCATATGGGTATTCTGTTTCTAGATATTGAGCATGGCTGTCTTGTTAGTCATATTAGCGCTCGTGGCCTGTGTGTACTACAGCTGAACCTCTTATTAGTTACCTGGAAAACCCTGATGCAGAGTTGTCTATGAAACCTTGGGTCTGGATTGCATTATTGTTTTTTGGTCCCATGGTTTGGTCCTTGTCTTTCCAGTGGTACATCTTCGTTTCGGTAAGCCACAGGTACTCTCCTATCTCAATGTCGACTCATCAATATTCATAGAGGCATATAATGGCTCAATCCACTGTCATTATCACCCAGCTAGTGTTCGAGCATGCTCTATGTATACGAGTCAAGGCCAAGACAGGTGACAAGGGCAAGGCCAATGATGCCACAGCCAAGGCACCAACCAAAGAAGCTGGCACCAACCTTCTTGGGAAGATAACTAATCTCATTACTACCGATTTGAGCAACATCAACGAAGCGTGAAATGTACTGTTCCTTGTGATTTTCGTGCCGCTGCAGGTCAGTTGCTCAATACTGTTCTTGTATCAAGTGTTCAGTTGGAGGTCAGCTCATTATTTTTTCTGCACCTTGACTTCACCTCATTATTTTGAAACAGTGCTTTTGTTGGCATGGGGTACATTTTCTTCTGTAAGCTTATCCCATGCACCTATATGATTGCGCAGAGTCATGGTCGCATTGTTCCCTTTGCCTGGTTATGTTGCGGAGTTGGAGCAAAGTGAGACCAATCTTTTGGGCGTGACATAACCGTATCAGCTGTGCAGAAACAGACACTGAAGAAAACCGATGCGAGGGTTCAGACAGTCACTGAAAGTAAGTATGATCTATCTTCCAAAAGCCTCTTATTCTAATATCCATGTTCTTCAGCTATGAACGTACTTTGGATGGTTAAGTGTGTATTTGTGTCCTAGGCTTGACCAGGATTTGTCTCACATCAGAATCAGGATGTTCCGATAGGAGCCACAGATGAACAAGAAGATCGCTGAGAAGCATGAACAGGAATTGAATTGGATATGGAGGCGAAAGTTGCTTGAACTTGCCAACGGCACCTTGACGTATGGTCTACTGCTTGTGTACATCTTTGTCTTCTCTGATCTCCATATCTTTCAGCTTCGCCATCCCAATCCTAACGATGCTTGCAACTTATGGTCAGTTTGGGCATTCTATCTTCCCTGTGATTTGCTGTTAATCAATCCCTTGGATTCCAATCACTAGCCACGTAGTGAGTCTGCTACTTATTTGCTAATGTTTACTTTTCTCATTGACACTCAGTGTCAGCAAAACACGCTTGTCATCGATGTTGTTGACTCAACTCTTCACAGACCGTGATTCTGAAAGAAGAGCTCAGTGCTTCCAAGGTATTTTCCTCAATGGCGGTATTCAATTTGCTCCGCGGCCAGATGTGGTTCGCATTCTATTGTATCTCCACGGCTGTCAATGACAAAGTCTCGCTAGACTATCTGAATGACTTTCTTCAGAACATAAGTCACTTTGGAGCAACCCCGTTTGGCATGTCTGGGGAAGCTAATTATCCGCTTAGACCAAACTATTGGATCCCTTCCTCTTGAAGGACACAGTTGTTGTTGAGCCTGAAGTGCCAGCCCCCAATGTTATTGGTTTCCATGACGCGACTTTCGCCTGGTCCCAAGAAGAGACTGATGGCACCCTCATGCCTTTGAGCCGTAGATTCCAACTCAAAATTGAAGATGAACTATATTTCAAACCAGGATGTGTCAACCTTGTCGTCAGACCCACAGGATTGGTGAGATGGCCTTCATGGAATGTCCATTGCACATGGCTTCAGATTCTCAATCCATGTTTTTGTAGGGCAAGAATCCCTTCTTATAGCTCTGCTTGGTATGTGTTGTCTCCCTTTGTATATGCTACTGCTGACCACTTCCCTAGGTGAGATGCATTTTGTTCCATCCTCCCCTTCATCTTTCTTCAACTTGCCTCAAGAAAAGGGTGTCATGTACGCTGCACAAGAGAGTTGTGTTCTGAATGACACATTCAAGGTACAGTGCTGGCTTGGTTAATCAGAAGGAATTTAAATGTTGTTGCAGAACAACATTCTCTTCAATGAACCCATGGATACCAAGTGGTACAAAAAGATCTTATATCAGTGCTGCTTGGAGCATGATCTGGAGTTGTTCAATGCCGAAGACGAGACAGAAGTTAGTGAAAAGGTGTGCCTGACCCTTGATTCTTGCTTGACGAGAGTGGGCGACTGATCAATAAAAGGGATTGACACTCAGCGGCGGTCAAAAGGCCTGGGTCATGCTCACTCGAGCCATCTACGTGGATGCCCAGATCATTTTGCTTGACAACGTGCTCATGGCCCTCGATGTGCACACGGTGAAATGGATTGTCGATACGTCAGATTTCATCCATCCATCTGTTCGTTCTGACATCTTGTGAACCAAAGTAAATGTCTTTGCGGGGACCTGATTCAAGACCGAATGATATCCTGGTAATGCACAATGTGGCAATGACGAGCCCGATAGCCAACTTTGTCGTGTCTATGGGCTCGGATGAACGTGTGCACAGCCAGGGCTCTATCTCAGAGGCACTGGCCAAGGATGAAGAGGATGAAGAGATCCTCAAAACTGCCAAGAAGGAGATCGACTCTCCTCCTGCTGCTGGCGAACCGAAAAAGACGAACAGAAAGCTCATCATAGCCGAGGAGATAGCTCTGGGGCACGTTAGCTGGTCAGCATTGAACCTCTACTTCTCTGTAATGGGGGGGACCATGCTTTTATCTTCTTTACCTTCTTGGGTATTGCTCTGTTGGTCTCCAATGCTCTGCAAACTTGGTATCTGGGATATTAGGCTAGGTATTCCCTTTCATACTATTTTTTATGCTTATTGATGACCTGCATCCAACAGCCAATATGTTCACGGAAGACATGTAGCCATGTTCTAGTGAGTTTTATGTCCTTCTGAGAAGGGACATGAATAATGTATCTTGCAGCTATCTAGGCTTATTCAGTACATGTTTCTGCCCGTTACCAACTTTCATTTCTATATCACTTCATCCTAGCTGCCCTTCTGCTGCTCAGAATGGTCATTTATGCATGCTCCTTCATTCTCTACACACTTGGATTGTTCCAGGCCTCGAGGTCCCTTCACAAGCAACTTGTCACATCGGTCCTTGGTACTACTCTTAGGTACGAATCTTCGCCTCATGTATCTTTGCTCGTGTTCACGTGCCTTGCAGATGGCTTGATGTCACACCTGTGTCACATGTAATTGCCCATTGCACAATGGACATCGGTGCAGTGGTTGGGTCCATCTCATCAGGGTTCTGCGAGCTTTTGGGTGTGTTCTCGTTTTCTTTCACCTGCCAAATATAACCAAAATCATTGCAGATATGTCAATCGCGATGCTGATCAAGTTCTCGACAGTGGTCCTGTTCACGCCTGAATTCTTCTTTGTCGGTGTTTTTGTTGGAATTATTGGAGCGTGGTGTAGCCAGGTATACATTGCATCACAGCTCAGCATAAAACGAGAGATGAGTAATGCCAAAGCACCAGTGCTTGCCCAGGATGTTTCCGGCTCTGCAGTGATCATCTATGCTAATTCAATTGTAGTTTTGGTGCAACAATGGCTGGACTTGGTAAGTCGTCATCTTCCAATTGTGGGTATTGCTAAACATGTCCCACCTCAGTGTCAGTGCATGCATATGGTGCTCAGGACGTCTTGATGAACATATCAATTGGAAAGATCAACCGTCTCACCAGGTGCGTTTATATTCCCTGCGCGCTGAGGGCACCAACGAGGCCATCAATTTGCTAGGGCCATGCGGACTTTCGCAAACCTGGACCACTGAATGACTGTTTGTGTCAGTGCATCCTGGAATTGCTTGCTGTTCTTATTCTGAATGGTGGTATCTGAAGACCTTCTGGGCGGACTCTTTGTAAGTCCCTTCTGCGGTGCAGTCTCAGTACTCAAGTGCAGTCAGGCCACATCGCTGGCATATTACGTTGTCTGCTTCCAGAGTCTGCATCCATTCAACATCAGCTTCAGTTTAAATATAGTCTGTCACGTAGCCTCATCATGTCGAACACATCTCTGAACTTGAGCATAGGTGCTCGGATTCTCCAACTTGATCCTGCACTGGGTGCGCATGCTTAACCAGTTTGAGGTCCAGGGCAACAGGCAAGTCCCATGTTTTGATCTCCACACCATGCTAAAAATGGTGCAGCCTTGAGCGTATACAGTGCTATGTCAGGATCGAGCAGGAGCCGAAACTGATAGTGGCCGGGATGCCTCCTGCATACTGGCCCACCAGCAGGAGCCTCAGTGCCAACAAGCTTTCGGTGAGATACTCACTGGACAGACCCAAGATGCTGCATGATATCTTGTTCAATATCAAGTCCAGCGAGTAGGTGGGAGTCGGTGAGTCACACCGCATCTACAGTGGGGCATAACTAACTGCGATGCCAAGTCGGCCGCATGGGCTTGTGAAAGATATGGCCTCACCTGTGCTTCATCTTGCATTCTGATGCCTTCACCAGACCTCTTTGACGCTGTCTCTCCTGCGATGCATCTTTACAGATGGCATGGTACACTACAACGGCATACCAACCTCGACCTTGAACCTGGACACCCTCTGGAAGAACATCACCATCATCCCGCAGGTCGTGAGTCATCCTGTCCCCTGGCCACTGTCGGAGTCCCTAAGCAAGCCTTCGCAGCCTGAGCTGCTCGCAGGCTCGCTGCGGTCAAACCTCAATCTCTTTGGCCAGTACGATGATGCAATGCTGAACACCGCACTGCGCTCCATGGGGCTTGCCTTGCTCCAAGATGGTGATGAGGACAAGAGCAAGCTCACGCTCGACAGCGAGATCTTGGGCAGCGGTGCGAATCTGTCCATGGGGCAGCAGCAGATCGTCGTGTTGGGTGAGTCAGCGCTGGCTATTGTGCTTGTGTGCGGTGGAGACTTAGGGAATGCTTGCAGCACACGTGATGGTCTGGGGGAGCAAGCTCCTGATCCTTGATGAAGGTGCATCTTTGTGGCTTGCAGAGACACCGTCTGGATTGTTGTTTAGCCACATTGGCGATAGGTACACGCCTATGAACGGATCCTTGTCATCGCCTTGGCTGACTGGTATTAGATTACAAGACAGATGTGGTCATCCAATCGTCGCTGCGCACGGAGCTGGGCAGCGATGTCACGCTGCTTACCATCACGCATCAACTACAGACAATTATGGACACAGACAAGATTGTATGTGCTCCGCATCCTCTGCTTGTGCTCTATTCCTCATTACCCACTTCTTTTGGTTGGAGAAGGTGTTCATGAGGGAATGGGGCCAACAAGGTGAGGGGAAGTGTGGGAAAGTTCGTGTGAGTTAGGACTTGTTTGGTGATCACATCACAAACTCACATGCCCCGCACAGACCATGGCACCGACCAAAACACGAATACTGTAAAATCAGCATCAAGATACTGGAATTTTACATGTATGTCATGATATCTCTAGAGGGAGGTTGGATATGGTTGAATATGACCCAATTTGCAAAAAGAGCCAGTCTTCCAGAACCATCTGGGATGGGAGGTCACAGAATCATTCTCAGGATGTTCCACTGACATTTCGTGGGGTATCCTCTGATATCCCATGTTGGAGCTCCTGGTCACATCTGACCAAATTGGGGGTGTAAGAGGCATTCAGGCCATTGTCCGAACACCTATTGGCTTGGCAAAGTGTGTCATATGCATGTGCCGCGCACTGGCGGAGCAGGGTTTGAACCCCGCTCCAGTTAGGGGTTTGGGTTAATGTTCGGGTTCAATGTTCAGGTTCGGGTTCAGGCTCGGGCTGGTTAGTGGTTCATGTTAGAGTTCAGGTTAGTAGGTTAGTATTAGAGTTAGTGATTCAGGGTTAGCAAGGCATATTTTAATGCCGTTGGTGAGTTTCAAAGTGTGTGTATGATGATGGACTGCCGAGGCTCAGCAAATCAGCGGCACAATCAGCCACTCAGCAAATAGGCATTCAGATGTCTCCCGAATGCCTATGATACTAAACTTGTATGTACTCCCCAAAAACCGCCTTTCAAGCCACTTGACAGAATCCCACCACAGGTACCACCTGATTGCAAGTGCCAGAGTGGCCAGAGAGCTTTGGTCCCTGGCCTTCCCTACCCGCAAATTTCAAGAAGCTGCTGGATTTGAAAATACTGGCTGGTTATGCTGCGAAGCGCCTGGTGCCTCTATTCACAGAGTTTTTGTCCTTTGACAACGACATGCAAAACGATTTGAGGCTCATCTACAAGGTGATCATTGCGAACAAGAAGGGTGATGTCTTCAGTGTAAAAAGCCTCGTGATCTGGAAACTAATGGAAGCGCAGAGTTGTCTCAGGGAAAGCTCATCTGTGGTTGGCTGCATGGGCCAGAGGTTTGTCACCCAGGCTGCGGAGGTGTTCAACGAGCTGGCGGGCAGCCTTTTCACTGAAATACTCAATTGGCCATCCGATGAGCATGCTGCCGCTGAGTCCTCTGCACACAAAGAATGCCATATGTTCGGGGGATCTGCACCTGAAGTACTCTGAGCAGGGTGACAAATCCAGCATTTTCTGCGAGCTAGAGGATCATCTCAGGCCTGTCGATGGAACACAAAACACTGAAAGTACTCAGACGACATCTGGCAGAGCTCTTGGAAGACCGGGTGTTCAAGGACATGCAGCTAATGGAGTCACAAACTATTGTATCTATGATCCTGTGTTGATGCAAGAGCTTGCTGACAACGAATCAAGCATTAACATCGGTCCTCAACAAGTCAATTATGGCATGATATTCACCAGCCACACCTGTGCCATTGCAAAGCGAGGCACATCACCTTTATCATCGCCATCCAAAACAAAGTATCACCTTTTCCTTCATATCGCCTGTATGATGTGCTTACTGAGCTGCATGTTGTGGGGGTTCTGCATGATGACTTTTTCCCATGGAATGTCCTCTGCTGCACTGACGGCTCTTTCGCTGTTGTGGACTTTGGGTGTGCCAGTGTCAACCATGTGTGCCCTGGCAGGAGCTGTGTTGAGCTGGCAAAGGTGCACAATGCGCTAGAGATTTGACACTGGACAAGGGCAAGACCAGGCTCGACAGATGGTGTGAATCTGTCTGTAAGGCAGCGGTAGATGTCTGAGTAGGACCCCTGATAATAGGTGAAAAGGCCTGATTTCAGAACTGGAAATTTGTCAGGATTTATTTTGGCAATTTTGTCATGATTGGACCAGGCCCGGGACCCAAAATCGACCCAAAAATGTCAGGATTTCGCATCAGGGCATGATTTTTGGCCCCAAGCAGACCTTTTTGCGATTTTTTTTCTTCCACTGGGGCGATCTTGTCAGGATTCAACCAGGCGAAACAGCTATTTTAGCCCATTTTGTCAGGATTTGGACCAGCGCTGGCGGCCCAAAATCGCCCAAATTTGTCAGGATTCGTATCAGGGATTTTCGCCCATTATCAGGGGTCCTGTTTGAGTCAGCGCCGACTGTTGTGCCGGTGTGGCACCCTATGCGGCGTCACTAAGGACTCCAGGAAACTCGATCCAGCGCCACATCGAGCGCGGGTGAGCGTGCGGATTTCCCAGTCTCATATGTTTTTTTTGTAGTTGTCCGACTGCTGAGCAATTCATTGAAGGAAGGGCCGGATCAAGGACCACAATGGAAAGCGTGACATTCACGTGCGTCGCGATTATCATTGAGCGAGCCCCTCTGGATCTGCAAACGCGTCGAATTCGAAGCCTCGGCGTATCGGTACCGATTTTCTCTCGTAAATCGCGGAGATCACGTATGGGATGACTTGACAGCAAACACTCTCGCCGTTGCGTGGTATCGACTCCGAGTCGACATCCCACGCTGGCTGGCGGCTCCCACCGCTATCTATATCAACAGCCCTAATTAATGTCGAAGCCTTATTTTGGGTATTTTTACGCGACGCTATCCAATAACCACCCAGCCATTCCTCGGGTTTGAACTTCGTTCGGCAGCCCAAATGCAGGTAACTGTACGCTAAATTTTGAATGGAGTCCCGCGCACGGTGCTCCGGCGCGCGACGGCATTCAGGAAGGCTCGGGGCTAGTTGCGGAATGGCCCCCCTGGCCCCTGGCTCCATCGGGGGACCGTAGACATACAGCGGGGTGTCTGATTCCGGGCGGGACATGTGATAAGGACATGAACAGAAAATCGCAGCCCGAAAAGGCAATGACGCACATCCGCGACGGAGAGCCGTAACACATACAAATCTCGACTCCCTCTTCTACCCCGTACAACACACACATCTCGACTCCCTCTTCTACCCCGTACATCACACACACCATGGTCGCCGGCGTCAAAATACACTCCTCCGTCGCCCCGAACGCACAGGCGGAACTCTTCACCGCTGACGCCCTCCAGTTCCTCGCCGCCCTCCACAGGACCTTCGAGGCAACCCGCAAGTCCCTCCTTGACGCCCGCGACGATGCCCAGCGCAGATTCGACTCGGGCGTGCAGCTCGACTTTCCCCCCGAGACTGCCCATATCCGTTCTGAGCCCTCATGGCACTGCGCGCCGCCCGCACCCGGCCTCGAGGACAGGCGCGTCGAAATCACGGGCCCCACCGACCGCAAGATGGTCATCAACGCCCTGAACAGCGGCGCAAAGACCTTCATGGCCGACTTTGAAGGTGCGTATAGATATTTGACCAACGCGAGCGTGGTCTAATATTGTTGCAGATTCAAGCGCCCCGACTTTCGCCAACTTGCTGAACGGCCAGGTCAACTTGCGTGATGCTATCCGCCGCAAAATAGACTTCGAATCGGGCGGAAAGTCCTACAAGCTCGTGGAGAAGCCTGCTGTCCTCATCGTCCGGTACGCGTGCTTTTTCTCCTATAGCTCTCTGTATTTACGCACTCCAGCCCTCGCGGATGGCACCTCGACGAACCGCGTGTCACGGTCGACAATGTTCCCATGTCCGGCTCCCTCTTTGACTTTGCCCTCTACTTCTACCACAACGCCCACGAACTCGTCAAACGCGGCTCCGGCCCCTATTTCTACCTCCCCAAGATGGAGCACTACCTTGAGGCGCGTCTCTGGAACGATGTCTTCCTTTTCTCGCAGTCTTTCGTCGGCCTCCCGCACAACATCATTCGTGGTACCGTGCTGATTGAGACCCTCCCCGCCGCATTCCAGATGGAGGAGATTCTGTTCGAACTGCGCAACCACTCATCCGGGCTCAACTGCGGGCGCTGGGACTACATTTTCAGCTTCATCAAGAAGCGCCGCGCGGACCGCAGCGCGGTGCTGCCGACCGCAAGGACGTGACCATGACCGTCGGTTTCATGGACGCGTATGTGCGGCTCCTGATCCAGACCTGCCACAAGTACGCGATACTTCTTCCGCTAGGTTATATCTACCGTTGCTGACCAGTGTTGCGTGACCAGGCGAAAGGTCGCGGCGATGGGCGGCATGTCCGCGCAGATCCCGATCAAGGACGACCCGAAGGCGAACGAGATTGCGATGGAGAAGGTGCGCGCGGACAAGCTGCGTGAGGTGCGCGCGGGGCATGACGGGACGTGGATCGCGCACCCGCTCATTGAGAAGATCGCGCGCGCCGTGTTTGACGAGCACATGCTCGGGCCGAACCAGGTGTGTTTCCATCCTTTTCCATCTATCCAGCGGGACGCTGACGTCTGCGCAGTACCACGTGCTGCGTGAGGAGGTGCGCGTCGTGGCGGCGGACCTGCTGAACACGACGGTGCCGGGGCAGATCACAGAGCAGGGCGTGCGCGAGAACGTGTCGACGGCGCTCGCGTACACGGCGGCGTGGATCGGCGGGAACGGGTGTATCCCGCTGAACTACCTCATGGAGGACGCGGCGACGGCCGAGATCACGCGCATGCAGCTGTGGCAGTGGGTGAAGCACCAGGCGCGCATGGACACGGGGCAGCCCGTCACGGTCGCGCTCGTCGACGCGCTGATCGCGGAGCTCGCGCCCGGCGTGCGCAAGCTCGCGCCGGGCGTGAAGGAGGCGGACCTCGCGGTCGCGGTGGAGTACCTCAAGGGTCAGGTGCGCCGGCAGTGGGCGAGCGAGTTCTTGACGAGCGACTTGATGCCGTATCTTGCGATCGCGGACGGCGTCGACGCCAAGTGGCAGAAGGCGGCCCTTTGAGGCGTACGGGATCTTTTTCTTAGACTTTTCTAAATACTTGTACTATAAACTTGACGAATCAATGGCATCGTATCACGTGGGCGTGTCTTTCCTTGATTTCCGTGCGGTGGCGGTGCTGGCCTCCTATTCTGCGCCCACAACAGTGACATAAGTCTATGCCCGACGCAGAACCGCGGCTGCCGACGCCTTCGGGCTCGCGGCCCCCACCTCGCTGGTCCCGCCGTACGTGCACGCTCTAAGTTTCGTCGTTTCTTGACGTCATTTGTGTAATGCACTTGTGGCAGGCGCGCAGAATCTGCAGACCACGTCGGAGGATTCGGAGCCAGCGTCGAGTCCGAGGAAGACAAGATGCTCAAGACGCGCTTCCGCCAGAGGACGACCGACGGACGGGATCTCTGGCTTGGGTGCAACCTGTTTCCCGACACCCGCGCGCACTGGGTCCTGCTCGTCCCCTTTTACTCCGAGTCAGAGCTCTGCGTCACAGGGCTCGGAGGACGCAGACACAGACGCGCTAGGCCTCTCATTCATGGGCAAGATCGTGCAGGTGACGGGCAGCCCGCACGCGGGCTTCGGGCTGCAGATCAAGCGCAATCACGACGCGCGCGCGGGCCGGCCCCCCACCACGCGCTTCCTGTACCTCAGCGCACTCAGGTGCGTCGTCGACGGGTAGCGCCCGTGCGGACCCGTGTTGTGTTCGGACGCCGAGGCCGCAGTAGGGGACGTGCTCAAGGCGCGCGCGTGCGCGCTGGGGCTACCGCAGCGGGCGGCGGGCGTGCTGCTGCCGCAGACCGGGGACCCGGTGTGGGACAGGCCGCACCCGGACTTTGAACGCTGCCAGGAGTGGACGGCGCATCTGGTGGGCGACATCGTGGCGCGCCAGGTGCTCCCGGAGAGCGCACGCGCGGTCGTCGAGGGTGGGCCGAGCTTTGGGGGTTAGAGGGTCTGTCGTGCCTTTGTTGACTGGCCCGCTGGGCTGGTGCGTGGGTTCCAGGAAGTGGTTGGGTTTGGGCGGGACGGCGACTGGGAGCAGATCGAACATAATTTCTGGGGAAATTATGAGCGAATAATACTTACAAGGTAAATCAGCGTGCATCGCCTGTGAACCAGGTTCAAGACTTTTTTTGTCAAGGAGTTTGTCTTTCAAGCACAGTGAACGGCAGGATGACAACATGCACACGAGGCGTAGACGCGTATTCCTGTCAGTAAGCTATGGTTCAAGAGAAATATATATATTTAGTCAAAAGTCACAGATAATCATGGGATTGGATGACTATGTATCTCATGCGATTGCAGGATAACCAGATACAGCATCGAATCACTTGTAATGTATGCAGAAAATTTTGAGCTACGACAGATTCTCAAACATAATTAGGGCTGAAATGCGCTGACAAGTTTCGTTGAAGTATTTGAAGCGTTCCAGTGGTGTGATTCTTTGTTCCCCAAGATAGGAGACAGACTAACCTCATGACGAGAGCAGTTTAAAACACGACTGGGTCCAGATTTCCCAGCAGCAATTGCTGTGACAGTGGGCTCTTCTTGAGCAGTAATACTAATATTGAGACGCGACGCGACGAGTTTCGAGCACGTGGACAATGATTGGCATATGAATCGATCGGATTTGGTTGTTCTCTTGTCTCCTACTACAAACACCAAATGCACGCCATACAGGTATCCGCTCAGCACTTTGCTTGTTCCTTCCTCACCCCCCACCCCACAGCAACACTACTGGTCAGTCAGGGAATATCTCAGCCCTGTAAGAGGAGTCCCGTCTCCACCGATCATCGCCTCAATTCCATCCGTCAGGTTCTGAAAGAGAGCAAGTTCAAAGAGCATGGTCGTATCACACCTGGTTTGTCCAGATTATTGCTGTGAGGGTCTGACCGACCTGATCTGCCGTCCACAGAGGAGTTTGTAGCAGCTGGCGACTTTCTCGCCTACAAGTTCCCAGTATGGACATGGTCAGTGCCACTTGCGCACGAGGCACAAATATCTCATCCTGCTTGCCTCAGGGAGAAGGGAGACCCATCCAAGACCCGGGATTATCTCCCCGCGGAAAAGCAGTACCTCGTTACACGAGGGGTCCCCTGCCTTCGCCGTGCGACATCTCTAGCGTACACAGACGCCGACGAGGATGCCGAGCGGCTGTTGTCCTTCGGTGACTCTACCGGGGCCGACGAGTGGGTCGAAACTCATGCTGGGCGCAAGGCCAACTTGGACTCAGCCAACCCGGGCTATATCGACGATATTCCCGACCTGGATGCGGCACCGGAAGATTCAGTGACGCATGGCGTTGGGGCCATGTCTCTGGGTGGCGCAGCAGCCATAGAGACACCCGATTTAGACGATATCCCGGATATGGAGGAGGAAGGCCTGGAGGAGGAGGACGACGAAGCCACTGCTGCGCCAAAGACGACGCCAGGCGTCATTGACGCAAGGTGCGACTCTCTCTTCGATTCTCGACAGTTCTCCTGAAATTATTGCAGCCAAGTTGAGGTCGCGAACGGGAATCTGCTCCAAGTCCGAACTTACGACGTCATGATAACCTACGACAAGTATTACCAGACTCCTCGTATCTGGCTGATTGGTTACGATGAGGTTCGCGTCATTGTTCTTCACCTTGCCGTTAACCTCACCGCCCTGCCAGAACCGCACTCCTTTGAATCCATCCCAAATCTTCCAAGATGTATCTGCTGACCATGCTCTCAAGACAGTCACGATCGAGGCATTCCCGCATTCCTCGTCGTTGCAGGCCGCCTCGGTCCACCCGTGTAAACACGCTAGCGTGATGAAAAAGGTGATCGAGCGAATGAATAACAGCGTGGTGGAGGAACAGCTCGCGCAACGCAAGTCGTCTTCCAAGGATGGCAAGGACGGCAAAAAGAAGTGGTTCGGCAGGAAAGCGAGTGGCAATGGGAAGGATGACAAATCTGCGGGCACCGGCGAAGACGACGAAGTTGAGGGGATGCGAGTCGACTTTTACCTCGTCGTATTCCTCAAGTTTATCGCGTCCATTGTGCCCACCATCGAGGTCGACTCGACGACGTCGTTCTGATCAAGCGGAGGCGTGGATTATACCCCGAGCAAATGTATCTGTATGAAGACTGATTTACCTAGAAACATGCTGTCGATGCTTTTCCCACACAAAACAAACAGATAGATAAAAGTGAGACGGACAGAACTATGTAGCAACCGCTGCCGACCTGGACTTTTTGTCCTTTTTATCTTTGCGCTTTTGCTCCGGAGCATCGGATGTTGAAGGCGCCGCAACCTCAGCGGTCCCGACTTCCTCTACAGCTGGTGTCGCGTCACCGAGTCCTTTCGCCTTTTTGTCCTTCTTCCGGGTCACTTCCACCGGTTGCTCGCCGGGTATTGACGGAGGTACGTCGATATCCATCTCTTTCGCATACCCCTCGTCACCTTTCTTGCCCTTCTTGCGCTTCTTCTCCGGTATTGACGAAGGCGCGTCAACCTCCATGGGCTCAGCAGCCCCCACCGTTGGCTCTTCGGTCGACTCGAGTTGTTTTGCCTTCTTGTCCTTTTTTCGTTTCTTGTCTGCCGGCTGAGGTTCTGGTACCGAGGGGGCATCGACTTCCATGGCATCCCGCTTGTCGTCTCGTTTCCGCTTCTTCGTCTTCACACTCGGCTCCCCGGCGTCGCCAAGGTCAGCGTCCGCATCCTCCTTGATGACATCCTGACCCTTCTGCGCTCGCTGGGCCTTCTTGAGTTCCGCTGCCTCCCGCCGTAATTCCTTCCGGGTCTTCGATCCGGGAGGTTTTGTGGAAGTGACAGTGTCCACAGCTTCACTACTTGACTCGACAGGTAATTTCAACGGTGCGGGTGCCTACCAAAACACTGAGTATGTGAATTACGGATGCGATGTGACCTTACCGTCGCCACCGCATCTTCAGTCTTTTTCTTTTTCTCTTTTTTCTCCTTTTTCTCCTTCTTTTCGGTCGGAGCATGGGGTGCTGGCGCAGCAGCTTTTTGAGGAAGGTCTTCGACGACCTCCTTGACCACAGGTGGAGAGGGCATTGGTGAACTCCGGGTGGGAGTTCCTAAGGGCGTATCGTTGGCACCAGTTGCCGATGTACGGGTTTGACCCCAGCTGCCTCCACGCCCGCCCCGCCCTCTACCACGCCCGCCGGCGGTCCAGTTGCGGGCGGTGCTCGCCTCAGCGGGAGGGCGAGGGGGGTAACTGCTCTTTGGAAGAGCTGTCTTCAATGCTACATGAAACTAATTCGTCATGAGAAAACAACGGGACATACCGTCTTGGCTCCCTTGAACACGCTCTTTTCATATTTTTCGGCCTCGCTTATACACTGGGTGTGTCCCTTGTATTCCGCAGGGTTATTAAACGTGGTGGAGCAGTCGATGCAATCGAAACCCGAGTAACAGCGATTGTAATGTTGATCGAGTTTCGGTTTTTTAACGGTATCCTGGCAAGCATGGCATCTGGATAAGAATGTCAGTCGGAAACTGGGAATGGACAAGGAACTGACTGGAAGGAGACCATAATGGCGAACTTCGAGGCGCGGGCTCGACAGAAAATTGTTTAGATGTTTGTGTACGTTTCTCTTCACAGTCCACGCCTCCCGAAAGAAACAATCCATCATTTGTGTTCACATCCTACACACTGCTATCTGACACCTTCTCAAGTTCTCCGACGACTCTCAGCTTCAGATTTAACGCTTGTGTACCCAGAAACCTTCCCTGACGCATCACGTATTGTTCCTCCAACTTCCACCCTTCCTTGTTCCAATGCTTTTGCGTCAACCGCAACCAAGGAGTCCATGATCCTTTCAACTTTGCTTGTTTCCCCAGAAGACATGCTCGATCACGTCGCCTGTCAGACCATGCCCGAGAGCGGCACAGACTACTCCGTTGACGAGCATGGAGCTTGAACCGTCGTCGAGCAGAACATTGTAGAAGCGCGAGATATCGAGATTCTGACGCTCGGAAATGGAGTCGGGAAGGTCGTGGGACACCCAGCTATGGGCTCCGGGATGTTGAACTGGTTGCCAAGGAGTCACCTGTAAGCCTGAGCCGAGTTTCACCAGGCGCGTTCGCGGCTCCGCGACCCGCCACCAACACTGTGGGCGGAGCATAAACTCTTATCTCGATGAGGTTTGCGACAACTGATTCGATCACGTTCCTGCGCCTACACCCCACGGACCACGACTCTCGCTGGTGTCGTCAAGGCTTCTCTGAACTGGACCTGGTACTATGTTGGGACGATAATAGAGTTCAACTTTCAACACGATCCGCTGGACAATCTGGTCCAGCTCATCAAGAATGCCCGCTGCATCCTCATGGCATCGGGGTGCTGCTATTCGTTCGTCGTTAGCGTTGTCGGCACTCGTGCACGCCTCTCTCGCGTGGACCGCTCCGGCTATATCATGAGCGAAGCCTTCAATTGGACCAAGCAGTCTGCTGTTTTTCCCAGAATTCTACTGGTGTCTCTATAACTCTGGCGACAACAACAAGCTGCTGGGACATGACAGCACGATATCTGTTCCGTCTGAAGCCGAGAAAAAGAAAATCCACGCCATTCTGCAAACATTGCCGCGATATGCGTCAATGGAATTCGCAGACGCCACGGAGCAGAGTCGCTGGGTCGAGGTTGAGATTGACGGAAAACGCAAAAGGTGTTTCACCGTTGGAGCGCCCATCTTTCAATCGAAGGGCCTCTTTGGTGGAGGCACTCGGGTCGACCGAGTCCTGATCGAAGACGAGGAGCCCTCCAAAATGCATGTGCTGAAGGATTCGTGGCGGTACGCCTGCCGACCGTAGTCTCACTTCTACGACGTTATCAAAAGCTACGTGGATGAAAAACTTGATGGTAAAATGTCGAAAGGGTTGGGTACCCGCCTCGGTGGCATGGATTTAACCAACACGCATGCCGGCCATAAAACAATTACCGCTCAGTTGCGCAACGACGGCCACGCTCTTCTGGATCGCTGTCACGATCGCTCATTATTAGATCGTAGGCTTCCCGCTTGAGGAATTTCAGTCCACGAAGCAATTGGCGAAAGCTGTACGAGGGGCCGTTCATGGTGAATTGTCTTTGTCCTATCTAAACCTTTTCTGAAGCTCATGACATGACAGGCCATCAAACTGTATTCGAGGCTGGCGTTCTTCATCGCGATGACAGTGTAGGGAACATCCTCATTGACGAAAACGGCCATGGATTCCTGCATGACTGGGACAATGGCGAGTTTACAGAAGAGGGCTTGAAGCGCTTCAAGCTATTACATCCCACTGTGTACGGGACCGAGCCGCAACTCAACGATATGACCGTGAGTCCTCGGCTTCGCTTTTCATGCAGGTGTCTAACATTATACAGGGAACGTACCCCTCCTTAGCAATCGAGATTCTCAGACAAATACAAAATCCCTGTCGTCCCCGCTGTCATGGATGCAACCACGACTTGGAGTCATTCTACTGGGTTCTTACTCTGTTACTTCTTTGCCACACAGAGCGTATAAGGAGGGTGCGGCTGTTTTCCCCAATCTATTTGACCAGCATTCGATTCACGTATGTAGCTGTCCCATTGAAGGAGTGTTGGCTTTCTAGACCCATAAAGTGTTTGCTCATGCCCAGCAAACCCCCTCTTTCCAAGCTTGTCCACGATTTGAGCTTGATATTTTACACCAAACTGACATGGCATATTCCCAGCATGAGGATGTGAGTTATGCGTCCGTTCTTAATGCCTTTGATGTGGCCCTCGCTTCTCCTGGATGGCCGGAAAACGACTCCGCGCTACTATCTAAAGCCGTCGGTAACGAACAGGCCGCCATTGATGATATATCTCGGTCAAGCTCTGTTTCAAGGTCATCTCGCTCCGGGCTACGGGCCCCCTTGGCTTTAGGAAGTCAATAATCGGGCTGGATCCAGATTTACTGGTGCACGCACTCGTGGTGGGTCCCCCTACGCAGTTATTGGCGCTGGAATCTGGTGGCTCTGTCGGCTCTGGACACAAACGTAAGCGAGACGCCGATGACGACGGAAGTGTCTGCAACGAGGATGGCGAGGATGGTGGAGCCGACGACGAAGAGGACGTCGTTGGTGATTGTCTGGTTACTTCTCCTTCCCGGCCTGGGGAGTCAGAGTCCGGATCGCCGAAGAGTTTAATGTCGAGCGCAACGCCCTCGAAAAGGCGCCGTTGACAATTCGTATATGCGTAGCTTTTAATCGTGATTACTTGAATCCACTTACAATGCTCTGGCATACGTTAATCAATATAAGGAAGAGGAATAGAGGGTCATCGTATTACTGCCAATGCCCCAAGTCTCAATGCATATCACTGTATGTAATTGAGCGTATGTATCAGTAGTATTGCATGAAATGCGGAAGTGTATTTGCGTGTAGGATCGTTTCAAGCGTATTGTGGTGAGGTAAAAGAATCTCGTAAGTACTTGGGTACGGTTCAGATCTCAGACCTCTCGATCAGATGCTTACATAAGCTTTGGTCCATATCCTTTTGGATCTCGGATCAGATTTGCTGGATTTTGGGTGTTTCGCATTTTCCTCGAAATCTGTACGCATTATGATCCGGTACCACATTTTTGGCCCAGTTTCGTCCGCATAACGGCTAGGCCGAGAAGGGTGGCCGCGACAAGGGAATCAAGGGTTTTTTTTCTGAACAATTTTCGGAGTGGTCCTGGGTCCCCCGTGAGTGGTCAAAAAATGAGAAATCGGCCAGTATTGTACGCCTAATGGATCGGACCTGAGGTGCACGTACTGACTTCCGTCAACGGTTTGGATCGGACATAGAGGCCATTTTTGGGCCAAATCCGTCCGCCTCATGATCGGGCATATGCCTCCTATTCAAATACAAATACAAGTAAAAAAGCCGACACCATCTCTCAAGACGAAAGTTTGACTACCCATGTCTCTGCACAAGGCTCTGAACCATGTAAGAGTCGCGCTTCCTGGAACTCCTCCATCCTGTCCAGTCCCTTGAAGATGGTGTTCCCCCCCAGCCAATCGATACGCTTCAGCTTCGAGTCGCCATCCGACTCCCCGCGCTTCCTGGCCGCCTTCTCGATCGTCTCGCGCAGCTTCTTGTCGCCGAGGACAATGCCCCACTCCGAGTCCACGATGTGCTCCTGCAACTATGGGATGCACAGTAAATGACGAGACCGAAAACACGAGGGAAGGTCGACGCACAGCAGCGTAAAGCGCATCCCAGATAGCCTCGCAGGTGACGGGCGCATTCGACATGACGTCGATCGACCAAGGGAACGCCTTGGAAATGAGCCGCACATGCATCGCGGCGCTCGCTGTCGCGTACAGTTGGCGATTCGGCATGTACGTCGCCGGCGCGATCTCATTGCGCGCCTTTTTCCGCACATCGTAGCGTATCGGCGTCGTGTCCGACGCGAGGATCGGGTTCAGCGTGGGGTACTTGGCAGACCGGACGGCTAAAATCGAGCGGCACGTCAATGGGCTGTACTCGGGAAGGGAGTAGTACTGCGCACCTGCACCAGCGTCGGGAGGCGCCCAGCCTGGCTGGCCCCAGTACCCGGCGTACGGGTGCGGCGGACCAAAGACGTTGGGGTGCGGTTGCTGGTAGTATGCGGGCGGCTGCCATGGATTTCCCCAGGGGTTCATCTCGCCAGCCGTGAATCGATGTATTGGTTCTGTCCCAAGCTTGACTGAGGCGCCTGTTCCATATATGGTTCCAGCGTGGGAATGACTCAGATGTTATGTCCGAAGTCGACGGTTGCAATTCCTGTGCACGAGTTGAAGCTGTAGAACGCGGGCGCCAATATTTTGCCTCCACGATAAGAGATCTGATCAACAATGTCTGCGCGTGTTGCGCACAATCATGAATTTGAAAAAAAAACTGGACATAAGCTACAATCCAGAAGAATGGTGCGCGGAATTTTCTGACCTGGCGATGGAAGGAACGATAAATCTGCTAGAATAGGCCAAGAACTGTCACTGACGCCGGCGCTAATCACCTTCAAATTTCAGCACCAATACGACAAACGATGCCCATCGAGCAAGGTAGGGGAGGCAGGGAGATCGATGGCGGCAACCATGGAAGCTGAAGTGGGATTCGAAACGAAAATAATTGGAATCTGAACGAGTTGATTTTGTTTCCTGGCCAAACGGAGGAGCAGGAGGTTCAGATAAACGGCGCCGTAATTGAGAAGTGGGCGATGTTTTCATCGCACAGGGTGTCAGATGGGGACGTGTGTATCGGGCGAGGTGTGGTGTACGATGTCCGTTGTTGACCGGGACTTTATGTTCAGTGATAATAGCGAGAGGTCACATATCATGTGAGTGTTACAGTGACACTAATGTACGTTGAGATAATTCCCCTCGAGCTGGTTTTCTTCCAGCAAGACATAGAATAATAATTGGGGGAAGGAGCAGGTTTTTTAAATTTTCTCCCCCATGAATTTTACGCTTTTTTTGGAACCAAGGGTCCGAGTCCGCCGAATATGCTATGCATTGCTTACGGCTCTCCGAGTAGTCGGCGGTCGCAGAATTTCAAGACCCGTTTCTACCTAGCAAGAAATTTCGTTGGACTTGAAAACTCTCACTGCAGCCGCCGGATAGTTGGGAATACATAGCTATTTTCGTGAAGATGACCGTTTGACTAATGATGCGAAGGTCCTGTGACTCTCAACTGAGTTGAGAAGCTGCAGTGGCCGAATGCGGGAATGAGGTTTCCTGTTCCAACTGTGGTCAGAGTCGGAGGTCGCGTCTGGACGCGTTGAGGTCGGAGAGGACCTTGAGCGTTACTAATAAGTCACGAATCAACAGCCGCTCTATCATTGGCTATCGCCGCCTTATATAAGCTCTAGACTCGACCAGCTTGCGGCCGGGTTCTCTTCGTTTCTGCCATGTCTTTTGCTCTCCTACGTGCGTCTGTCCGCAGGACTACCCTCCGCGTTGCGGCACCCAAGCCGGCCTTGCCCAGAGCTGCTTTCCGCAGGTTTTCCACACCCCCTCCGGCCGCACCCGAGGCCAAATCGAATACGGGTCTCTACATCGGGGTTTTGGCTGCAGCTCTCTTGGGTAGTGGCGGGTATTACTACCTCAGCAGCAGCGGCGATGCGTCTACCGCCTTGAAGAGCGGTGTCCAGACCATCAAAGCCAAGACTAAGTTTACTCCTACTCAGGAGGACTACCAAAAAGTATACCGATTCTGTTGCTATTTCTTCTCTTCGTCACTCATCACTCCTCATAGGTCTACAACAAAATTGCCGAGCTCCTGGACGAGGCCGGGGAATATGACGGCAAGCATCTCATGTCAACGCGTCTTGAACCAAATTTGCTGATAAGACCACAGACGGCTCATACGGCCCTGTGATCCTCCGTCTTGCGTGGCATTCGTCTGGCACGTATGATGCCGCAAGCAACGCCGGTGGAAGGTGCACCTTGCGTCGTCTGACACTTCACCACGAATATTAAACCGTAATTAGCAACTACGCGACTATGCGCTTCGAGCCGGAGTCCCTGCACGGGGCCAATAACGGCTTGAACGTCGCTCGCGACCTCATGGAGCAAATCAAGGCCCAGTTCCCCTGGATCTCCTACGGCGACCTTTGGACGCTCGGTGGTGTCGCTGCCGTCCAGGTGCGCGGAAGAAATAAACCTTATTCTTTATACCGTATTCACGCGCTTTCCGATAGGAAATGGCTGGGCCCAAGATCCCCTGGAGGCCCGGACGGATTGACGGCTTCGCCGAGAACGCCACTCCTGACGGTCGTCTCCCTGACGCGACGCAAGGCGCCAGCCACCTACGGGCTGTAAGCACAACAAGTGTGTTTATTCTTCGACTCTGACTCGCTTCCCCTTACAGATCTTCGGACGGATGGGGTACGGGGATTTTATAGCTACGGGATATATATGCTGACTGTCTCATAGATTCAATGACCAGGAAATCGTCGCTCTTTCGGGTGCCCACGCCCTCGGCCGCTGCCACACTGACCGGTAAATCCCCCTGTCTACTCTCCTGGACACTTCGTCCCTTACCACATCGCCCGTGAAGTTCCGGATTCTCAGGCCCATGGACTTTCTCCCCGACCACCCTGACCAACGACTACTTCAAGCTCCTTTTCAGCGAGAGGTGGGCTCTTCCTAAGCAATATATCGCCCTGCCGCTGATCCTTCTTGTGCAGCTGGGTCTGGAAGAAATGGTCTGGGCCCAAGCAGCTGGAAGACAAGAAGACCAAGACCCTCATGATGCTTCCGTGCGTCCAGTCCTCTTGTACCTCTCCACCCGCAGCTAACATCGGTGTAAATAATAGCACGGACTACGTCATCACCCAGGACAAGAGCTTTAAGAAGTTCGCCAAGGCTTACGCGGACGACAACGAGCTGTTCTTCAAAGAGTGAGAGTCCCACACGCGTTTCGTCGGAACACCGCTGACCCCGCCTGCCTAGCTTCGCCGCCGTCGTTTCCAAGCTGTTCGAGCTTGGTGTTCCTCCGCAGCAGTTCGCCTCGCCCGAGCCGTGGATCATGAAGACGCTGGACGAGCAGCAAAAGTAGACGCCACCGGCCGTTACTTCCATCCTCACTCTCACTTGATAAGTAGACTTACTTACACTTTCTGGTCGTGTAGATGAGCCGCAGAACGACACTAGACTAGACGAGACTGCGTAGATTCGATCTAGATGCTGATAGAGAACCTTTTTATATCTTCTGCCAACTTGAAATACCGTAGTTCAATTTATGTATTCGTTTATATTGGGTCAGCTCGGCGAGACGATTGATTGCGATGCAACGTTGAGTATGCGAAAATGCTAAGTATGTACTGAGGTAATTATGCATATGGACGAACGGAGTGGTGGTGCGATGGGTATTACAGGGGAGTGCTACATATACGTCCGACATATTACTTTACTCTAAGACCCTAATAACATAAGTCTTATGTCCGAATTCTATGGGAGCGTCTAGGTGAGGGGGTGGCAAATCGGAAAACAAAGGAGGCTAGAGTCAGATGGAAACCGGAAACGCGACCGGCGCTAGTGCAACGGCGGGGTGCTCGGCACGCTTTGTGAGCGCTCCGCCTCCTCGTACGACGGCAGCCCGTGCATGCTCGACAGCGGCGGCACGCCGCCGATGAACCCGCGCGCCGCGACGCCATAGTCCGGCACCTCGGTGTACGCACGGTGCAGCAGCGACGGGTCCGTGTCCGGCAGCGCGATGGCGGCGCGGTTGCGCGCCTGCTGCTGCTGCCGCTGCTCGCCGTACGCGCTCGACATCGCCGCGAGCGTGGAGAGCGACGTGTGCGACGTCGAGCGCGACGAGGACAGCCAGTGCGGGTGCGCGAGCGACGTGAAGGGTTTCATGGACGCGTTGAACAGGCCGTGCAGGTTGCGGCTGGCGTTGCCGCCGTGCACATATGTCTCGTTCGGCCCTGCGACCGGGATGCCGCCTGCCGGCCCGGCGTCGGGCTGGTGCCGCTCGGGACTCGAGGCACGCGACGTGCGGCGACTGGGCCTGTTGCTTGACGGTGTGCTGCCCCCGCGACTTGCTGGGTCCGAATCTGAGTTCGAGGCTGACGATATGAGGGATGGGTCGGGGACTGATCCTGGCTGTATGGAGAGCAGCAGCTCCGAGTTCACCCAGTCGAGAGGTGTGCTGTCTCCGGAGCCAGGAGCGTGAGGGAGGTGGGAGAGGACGTGCGCATCGAGAGGCGAGGTGTGGCCGGAGTGCGAAGCCAGAGCTGGGGTGTGTGATCCGTTGACCATTGGAGGGGTGGTACTATTGCTAGTACTTTGCATCCACGGGTTTGTGACCCGCATTGTGGCCGCCTCCGGAAGGTACATATTCGCGACTCTGTCGCGGACATGTGCCTTGTAACTGGGAAGTTCGATCTCTTCCTCCTCCTCGGGTGGAACTTCAGATCCACCTATTAGAAGACGACGCGTCGCCGAAGTATGCGCGCGTGCCTCGGCAAGTAGACGATAGTCCAGGAGGTGCAGTGGCAGTGAGCATCGTAGCTCCGAAGTATGTCCGTCGAGATTTATGATGAGGATGCTCCATCGCAGCCGATGGCTAACGACGATGGGCTCCAGCGAGTGCGTTGGCGTGATTAAAGGTGGAATGATTAAGGAGACAAAAGCTACAATATCGTCTTGACCCTGTTCCTCGGTCGCTTCAGGATGCGGGGTTGAAGGTCCGCGCGATGGACTTGCCTCGGCGCTCGAGCCCAGTTCTGGAGACGTTGATAAATTGAGAGAGAAATAACCTCCACCACTGCTGTTCGAGTGATGGACCGCAGGGGTCGTCACCGGTGTAGTGAGGTTAGAGGAGATGCCGGAAGTGGTGGGATATCTGGGCCGTTCGCAGACCTCGACAGCTTTGCCCCCGAGAATTTCGTGCTTTACTGAGGCAACGACGCGGGTGTGCACCTGGAATGAAGACCGTGTGTGCACCTTCGTTGTTTCGTGGATCGAAGTGCCCACAGTCACCACACCTACGCCCTTGACAAGTGGAGAGAACTTGACCAGAGCGGTGAGCGTATCCGTGACTGCCCAAGCCTTGTGAGGAATCATGATGGAATACATCATCTTCTCAGGCCACGTATTTTCGATTTCCAACGTTTGCTGGTACTCGAGCGCCTCCGACGTAAACGAGCGGAGAACGTGGACCGGAGTGACGGCCTGCAGGTTGTGGTTGAGTCCGGGGCGCACGGCATTGGCGCGCAGCTTATAGGCGACGGAAGCGCCTCCAAATGCATGAGTGGAGATGCTCGAGGGCAGGGAGCCTCCAATTTGAAGCTGGAATGGGAAGAAGTGTCGCCCAGCCTTGAGGGTATGACTGTGTTTCTTCTCGCCCTCGAGAAAGGACCAGTCGTGGTTACAGACGATATACGTCGAAGAAGAGTTATTCAGATGAATACTGTAATATTTTATTAACAGCCACCACAAGGAATACTTGAGGGAAAGCGAGCGTACGAATCGTGCGACGACGGAGGCAGGCGCGCTTTACCGCGGAATTGCAGGGTAATCTCTTTGATAGGCGTGGATTCCGCGAGGTATAAAGCAACGTGCCCGGTGAGTCGTGCGGGCTCGACGTCGTTGCCCGTGCCCTTCAGACACAGATACTCGCTGTCGAGGTGCACCTCAAGGCACTAATATAAACGACTTTGAGCAAACTGCAAATTAGACATCACAGCACAAACCGGACGCTCTTTGTCTCGCATGTCGAGTTCAGCTCGAGGTATAGTGGAAAGGCGTTCTTCATCCTGTGGTATTCGTGGGTTCACAGGTGAAGAAGGTCTTGTCAAAGCAAAGGGCATTGTGCCTTGAATGGGTTGACACAGCAGATGGGCCACAAAATAGGGGCTTCGCTACAGGGTGACAGTGACACAATAAGGGTCTGTTCGCACCCTCGAACCCACGAAACAAACGGTCGGAGGGGAGAGGAATAGGCTCCCACAGAATGGAAGGCGGGAACAGGAAGAAAATGGTTGGGACAGTGCAAAACGTTTGCACCATCTTATTTTCCGCTTCAAGTTGCCTCCGAGCTGGATAATCGTTGATCGGATTTCAAGGCCAGCGTGCAATTGTCCGCACCACCGTGCACGATAATCACCGCCGCGAACCGAGCACGGTCGCGACAATCCAGAACGGCCCGGTCTCCGCACCAGAACTGAGGAAGATATCAGGGCTGTTGGGCGCACCGGATTCGAGCTAATCTAGCATGATATGTTAACGCAAGCGCACCCGCTTTGCATCCTTTTTTACTTTCAACCGATCCTCCGGTTTCTTCCGAGCGTAAATAATATTTCCATCCAATTTTCTCCGTCGGTATTTACGCCTTGTACATAGTGTCCAAGAACATTGTCGCTAACTGTCCAACCATGGACGGCCCAACAGCGCTAGAATTTCCCAGGCCTGCAATAATAGAAGAAGATGAGCAAGGTCCTGGAATGATAGAACGCGTTCATACCGTACAACGCAACCATCGATCCTTTGCCGGATGGTTCCAACTTCGCCTCTTTGATTGCGTCTTTCAAGTCTGCTATGAAGGTGTCCACCATAGAAACCGTCAACCGCTTTCGGAAAAGCTTCAGTCCAGCCAAGACGCATATCAGGGTGCCGCTTACCGTGCACGCAATATGGAGCGCTGGGGGGCCGGATAGCGCGTTGAGATGCCATCCGCGCTGAGACATCTTATCCCCGACTTCGAGGACATTCACTTTCGGATGCTTGGAGCCGAACGCGACGACTGATGCCGGTGGCGACCCCAGAATGTAGAGTTCGGGAATGGAAGTTTCGATGGTGTCGGCGATACTTCGCGCGCAGGTCACGATCGTCCGACAGGACTCAAGGTACCCACTGACGGAGGCAGTTCATCAGTATGATATGTCACAATGCAGATGAACTCATACTTAGACCCCATGTATTGCATAGCAGCCCAGGTTCCTGCGATGAGAGCGCCAGGTCTAAATAAGGTATTGGTATGATTAGTTTGATCTTAGAAGCTCAACTCACCGAGAACCAGACAAGCTAGGGCTTGCATAAACACCGCCTAATCACCCAGTTCAGGGCGAAAGAAAAAGAAAAATCAAGCAGCTAACCGGCCCAATCTGGATTCACGTAGTATTGGTGCCGGCGGAGTTCAGCATCGCGGTACATTATAACGGATGAGCCCTAGACAACAATGAAGTCTCACAAATCGATTTACGAACCAGATTTGCTTACCTTGGGAGCAAATCCGTACTGTGCAGAGCAAGGTCAATAGGGTTGTCCGGCGCAGATTCAGAATAAGATACCTTGTGTGTATCACAGCTGATGGCAGTAACGCCAGGCACTCTGAAGTCGAAAGGATACAGTTTGTACTTCTCGCCGACACCTACAGACAGCCCAGCTTTTTCGAGGTACGGTACAATGAAGCTTCCAAGACAGCAATCGACGTGAAGACCAATCTTATACTTGGCTGCCAGTTTGCCAAGTCCCTCAATGTCATCTTGATTCCCGTCGGGGAAGTTTATTGTAGAACCAACGAGCTGGAAGGGCATGAACAGCGAGAAAGACTGTATTGAGGAGACCGCACCATTATGGTATTGGCGTTTCTACACCCGAACAGTGAGAATTGACCAAGAAAACAAGGAGAAATCCCTTACATTGCTCGTCTGACAGCTTTCAAATCGACCTTGCGAGTGACTGGATCGACTGGAATGCTGTGAACCTTGATTTTAAGGTATGCTGCACCCTTGTCGAACGCTGCATGCGCAGATGACGGGATTATACTATTTATTTTGTTAACTTGAGCAAGGCGATGAAAAAAAGGGGGATATGCGCATTTCTGGTTCGGTGATTCCCTTGGTTGCGCGGGCCCAATCACGGTGTGTCTTCACAGACATGATGATTGACTCGGTCCCTCCCGAGGTCATCGTTCCTGCACCGTCAGGGTTGTTAAAAAGCTTCAAAGTCATAGAAACAATCTCGGCCTCCATCTTGCGGATAGCGGGGAATACATCGGGATGAAGGGGGTTAGAGACACAGTATTTTGCATATGCTGCGACAATGACTTTCTCCATATCGGCACCTCCATCTGCGGTCACAGTGAGACACGACAAAAATGTTAGATCAAATCTAGCGTACGATAAACAGCTCCCGAAAGCTTGCCGTTGCGCCAGCTGGCGGCCGACGCCAGTTCGTTGTCCATTTTGTCCATTTCCGCAAGGATCCATTCTGTGGTCTGGCCTTCGGCAGGAAGAGCCAGATGCCGAGTTACGTCCATCCCTTTGGGCACGAGTTTATCTTCGATATCCAGCTTAGCCTTGTCCATCTCTGTCCTGACTTTGCGCTGGGCGGCCGGAAGACGCAGCAACAGCATAAGGACATGCTATTTCGAGCTTAATGATCGACCCAGCATAGAAGCCAGCGACATACTTGGGCGATCCATGTATAGAATTCGCGGACCGAGGTGACAATCCCCCTTGCACGAAGATGGCGTTGTGCCTTGACGGACTGCTTCAGAAGGACATAGAAGAATAAAACAGTCTTGAAAGTTTCATAGGTCCTCGTCGAGAGAATGCCTGAGCGCCCCGCGTCCATGTTCGGGGATAGTGATGAGAACAATCAAGGGCCCCTTCACAGTCGACTTGAACTTGAAGTTGGACGATAACCGCTCAACCGGATCGGCGTTCCGATTCGGGCCCGGCCTCAACGCCGTAACCACGTGTGTCTTTGTCACCTGACCGCATATCGCTGCTCGATCTTTCTTCTTCAAGACTTCAAGTCCTTGACGCGCCATGAACAGCCTTCGGATGGTAGGATCTGTCTGGCAGCGGGAGTGAAATTTTTTGACTCTCTTCAGCTGGAGCAGGACGATGAGAATGACGACGCCGCAGAGGTTACATGGGGTACAATTTGCGCCCGCTTGTCTTCTTGGAGAATAACTGATGGATGTAATACAGAGGACCAACAGCGCATTAATAGCTTCTCTAAACTGAATACCCGTATGCGAAATATTGAGGCAAAGTTGCAAGAGTTAAGGGTATGTCGATGAACCACAGATGCAAAATTCAATCGCATGACACGGTGAACCTCTCTTAGCAAGAGAAAGAAGCCCTCGACGACCTCTCGACAGAGCTTGAGCTCGCAGACGAGGATGAGCCCGTCTTGTATGTTGATCTTCTTCCACGAGCATCTCGCGTCGTTGACCCTTATTTGTAGATACAAAGTCGGGGAGGCTTTCCTTCATATGCCGCTGCCTCGTGCACTCAAGCGACTTGAAAAAGATCAATCCACCATCGAAGCCCAGGTCTCTGCACTTTCCTCCTCTGTCGAGAATTGCGAAAAGGAGATGAAGGAATTGAAAGTGACCCTCTACGCGAAATTTGGGCGGGCGATCAATCTTGACGACTAGTAAGTCGCCCAGACTGAAATATGTATTATCACCATCTGTAATCTATTCGTTTGCTGAATACATGGAGTGTGCAGTGGAATGTTACATTTGAGGAAGAGCTAGAAAACCATCAAGTGCGCCCAGCAGACTACCAGACGGCTGCTTCGCTTCTTTAGAGACAAACTCCAACAACGACTCGAACAGAGAATTCCGCTGCTGGAATCGAGTTGCAGACACAGCTGAAGAGCCGTCCGCCTTCAACTCCTCCGGATCCTCGGTCTCTCTAACAAACTGGGCATCAAACGGAGCGATTTTGGCAGCTGGGGCAATCAAGGCCGGAGGGGATGTCATCTCGGAGTCTTCGGGTGTATTGGGTCGAGATCTCTTCCGTGGAGGTGAGTCCTCATGGTCAGAACCCGAGGATGGGGTCTTCAGGTGTGGGTGTGACGAAAGGGGTGCAGCGGAGGGTGCTAGCAAGTACGATAATAATCCGCGGAAACTCTCGGTCTCTTCTGGATCATCGTGGTCCACGACATTGGATACTGCAGTCTGGAGAAAATTCAGAGCTTTCGTAGGCGAGACGTCTTCGCACATCTCTCGGAACCTGCTAAAGATCAACTTTTGAATACCAAAGAGGTGTAGAAACGCACTGCTGCGTTCGTATTTGATATGTTGCACGCCGCACAACATCCTCCGTAGAAAATCTGCGAGGCGATGAAATCAGTCCGACGTAAATCACACTAACCCCAAACGAACCTTGAGAGAGTCATCTGCCAGAAATCGTCCAATCGAGTTTCCTTCTCTTCCCCTTCGTCCATCATCGCATTCTCGTCGTCGCCGGTCCCTCTTGGATCCCGTATTCCCCCATTCCCGCCATGCATGAATATGGTCAGTGTCGTTGGATCGTACACTACTTGGTGTGCGAATCTGGGCAATGGCTCATCGCGTGGAGGGGCACTTGCGGCGTCATCAAACGGTGCAGGCAGGATTAGGTCCCAGTTCCCGGGCGGTGGATCATACCGGAATATGCGATTGGACGAATTGTACGGGATCATGCTGTTGGAGCCCTCCTTCGCAAGTCCACAGAAGCTGTTTGACGACCAGGATAAGCGGTTTGCTGTCGCCTAGAATAGAGGGACGTACATGTAGATCTCCTGGAGCTTCGGGTCTATAACAGCCCTCAACGTAAATGAACCCTCGAGACCACCATCTACGGCGGCGAAATCGGAGAATAGCTGTTTGGTTTTTTTTGTTGCAATGTCGTAGGAGTACATGTCATAAAGATTGTCCTGTTCAACCTTGCCGCCGAATATAAACAAGGTTCGCGACCGGTCATCCAAGACCATCGAGTGACCTTCCATCAAACGGTCAGACCTCGCAATGAGAAAGGACTATGATCGGTACCAAATCGGGCTGGTATTATGCCGCCGCTGAAAGAGGATCTTGGGGTCGGACTGGTCCTTTCCAAAATTCAGTTCGAAATCGAGAACACAGAGAGCGGAAGCACAGTAAATTTAGCCACTTTGACAGCCTCACATTGTAGCTGTATAGGCCGGCATACTTGGGATACGCAACATCACCATCAATGACCCGGCCGCCATACACGTACAAAATTTGGGCCTCACAATCGATCACCATTTGGTGGTCGTATATCAGCGGCGGGTCATGGGACATCTACACAGTGTTAGATATAGAGTTGCGTGGCGGATTCGATTTTACCTGAGGGTCCCTAGATAAGAACTCCCACTGTCCGGCCTCACTGCCTCTGGTATGGTAGCGATAGAATTCGCACCCGACTTTCGGTCCAGGGACCACAGTCTCCCCTGCGGACTTGGCCATATCCAGCCTCGCGGCGTCGGCGTCGCTGAGGCGTCCTAGAACGTATATGTTCCCAGTCTTCGTGTCAAACACCATTTTGTGGCAAGACCGTGCAGCCGGGGCGTCCTTGTCCGTTGACGTGTGGTAGCTCAGCACGCGCCACTTTTCCTGTTTGATGTCGTAGGCCCAGAAGTCGTCCAAACTGCTCTGCCCATTCCACCCTCCGAAAAGGTATATCGTTCCTCCTATGTGGTCAATGCACATGGCATGGCCACCGCGTCGAGATGGTACATCGCCGTTAGGATCTTTGCCATGAAGTCGCCTCCAAACAGAGTGGCATTGTCCGGAATTTCGGTACTCATCGAAGAGATCAGTCTGAGACATCCTTTGAATGGTTTCTTCGGCTTTGGACCAATTGCCTTGCAGCACGACGCTTTCATGGAGTTCTGTAACCAGGGGATCTTCGACCTGGAGACCACAGCGGGTAAGGATGACGTTGTAGGGGTGAGAAAACGCCTTTGGCGAAGATGTTTCAAGACATATCGCATAGCCATTGTTTCTCGATACTAACACAGTTACTGTCTAGTCCTCGACGAAGAAGATCTACGCACCTGTTCATATTTTAACCTTACTTGTTCTACAAAGACTTCATCCTTGACTCCTTTTAACGATACATGCCATATCGAGGTGTGGAAGCTGTCTCCGTGTGAACTACAAGGCTGCATGAGCACGCACAGGGAGCAACTGGGAGTAGCACGACGCCGCACTTTATCGGCACGATTTTAACGTATCGAGAAGGGGTCAGGATACCCAGGTCATTGACGTGTTTGAGATCGAAGCTCTCAGGTTGTGTGTCGTTCTTCAAACTGGTGCGAAGAGCCTCGGTCAGCGTATCCTCGCGAGGGCCGACGTAGACTTTGAAGTCCTTCATGTTGCATGGGTGAGCTAGAAGCAACGATTAACTCTTACTAGTCAGAAAGCTTCCGACTTACGGTTCAAGTACTAAGAACAAGAAACGTCAGAAATGAGCACCCGAAAACACTATACTGAATACACACTTTCCCAAAGACTATGCTTTCTGCTCGTTCAACCAGCTCAGAATTGTGCTTTGAATATAGTTGGAGCACTCAACGGACAACAGCCAACGTATCCAGGCGAAGCAGCAACCACTGCGGTGAGTCGTGCGTCGGTCCGCTCCATCTGCTCGTCTGGTCGCTGGGATTATCGATCAATATGTTCTCTGGACTATATGGGCCGCTGTGGGCAGGGCAGGATGCGATTGAATAGGTAAGAACAGATGCAGCCGCCATGCTCTCCGATACCAATTGAGTGTCGAGTTAGTGTCGAGTTCAGAAACGGAAACTTGACTTCCAAGTCACCTGACGGCGCTGTGGCGCCAAGAAATCTCAAATGGAGAGGGAAGTATAATGTTGTATCAGAGGGCCGTGTACTACAACGTTGTGGTTCAGTACAATGCTACATAAGTAGGAGAAACTAGCGATGACAATAAGCGACGACGACGACGAAAGCATGCAAGGATCAAAAGGAGTGAAAGGATGAAAGGATAGAATTATCAGAATAATAAACGACAATGGAAGGCCGAGAAATAAATGTAGCAAGTATTGAACCAAGCCAGTGTCCGACGAGTAGGGGTCCAATAGGTGCCGGAGAATAGAAAGTGGCGTGATAAGTAGTATGCAGGTAGGATGAAGTATGCAAGTATGGATGCGTAGAAGTGCAACATCTCCGACTAGGAGAATATCGGTGGCGGCCTGGGCGCACCGCTGTCCCGCGGCGGCTTGACGCTGAAGCTGGCTACAAGACACAGATGGCTAAAGCAAATTAGTATGGTTCCTATGAGTAAGAGCGAGTCACGCACTCGGATGGAAAATGCGCATTTGGGAACCCAACGGTCTTCTCAAGATACGTCTTGTCCACCTCCCCAAGTACAGAATTCAACGTCAAATTTTGTGTCGAGTACCACACGTAGTCGAGGACGCCGCGGAAACCCGGCGTCACGTTGGTCATCGGCATGATTTCGTCAGGGAGTCCCCCGCCGCCCACACTGGTATACGCGCTCTTCAGGCCTAGCTTATGCCGTAGGCCGTCAGAGGTGTAGTTGCCGTACGTGTGGGATAGGAAGTCCGCGTGTGTAGAAGGTAGACTGCCAGTTGCAAGGAAGTCGTACACTCCAGATTGGGGTAGACTGTTGTAGTCACCGCACACGATCAGCGGGATCTTCGTGCCATCGATGTATATCGGCGGCGGCGGTCGGGCAACGGTCGGCTCATCCTCGGTGGCACTGGGTGTATCTGGGGGCCGAGGTGGATATTTGGCAAACCCATGCGCAATCTTCTCGACCTCCTCCAATAACAAGGCAGTTTGGACGAGTTTGACGTCACAATATGCGGCGTCCCAGTGCAGATGTGTGTTGGAGACGATGATCCGTGTCCCTGTGATCAGGTCTTCCAATAGACAAACCACCGCGATATGGTCTTTTCCCAAGACGCGGTTGAACATGTCGTCTGTCTTCTTGAAGTCCTGCCGCTGCATCGCGATGGTGTTGAACTCGATCAGATGCTTCTCCACAAGTTGATACCTGGACTACTGGTAAGACGCCTGGTTGATAAGGGGGAGAAAGACACTCGCCTGTCCTTTTTGAAGAAGGTGGCACACCCATCAACCTGCCGCCGATCCTGGTCGTTCATCGTCTTGTACCGCGACTTCGGCCAGTATACACCCTCGTATCCTTGCTCGCTGAGAAGCCTCGAGAAGTAATCCTCGTATTGACCAATATCCACTTCCTGCAAACACACGATGTCGCTCCTGTTTTCCGTCACCTCCGCCAGTATCCGCGCTTTACGATAGTCCCACTGCAGGGCCCAGGTTGGAGTGTAACCATACATTCGTGCCGTAGCAGCCCTCTCACACAAGATATTGTAGCAAAGGACTTTGAATGTTTCCAGCCCAGGTTCAGGTGATATAATCTGGACAGTTGGTCGTGATGGAGGAGGTATCGGCATCGGACATGTGTCGCGCAGGAAAGAAATTAGCGCGGCGGTGCCATCCTTTTGCACGATGGCCTTGAGGGATGCTTCGAAGGGGTTGCCTTCGATACCCAGGGTTTTGAGCCGGTGCAGGGTACCGTATTCTGGCGGTATGGTGGAGATGTTGTTGTCGAAGAGGTATAGCTCTTTCAGCTGGGTGAGCATACCAATTTCGACGGGGACGGTAGTGAGGTTGTTGCCCGAGAGGTCAAGAAGCTCCAGATGACGCAGCTTCGAGATTTCGGGAGGAACGAAGGTGAGGGCGTTGTGATTGAGATAGAGGTGAATCAGGAAGGTGAATGAGAATAGACCAGAGCTGGATGGTATGGATTTGATATTGACCCCACCCATATCCAGTGCAATCCATGTATTTTCTGGCGGACGGGCTGCACTCGGTCGGGGAGCATCGGAAGACGGGGGAACGGTGGAGGAGGGATGATTGACAGCCAGGGCCAGGTCCAAGGATGGAGAAGGGGGGTTATCTTCATCCTGCGGTTTGTTGGGATTGGTGATAGTTATAGCAGACTTGGTAACTCCTCTCGAAGCCATTGCACTGGCACGGGCACGGTGATGCGGCGACCGTGAAGTACGGATTGTCTATACAAATTAGAGGGCCCGCAGAGAAGGGTATAGGTTAGATGGCTCACCTCGTACTTGATCAGCTGCTGCTGCCAATGGGAACTTATAGGTTGCGAAGCTGGAGACTGCTGCTGGTGGTTCGGTGGGGAGGGGTAATGACTGAGGGAGTTTTGGTGATGATGGTGCTGCATCGGAGCCATGTGGGGATGCTGCATGATACCATTGGTGTACATGGTATATCCTGGGGATGTGGGAGGGGGTTGGCTCTGGGGGTTGACACCGACGCCCAGGTGTTGCCGGTTCCAGGGGTTAACATTGGTCTGGTCATGATGTGCTGGCAGCTTCTGGGATATTCCAGGTGACTGCTGTGGATAGTACATTGCATACTCTGCCCGCTGTGCAGAAGGTTAATACTGGACTGTTGGATATGGTATCGGGTGCTCTACCCAAAGTTAACTATCAATAGACAAGTAATGGGTTATCCTAGAGAAAAGTTAGGGTTGAACAGGAAGAAGTCGGCTGCCTTGCCTCGGAAAAACGACTGAAGCGAAGGTCTGTCGTACACACAGCAAACGTATCCAATGGGCTGTGGCCACCAATAAGTAAGGACGATACGGCTGCCTATCTGTCGGACGTCTGGCGGTATAGACGGCGGCGACCGTGTGGACCTATAGCCAAGCGCCGCGCAAGAAGGAGAATTTGACAAAGGCTCGACTGGGGTCGCTCAAGGCGGAGTTGACGATTCCACTTCACGTGTCGTCCAAATCGGGACCTTGTCTTGCGCCTACTTTACAGCCTTTGATAGTACGGATCTTCGCTGTCGGTACTTATGTGCGAGACGCTTTGTTCTGCAAGAACGTCCCCCTAAAGCGCTATTTCCGACCACTGTTCGTCCACCAACTTGGAGTCGTGAGTCTCTGAGTCTGACTACGCGCCCCTTGTTTCAATTCGCGTCAACAACCTTGGCTTCGGCTCTTGTGCTCTCCACGCCACACCTGTACATCAGGCTAGGGCATACATAGCCGAAGTTACGGGTTTCCTCGTGAGCGCTGTGGTGCTGAGAAAGTAGAGCAACTTCGTCAAGATCCCCGATACGCAGTCGAGAGGTAGTTCTGCCACTCGATGTCAATCTTATGTGGATCTCGAAGCCAATGTCCTCCCCGATCCAATTTTGGAAGCTTTCGGACGTTGTGTGGCATACCAGGAACTGGGGATCAGCTGGGGCGATGGGGCCCGCACAAGGTGGCACCGTCGTACCGATGGGTAAAAGTGAAGCAATTTGGCAACATTGAGCGGCATGTCTGTGATTCGTCCACCGCACCTCTTACCTCGGCTCGGCACACCAAAAATGACAACGACGGCCTCAATATCAAGACATCGACGACACGAGGGAAACGGTGGAAACGAGGGCATTGCAAGGAACGGTAGTATAGCACAGATTAAATAAATACAACGATCCCCTCTCACCACATGAATCCGATTCTGAGCTGGTATTTTATGCCGCCACGCCGATAATCGGACTAAGCCAGCTCTCGTAATCCGCCTCATTCGTCGGGTCGCCTGTTACCTTGAGGGCGCGGAGCAGGATCTTGTAAGTCCCGTTCGGAATGACGGTCCCATTAGCGAAGGTGTTGGTGAGCAGGACCGTGTTGTCCAAGAGATCACCCTGTGTGTATCACGATCAGAAGAGCGCTCTGCTCGACGCTGAAACACCTTACCTCGTCATTACGGCTCAAGTAGTCGACCTCGAGGAGCGAGCCGACGATAGCGACCTTGGCAAAAGAGCCGCCCTTGTGCGGGTGGGCGAAAGAGAAGGTGGGCGCGTCGGGTGCGCTTTTGCGTGTGTTCAGAGTGCCCGTCAGTGTGATGTTGGGCGAGACGAGATCGAGGCGGAGCAATGGCGAGCCGAATACTTGGCGCCAGAGAATCGTCGGCGCGTCGTCTCCGATGAAGGTGTAGTTCACCGGTGCATCCTGGATATCCCCAGCCGAATCGAGGATGGCCGGGAGAGCGACACCGAAAATGGCGTCGGTGTTGTCAACCACCTGCTTGTCTTTGAGGGATGCGGCGAGACCAAGGTAAGTGGCGTGGAGGACTTCGGTGCCGCTGGTGACTTGTATAAACCCAGAGTACACTGGGAAGGTGGTCGTGTCGACTCCTGTAGGTGGCTTGACAGTCGCGACAACTTGTTGTGTTTGTCCGGGGAAGAGAGTGAACTTCACTTTGTTGAAGGACACGCTGGCGTAGTTGGTCGACAGTGGAACAGGCCCTAGTGCGGGAAAGATGGTGCCCTGAAATACAACTCTTTGAGACACAAGGTCTTCGTCGATAGGGTGAACAAAACTTACAGGATCGACAGTCACAGCGGTGCCGGCAGGAACGTGGCTAAGGGTGTAGGTTTGATAGTCTTCCCAGTGTTTTGAACAGTGAACTTTTGGCTACAAGATCTTCGCATCAGGAGTGGCCCCCAGCAACAAAACAAGAGACCTACGGGCCAGTGAAATGCGCAGTGTCGTTGAGAATGAGCTGGGCGGGAGACAAGATGGTCGTCGCATGGATGGCGTCGAAGACCTGCACGAGACCAGAGCCCTGCTGGGTAGCAGTTTGGAATGGATCACCATCGGTGTTGCTGGACGAGATGGGTTTGGCCGTGGACTCGAAGAGCGTGCGGGCAGTTCTTCCAACAGCGGCAGACTTGCCCTTGACGCTGAACAGAAGTGCGGAGCTGCCGGCCATAAATGGTGTAGCCATGGAGGTCTGCGGTGTCTCAGCACTGGGGGTTCAGACAAGAGACTCAGCTTACGCCAGACAAAAGAGCCCAAGTGCCCAAAGGAATGGGGAACGTCGAGAGGATGCTGCCTCCGGGAGCGGTGATGGCGGGCTTAAAGAAGAAGTCGTTGGAGGGCCCGTACGACGTGAACGAAGAGACGAGACCACCCGTCGGGTTGGGGAAGTTGACTGATCCTCCGGTTTGGGGGAATGTGACTTTGATGGAGGCTCCAGCAGCAAGTTGTTCGGCGAGCTGACGAAATCATCAGCCATTGCATAACTGTGCGAGCAAAGGTCTACTCACGAATACACCGTCCTCGGCCTGGATCAAGGTTGCATTGAAATCTCCAACCTGCGGTCATTCGTGAATATCCGACGTGCACATCTCCGGGGAGCTATCTTACCGAGATAGCACTGAAGCCATTTCCATTGCTATATTATCCATCCAAGTCAGCTTAGCATACGGTGAGAAATGATCGGATGCTCAACTCGTAGATAAGGGCAACCTTTGCTCCGAAAGCGGCAACATTGGTCAGTTTGGTGACCTGTTGTCTTGTGAGATCGTGGCGGGAGTCGTTCTAGACGCGGGCTTACGAATGTGCAAGTCCCTCTCCGGATGAGGACGACGAATCCAGAAAGATCCGGGGTGGAATCCGGCAGCGGGTTGCAAGCATCGTCGACGACAGTGGTGTCATTGGAGGTAGCGAAGAGGGGCATGGTCGTTGTTACAGGGAGGGGGAAGGTCTATACAAAGATGAGTGCGATCCAGGTTGCAGACGAATAGGTACAGACGTTGAAGTATATGATGGGGTCGTGGGTAACTCCCTCAACCGTGAACTCTTGCAGGGGTACAACGGTGTTGTCCGACGACGCGACCGAGATAACATCAATACCGTTTCCTGGGCCCGACGTGAACCACGATCCGGAAGCACCCTACGAAGAAATGTTAGTATTCTGGAGTCTTGAATGCAACTGGGCAACACGTACATCGTTGGCAGCCGCGACCGTGACGATCTTCCCGGTCGCAGCAATCCTGCTTGAGACCACGCTCCCTGTACCCTCCGTCCATCCGTCCGCTCCTCCGAGGGACATGGTCAAGATATCCATTCCATCCTTCACGCCCATAAGAAGTCCATCGACAATGACTGCAGACACTTAGCGATGTAAAAATGTGAGAAACTTTCTGTTCACCATCATCCGTGACGCTACCGGCGCATCCAAAGATCCTGTAGGCGAAGATTGTGGCATCAGGCGCAACTCCGCTAATGTTGAATGGGTTTCCGGGGTTGCATCCAATGATACCCTGTAAGTCAAATTTGAGCAGGGGTATACTAAAGGAGACACGTTGCACATACAGCGACATGAGTTCCTAAACGAAGTAGGAGTCAGAAAATCAATTGGTCACTGGAGTTTCGATAGCTAACCGTGTCTGTGTGATAGGAATGAGAACGTTGAAAGTCGACAAAAATGAAACTTTCTCACCCAGCGCATTGGTCCAATGGGTCCGGGTCCGGCACCGGCGTATTAAGACCCGTGTAGTTGTCACCAACCAAATCGAATCCACCCGCAATTTTGAAGCCCTTGCCGAAGCCACCGCCAAGGAAGGGGTGTGTGTAGTCGACTCCGGTATCCAGACTTGATAGTAGTGGCGTATCAGCTTCGCCAGGGACAGAAGACTGTGCGTGAGACTGTGCGTGAGACCCACATTCCAATTTTCACGCCGCGTCCAGTGATTCCTTGCGCGTGCAACTTGTCTACACCCTATATCCACCGGAGATTGAAGGCGGCCCGAAACGATAAGTGAGCTGCTTACGGTCGTGACGTGCGTCGACTCTGAGTCGGGCAGTCCCGAGTCACCGGGAGAGACGTGTTTGGACTCGACAGGTCTTGAGACCAGCAGATAAGCACTCGGCCACGATGTATGGAAAAAAATAATCACTTTGGGCGCGCGAATGTGCGAACAGGGCGGATTGCAACGACCCCATCCGTCTTGAGTATGTTAACGACATCCTAGAACAGATGAGAGGTGTGGAGTATGCATTTCCAAAAGTTCGCACTTGAACATCCTATCACGTCGAATTTGAGTATGAGCAATCGTGGAGAATGTATAATACGCACAGTCAGTGTCAAGGATACGCCGACGAAGAGTCCGGGGGAGTCGAATTCTTTGTGGACGTCGAATCCGATCTTTCGTTCCCGCAGAGATTGGTAGAGGCGTTCATGAGGCTAAAGCGGGGATGAGGAGAGCGCGTTGGAATTAAACGGATAATTTCACAGTGCCCGAAGATCTCTTGCTCGGGATATCCGACGGAGATGCGACCTCAACGATGAATTTGTTGGACACGGTGGCTAGGTTCGTCACCCGTTGCACGTTGGACAATGAGACGGTAGCCCAGGCGGAGGTTGCTCCCAGTAGCGCCAAAGAGAGGGCGGCCTTCATGGTTGGGAAAGCAGGGACAGTCGAGGGAGAAGCCACAACAATATCTTTCGCATTTATAGAAACGAGCGTATGGTCACTCTACATGTGCAGCAGACGCGCGATAAGTGCAGAACTATGCCAGACGCCCAGCCGGAATAAGCGAGCGTATGTCATTGATGGACTCCCTCCTTGGCATGATCCCTTCAGCAAGATCAAGGCGGGGAATATTACAGTAATGTTTGCTCACGATCCTTTGAAGCTTCGGACTCCTTCCCAAGTCCTTCCGTCCACGCAGAAGCGTGTTGGTTCCTCAAAGCCGGGCTACGGTTCCTCAGCGTGATGTCACAGATGTGGGGCCGTATAGCCTATAGGACATGGATACATCATGATCGAGCAGCAATGCGGCCGGGGTCCAGATTTTCCCAAGAGCAAGTGGGTCCGCCTGAGATTGCTCGTTATTGCGCGTACTAGCAAGTATGGTGGGAAGCGCTGTCCGCAACTTCAACACCGGGCGGCCAAGGAGTGTCTGCGCCTGAAGAGCATCTGTCGGGAGCGGGAAGGAGCATGTGGAAAAGTCAAACTGATATTACCGCCCATGTGGACTGACATAGCCTGGTTGTCGTCGGGTTAGGGTTCAACCAACAGCTGTATGTTTTTCTCAGCCTTGGCATGTCTTGTAGACCATATCTGCATCGATACTTATCTCATGATGGGCTTTACCGGGTGCCCCACTCTAGAAGCGACGATTCTTACCTTGTGAAGCCTTGTGAACTGGACCTTTCCGTTGATGAAGAAGCCTCTTACTCTCTCATTCATCCCGGACATACCTCCACGACTGTCAGATTTTATCCTAAGACATCTGTCGCACAATATATGTACGTGTGCGCACGCGCTGACAGTTTGAACTCTTCCCAAAGATTATAAATGACCGCCCCGATTAAAATCAGCGCCACGGGGCAACCTTGCTTGCAAGGTCTCTCCCACCCCCATAGTTGAGTCAAGTTTTAGCCCACCGGTCTTGGCCAGCGTCACGGATTCTCTCGTACTTCATCCCTCATTTATACGCGCCCAACCAAGGTCTAGCAAGGTCTGCCGGCGAAGTCGACCCTTCCTAGTTTGTGTCAACTGTACAATCGTGTTCAATACTCAACGTTCAATACGCTACGTTTACACGCTTGTTCTCAAACTCATCCCACCGAGTTAAGGAATCTGCGATGAAATGCGCGACGTCCTTCCGCGAGATCGTGTACCCGCCCAGCTCCCCCTCGCCGACCCGATAGCTCTTTCCTTTCCCCGTCTCTTTCACCCGGTCCGCTACACACTCTCCGTCCGTCAATAGCGCTGGCCGGACGACAAGGACGCGCTTGAGCGTCCCGCTGGCTGGCAGGCCCTGCCGCTGCGCCCACCCCTCCCCCATGATGTCGACCGCAGGGTCCCCGTCCGTCTTGAGATCCCACGCCCAGCCCGCGCAGTGCGCGATGACGCGCTCCATGCCGACTTTGTCGCGATGTGGGGCCGCGATCATCGCGTACACCGGCCTTAGCGCGAGTGGGAGGGCCGCATGCGACGCGGGCGACAGCCCGATGGACGAGACCGCGATGAATCTCGGATGTGGGGCGTCCGAGTACGTCGGCATAGTGCAGAGGACGTTCAGGAGGCACTGGGTAACGAGGTTGTGCGGGTTTATCACGAATCCCTTGAGGAGGTGGAATTTTGGGGTTCCTCCTGTGCGCGATGCAGTCAGCAGTGGTTGGAAACTTCGCTGAAGTCGCTGCTCACCGACGGAGAAAATCACAGCATCTACCACCCCGGCTTTGTCCCATGCACGCCGTGTGTCTGCTTCACTCGCAGCATCCCCATTCACCAGGCGTGCCTTTCCGGACTGGAAGTATCGTTGAATGGTCGTATCTGCGTCGAAAATGGCCGGCGACCGCAGGAGGAATGTCACTGTTGCCCCATTCTCTGTACCAGCAAGATCAGGATAGTGTCACGGTGATATCTGCCTTCTCTATGTGGAGTGCTTGCTCACCGAGGAGGTGGATGGCCGTGAAATATCCAATGTTGCGGGAGGCGCCAATTGCTAGGATATTCAACGCCATGGGGAGAATGTGAATGAGGTAGCGAGGTAGTAGGTAGGTAGATGAGAATGATGTCAATCTTATACCAGCCCATTTTATATGTCGCCCAAGTGTTGGAAAGCTCCAGCGTATCCTGTGCGCAGCCGCCGTAGGCCCGCAGCGTCTGACGCGTCCAACGGCTGCACAGTTAGTGTCTAGTCGGCACAGCCACGCCTGTTACCCGTGGCAACTCCAACGAGTCCCAGTCTAAGAAATTGCTAACTCATGCCGATAACGTCGATTGATTACAGGGTAAGCTCGCACTCTTCTTTTGTTCCGTCTTACCCACTGTTGAGAGTGGGACTGGAACGTGTCAGCCCGTCAAGACCACGTAGGAGCATACGTGGAGGGAACGTGGCGCAGACACGTCGAGTCATGTTGTCATGGAGCTGGACTCCGTGAAACATGTACTGAGACGCGTTGCGACGCGTCGAGACGCGTCGCAGACGCGCCACTCATTGTTCATCGAGTCAGGAGTTTGAACTCCGCTTTTCTTAGTTACCATTGTTCTCGGGGAGTATAAATACTGGGTTGTAATTCAGTCAAAAGAGATCTTATTCCCCTCTATTTCACAACAGGTTATGGGCCCCGCCTTTAACTGAATCTCCAACGAATCCAACAAAGTCAACCAACAAACTTACCACATTAACTTGCCTATATTTCACACACCATGTCGACTACCGCCAACACCGCCGAAGCTACACCATCATCGTTGTTCCGGATCGAACAACTCAACGAGACGAACTGGGTTCCGTGGAAGCGCCGCGTTACCGCCATCTTCCGCGAGCGCGCGCTCTTGAAGATTGTCGAGGGCACGACGCCAAAGCCCGTTGCCGCTGACCCGATCAAACCAACAACAGATGAGAAGAAGCAGGGCGAGAAATGGGAGGAGTTAGACGGGAAAGCGCAAACACAGATCGAGCTCACCTTGAGCGACTCGCAGATGGTACACATCGCAGGCGCCAAGACTGCAGCCGAAATGTGGACGCAGCTTAAACAGGTCAAGGAGAAGGGCGGGAAATTGGGAATTCTATCGCTTCGCCGCCGTCTGTACCGCACGATTGCCGATGACGCGACGGATATCGCTATTCATGTCACGGAGTTGCGCCGAATTCAGGAGGAGCTCGCGATACTCGGAAGCTTAGTCTCGGATGAAGACTTCCTGCTACTGATTATCAGCTCGCTTCCCGAATCCTGGGACAACTTTACATCCGCGTACCTTGGCGCATCGAGCAACGCCCCAACCATTTCATCACACGAATTCATCTCTCTTGTGCTGCAGGAGTATCGTCGCAGACTCGAGAAGAATGGGGATGGGAGTGCTGCGATGTATGGACATGCAGCGCAGAGCGAAGGAGGAGGAGGAAAGAAGAAAAAAGTGGAATGTTACAATTGCCACAAGATGGGACACATTGCCGCTGATTGCTGGTCAAAAAGCGGAGGAAAGCAAGGGAAGGGACCCGGACGTCGCGGGAAGAGAGAGAAGGCGAACAAGGCAGACGACGTAGGTACCGACTTTGTTGAAACTGCGTACACTGCCAAATTCAACAACACTTCCTCTTATTCCTGGCTGGCCGATTCCGGAGCCACTTCCCACATCTGCAAAGACCGAAGCGCATTCATCGAGCTGCGGACAATGGATGTGCCTGTCGAAGGCGTTGGAAAGACGCCACTGCACGCTCTGGGACGCGGAACAGTTCTGTTAGACTGTGAGGTCGACGGAGAAATAATAACTCACCGATTGTTGGAGGTGCTATTTGCACCAGCGTGCGCACAGAACTTGCTATCGATTAGCCGACTCGACGACGCTGGTTTGGAAGCCAAGTTCAGTCGTGGCAAGGTGGAGTTCGTGCGACGCACCAACGGTAGAGTAATGGCAATAGGGAGCAAGACTGGACGTCTGTACCCCATGGCCGCGCGAGCCCGGACGCAGGTGCAACCTGAGGCGCAAGAGAACGCGCACGCCGCCGTGGAGGCGAGCAACCAGACGTGGGATGCCTGGCACCGCCGGATGGGACACCTGGCTAAAGGTGGATTGGAGAAGCTTGTGAGGGAGGAACTCGTCGAGGGACTCATCGTAGACAAGGATTCTCCGCCTCTCAGTCAATGTGAGGCTTGCGTCAAAGCAAAGATGACGACGAAGCCATATCTGCAGGAGGCAAAGAACCGACGCGAGGACCCGGGGGAGCTGACTCACAGCGACATTTGGGGGCCCGCGCGAGTCGAATCTTTGAAGAAATCGAAGTACGCCATCCTGTTCAGTGACGACGCCACACGGCATTGTAAACCGGATTTCTTGAAGCGCCGGGACGAGGCATTTCAGAAAATCCAGGACTATATTGCGTGGGTGGAGCGTCAGTACGGATACACACCGAAGGTCCTCCGAGTGGACAATGCCAAGGAACTCACGAGCGGGGCAGTGAAGGCGTGGCTGAAAGCTCGCGGGATCACACTACAGAACCCCGCACCGTATGCGCACTCGTCGAACGGAGTCGCCGAACGATTCAACCGGACGATTATAGAGCTTGCGCGTGCGATGTTGATAGAGAAGAGTTTACCGGCCTTTCTTTGGGAGTCAGCGATCGAGTATGCGGCGTATATCCGAAACCGCTCACCGACACGCGCACTCCAAGGGAAGACGCCGGAGGAGGCGTGGACGCGGAAGAAACCCAGTGTATCGCACCTGAGGGAGTTTGGGTGCGAGGTATGGGTGAAGCGCGAGCCAGCGCAGAAGCTGTCGAAGCTAGGAGGAGATCATGAGAAGGCGGAGAAATATATCTTCGTGGGTTTCGGAGACCATACAGACATTGTGAAATATTACGACGGCAAGAACCGTGTAATTCGCGAGTCACGAAGTGTCGTATGGGTTGCGCCGAGCTCCCAGCACCCGGTCGATGTGCAGCTCGAGGGGGAGCAGGGAAAGCCGAGCAAGCAATCGCCCACAGAAAAATCTGCACAACCCGCACTCATTGAAGAACATCCCCAGACGACAGCGCCGGAAGGAGAGCACACGCCGGCGCAGATAGGGTCGCAGCAGCATGCGCAAACATCGCGGCAGCAGCTTGCGCAGACACCATCGCAGCCGAGCGAGCCTCTGCAGGCAACTTCTACATTGCCATCCCACCCAGCACAAATCGAGGACCCACCTTCATTACCAACTCGGCGTTCGTCCCGCTCAACCAACGACATCGATTATCGCAAGCTGAATAATCCAGCTGCGAGAGGTAGGCGGTTACCGCTCCGTGCAGCCGAAATAATGCAGGAGAATGACGAGACAGAGACGGCGGAGTACGCGTTTTTGGGGGAAGCAATCCTCGAGGCCACCGGCGCGCCGCGCACATACAACGAGGCGCTCAAGTCGAGTGAGCATCTGGAGTGGAAGGAAGCGATGAGAGAAGAAATTGAAATGTTGAAAGAGAAAGGGACTTACGAGCTTGTGGAACTGCCAGCGGATCGCCAAGCCATTGGAAGTAAGTGGACATTTGTGAAGAAGGTGGATGAGCTCGGCCGTGTGTCGAGACACAAGGCCAGACTCGTTGCACTCGGATGTTCACAGATCCCTGGGATAGATTTCAAGGAGACGTTCGCTCCCGTGGTTCGTCTTGAATCGATGCGCGCCGCACTCGCTATAGCAGCTCTAGAAGATCTGGAGATAATCCAAATGGACATTCGGGGTGCCTACCTCAACGGCGAGCTCAAGGAGGAAATCTATATGCGGCAGCCACCAGGTTTCGACGATGGAACCGGACGAGTTTGGAGGCTCCTGAAGACGATTTATGGATTGAAGCAATCGGGCCGCGAATGGAACCGCGAGTTCGACCGTAAACTCACCTCCATCCAGCTGATCAAGACTGCCGTCGATCACTGCGTATATTTTCGTGAACGTGACGGCGAGCGAACTTGGGTGACTGTTTGGGTGGATGACTTGCTCATCCTGTCGACGTCGAGGAAGGAAGCAGAGAAGACAAAGGCGGAGATAGAGGGATTGTTCGAGACCAAGGATCTCGGCGAACCGCGTAAGATCATCGGCATCGAAATTGCCCGTGACCGCGATGCCGGCACGATCACTCTCTCCCAACGCCACTACATCGAGACGTTGCTGGCGAAGTATGGACTTACGGACGCCAAGCCGCTCACAACCCCAATGGACCCAAATATTACGCTACGCAAAGTACCAGCGGACGCACCCGCAGCGCCAGCGGATCTGCGCGGGCAATATCAATCCATGATAGGCGGGCTCATGTACGCCGCCATCTGTACGCGTCCAAACATCGCGTACGCCGTCACAGCACTCAGCCAGTATTCGTCAAATCCGGGACCTGAACACTGGAGCGCCTGCAAACGCGTCCTTCGCTATCTCTCTGGTACCCGACACTACGGCCTAGTCTACGGCAACATAAGCGACTCGGATGAGATCGTATCTATGGGCTACAGCGACGCGGACTACGCCGCCAACCCAGATGACCGCAAGTCAATATCTGGCTACGCTTTTATGCTTGGAGGAGCCGCTTACGCATGGAGCTCAAAGAAACAGACCACCGTCGCAACATCCTCCACCGAGGCGGAATACACCGCACTCGCGCATGCGACTCGGTTCGCAATTTGGAGCAGATACCTCTTGGACGAAATAGGTTATGCCCAGGCCGAACCCACCGTGATCTACGAGGACAATCAAGCAGCCCTGGCGCTCGCACGCGACCCTCAATATCACGCTCGATCAAAGCACTTCGACGTGCAGAATCACTTCGTCCGGGAGAAGATTGAGAACAAGATGATAGATCCCGTCTATTGCACCACGGAGGATCAACTCGCTGATATATTCACCAAGCCCCTGGCGAGACCCAAGCACGAAAAGTTCGCACGCGGACTTGGGCTCTTGCCGGTCTGAGGGGGAGTGTTGAGAGTGGGACTGGAACGTGTCAGCCCGTCAAGACCACGTAGGAGCATACGTGGAGGGAACGTGGCGCAGACACGTCGAGTCATGTTGTCATGGAGCTGGACTCCGTGAAACATGTACTGAGACGCGTTGCGACGCGTCGAGACGCGTCGCAGACGCGCCACTCATTGTTCATCGAGTCAGGAGTTTGAACTCCGCTTTTCTTAGTTACCATTGTTCTCGGGGAGTATAAATACTGGGTTGTAATTCAGTCAAAAGAGATCTTATTCCCCTCTATTTCACAACACCCACCTTGGTGAACCACGGATAATTCTATTGAGAAACCCGGTTTCACGCTGAATCTCTGCCACGTTAGGGAATTTTGCGGAAACCCCTGCAAAAGTTTAACAAGAAACCCTTCCACGGCGATCAAACCGTGAACGGAGTTTCAAACTCTCTAACTAGGCTGTTCTACTCTGTTCGCCCCCAAGAAAAGAGTGAGACAGGTTGGTGTAAAAATCTCAAGAGTCCGGGCCATAGCAGAGACTCACGATTACTACCACTACTGTGGGTGATTGCCATGAAATTTCCTGTACATATTTCACTGGGCAACATAACTTGTGCATCCAAAAGAGTTGCAGCGACGGAACCATAGGGAAAAAAAATGCATTGTCCTCAAGACATACAGTGGAATTCGGTGTAAGTTAGAATAGCAGATTCTCTCAACGGCATTCAGGGTAGGACAGCACCTGGCAGCACATACGGTGGAAGCCGTTGGACACATGTTGGCAACGAATTTCGTGTGCTAGACCGGCATCACCGTCCCGGGCATAATACCCAGTCCCCGCCATTTCAGGATGGTTCTATGAGGAAATATATCATTCAAAGGAGTTGCAGCGACTTTCACCAATAATATCTGGGCTTATTGAAGCAAGAAATTCGAGTATGATCTGGATCGGCATCTGGATCGGCACGAACCGGCACTAATGCCGCCATCACCAGGGGTTCCTAGAAACCCGGCTTCTCAATAAGCCTTTGGGAAACCGGGTTTCTCAATAGAATTATCCGTGAACCACAAATCCCAAGCTTCCAAAATATATTAACCGATATATGGTACAAAGCAACCCGTAGTCGACAGTCCTGTTGCTAATACGCCAGATTGACGCGCTTATTGTCAAAGTCATCCCACCGAGTGAGAGCGTCCACCACAAAATGAGCGGTGTCCTTCCTCGATATCGTATAACCTCCCAACTCCTCTTCGCTGACCCGGTACCTCTTTCCCTTCCCTTTCTCGCTCGCCTGGTCTGCCAAACATGGTCCGTCAGTTAGCAACGCTGCTCGGATGACAAGGGCATGTTTGAGTGTCCCGGGAGCAGGCAGGCCTTTTCGTTCCGTCCATCCCTCACCCATGAGGTCTATTGCTGGCTTTCCATCGGCTTTGGGGTCCCACGCCCACCCCGCGCAATGTGCAATCACATACTCCATGCCGACTTTGTCTTTATGCGGGACCGCGATCATTGAGTATAACGGTTTGAGCAGGAGTGGAAGGGCGGCGTGTGCGACAGGTGTAACTCCAATGGACGACAATACTATAATCTTCGGTTGCGGAGCATCGGGGTACGTGGGCATGGTGCAGAGGACGTTCAGGATGCACTGGGTGACGAGGTTGTGAGGTTTGATCACGAAGCCTTTGAGGAGGTTGAATGACGGGGTTCCTCCTACGTGAAATTGTAAGTGTTTGCAGTAGTCCGTTCAGGGCTTGCCCATTACCGACGGTGAATATTACACCATCTACGACTCCTGCCGTATCCCAGGCCCGTTGAGTATCCGCTTCGTTTGTCGCGTCTCCTTTCAGTAGGCGTGCATTTCCGGACTTGACGTATTTCTGGATCACAGCATCCGTATCGAAAATAGAAGGTGAGCGTAAGAGGAAAGTCACTGTCGCCCCTTGTTCTAGTCATCAGCAAGCTCAGCGTTGAGTGTAATATTCCATCCAGACTTGGTAAGAGCTCACCAAGTAGGCGGATAGCAGAAAAGTATCCAATATTGCGAGAGGCACCAAATGTGAGGATGTTCAGTGACGCCATGAAGGACAGTTGAAACATCATGGGGTGCGTTTTATATCTAGGGCTTCCACCCGTTGCCGCGACGGCAACGGCTGTCGATATGACGGGTGACCGACGGGCACGGCCGTTGTTCAGACGGCCCGTCTTTCACACTTCCAAATCTCTGACGGAACGGGACGGTCAACGGCACGGCCGTTGACGGTACCACGGGTATTGACGGGCGAAATAAAGTTGATTTTCGCTTGTAAGTGGAAGTAATGGCTGCGCCAGAATGTTGTGATGAAGTTGTGGAACACGTCGTCGCCTCATTGCAAGTTGAACTTGAGCTGGCCCACCACTCTGACATTGCCTAAAGTGGACAAATGCTGACCAATTTCGCCGCGCTTCGCCGAGAGTCATAAGCACCTGCTAGGGAAGGTCAGTGGTTTGGTGAGCTATTGTGCTTGGATATAGGTGTCACGGTGTGTCACATCTTAGTTTGCCAGTTCAAGCACTGTTTCCTATCTGTTCCCGACCTCGTTTCAAATCCGGTTTTTTTGTGATACATTTCAATTGGTGCAGAGAATATGCTGGCAAGTACCGAGAGCGATCGGACTAGAGAAACCCACACAATATGAGATTTTGTCCCAAAATGGCATCCAAATCACTTAGTGATGGACTCGGAATCTGCAGCTCAATTGTTTCTCTACCGACCTTCCTCATTTTTTTTACATAGTCTAATGTAAAATAAGTGTCGGTTTCATTCCTGGAAGATCCGGAGGCAATCCGTTGAAAACTGAGCCCAAGCGAGAGCGATGTTCAAACTCTAGTCCAAATTCAATCCCGATGTTACCCATAGTAGCCTCCACTTTCAGCGGATTTGGGGAGGCGGTATCACTGGGGATCTGTCTTGCAAATAGTGCACGTCTGAAGCGCAACGGCGGAACCCGCCGATATCCCAACTTGAACAACAGCCTGGTTCTGTGCATCCTGGATCTTCTGGTAGCTCCGTTGCACTGTGGGAACAACTTGAACTAGGCGGACTTGAAGCGATAAGAATCAGACCTCAATTTGACATACATGTGCTTGTCTTAGCCTTCGCTAAATTAGGCACACTGATCAACCCACCAGGTGATGTAATGATGCACTGTCATACAGCGTAGCACTACAGTACCGTTTGACTACTGCACTCTTTAATTTTCACTCCATTTTCACCTGGAGAAAGCATATTTCTTAGCTATGTACTCTACTATTCCTGACATAGAAATGCATGGCAGATTTATCCTCATTTATGGCCGCCATCGGTGTATACGGCAACTTCCGATTTTGTTCTGATCGCTTCGCGTGGAAGCCGATCTGCTACTGTACCTCTTGGTGTCCGTCTTGTGAGGACCCCCGATTATCCCTTTGGAGCCTAGGTCCGAGTCCGGACAAAATTTTGGGAATTTTGGGTACAGGCTAGGTCCGATCCGGACAGAAAACGGACATTTGAGGCGGAAATGCTAGGTCCAGTCCGGACAAAAACTCGGGGTCTGGCCACTTTTTTGGGACCAAATCCCCCTGAGCTGCCTATTCGGGAGAAAACCCGGCTAGATATGTGCCAATCAACTCGAATCTGCGCACAAATAACGAAAATGAGCGAAGCGAGGAAATTCTCGACTTTTTATGGTGCATGGGAGCGAAGAATTACCCGTTTAGGCGATGACGTAATGAATAGGTTCCGTACAAGACCTGGGAAATCTGACCAAAAATTGTCCGGACAAGAAATGGCGGATCCAAGATTTTTGGAACCTAGCCTCGGACGGGATTATCGGGGGTCCTGTCTTGTGTCCGCCCCTGTGTTCTTGGACCGGTTTCGTTCCGTTCATAAGTTATTATTCTTTCGAATTCCACATCGTGGAGCCTCGCAAGTATAAAAACAAAGTTAGGTGACTAGTTCGACCGCAACAATTTGGAAAAGCCAAATATTTGAAACCTGCCCTACTAAAACAGCATGTCGGACTCTTAAGAAAATTGTGGTTGTAATCGGTGCGACCGACCAGTACCCAAGTCAGCCTTGAATTTAATTTAATTTTTTCGTGGCTCCATCCTCACCACGTTCCAGGGAGGCTATGTCGTCAAAGAGCTCCTCAGTATCGTATCCGCGCCATCACCCACGACCCATCGAAGCCCGCGGCGGCGGCCCTAGCTACATATGCGGAGCTTGTAAAGGCTCATCTGAACAACCTTGCCTCGCTGAAATCAGCCTCATACGCCATCTTTGCCTACACAGATTTCTTCGACCACGCCCCTGAACTCCACTCAGTGTTCCAGAAGTCAGAGGTGCGCGAATTCAACCAGGGGATGAATCTCGCACCTGCAGCAGCGGCCACACCGACGCTGGAGCATTACATTTGGTCATCCACTCCCGACGCAAAGGCACAGAGCGCAGGTAAATACTGCAAGATCCGATTTTTCAACTCGAAGAGTCGGGTGACGCAGAAGATCAAGACGGAGATGCCTGCGCTGTGGAAAAAGACGACTCGTTCATGTTCCGAAATTGCATCAAGTTTGCCAGCTTTAGGCCCTGGCCGGTAGGTGCGGCTGTTCTTTCGAGCTAAGTGACGCGCCTCATAGACTCCTGGTGGAGCTTACGAGCTTGCTGTGCCTCTGTCAGCTAGCAGTATGCTTGGATCGGTCGACTGCAATGATCTCGGCCCTTTCCTTTACTTCCTACTTCAGCCTGGCACATAATACCACACGAAGACGATCGGCCGCGCTGCAGAGGAGCTCCCGGAGTCCGAACGTCTTGCGATTTGGGGACAAGCGGTTGCCAGACCCGTCCTCTTCACCACATTCACATCGGCTGAGTATACAGCCCACCTTGAAGCTTTCGGGGTTCCCGCCGCTGCGGCGGAGGGTTCACGGAGTTATACGGCCTTTTCGCAGATCCGGGTAACGCGTACGCGTATTCAAGGAAGAACGTGTTGCAGGCGCGAGACTTTCTCCCAGTTGGGTATTTGAAGAGCTGGAAGGATTGCTGTAATGAGGAGCATTGGGATGGATTTTTGAAAACCAAGGGAGCGTAGACGTCTGCTCCCGTCTAGAGAAGGTATAACCTCTTTGTGTTTGCTATACAATACAAAAAATAAGAAGATGAATACAATAAGTTGGCACTCGTAAGTCAACACATGCGGGTGTCAGGTGATATTGTGTACGAATGGAAAAATTACGTTGCCTCTATCAAGTTCGCGGCATTCAGAATCAGATAGCTTTACAAAACTCCTGAACACGGCCGAGTTGGTAATCTGAACCAGAGGGAGTCGGTCAACTGCGTGTCTCCGTTTGCAAAGTCAATTCACCTATCAACAGGCAGTGAGGGCTGAACATCGACATCGTGCTGGTGATGTTCGCGAAAGCCGCCTTCAAAAAAGGATAATCGCTGGCCGAGACGCTGGCAGACCAGCCCCGACTCGCAGCTCGGGGATTTTTGATCGTGGCAATCCCGCGAACAATGATCTGACATAGCGCAACCCACAGCGTCTGTGCGTTGCGCGTTGGTGGGGTGTTAAAGATGGCACAGAGAAGATCATCTACGCACACCCATGGTTGGATTGATGTACTCCCACGCCTGCATATTCGGGATACGTTGGTTCACGGAGACGACGGACCGTACGGCGTTCAGGCATTTGTGGATGGACGCAGGGTTGTCGAAGGCGCTGTGGAGCTGGATCATCGCTACCTGGCACAGAGTGAACGTGACGAGACGATTTCGAATGGAGTCGATGGATCCGCCAACGCTGTCGAAGGAGGGGAGCGTCAAGATGAATTGGTTCATACCGCGTTCGAAGCGGAGAAATTGAGCGTATTCATGCGGGTCGGAAAGATCTATCGGAAATTTGTTAGTACAAACCCGAATAGACAGGAATATTCGTTTATTGAACTTGTCCGGTTTCCACCCATGTGGCTCGCCCGCTCGAAGAGTGTCGCGGCCTTGACGCGCTGCGCCAAGCCGGAGTTGGCCGCTTCGTAATTAGCGCTCATCGGATCCTCTATGAACGCTTTCATCGTAAATTGGTGGTGTGGGTTAATTGGGACAATTCCCTGAGGTTTAAATTACATGAGCATCAGGTTCAAGTTGAAAACACTTGCAGATTCATAGACCTCCATTTCGAGGGGCCACGGAAGGTCAATTTGCTCGTCCAGTATGTCCGAAACACTGGAGGGCCATTGTAGTACGATGCCCCAGCTCTTATGAAGGGAGAGAATTGTCCAGAAGGCATTGACGTGCTCGCCTTGTTCAACCGAGTCGTGGGTGGCAGGAAGCGCATACGCAGTCCTTCCATTATCAGTGCTATCCAGCTTATGTAGACCACAGCCAATGGAGAGAGATGCCGCAGTGTTTATGCGGTGCATCGCCTCGAGGAACCGTCCCTGTCGCAGGAAATAATGCCCAATCAACACCTCGGCTTGGATGTTCTGGAGAACTTGATGAGGCAGAATAGATGGTGAAGATTGCAGCGCCCGGCCGAGAAAAACGGATTCGCGAGCCTGCAATGCAGGAGATCCCGAGAGCTGTATACCGAAGAGGAAAATGGTGTTCACTAAGCTCGCAGATGGGGGTTGTTGGGCATCAGGAGAGAATATAGACTTCAGTACACGCGGCCCGTTGAGGAAAAACCCAAATTGCGCTGCATGCCGTGCAAAGAAATCAACCCTGTTAGTCAAGTCAGGAACCATGATTAGGGCTCTCTTTGCAAGTTTCTTACAGCATCTTGGCTACATTTTTTGGAGGAGCCGGAGTCTGCCACCAGTTGTCCTGGAGCGACAGCTGGATATAAGACGCTTGCCGAGGGCGATCTCCCCTCCGGCTGCTCCAGGAAGAAAACGAGCTGCCCTGCGGCTGCCCATCTAGGCATGGTTCGTGGAATACAACCTCCGGGGACGTGGGCAGCGTCCCACCCAATTGGCGTATCCTCGCTTCCAGGCGAGCAATACTTGCTTCCAGATTCTGGCTTTCTGTCTGGCCCTGGCTGTCCACGTACTCACAATCCTCCGCACGGCCAAATTCGGAGCATCGACCGCAGGCGGGCCGTGCGCCATCGCATCTCTAGGCAAGAAAATCTGGATCGGAAATAATTATGAACGGAAACAATGCGGCGTACCACTTTTCGGTGTCTGTTTCCATCTTCTTTTTAGCAGAGTCCCCCGATATCATTCAACACGAGGCACGAACCTGCAGGAAAGGCATGCGCCACCGCGTTCGAGCGCATTCTGGGATCCTGAGTTTTTCGGCATTTGAAGTAAGGAGGCATCTGCCCGTCCTCGCATTATATACGAGGTCCCCCCGAACCAAAGATATCACGGCGATTCGGATTTGCGACGCAGTGCCCCGTCGAAGGCCATCGCAGCTGCTGCAATGCAGGCGGAGCAGAGCAAGCGCTACGCCAGAATAGGAGGAGAGCGTCGCGAACGCATCTATGCCGAGGGGGGATGTTGAGTTTTGAGCTGCCGAGGGCTGCCGACGGGAGCCGACGGCGCGTCAGAGTGGTCAGAGATTCACCGCTATGACTGGGGTACGCTGCGGGAGGGCACTCTTGGACACCGCAAATACTGAGAGAGGATCCCAGGAAGGCCAGACTCTAGCAACGCGCCGAAAAGGGGGAATTGAAAGCGGGGGAATCGGGTTGATGAGCCAGGTTTCATGCGCAGTTGCACGCAGTCTGTGCCACCGAGTAGGGCAGCTAGCAGTTAATGACCTACCTGCTGCGAATCTTTCCCGCAGCAGGATTCATTCGCAGCGCGGACTCACGAAGGGAAGGGCATGAGAAGTGTTCGATGAACTTGCCGCTTTCGCCCACTCGGATCAATTCGGATCTAGGTTCAACACTCTATTATTCTAGGCTTGCCTCTCTCCTCTACTTGAAGCAGGCGGCGGCGGCATCCTTTTCAGCTAACACATCCGCCACACGTAGCTGTGGTTCATGGAATTCCGTCCACCTACCGCCTGCATAGTAGATCAGTGTCTCCCGAGTCGTTTGTTCACTGGCAGTCCACTTCAACATTCAATTCCCCGAGTCTTTAACGTTTCAACAGCGAAGTTTAGCACAACGTCCCCTCGCCTCGCCACAAGTCTGCTTCTCTCATGTGCCTGTGGTAGAGCTCCCTGTTCTCATCGCGCTCCCCCCGCGTAACCATCCCGCATGCCGATGCTCTGCGACGACCAAGTCCAACACCTAAGTCGAAGCCGGGCCCAATGTGCCCCCGGCGGCTTCAACCCAGTGCGATCGACCCGTACATCTCGATATTCCAGCCATGGCACGCCTTTCTGCTGAATCTCATGACAAGTCTGGCCGTGTTAAGTACTTATATTTTCAACTGGAGTTACGTTAGTGCCAGGCCCAGGCTCGCCCAATTCCGAGTCGTGCACGGACCGTATCCCAGTCTCGTTGGTGAAGAACCGCGGAGTGCGCTACCGACCGGCCTGCCTCTGGAGTCTGAATTAAAATCGACATTCTATAGCTAGGGCCGAAAATATGCATACGCATCTCCGCGGGGGGCTGGCTTGGAGATACAGGCTGATCATTGCTGTGCAAAGTCTGACAGGTCTGTGTGCATGGCGGCACTGAGTCAATCAAGAAGCACCACATGTACAACCGGAGTCGAACAGCGCAGTGCTGACTAGCGGTGATCCGTGCCATGGTGCATGCATTGCCACAGATTGACGCTGATCCGTCCATATAGCTTCCCGTCTGCAAGCCTCGGCCTCCTCACCAGTCTACATTATCATACCTGGGACCGCACCGCATTTATTTCCCTGTTCTTTGGTGCCCATACGTACACTAGACACTCGCCGGCACCAGCGGGATGCGAATCAACCCCGTGTTCGCGTCCGCGCGCAGTCCGAGCGCGGTTGAATGCTGACGCATGAATATACGACGTGAGTCAAGTTCGGGCCATCGACATCCTGACGCGTTAATTCTAAGTAAGAGTCAGTCGCAACGATTAATGTTCGAGTAGACACCCACCAATTGCAGATATGCCGATTCTGGCTACTTAGTATTCCGTGCGTCGGGAAACGCTGAGTGCGGACGCCCACGGCATTGTATTTTAACATCACGCCAACACGGAGAGAGTAGAGGTGCGTCTTCACATTGCTCAAGCGGCTGTCTAGGAGAGACAACAACGCGAGGATAAGACTTGCTTGGACCGGTTCGCTCGTCAAGGAGAGATCCATCCTGACCGGATCCTTCTGATGTTTTTCATTGCTACTATTTAGAGGCAGCTGCTTCGCTGTGCTTGAGTAGTCTACTTGCTGATATACTTATACGCGTGATTATATTTGTGCGCCGCGCTGGAATTAATCTAAGCAGCGACAGGAACGCCCGGATCGCCCGCTGGCGGCGGGGTCTCAGAAACAGCGCCCGCCGCCGCCGCCGCCTCATCGTCCCACACAGGCTCAGGCTTGGGCACAGGCAGCTCGAGGCGCACGAGGATCGAGGGGGGCGCCTGTGGGACGCGGCAGTCGACCTTCCAGTGGGGGCCACCGCAGTTGGGGCACGGCTGCGTGGGTGGGCTCCCCCCTGCGTCGAGCTCGCGCGGGGGGCGGGGGCAGTCGACGCGCCAGTGGGGCCCGCCGCAGATGGCGCACGGGGGGGACGCGATGGTGTGGCGCTTCAGGCAGGCCTGGATGGGGTGCGGGCCGGCGCACGCGGGGCAGGTGGGAGTGCGTGCGCGGCGGGTGGGTTTTTGGGGCGGCGTGGGGTCAGTTTTTGGCGGGGCAGGCGCAGACGCGGATTCGGACTTGCCCGGCGCGGCCCAGACGCGGAGGGTGGAGGCGAGGTCGGCCCAGGGGGGGCGGATGGGGGACGGCCCAAAGTCGGCGGTGGGGGGAGGGGGTGGGACGGGAGGGCGGCGATGAGGGCGGCGAGGCGGAGGTCGCGGAGCGTGAGGCCCTCAAGGGCGCGCGTCGACTTGTCGGCGTCGGCGTCGGCAGGGTTCCAGACGGGGCGCAGGGCAGAGTGGGTAGTTGTGCAGAGCTGGACGATGGCGCTGGCGGGGGCGTGGGTGAGCTTGAACCAGGCAGGGTGGTGGTTCTCGTCGTCGGCGAGGGCAAGAACGTCGCGCAAGAAGGCGGCGGCGGGCGGGTAGGCGGGGAAGGTGAAGCGACAGGCGAGGCCGGCGGACTTTATGGGCCCGGCGGGCGAGTCTGCCTTGAGGGGGGCGATGTACCAGCCCAGCGAGTAGAGCGGGAACAGGTATGTGTTGGCGTCGTCCTCAGAGATCCACGGCGTCGGCCAGCCCTTGACCTTGCCGGGGACGGTAGTGGCGGCGAGCACGGCAGCGTGCACGGCGGCGACATTCGACAGCAGCCGCCGCGACAGACGGCGCGCAACAACGGCGCGTCCAGAAAACATTGGTTGCCCGGCCCGGTTGCCGGCGACGTCATTGTGTCCTACGCGCTCTGGCTTCGTCATGTTCCCAGCCAACACCTTAAATAGTAGCGTTTACACCACCCGCCCTCCATGATCTGACGCTGCCATGACCCTCACGATACTACCGTTCCTTCTCCTTCACTTTTTCTTGCCGCGTGTCGCGGCCCACCCCGCGCCTTACCCCCGCGCCATCGCGGTCACCAACACCTCCAAGGCGGGGCTCGCGGGCGGCGGCGACGCCACCTCCGACATGGCCCAGTTCACCACGACGGGAAAAACCTCGTGGTACTATACCTGGGGGCTCTACTCCGTCGACGACACCGACCTCGACTTTGTCCCCATGCTCTGGGGCCAGAAAGACGTCCAGCAGTGGACCGACCCGACCGACGGCATCAACGCGACCATCGCAAAGCGCAGGCCCACCGCCGTGCTGGCCATGAACGAGCCGCAGGAGACGGGTCAGGCGAACCTCACGCCACAGCAGGGCGCGGACATGTGGAAGACGTACCTCGAGCCGCTGCGCGCCCAGGGCGTGCGCCTCGGCAGCCCCGCTCCCTCCAGCGCGCCCTCCGGCAAGACCTGGATCCAGGACTTTCTCACCGCCTGCGCTGGCGGCTGCACCGTCGACTTTATTGCGTTGCGTGGGTTCCCTCTTTTCATTCGTGTTACTAAATAAATAATCTGGCTGTACACAGACTACTACGACGTCAACGCCACCGCCTTCGCCGCCTACCTCACCGACTTCCACACCACCTTCGCGCGCCCTTTGTGGGTCACAGAGTGGGCGTGCCAGAACTTCAACGGCGGGCCACAGTGCGCCCCCGCGGCCGTCGCGGCGTTCCTCAACCAAACGCAGGGCTTTATGGACGCGCAGCCGTGGGTCGAGCGCTACGCGTGGTACGGCGCGCTGCGCAACCTCGGCGGCGTGAACACCGCCGACGCGCTGATGGACGGCGGCGGCGCGATCACGCCGCTTGGGCGGCAGTATATCGGTGAGGGCGGTGCGCAGACGAGCAGCGGACTGCCTGCGCTGCCGACGAGCGGCGCGTACACACGGTGGCGCGGGTGGCCGCTGGGGGTGCTCGTGGGACTGGCGCTCGGCGTCAGGGTGCTCCCAGTGTGAGTGTAACTGTGCGGAGAGACATATACCCGATGGACGATCTAGAGAAGAGCGGATTTACTCAGCTGTATCCATAGTTGCTGACATGAAATGAATATCTGACGACCCGGCCTGGCTACGTCGCTGGGCTCGATGTCACACGAGCATGCTATCGTACGAGTTACAGACCCGCGCTACAACACATATATAATACATCACCACGCAGTATGCGGGCTACATAAATGATACATAGATAAATGAACCAGCATGTCATCGTACAAACTATAGATCCGAGCTACAGCAGATACATAATATTACCACGCAGCAAGGGCCACGACGGCCGCGACCAGCCCCCCTACGCCTGGTACCGACAGCCGCGCGCCGCTCGACGGCTTTTTCGTACCATCGACCATAACGGCGTTGACCAGATGCCCGAGGGCCTTGCAGGCGGAGACGATCCCTGCCGGCGACGATCCACGAGTCAGCGTTGCATTATTTATTATATTTTAAATGTAAATGCAACGCACCGTCGACGGCCGCCTGCGCGTCCGCCTGCGTCACGTTCCCCGCCGCGACGAGGCACCCGAAGCAGCCCCCGCACGCGTCCGCGTACGCTGCCTGCGTGGGGGGGTCGCCTGCGCGCGAATGGGTGCAATTGACATGTACCGTCGTGGAGAGCGGGGCGGGACTCACGGATGCGCTGGCGTTGAGGGACGCCAGCCTGGCGCTACACGCCTTCACGCAGCCGGCGTCCGGCGTCTGGCGCGCGAATCGCAGGCCGGCTGTACATGTAAATATTGATGAGTGAAAGAGCGGATGGCGTGAGTGCGTCGCGCATAACTAGTGGCGCCGCTGCGGCGGACAGGATGGGCAGAAAAGAAACGACGACGCGGAGAGAGATGATCATCGTGCAGTCATTTGCAAGGGTGCGGTTGGAAACTTGAAGATCCGCAAAAATGAACGTGGGGTGTGAGTGGACTCGCCAACTGGAGAGCTGACATCGTGGCTCGCTCCTTTTATGGATCTCAGAGACACGGAAAAGGCATCGGCACGGGAAGGCCCAAGACACGTAAGGAGACAGCGCCAGCGGGGCGCCGAGACTCACATCAAGCGCTGACGGCCTTGATATTAAATGATAGATCGAGGCGTGGTAGCTCATTGAATACTTTGGTAGTCTCAAAGCTGAGCCCGCGGCTGCACAAATAACGAGGACAGACGATGGGAGGTCAGAGCAGCGCCGGGAGTCCCCGCATCGCGCGCCCGCTGAATTTTTAACCACCAAAATAAACGTGCATCAGCAAGATCGCAGAAAACTTGTTGGGGGGTGAGCTGCCAGAGATCCCGTGCTCCCTCAACGAACATGAATACGAGGGAAAGACGGCAGAGCGAATTCGGCGAGGAGCTGGTAAAGAGCCAGTGCCATAGAGAAGCCTTTTAATCTACCGGGTCGGGGTGGAGAGGAATGCGCTGAACCGGTCCAAGCGGGTCTTAGCAAGAGGGCGGCGTTGTTTGGCCATGTTGCACCAAACTGGTAGTCTCTCCTATACAAATGCTTCAACAATGTGAAACCGCACCTTGAATCTAGTCTCTCCTTGTGAAATTCGAAATCACAGCTTCAATATCTTCCCACCCTTCTGGAGCATCCACCCCCTCGCATCCTCCAACGCATCTTCCCCGACGACATCCTCCGCCGCCAGGTCAAGATACCGCACCGGCCGCGGCGCGAGCTCTCCCGTCCAGATGACCCCCGTCTCCTTTACATACCGCTCCCAGAGCGCCACCAACTCCGCCACCTTCCCCGGCTCGTCCTGCGCCAGATCTCGCGTCTCCCCGGGGTCCCGGCGCACGTCGAACAGCTCCCACGCGCCCGTGCCGTGCGCCCAGCGAGGCATGAACACGATCTTCCACGCGCCAGCACGCAGCGCCGCGCGCCCGAACAGCTCCCAGCCGACGGCGGGGTCATCCGCGTGGTGCAGCGCGTCGGGTGCCACGACCGCGGGGACTCCGGCCGCGAAGAAGGGCGTCCACGACTTGCCACGGAGCGCCTCGACACGCCGACCGCAGAATGGGGTGCTTGGGTCCGGGTGCGCGACCCCGGCGAGGTCGAGGATGGTCGGCGTGATGTCCATGACGGTGGCGAACGCATCGAGGATCCGGCCGCCATGGTCTTGGGTCCACGGCGGGTAGTTGAGGACCATGGGGACTTTGATCCCGCCTTCTGTGCTGAACATCTTGTATAACCGGCCAGGAGCTGGCATATATGTAACACACAGACGTCTGCAAGACAAAGGACACACCTGTCGATGCTTGCGCCCATCTGGGTCCATACCAGACGTAGGAGTTGTGCTCACCGACGTTTTCGAGCGAGTTGTCGTAGTACTTTCGGATAACGGACATGATATCCGGGCCCAACACTGGCATCGCTTCCAACCTAGAGAAAACAACGAATCAAAATACAAGAGTACTTGCGACAAAGGGGAAAACCAGCTCACGCTGCGCCTTCCGCCCCGTTGTCGGATTGGAATATGATGAAGGTGTTCTCCCTCTCGCCGATCTTCTCGAGGTGGTCCAGCAAGCGCCCGATATTCCAGTCCATGTTCTCCACCATACCCGCATACGTCTCCATCGCGCGCGCAGACAAGGCCTGCTCCTCGTCCGTCATCGCCGACCACTCGCTTGAGGCGGGCGCCACGACATCGTGGGCAACGGTGTCCGCCGATATCAGCCCCATCTCCTTCAGCTTCGCCAGCCGCCGCTGCCGCAGCGCCTCGGGGCCTGCGTCGTAGACGCCCTTATACTTGTCGCGGTATTCCTTGGCCACCTGCAGCGGCCAGTGCGGCGAACGGCAGGTACGCGAAGAACGGCTTGTCCGTCGGCCGTGCGTCCAGGTATCTGATCAGCGTGGACGTGTAGTTGTCGGAGGAGAAGAATCCGCTCGGGTTGTTCGTCGTGTTGGCGGCCCTGTTGCAACTGCATGAGTTCTGTGCTGTCCACATGCATGCAGCGCTTACATGTCGACCTTGACCCCGTCCTCGGTATACAGCACGGGTGTGCGCTCGAAGAACTCGACCACATCCGAGTCCGCGAGCTGCGGCTCCCAGCCGTAGTGGTTCGCGCAGCCGGGGAGGAGGGCGAACGAGCGGTCAAAGCCGCGTTTGTCCGGCAGATGCTCTGGCCTGAGGCCGAGGTGCCATTTGCCGGAAAGGAGCGTGTGGTATCCGTTGTCTTGGAGGAGCTCTGGCAGGGCGGCGACTCGGAGGTTGAGGTATCCCTGGCGCAAAGGAGGTATACATATATCAGCGTCCTTGACCATGTTTATTCTCTTGAGGTACCTCGTGGCCGGGAACATTCCAGCGCTTCAGGTCAAAGTTCTGAGCGATATTCGTTGAGGGTACGGTTCACCGTAGCATATCCCTACGCATACCCTTTGCTCCGACATAACGCCTACGCCGGCAATATGGTGGTCTGTGCCGGAGAGCAACATGGATCGCGTTGGGGAACACGCAGCGGCAGTGTAGTCTATCGCATCCGCGTCAATATACGCCAGCGAGCAATGCACACAAGTCCGCACAGTTTGTCATGCGTACACCGGAGGCTGCGAGCTCGTCGATGTTTGGTGTGCTTATTTCCGATCCAAAACATCCAACATCGCTGAACCCCAGGTCTGCACCATTGACTGAGGTCAGATTAAACGCGGTAAACGTATAGGAAACGGCCGACCGTCTGCGAGGAGGATTAGAAAGTTGGGTCGTTTTGGAGGGCTCTGAGACATAGTGCCAGAGTGGGAGAACGATGGACTCTAACACCATAACCTTTTATATCGCTTGTTGAGGACATAATTCTAGGAAGGCAACGGTGGACATATCCATGATGGATGGTGCGAAGGGAGGTTCATATGGTCGCATCTTCACGTCACCGGAGCTGGGTGAAGCTGAGAATTGTATTCAGAAGTTGACGAGCTCTTATAATCAATTGAAGCTGATCCAACGCGTCGATGGCTCCAACATGAAGAAACAGTACGAAGCTATGGCGTGCTTTCGCCAGAACGGGATGCTGGGCGTTGTCTGGACCCCAGAGAGAGGCTAGATTAATGGCTGCTCAGACTGAGAGTTGGTCAACTGAAGAGAGGCCAGCACGTGCTCTCTCAGAACATTCAACATGGTTGGCAAAATCATCTATGGAACAGCTTAGTGTGCTTGTCATCGGAAAGTAGGCTCCCATCTGACGCGAAGGCAGGAAAGAACAGAGGACAGCCTCTCTCGTCGTTGCCGCCGTCCTAAAGGGTTTCCGGGCGATAGATACAGGTCACCAGCCCGTCTCCGAATTCTACGACAGCCTGTTGATACGACAGCCCAGCCTGCCAGCCTAAGCACTACCGGTAGGTATTATGTGGCTTAGCGTTGTACTAGGTTCCCTCATATATGCCGCAGCGAGGATCTTGTCGGCGAAGCCCTGCTCACCCTGCAAACCCAACATGGCATCAAGCGTGAAGATATCTTTTTACAAACCAAGTGTGTGAACTCCCATCTAGCGACACTGGCTTGTGACCAGACTTTATGTACTCAGGTACACCCCCATCGGCGGGCAGACGACGTCCAAGCCGCTTCCGTACGATCCTAGCACATCAATAACGACGCAAATCAATACCTCCTTCGCGACTTCACTCTCGCAACTCCACACGACATACCTTGATAGCTATATTCTTCACTCGCCGCTCCCCACACTCGAGGAAACGCTCGAAGCGTGGCGGGCGCTAGGGGCGCTCCAGGACGCAGGGCAGGTCCGCGCGATCGGCGTGAGCAACACGTACGATGTGCGCGTGCTAGAAGCGCTTGCAGCCCTGCGCCCTGTGCAGGTTGTCCAAAACCGTTGGCATGAAAGGAACCGCTGGGATATAGAGGTTTGTCGGTATTGCAAAGAGCAGGGAATTGAGTATCAGTGCGTTTCCGTGCCCTGCGCGATGCTTATTATATTAATGAACAGTACGAAGGTCTTTTTGGACGCTTTCTGGATCCCCTTCACTTCTGGCCACTCCGGCGCTGGTGGCGCTTGCGGAGGCTTCGGGATGTACGCCTTCGCAAGTATTGTTCAAAGTTGCGACAATGGGCGGTGTGACACCGCTCAGTGGCACAACAAATCAGACTCACATGGAAGAAAGTGTTGCTGTTTTAGCCTTGGAACTCAAGGATCCTGCCGGGCAGTTGAAGGTTTTGCAGGAAACTATCTGGGGTAGTACTGAGTAAACGGGACTAATGAGTGTTGTGTTGTACAGTATCTAGTCATTTTTTATTAGTTTATGTCAGTCAAAGGTTAAGCAAACTAGCTGTGTATACTGTGTATCTGACGCTGATGATCTGAATTTTCGCGGGTTGTGAGAAGACGCAATAACACGTGACGGCGGCCAAGTCCACTGTCAACTTCTGCCCAATGCCATGTCGGTCCTTTACGTGCGCTGTTCCAGCCGTCCTAGCCCGCAAGACGCACCGCACTATCGGACGTTCCCGCCACTACTCCTCTCCCCTTCCTAAATTAAAACAAGCAGCACCGAATAGCGCGGCGCTTGAGTTGTTGCAAGCCACCATTGCATACCTACCGCAGGCCCTCTCCGAAAACTCACCTCAATTGAAGCTTTGGAATGGCGTCCTATCCTCTGCCGTCATGGATCTCAGCTCGACCGATCCCCGACCTACTCGACTTGTAGGTGAGTCCATGTTCTTTTTGGAAATTGTCCAACATGTCACAATCCTGACAGTATGGGGTACCGATACTGCTGGAGCTCGGGACCTTGTTACTGCCATCCTTGAGGAGCCCTTCAATTCTGACCTCCAACAGGCTCGGGCCCTGCGTGAACGGTGGGATCCAGCGCCGTCTGGACAGACGAGCATGACGATCGAGTGAGACCACTTTTGTATCCCAGAGACGCGTCTGATCAGCTGGTGCAGGTACGGAAATACTGCGGCTGACGGATCCTCCTCCATTCGCCTTCCTCTTCCGTATCTGGACCAATTTCCAGTTGCTCTTCAGATCACTGAAGCGAGCCACGCCGCCGACCCAGCCATCTTCCACACGGCCGACGTCGCTGTATTCGTGTCACGCCTGGACGAACTCCAGAGGTTATCCGTAACCCGGACAGACTCTCTTGTAGTCCTGAACGTCGATTCACCAGAATCACAGCCCTGCGCGTCCTCATCTCGCACCTTGGCAGCTCCAAGAAAATATTTCTTCGTCAATCCCTCTCAAGCATTGGCTGCCTTGAAGGCACTCAGAGAGAATCCCAGCTCTCCCGAAGCCGTCAAGCGATATCAAACCATCTCCCTGGAGTCGCGGATAACGACGCTCACCGAATCCCTCAACTCCATACTCTCATCCATTGAGAGCACCTCCGATCTCCGGAATCGAACCGCACTCGCTCATATTCGGAATGCCCATGCTGCATGCTGTGCGGCCATTCGGGATACTAGGCCGGAGCTAGACGCAATATCAGCAGGGGTAAGCGACCTTCAGGGCCGTGTCGAGGAAGAGCGCGTCAAAGTGCACCGGGCGGTGTTCGGGCCGCCAGACGATGACGCCGTGGAGAAGGCGTTAAACAGCGCAGAGAGCATAATGGAGTACAAGATGAGGCATATGACATGGAAGAGAATGGTATGGCAGATAGACGAGATCAGCACCTACATCGCCACGACGCTGCAGCGGGTGTACTGCAGGGACCTCGAAAAGGAGGTGTGTCTACCCACCTTCCGCTCGAGGCATCGCTGACCCGCCACAGCTGATATATCACGCGGGATGCCTGGCAGGTATGCAGCGCGCGCTCACAGAATCCACCTTCAAGCTCGTCTCAACCTCTTCCGGCGCCCTCCGCTCCTCCGTTCTGCACAACACGCTCAGTCAGCTCTCCGCCGTACCCACCTTCCAAGTTGCCCCCGACGCGCTCGCTGCGCCGATAAATGCGCGGTGCGCGCAGATCCTCCAATACCCCACGGCGCAGCTGCATGTCGCCGCGCAGCGTGCCATGTTCCGTACCGGAGGTATGCTGTTCACAGGGGCGGGAATCAGCTGGGCAAGCTGGGCGGACTGGCTGGTCGGGACGGGCGAGGGCGTGTTTGGGCCTGGGTCGGCTTTGGCTACGGGAATACTCGTGGCGCTCGTTGGGGTGCACTGGGGACAGTCCGTATGGAACAAGGCGAGGAAACGGTGGTGGGAGGATTGGGAGAGGGTGGGTGGTGGTCTGCGGCAGGATCTCTCAGTAAGCCACTTGTTCTCGTATTCGCTGCCCGCTCCTGGGATCTGATTTGCTTTACTCGATAGGAGAACCTGGTCCGAACTATGGAAAACAACGTCCTGGTCGTAGCGCAGACAGGATGTTCCGAGCTATCTACACTCGTCCAAAAGAGGAAGACCGAACTGGAACGCCTCCAGGATGATTTAGATAGATTATCAACAGCCGTAGACCAGCTTGAACAGCGGAAATAAATGAGTGTTTCTGTTGCACACATGTCTACGATATAAGCTAAGTAATGCCGCTATGATAGCAAGTCCTTTGGTTTCCAATACACGTATAATACATTGATACCCCGCCCGACTGGCCATTATTACGACGCCGTGACAAAGATTTTTGGGACCGGTCCACTGGGAGTATTAGGCAGAGATGGAGGTGGGCCTGCCACCCTTCCACGGGGAGTAGCAGCATCTTCGTCGTCGCTATCGGCGCCAATACGGAACAATTCTTCTCGCTCGTCCCAGACGTTCGTAAGGTGTGCCGGCTTTTGACTGCCTTTTGGCCCCGATGTAGCGGTATGTGTGGGCAGGAGCTGCATTCCTACTGACTCATCATCCTCGTCTTCCAAATCCGACATGGATCCAGAATCCAGAGGTTGGTAGAGGCGTGCGATCTATTGAAAGGTTAGCGGGGGACAGAGAGAAAGTAGCTCAGGACATGCCTCGCGTCTTTTACGGTAATACCGTTCCATATGGTACGACGCAAAGAGTCCGATCGAAGAACCAAGGAGGTTTGCCTGACGAGAAGTTTGAGACAAAGAAAGAAGGGGCTGGGGAACATGTGCGAACCACGACGTCTCCAAATTGGAACTGCAAGGAAGTCAAATTTGGTGTCAGCTTATAAATGCGCGCAATAGGCGCACCTCCTTGAACTGGGTTGGATGAATGATAAATGAGCAATCAAAGAAGAGAACAGATAAAACAAAACGCACTGGTAGCATGGACTGAACAAATTCACTCAAAATTCCACCGCAGAAGAAGCAGACAAAGCCCGTAAATATCAGCGCAGAATGTCGCCAAAACCAAATCCTCCGTGCATCCCTATAGAGCGATGATTCCATGAGCACATAGTCTGGGACTGGGCAGATTGGAGCCTCACTCTTCCACATCAAATATAAAGTAGAAAACCGCCGTTGCGATTCCGAAACACAGAAAATGGAGTGCCTTTTAGATTGTTGGATGACTTTTGACTCCATACAGCGAACACAGGTACCTTGTCATTCAGAGGGAGAGACCTGGAGAAGTTTGTGAAGCCCAGGAAGGCCAGTGTGATCATGACCAAGCATGTGAAGAGGAGAAACCAAGGCCGCAGTCGAATAGGTAGGTGCTCGTATTTCGGGATTTTGACCCTGTAAGATTTCATTACAGTCTTGAAGGAGCGCACGAGCAGTTTGCGCGTAGACCTGCGGGGCGTGTGAGATGAACATCTTTCCCTGGGCGATGTCGACTCACAGACTGCTGGAGGACGACATGGCGGTAAATGAGTGTAAGCTTCAAGTCGGTGTAAGCGGCGTTTGGCTAATCATCCATCATGCCGTGGCGGGAATGCCCGGTCATTCTGTAAGTAACCGGCTCTTGTCTCTGAATCCCTTAGTCTGAGCCTGTGCGAACATGACTAGGGTCACGAATTTCGGTATCAAGCGCACACACGTTCAGGCTGGATTTACGGAGGATGTTTCTGCCCCAGACACGATTGTTGTTGCGGCCGAGCCCAGTTCCGAAACTCAAACTACACTCCCACCCAAGAAGAAAAGGAAACGCACAAAAATGTCGCAGCGGGATGGAAACAAAGCAAAAGAACTAGGGACGCAAGAGATGTCCGATGCAGACAAAACCGATGAAACCACGCCCCCCGAAGTTCAGCCCCCGAAATCGCAGCCTGTCTCTAATAAAGAAGCAAAGGCGAAATCAAGAAAAGGTCTGTCGATATATCCTCCAATATAACAGGCTCGAACTTATTAGAACAGCTAAAACACCTTATGTGTCCCCCTCTGAACTTCGGCGGCAGAAGCGGATAGAGGAGCGTAACGCAACGACGACATGTTTTGCATGTCGGGAGAAGGGCCATGCTGCCCGAGACTGTCCCTCGTCCCAGCCCGATGGTGCGGGCGGCAAATCTAAAAGCGCTGTTGGCATATGTTACCGGTGCGTACGCCTTTCCCAGGTCTACTGCTGTCACCGAGACCCTGTCAGTTGCGGCTCAACAAAACACACCCTCTCGCGCTGCAAAAAGCCAACGGACCTTCTCAATCCTCTTCCCTTTGCTTCGTGTTTTGTCTGCTCCGGAAAAGGACATCTCGCCTCAGCCTGTCCTCAAAATAAGGCCAAGGGTGTATATCCAAATGGCGGGTGCTGCAAGCTGTGCGGGGATACCTCCCATCTCGCAAAAGACTGTCGACTTCGAAAACAAGGTTTGTCTGTTCGCTCTGAACTTGAGCTGCCTTCTCACCACATCCACAGATTCTGTCAATGACTCGGCTGTGCTCGGCGTAGGTCGGGAAGCTGGAGCAGACGAAGACGATTTCCACACACTCAAGCGAAGGAAAACCGAGGTAGATCGTGACGAAAAACACGAGGAAATTTTTAAGCGCTTGGCGGATGTTAAAGTTGGTGCGCACTCCGGTGTCGTGAAGCCGTTTGGGATCAAGGCGGCGCCTCCCAAAAAAGTTGTGTTTTTCTGACATTCATGCTGATGATGGTCCTCTTCGGCTTTCATTCATGGCCGAGCGCTGCATCCGCACGACTGAGATGATATCGAATGATTAAAATCCAGTTAGTGTCCACCTGGTATCTTATCTATGTACTCCCTAGTAGTACTCCTACTAGATGTTACATATGGCAGCCACATCTCGTGTATCTCCAGTACAATCAGCTCATTCAAGTTGCCAAATTATACCTGTTGATTTATCGCGTACATTCAGTTGCCTTTACGGCGCTTCTCTATCAGGAGAATTATTGTGATTCGGAACGTCAGAAAGCGGGAATTCTGACTGATCTGTCTGGGGCGTGGCGTAGAAGTTGTTCGCTTGGGGAGGTAGAACGCCGTTGCTCATGATGTAATTTTCCCAGTCGGCCACCCTATGAGGCACTGTTGGTTTAAGGTGATAGAAACAAGCAAGTCACGCACTGGAAGCCTGTGGGGGCGGCCGACCACATAGACATAACGTCCGTGTCTACTAACATGTCTGAAGAGAATTGCGACGGGTCCATGCGCATGAGCTGGTCATAGTTTTCAAGGTCCAGTTCGCCAACTGGATGCATATCGGGGTGCCCGTTATGGCTTGTGAACATGCTAGCCTCACTTTGACGATACTGGTGCTCCAGCGGCACGACAAGGTCGTGTGCTCTGGGACGAAGGAGCTCGTCCATTGCGTCAGAGCTTGCTTGCATATCCGCGAGGTACGGAACTGATGACGATGAGCAGTCCTTGTAGAGAAAAAAGAATGTTAAGAACGCCAGACACAAGAGATGATTAGATGTACCTCCGAGGTCTGTGGCGTTGAGAACACAGATAGCTCCTCATAGACATGCTGAAGCGCGGGAGGTGCCGTCCGATCGCATGGTGGCTTCGCAAGCGAAAATTCATTGGCATTCCCGCCGGCGGAGATCAAGCGGACCAAGATATCGCTGTGTGGGAGGAAAATCAGGGCATGCGAAAGAACACGAAGAGAAATATATACTTGAAACGGCCGGCTGCCAGGTACCTATGTCGGTGGCTTCGGTGAGTAGCTCTCAGGATACAAAGGTAGCCAAACCCGCACCTTTTCTCACCAGCGGCAAGCATTTTCATGCATCGATTGACGTCCTCCATTTCTTTGCCCGGATTGTATGCAAAACCGGATCGTTTTCCGCTCCAGGTATTCATAAGCAAGACAAGCGCGGATGTGAATGTCGCGGGCTGAGAGCTTATCAGCGGCGAACAGGTTAGTAATTGGGAGCCCGTTCACCAGCATATTTGGATTTGGTGGTATACCGAGCTTGTCTTGCGCATGAATGATGCGCGCGCACGAACGAGCTGCATTGGTGCAGATAGCAAGGGAAGGAAGTGCACCTGTGACAACCAGTTCGTATGTATTCTCATTTGAAGAGCAGAAGCGTGGAAACGCACCTGGCCGGGCTGTTTCGAGAGGAGCTGGGATATATGGTCTATGCACCATGATCTGGACATGATAATATCCAGCGTAGAGCGTGGCGCTTTGCAAGAAATACAATTTGTCCTTGCGCTCGGGATCCCAACGCACTACATGGAGATTCCGGATTAGCGATGCCACGACTCATATAATAGTAGCACTAACAGTGATCCGGGATCTCAAGCAGCCACGAATTCAAAGCCGAATCGAACGCAATAATATTCTGAGCATCGTTGGGCGGTAGTGGTCGACCAGAGAGATCTTTAGGTCTTCTGGGAGAGTACTGATGGTAGCAAATTTGAAACTTTGGTCAACGTTAAAAAATAAGATGCTCACTATGGTGTTTGTGACGGAGGCTTGAATCTCCAACAGTTTCGCAAAACAGACGAAGTAAGAAATGACTGAGGGTTTGTCCTTGGGTTGCTTAAAATTGTTCGGCTCAGGAAGATCCCAATACTCGTCATCACATTCCAAAGGAGAGTCTTGATCAAAACTGTGAGGAGTAAGTCTCGAGGATATGGTCAGCCAGGGAAACGGACTAACTCCCCGTCATGCATGGCCATGGGACGTCCCGTTGCTGTGCCGGTTAGCCAATCCAAACAAAGCAGGACCCTGTTGAAAGATGTTCTCAAGGTGATAAGAAAGGCTGGAGATTGGTAATGCATACCAGAATACTCGTTTCCACTGCTCGTTCTCAGCCGTAGGGCGGGGCTGATTTCTACGGCGGTGAGCGCCCACATCCTGTGCTCTCCGTAGACCAAATCCGATTTGGTTCCAGCTCACTGGTGAGACTGCCAGAAGAAAGATGGAAGAAAGAGCGATCGTTTGGAGCTCGTATAAAGTGGGCTTGTAGATTAAGTGCTTCGGAATAACGGCGACCTGATCTCCCATAAGGCTGCTATTCGAGTAATCTTTGATGTCGCCTACCTGGTTGTGGTATTTCCAGCCAGCGGAGTGACAGGTGGTCTGACCGTCGAGAAATACCCGAGGGTCATCTGAATGACGCGCACCCAGACTACAAACCATGAGCACCGTACTGGCGAACCTATGATCACGCAGATGCAGCTTGTCTGCGAGCTTGCGTTCAAAGGTGGGGCGATGTAAAACCGGATAGAAGCAATTGGCCTCCGTGAAGTATAGTTCCACGAGGCTCACGAGTAAGTCCGGATCAGGGAACGTGTACTGAGGATTCTCCTCATCATCTGGGGAGGGCAATAGCCATTGTACTGGTTCCCAGAACGTTGGCCTTTTCTCCGTAAGAATCGGGCGTGTTATGTTTCCCGTGAAATGGCTTTTGAAATTAAGAGCCGTCTGAACGAATTGGATGCCACTGTCACAATACATAGAATCAGGTTGAGATAACACCAGGAAATGCTGTTCACCTTGACTTGCCAAAGAAACGGTGTTCTTCGGGGTTCAGAGTTAATTTCCTTATAGCTCCCAGGAGCTGATCGGCGTCGTTCCGCGGTAGGGCCTCCGTATCAAGGAGATGGGGGGCCTCGAGTTCATTTTCGAACTGCTCTGTGAAATCTATACCCGGTAATAGCTATAGAATGTTAAGAGGGTCGTTAACATATCAGATCTCCCACGCGGGCATAGCTTCCCTTGTTGAGGAGTTTCTCCATCTTTTCGAGGCGACTTTCCAAACTTTCTACATATCTGGAGAAACATATCAATTGAGTATCCGATCGTAAGAATTGGAAAAGGACCCTTTCGCCGAGCCTAGGGTCTTAGTTCAAACAGATAAGTCTAATCACTCCGGTGTACATCCTCTGATATTACTCACCTTCATGACTTCTGCATGAGTGCAATCTAGCCCAGAGTTCGTGCAATTCGTGCATCTGTTACCAGGCTGTTGGCCGCTATTGCCTGTAAAAGGCACTCAAAGGGGCGCAGAAGCTCGGATGCTTGACACGTACATCGAACTACAAAGCGTTTATATTTCTCGACCCGCAGTAATTGGTCATAAGCCTACTTTTGCGTTTCTTGCAAATATCACATGCACCTGGCGTTCGACGCTTCTTGGATTTGGGAGGTTCAGCGCTGCCACTTCGATCTGATTCTGGGGACACCTCTGAAGACATTCCTGGATGTGTGAGGGTTGCAACCAAGTTGCAGAGAGACGGTGATCCCCTTTTGGAATATCTTCTCGGGGCCGGAAGTATTCCTTACTCAGCGTTTTCCCACGATAATTGGACGCGCACTGTCACATCACGCGGCGTGTAACGAACTCACACCTAAACTTCATGTCTAGCTCATCATCAGTCCAGGCAGCCAGCCCATCTTGCTCTGTATGCCACAAATCTGGCGAAATATCCAGATGTGGTAGCTGCAAAAAACGCTACTACTGTGGTATTGTCTCTTCCTTGAGTTATCATGACACCAGTTGTTTCTGACGCGTTAGTTACAGGGAGGGCATGCCAAATCTCCGACTGGAAATCGCACAAGAAATCCTGTTCCGAAACCCCACAGTGGTACGACAAGCACCGAATGTGCCGCGACGGAAACAGCCATGAAGGTCGCCTTGAGCTTGTCACCTGGCCCTGTCCAGGAGAGGAGACTGGGTGGGGCGCATGTTGGGAGGACGAGGCCCAGGATATGAAAAAGCTGTTTGAGACTGAATTCGAAGGAGACGAAGAGAGATTTTTCAAATATTGGCCCCGAGGCTTCCGTTGGACGTGCTGCGGTGAGCTTCTTTCGATCCGGTACAGTTGTATCAAGCATTCGACGTTTGACGCGTCCTGTCCACAGGTACCCATGCCAGAATGGCTTTCGGGTGCGATCATCATGGGACGGGCAGTCAACCATGCACCTGTGACTTTTGCAGGTCTGTTCCAATCCTGTCACTCTACCACTACTTTTTTAATACTTCCTTTCAGAATGGGGAAGCCACTGCCAGACAGCATCTACAACGAGAAGACACCCTTCCGCCATGGTCTGACGCTCAGGCGTGGCCCCGATCCGCGCTCGTTTAACAGGGGACTAGCGATTGCGGCGGCCACCGGGAGAACGATGTTCGGTTTGGAGATGTGATTTCAACGATCACGACGCAAATTGGAAGAGCTAATTGTTACCCTACTACTAGTACTATAGTATACTTTTCTTGCGATGTCCTTTGGATTTTAACCATCAACCTTCCGCGCCTAAATTGACATGTGGCTATGCTGCTGATACATTCACGTCATGCCTGCTTTCTCCAGCTACGAAACCTAACGAAATATAAGGAAAATGTCCAACGACATGCCTTGGAAGCCAAGAGTCACTTCCACGTCCCGACTTTCGGCAGTCAAAGGCTATATATCGCAGCGAGATTTCAAGAATATCCCTAGTGCCCTTCAGCGCCAGCTTGGCGGCGTGGCCGCGGACGGTAAGAAACAATCTTGGAAAGATTGGGCCGGCCAGAAGATTAGTGGGCGCGGCCAGGGCGCCAGCTCACAGGACTCTGAACGAATTGCGTTGTTTCCTGGTTGGGCGGCGAGGCGCCATCACTTGGACGAAGTTGGGCGGACACAAGGTGGGTGGGAATAAACGTAGTAAGTAGACTTCTTCATATTCACTGCCCATTCAACAGAAGCCTTTGACGTGGATCTCTTCGTCTCCGGATTCGCATCGAGCCATAGGGCACCAGAATTGGCCAGTCGGTCACAGCGCGCTTTTCTCCGTCTAGCGAAGGGTGGCTATTTCACCGTGTCAGAGGTCGCAAACTAGTTCCTTACCTCCCCATAGGATTTGCGGCACTGCCCAAGTTGGATGGGAGTCCCGATGTACAGCAGCTAACGCCGTCCACCGAAGATCTCCTAGCTTCAGTCAAGCTTCCTCCGCGGCCGACGGAGATTTCGGAGGATTTCGAAGTGGAGGCGCTTGAACGCCAATTTCAGCGTATCAGCTCCGGAAGCCAGTCCTCCCTCGACGACTCAGCGTCAATAGACATAGACTTTGAATCTCCGCCCCCATTCGTTGGTTCCAGCTCACTCCCAAATGACATTCGCAGACTGCATAGAAACCTTGAGACGCGTATACAGCCTTTCTGGTCATCGGTTCTTCCTTCCCGAACTGTTCGCTTGAATCTTTTTGTGTCCCCACTCGAAGGGAACGACGGGCAGCCCAGGCATAACAGCGCCAAAGAACAGGATGCTATTGACCACGGCCCTGTAGCGACTCGGGATGTTACAACAGCGGTGGACGGTAGTTTCCAAGTTCGCATACGAGTCACCTGGGAAGAGATGTGCCAACACCCTGGTGCTCTTCATATTTCCTTTGGCGACCCTGAGGTAGAGCATGAGCTGCTTGTAGCGGCGACATTACTTCCTCCGCCACTAGCAGCGTCAACATCGACCCCCAATCTACACCACCAACCTCCACCTCCACTAGAGACCAAGACGCTTCACATAACTCTTACTAATTCTCCTATTCGCGTCATTTCGGATATCGACGATACAGTGAAAGTTGCCAATGTCATCAGCGGGGCTAGGGCAATATTCCACAATGTGTTCGTCAAGGATCTCAAAGATATCATTGTCCCTGGTATGGGTGAATGGTACACAAGTATGTGGCAGCGGGGCGTACGGTTCCACTACGTTGTGAGTTGTGAACGTACATCCTCAGTCAACTTACGAACATCATCTTCAGTCTAATGGTCCTTTCGAATTGTTACCGGTGCTAGCCGATTTCTTCGTGGTTTCTCAATTGCCGCCAGGTAGGTTATTTCTAATGTTCACCGAGTAATTTATCTCATCAAACCAGGTTCCATAAAACTCAGGTCATACGCAGGTCGATCACTCTTCAGCGGTCTTCTCTCGGCTCCAGCGACGCGCAAACGTGCTGGTGTACAAGAAATCCTGCAGGCCTTCCCTGAATCCAAGTTCATACTGATCGGTGACTCCGGGGAGCAGGATCTGGAGTTATATGCCGAGTATGGATCTCTGTCATTGTCCCAGTCAAAACAACGATTTATCTCCACCTAGACTGGCCCGAGAGCGGCAAGACCAGGTCCTTGGCGTGTTCATTCGCGACGTTGGAACCACGGACGTCATTGATGATCCCACAGGATGGAAAGTTATCGGGGCTGCTAGCCTCGGCGGCGCTCCTTGGCCTCGAAGATCATGGTCGGTCTCTTCCTCTCGAGCCGCCACTCCCACTCCCACCGGCAACGAAGACTTCTTCACATCGGCACCGTTGAGCGCTGAGCCAGAAAACATGGTAGTAGATGTGGCTCCGCGGCCCATCACTCCCTTAAGCAGTCGCTTTCCGTCTACACCTAGTCCAGCTGCATCGAGTACATCAATGTGGTCCAGCAACACAGCTAGCTCGTCATCTACGACCTCCTCGACACAGCGTGTACTCGAGGCTGAGAAGAAGAAAAACGATCTGCAGCTTCGGGTGTGGAGAGCCCGGACGCAGATGCCAGGACATGTGCCGCTGCGACTATTTAGATCTCCCGCAGAATGTATCGAGGTGCAAGAAATGTTGGGCAAAAGAAATCATGAAATATCATTCAAACGAAATGTAGCCTCCGAGTTCCTGTACGGACTGTATCCTTCTGTAGTTATTGTGTCTCATCTATCATGCATTTATACCAATAAGCTGGGACCCTGCCCCCAGTGCCCCGCGACGAAGGCAAAAGCTTGTGCCCGATCAAATATTGGTGTCTGGGCACGTGATTGAGACATCCTCCGAAATGCACCATGACGAGCTGCCGCACGAAGTAATACTCTCGATTCAACGCGTTCTAGAACTTCAACTTGGCAAGGATGCAGATCCTTTGGACACCCTTTCGAATGACTTCGACCCTGTCGACATCCTCAATGGCTTCTTCCCGGACGGTGCTGAAGGTTCACCTTCACATGAGCGCAATTGACCTCGTCTTCCAGAGGCATCGCTAGCCCACATAAGTTCCGTGCAGTCTCGGCTTGCCGAAAGTCAGAAGGAGCTCCAGCGGGAAATAGACGCCTTGCAAGCTGAACTGAAGCACAACCAAGATCCTACTCGAATGCATCTAATTCAGGAAATGATTTCGGTCAGAATAATTATATGGTGGCGAAATGGACTTCAATACATGCGTCACATAGGATCTCTTCGGCCAAATGTCTCGCATTCGTGAAAAAGCGACCGAGTCAGAGGCCGTTGTACGAAACATCACAAAAGACATACAAGTCCTCGACCTCGCGAAGAGAAACCTTATCCTCAGCATGACGACGTTGAAAAGACTACAAATGCTGGGTGCGTATGCCTTGTTTCCTTTGGTTTTTGGGCCCTAATGTCTATCGGTAGTAAACGCATTAACACAGTTGGAGGATTTCGTGAAGGAAAAGAAATACGGCGAAATCTCACAGACTCTCGCAGTGCGTCTACTCAGTGGGCATTTTGTCGTCGCACTTCATGTTTTTCAAAGGCGGTCAAACAAATATCCACATCATTCAAACCCTATACATCTGTGCAACGCATATCGCAGGTATGGAAACATATCCAAGAGCTCCAGGGCGAAATTCGGAATCATCTGGATCACGACTTTGATGCATTGCAAGCTGCTCGCTTTGGTCAATTAGTTTAATACTTACGATATTGTATTTCACAGCTACCTCCAAGATCCCGCCAAGCAGATCAAACCTAGCGTCATCGCAGACGCCTGTTTAGTGGTCGATGTGCTCGGAGCCGATGTCCGAGCTCAAATGGTTGAACGCTATGTTGCAATAGAGCTCAAAGAGTACCGGCGAATATTTCGAACGACCGATGAGGCTGGGCAACTGGATAATATCTCGAGACGTTTCGCCTGGTTTCGTCGTCTTCTGCAAACGCACGAGGTGGAACAAGGCCGAGTCTTCCCGTCAGATTGGCAGGTTGGCTGGCATCTGCTTGCCAAATTCTCGGAAATCACGCGGTCAATAAATATCCTATCTCATTCACCTTACAGTTTCTCATTGCCCAGATTAATTAGAGACGACCTAACAACGCTGCTGACCAAAACCGGATCTTCCTTGAGTGTGAAGGCTCTTCTAGATAATCTGCAAATTACCGTAGATTTCGAATCTTCAATGACCAAGAAATGGGCCACACCTGTAAGGGTTCCATCGTGTATTATAACATGCAGTGACATCTTTTCGCCCACCAGTTCCAGGAAATCTTGAATACTACCGCCGCGTCCCATTCCGCACCGCCAAAGACGATTTCATCCGCCTTTGAACCGCATATGGGTGTTTTTGTTGACGCTCAAGACAAGTAAGAACTGCCTTCGTCAACGATATATCTCCTGATTCATTTGCAGAGCCCTTGCCGATATGCTTGGACCTCACCGGAAGGGAAGGGGGACCAGATCTCAGCGACCTTCGCTCGAAGTCGATCAAGATCTTCCTTGTGACGCCGACGACAAAAACTCGCCAATTATGTTCTTCCTTCGTCCACGGAACTTTTCTACTTTTATGGCCAAAGCTTAGAACAATGCGCGAAACTTTCGACTGGCCAGCCACTGTTCGACCTCGCTACAGTGCACAAGAAATGGCTTCGGATTTATGCTGGTAGGTGTTTGAAAGCGTTTTACTCAGTCCATCAATCAAGTGTTATGTAATCGCAGAGGATGTTCTTATCGCGAGTCTCAAACGGCAAGTCCTTTACATTGACAGGCCAACCAGGAATTAAACAGCGAGCAGCCCCGTTTCCCAAGTCCGGAAATCAACGGAGTCTCGGTTTGAAATGGGCGAATTACAGCAATCTTCCCTTGTCATAAACACAGCGGATTATTGCCAAACTACGGCTTTAGAGGTAAATCTTCCTGCCCGTGTAATGTATTAGACCTCATTTTGGTTCGTCAGCTGGAGGAAAAGATCCGTGGAAAGGTCAACGAAGAATTCAAAAACAAAATAACCTTACAGGCTGAAAGAGATCAATTTGTTAGGTGACTATTTTGAAAACGTTCCTCATTAGATGTATCATAACGCCCATTCAGCGTCATTTCCGCCGGGATTGTCATACAACTACGAGAGCTCGAGATTGCTTGCGAGCCTGCCTTCGCAGCAATGTCACGCTCTTCCTGGTCAACGCTAAAGCAGGTCAGCGGACAGTCAGCATATACCGTTGACCTAGTCAACGCTGTGGAGCAAGTTGTGGAATTGGTCAAACCTTTGGTCGAGCAGAAGAAGTATCTACGAAATTTTCTCGACAAGGCTTGTAGGTCTGCATGTTTCCTTCTTTATTTTTTTGGCGGAATATTGATGCGGGATCTACTAGTATCATCTTAGCAAAATTCACGAACTCCTTGGTCAAGAGCCGACCGTTGAAGGAGATTGGAGCTGAACAAGTAATATCGCCATTTCTTTCGTGGTCTTCCACTAACACGTGTATCAATAGCTATTGATAGACCTGCAAACGGTCAAAGCATGTCTACTCAAAATGCCAGGCGAATCCCTGACAACGACAACGTAGGAGTTGATGCATTTCATCTACGGGAAGACTCTGAAAATGTGTAGTTATACCCGTGGACTGACCAAGAGCACGACTCGATTGGAGGCACTGCTCAAAGTAATTGTCACCCCGGTTGTATGTGGATTTTTAAAAATTCTGTTCAATTGTGACGAGTTCCGCTGTCAAGGACCCTCCAGAGGGGTTTATCCTAAATTACACCCTCCTAATCAAGGACGCCTCGTTTTCCAATTTCCAGAAGGTATTCATTCCTGTTATCGTTTCGTTGACAACGTATCTGAACCTGTGGCAGATCCTGGACTTGAAGGGGACACCGAAGGCAGAACAAAACAGCCTCCTGGACTCCTTCCTCACGATAACAAGCACCAACGATGATTTAGAGGGCACCTCCTTTTTGTCATCCCTCGATATGGACCCACCGGGAGTAAACCAGTTCAGCGGCAACCTATCCAGTCCCGGTGGCAGTCGGGTGTCCCTGCCGTTAGTTGGAGGCAGCAACAGCAGCGACAGCGGCATATTTGCAGGTCTGACATCGCCCGGAACCAGCGGTCCATCCACTGGGACAAGTATGACCGATGGCCGGCCTGGAGATCAGAGACAGGTGTTCTCCGACTTCAGGCGCTTTGTGAGCTTCGGATTAAGAAGAGATACCCAACCACCCTCTTAACATATGATTACTGGTTTTGATGACTGGAGACCATAAACTATAAACCCCCTAAATGTGCGACAGTACAGTATAATTAGTCTCAAATTAGTATTGAGTACCGAGCCTACGGTTTCGTCTGACGTTAACTACTAAGCTACTGGCAGATATTGACAATGATGGCTCACGTTACTCTTGGCCGGTGCTCGCGCCTCGACCTGGTGGCCTAACTGAGGCTAAAAGCGGCAGGTATAAGTATGCTAAGTGTTGAAGTCTACGGATTTGTGGAGTATTCCACTCGCGATTAGCACTCGATCATGGTGGTGGTACAGGTACAGATAAATACACGTTCTTCGATTGACAGAAAGGAAGTATAATGTAGCAGGCCGTGTAAAGGGAATGTACCAGTAGTGGTAGATGGGCACACGAGTACAGCAGGGGATTGCATCCTTTAAGATGCCTGTAGTCCACCAGAATCCACTAAATGAATGTAAATGAATATAAGTAGTCATGCATCATGACCGGAGGAACCGGGACTAGGACGGGAAGAGCCGGGACTAGAAGAGGTGTTAAACGCAGTTCTAGTCGCGGTAGGCGTAGGCGTAAGCAAGGTGGAACCACCCAGGCTCAGTGAAGGCGAGTGAATACCCAGCACGCGCTGGACAATGTACGGGGGCGTAGACCGCCCTTCATCGCCTTGACCGGGAGAAGCTGGTAAAGGGGGGTGGCTAGGAAGAGAACCGCCGCTAGTGTGCGCATGAGATCCATTCGTCTCGTCAGGATCACTATGCCGGAAGTGGATATCTGAGACAGACATGGGGACACTATCCGTCGGTGATGCAGCGTTCGAGCTGAGATCCGTAGGGTGGTAATTCAGGCTGCTCAGGCTGCTGGGCTGCGTTGGCATCTCCAGATGCGGTCCAAACGACGACGGGTCCTGCGTGAACGTCCCTTCGGGATGATGTGGTGATGCAGGAAGAGAGACGGGGAAGGGGAAGTTAGCATCAGATGAACCTGAACCGTTAGATGCATCATGATGGACCTCCGAGCTCGGGGCAGTGGTTGCACTCCACCGAGACTTCGGTTGCGGAGGGGGCACAATGCTGGCCATGTTGCTGGAGCTTCCTCCCGTGCTCCAACGAGAATGCCCAGTAAAAGCCTGGGAGCGAAGAGAACTTCGAGTGCGCTGTGAGGACGATGAGTATTCATTAGAGCGGGTCATCATGGACCCTTCCGATGAGCTGGCGAAGTCGAGGAAGGAGGCATTGTGCAGATGTTCACTGGGAGGTGTGAGGCGAAAGGGAGCTTTGGACGTCGGCCCGCGGTTCTCATTCGTGGCTGCTGAGCCTTTGCCCTTGTCGTCCACGCCCTGGGTTTGCTCTGTACCCTCAGCACCTACATCACCCTCGAACCTGACACGCGACTGAGTAGAGAGACGAGGAGCCCTGGGGTCATTCTGATCGAAGTCGACTTGGAATGGGCTGGTGCTTCGCAAGAACAGACTAGTGTCGACCGTGTCGCGGATATTGCTTCCACCGGCAGGCGCTGCATCCTCAGCCGTTGCATTGGACAGCGGAGACGGGGCCATTCGTTTTTTCGCGGCTCGCCGCTTACTGCGGGCCTTGTGGTGTTCTGCCTCGCTTGTCCTAGGGCTCAAGCTCCGCAACGCTATGCGGGCGCTTCCGTCTCCGAGGATACTCCTCCCATCGTCAATATCGTATTCGCGCACACTGCCCTGGTCATCCTGCCTTAGAGGTTCTGGGGGGGACGTGGGTGCAGGTGCAGGGGGTGGAGGAAGAGATGCGGTAGGAGGAGGAAGCGGACGAGGGATATAGCCGTCGTCTACTTCAGGTGGAGGTACGTCCCATGTACTAGGAGAGCTCCACCGCTATCACGGCGCGAGTGGGCATTTGGAGTGGGTTCGGGCGCAGATGGGGAGGGAGGAGAAGTGTGGGAAGGGAGGGTCGTCGGATGCAAAGAAGGCGAGGAAAGATACGAAAGGGATGATATGGTCGAAGGATCAGTACGGCCGTTGGATGGCGCATTTGACTGTGAGCCCGACCGCGATCGCGACCGGGGCTCTATCAGGAAGCCCAGCTTGAAGCGTGGAGACAATGATTTGTCCCTCCTGTGACTCCATCTGCCAGTCTCACGACCTTTTCCCTTCCAGTTCTCGTTTCCTCCATTCGAAGAAGAGGAGGTGCTCTTATAGCTGTCGGAATGACTTCGAGGTCATAATCGCGAGACGACCCCGACCAATCTCTCCTCCCTGTGGAGTCTGAGTGCCTAAAGGCAATTCCGAGAGCACCCCGTCCCCAGTTCCCCAGACCCCCTTGCACCTCTTCCTTCCACCTCTCGAACCCAGTCCTCTTACTTGTCCGATCACGGAAGGTCCAGCGACAGGGGAATCGTCGTAGGCCTTTTTCGCAAGCGACACGTCTGGTCCAATGTCAACGACCAATATACTTTCGCATCTTGATCCTCCTTGGGTCTTTGAGGCTGTCGGCGCTTTCGTCGGTAAGGCCGATACAGGAGAAAATACAAGAGGAGACCGAGAGCGATGAAGAAAATGAGGACACCAGCAAGAACGAGCGCAGCGATTGTGCCGCTGGATAGTCCACCCCCAGCCAAAGCTGAGGACGCCGAGGCCGTGGATGATGGGCTATTTGATGCACTACTAGATGAGGTAGGGGGAGGCGAGCTGCAGACCGTAAGTATATACAAGTACCAGTATGACGTGACCCACTTTTTTAATTTGGCAAAGACACTGGCACCGCCTACCGGCAACACCAAAGAAGCCCCTTGTGTGTTGACAATCTTAAGGTTATGAGTGACCTCCGCATCCAATCCCGAAGCAAAGAATAGAAGTGAATGAGTCTCGGTGAAAGACGACTCCCCTGAAAAAAGAGTCGTTACGTTGTCCAGGGTAACAGAATATCTGATGTAATAGAGCGTCAGTCTTTGGCCATTCTAATAATATTTGTGTGTACCTGCCGGCATTCGGAGAGGTTGATCCTTTCAGCAGAAAAGAGGTACCTTGATGATATCGGCTCCACACTTCGTCGTGATTTATTGCGGCTTACCTGTGAATTGTAACAAAGCACTATCTCCCACTGTTGCTGATTGATGGGCAGGTTCCGATCCGTTCTGGAATGACCATTGCCCACGGAAAGCGAAATCGGTGTCGTTTAATACTTGCTCCGCAAAGTCGAGACTGCGGCGAGTGAGCGTCGCGTGCAATTGCTGGAGAAGTAGCGCACCTGGAGACATTACTTGGGGACGGGGGAGCGGAAATAATTGCCTTGTCGAATGCGACCAAAGGGTCTGGGCCGTCCGTTTGGGTGGTGAAAAGGAGTGTGTGGTTTGTATCGGTCAGACCGTTAATGGTCGCGAGAACATTGTTCGACAGATCGGCCGATGTGCTAGCATCGATGGCCACTCCGTCGACGTCTACAATATAGGATGCGCGGGTGACATTGCCAAAGAGTTGAATACCAGTGCCTGTTGTGTATTAGGACGATGACGGTGGACGAGTGTCAAACGTACCTGTCCATTGTATTTGGAGCGAAGCGCCATCAAGGCTCGTAATATGGAGACTGGTCCCGGAGCCTGTTGCACCGGTAGTCGCGCTGGAAAAGCCTGGAGAATCCCAGTAAGGGTTCCACCCAGCAGAAAGATTTGGCGAAGAAAGTGTGTCGCCAAAGGGAGAATACTCCACGTTAGGGGAGCTGTCGTCCACTGTGAACTGAACGACGCTCGCCATTTACTCATGAGAGCAGGTCGGGGCGAGAGACCAGAGTGGTCGGGGTATGGATGTGCGAAGCTTCGGCGCAACAGTCGCATTATTTGCGTTCGCCAATTGCAGTGACTGCAAGCGGTCGCTATCCCCTTTTGCCAATGCAAGCACGCACGCACCCCCTTCAATCTCCATCTGTTATCCTTGTGTCCTGCTGCTGTCCACTACCGTGATACTAGCGTGGAACTAGCGTGTCATGGATTCCCTTCACAACTACGATCACCTAAGTCCAGGTACGCCCACCTTCTTCCCCGCTCTCTTAGCGCACATTCGGGACATCGCCCCCCCGTCTCTGCCTGTCGACGCGGTGGTTTTCCAGTCTCTTCTGTTGTGTCTCGTTGCAGGCGACAAGCACCTTCTTCTTCGTGCTCCCGAGAAGGATGTGCGTCTCGTGGTGAAACTCGCATTTCTGGTGAGTAAGCAATACACCTACAGTTTGCCATCAGATATCGAGCGCACTGCCTTGAATGTTTTGATGCCTATGCGTCCAAGCATATGCATATGCTGCATGCAGCCTGATCAATGATTCAGCGACAAGGAGATATTGGCATCTACTCGTGGCCTTTGCTCTGCTCAGATTGTACCTTGCTTTAAATCCGCTCAAGGGATGGTAGCCTGGTCTGAAGCTGAGTCTCTTGTGAGCCTCAGCCGATTCCATGGTCTTTTGGTACAGTGTCATCCATATCATGTCATCGTGCGTCCACGATTGCCACATGCCGCATTCCCCGGCTTCTCCGGCGCTGACACCATCCGGTTATCATAACTTGTTGCTGACCGGCCATCCAGTGTCTCGATTCAATTTTTGGTTTACCGACTCACAAATTAAAATCCGACCACCTTTGGCGCTTCGGCCCACACATCCGATGCTCCTACTGCCATCTTTCTACGCTCCTCATTTCTTCCGTGGACGCCGTTTCCCGACAATCCACGAAATTCGCAAGACGAAACGCTCAGTCAAACACAGCCAAAACCACTCTAGGATCTCGCAATCGCAATCGCAATAATGCTACTTGGGACCGTCTTCTTCACGCTCCGGCAAGCGGAGACAGTTTCGTGCCATGTCAAGCCCGAATGATATTACTAGTAGTGGGATACTCCAACCGTGGAGTCATCTGATGGCAGTTTTGCCGACGGCGTCGGCTTCTGTAAATGTGACAGCTAACCCCACCTTATCGTCTTCGACAAGATCAAAGGTTCGCGCGCCGCTTCCCCATTCATTTTCGGATCCTACTCCACTTCGACCGAGACAAGGCGCCGTTCTGCAACCCCAGGCTCTTGTCATTTCTGGGCTGGAAAACGCGACGATACCTTCACAGAGAGCACTAACGAAGGTCCTCGCGGAAAAAAGGATTGTTTTAGATGATGAAGACGAAGACGGTTTCCTGGAGGACGAGGGGTACAATGAAGTGTGGAACCTTCCAGATGGGTTCATTATGGTTTATGTGTGCCCCATCAACGCGCACGAACGACCTGGCATTCATAAAACTTTGGTAGGCTATCTTGTGTGCTCCATAGTGGTTTCGAATTCATCAAGGTCAATTCTCACAGCTAGATAAGTTTGCAATGAGTGCTACGGTCTCTCCGCATCACAGTCTTCGGGCTCTCCTGTTGTCTCCGTCCCACAATTCGAATTCTTACCGCAACTCACCTGCCCTCCATACATCGCCCCTTCCCCAAGGTCAGACAGGTACATCAACTTCGTCACCCCCGTTCTTAGCACAACCATTACCACTGCCACACCATGGTCATCCCCATCCTTTAGCCATCCACCATCACTTGTATCATCACCCCCTAACGCAACAACCCCTCGTACCGCCAACACTCCTCAGCGATCTTCGTGCAACTTACAGCCGCACGCATATGTCCCCATCGTTGAGTCTGTACGCGTCCGATTTATTCTCTGCTACGCGCCACCATCCTCAATTAGACGGGACCCTATTGACTGCCAAATCTTTGAAGGACGCAATAGATCTCGCAAGGGCCAGTCGCGTGATCGGCGGGGACTTGACGGGTATGGAGTTGGTGCGCGATGATGCAGCGGACTTAGCTGTCAAGGCGCACACTCTCTTGAACGTGAATGAGAATGGGAGCGCAAAGCACGACCATGATCTCGAGGATGAACGAGATGATCCAGGGACGCCCGGGCCGCCTGGAAGAGAAAAAGCTAAAGGAGATGCGCACCGTTACCAGCCGATCGAGGTCGTCGTTGAGGAGGCAGACATGTCGACGACGCCGGTGCCAGAAGCCGAATCGTTCCATTCGGAGGTGGCGATGCCCCCGGAGCTCTTGGAAGTTAGCGAGGCGGACATTGCGCGCATTGTCCCCCGCGTCTTGACGCATCGTTTGCGTGTGCGGGATGGTCCCAAGGATGAGGTCCTTGGGAGTGCAATGTTTCCGGCTGTTCCGGCGGTGGGCGACGACGACGGCATTGCCCTTGATCATGGCAGTCAGCGCAGCACTGTCAAAGAAATCTTGATAAAGATCTTGGCAGAGGTTTGAATAATGGGATTCTCGATATCAGCACATCTGTATAATCCAGTCATTGTAGTTATAGTTATTGCTATCATTCGCTCAAAGTCAGTATTTGCGCGACACTGGGAAATCCACAACGTTTATAAACGGAAACCATTGGAACGTTATGGTGCAATTCGCTTGGTCACCACCAAATTTGGACTAGTCCCAAATATGGTCAGAGATTTTTTTTTTTGGAAGGTGGTCCTGAATGGCCTTAAAGCCCCTTCTAATGCTGCTTCAATTATTTCGAATTCACAGAAATCAGGAGCCCATTTCTTTCTTGCAACCAGGGGACTTTTACACCCAACTTCTGCTTCTGGTTGGACCAGTCCCTCATCTGCCGGGTGGTCGTTTCTGGGGTATTTGGCTTCTGATACTGAAATTGATATTTGCGATACTGAAAAACAGTGGTCCGATGTTTCCAGTAGCCATTGGCACCTCATTTGGCACTTAGTCCCAAAGTAGTCAGTCAACCTTTTTATAACTACTTTCAGTTTTGAACCTAATTAAATTCTGTCTTGGCAAAAGATTCCTCTGCTTCAAAGGAGCACTTTACCAAGAGGTATAAGAAAAATATGTCTTTTTGAGTGACTAGTAACAGTTGTTACGGATTGGTGGTGACTAAGTGAATTGCACCACAGGCTTAGTACGACCGTGCCCTGTATACTTAGTACTCCTTGGGCACAGCGTTCAGGCTGAGCGGGGCTATGCCGTATAATCCTACCTCTACCTATCTACCATCCATCAGGTCACGTCGAGCCTATGGCCTGGGAATCACAGATATGGTGTTGCATAAATGTCGCTTTGACGCAACTTTGACGCTGCTGTTTGGCAAGCCTATCCCCACGTGATCGTGATCCCTCCAACTCACTGCCAGGCTCACCAGAAGAGGCCTCCGAGTTTGGAATGCCCTTCTCTGCCTGATATTCATATCATGTCTTCCCCAATATCCGCAGATACAAGGAATCAGGTTGTTCAGTTGTATAACGGTCACCCAACGTACAACTGTTCCAACTGTTCTGCCGTCATCGTCCGTGAAGTAATTCTCAGCCCTCTCCATGCTCTGAGAGAAGACAGACAGGCCTTGCAAGATGAAACGATAACGAAACTCTTCCAAGGACGCGATGGCCGCGGCTTGCAAGTGGCGCTTAGTTGTTCAATTTGGATGTGCGTTGATTGAGGAGCAGCTTAATGCACTCTGCGGTCAATCTTAAGCTCGGTAATCGCGAAGATCGTAGTCTTATGTGCATACTTCATCACGCACATCATTGTTAACTGATTCCCGTTTTACAGCACAGGAGTTCATACAGTGGCAGATGTCTACTGCCTGGGCTGTAATGAACGTTTAGGCTGGTTTTATCACAAGGCTTCGGACTTCAGTCAGAAATATAAAGAAGGCGAGTTAGTCGGCCACCATTCCAGCTGCTTTGCTGACGCGTTAGTGCAGGCAAATACCTCTTGGAGCGGGAGAAGCTCGTTAAAGAGAACGCTTGGGAGCTGGATGATGCCTGATGCCATTATGGTAATGCGTCTCGAACGCGTGAACCTGTGTAAACACCTGTGAACTCCTCATCACACTGTGCATTAATGACACCGCAGTCGAATTCCCCGACCTCGGATGTGCAATGTGCTTTCTTCCAAACTCCGCTTGTATTACATGTGCTTACATACCAGGCTCAAGACAATCCCATGTCTTCGTCTCATAACCTTCCGCCCTTTTGGGATTCTCTCCTCCTTGGTGAATGGCTCAGGAATTACTTAGGTTTGCCAGCACTTGTTTAAATGGTCCTCCATCCGGAGAATTCCCCGTTCGACACGTTTCCTTCGTACGTATATTATCTTCTACTTCTCTAGTGGTGCCGAGGGTTGGCTGGCCTCGTTTCTATCCGTGGACGCCCCGCATATCCTCGTACGAACCACACAATATGCTTCAGATTCTGGAACCGCCTGCCTTTATTTCATCTAAAACCCGTTCGAGGGAGGTACTCGATGCCTTGCCTCGAGTGGGCGCTCCCATCCTGAATCTTCCGCAACGATGAAGCTAGCTGTCTTGACGTTCACTCTGGTCTCCTCCGTCTTCGCCATTGCACCAATCCCAAATGCACTGCAGGTCAAAGAGTCCGGAAAATATGTCGCCAACGCTTATATCGTTGAACTGTCCGGCACTAGCGCTAAGCGAACGCTGATTTCAGTACGGCTCCGGTCTTTAATGTAGTGCCAAACTCCATTTCCTCCTCTAGCGCCACGAAGAGGTTTACCACGCAATACGCAAACGGGGCATGAGTTCAGCCTTGGACAAGAGTATGATACGCCCGAAATTTTTGTCGGCGCGGCGATTCATCTTTCGGTTCGTCTTCAAGGCCGAATCCTATAATTTCCAAATGCTGACCCACTGTCAAGTCGTCGACTGTAAATTTTAGCTTTGTCGTTTGGCAATCTGTCTTTCAAACATATATAGGACGTCGCAAAGCTCGCCGAGATCCCGGGCGTCCAAACCATCCGCCCAATCGTCAAGGTTCTGGCCCCGAAGTGAGTTGCCTTGTCATATCAATTATCTGTCCACCAACCAATGTCTTCTCCAGGCCTGTCAGTTCACTGATCGTAAAGGATTCCAAGACCGTTGGGCTCCCCGATAGCTATAGTACCCATGTGATGACCGGTGTTGACAAGGTTCACGCGGAAGGAAATTTCGGACAGGGCATCAAGATAGGAATGTATGTGATATTATATTCTAGTGCAGCCTCCCAAGTTTAATCCCACACCCAAGCATTGACACAGGCATGAGGCTCTCCGTATTTACGGCAATTGTGTAACCATTTTGCCAGGCATTGATTACAACCACCCACTACTTGGGCAAGGTTTTGGACCAGGATATAAAGTTATCGGGGGATATGATTTCGTCGGCGACGCTTATACTGGAGACGACCCTCCCTCACCTGACGATGATCCGTTGGACGAGTATGTGCCGTGAACCCAGCTATACATATTGCTTATTGATTCCGCAGGTGTAACGGACACGGAACGTCAGGGGACTCCTCTCTCCTTGGCGGTATCTCTTCTTACTTTTCGTTAGCCATGTTGCTGGTATCATCGGTGCCTCACCGAACAACACCCTCGGCATCAGCGGAGTTGCAAGCGAGCATCTTTGGCCTCATACCGTATTTTTGGCTGCGTTGGATTCACGACTGACGATATCATCACATCGGCGCTCATTTTGGGCTACAACCAGAAAATGGATGTTCTCACAATGTCCCTGGGCGGTTCCAGCGGATGGAGCGAAGGTACGGCGTCGGTCGTTGCGAGCCGTATCGCTGCTCAGGGGAGAGTTGTTACTGTTGCGGCCGGGAATGGTATGCATTTTCGCGCCCCAAATGAAATCCATCCAACCATTGTCTTTTGCAAAGATGGTGATGTCGGTGCATGGTACACATCGGACCCGGGCGCTGGCATCGGCGCGATCTCGGTGGCCTCCGTTGACAACATCGTTTCCCCGGTACAAAATGCGACTGTCCAGGGCGTTGCTCATGATCCCATCGTGCGTTTTCTGCGCATCCTGTTGGTTCAAGGTTTACACCTTTTATTAGCCGTATTTTATGGCCCTCCCTTTGAATGTCACCGGACCGATGCCCATCTACGCTACGTCGACGAATATTTCGCAAATAGACGATGCTTGCAGTCCGCTGCCAGATTCTACTCCCGACCTTTCGTCCTACCTCGTGATTGTTCACAGAGGAACCTGCTCATTTGTGGGTCGGCTGATGCGGCTGCCAGCATGATGGGGCTAATGGATTCCACGTATTCCAGACGCAAAAGCTCGCAAATGTTGCCGCCAAAGGTGGAACCGTGGCTCTCATCTACAAGTATATCCATCTGTTTCTACCACAGTCGGCTACTGACCTGTTCTGCAGCACTGATACCGGGTCGTTTTCTGCGATTTCAGTCGGAGGATACAAGGCTGTTCTCATCTCCGCTGCTGATGGCAAATTCGTGAGCATTGCCCAGCGTATTGCCGGGATCACTCACGAAGCCGGACCCTGCAGCTCGTGGAACAGTTCATTGCCAAAGCTCCCATCACTGTCAGCTTCCCGCAGGACGGCGGGGCATTCAGCTTGCCAAACCCCGCGGGCGGGCTCGTCAGCTCGTTTTCCACCATGGGCCCAACATTCGACATGTACCTCAGCCCGGCCCTCGCTGCTCCCGGCGGCAATATTCTGTCTACCCTTTCCCTGAAACTGGGCGGATACGGCCTTGAGTCCGGCACGAGCATGGCGTGCCCCTTCGTCGCGGGAGCGGCTGCATTGATTCTCAAGGCGTTAGGCACAAGCCCCGCTGTTGGACTGGCTGCGATGAAGATATTGCAGACGACGTCCGCGAGCATCGCTTCATCTCATACGGACGGGGCCCCTCTGCACACCATTGCCCAACAGGGAGCTGGGCTTATCCAGGTTGATCGTGCTATCCACATGGAGAGCGTTGTTTCGCCTGGACAGATTGCACTAAACGACACTCTGCACTTCAAGGCCAAGTACGTTTCTTTCGTCCGATCGATGGTCATCGTTAATAAATATCCTCCAGTCATACCATATCGATATCGAACATAGGCAAAAAAACTTCACATACCACCTTCACCATGTTCCTGCGGGGACTATCACTACCGTTGGAGCTGTACGCATTCCTTTCTGTCTCGCGGTGAACGAGAGTGAACAACGGGATACTGACCTATCCAAGGGCTCCATATTCGTCAACGAGGCCCCCGTTCCGACGGTTCCGGCCGCGGCGCATGTCTCGTTCTCCTCACCCAGTATCACGGTGCACCCAGGCCAGACGAAAAAGGTGGTGGCCACCTTCACTCCGCCTGGGGGTGACAACATGACGCTGCCCGTGTACTCCGGCTTCATCCATGTCACCAGCCCCGCTGAGACCCTGAAAGTGACGTACCTCGGCGTCGCGGCGTCCTTGAAGGCGGCAACCGTCCTCGACACGACAGATCGGTATTTCGGAATTAACCTCCCAGTCGTCATCGACTCTGTGGGTAACCCACAGTACGCGCCGACGAACTACACGTTCATGGACGATGACTCTCCATTCCTCCTCTTACGGTGAAGCTTTATTCCGCGGCACTTTCACCAAGAAGCTAACGAAAGCATCATTCTGCGTGCTTAGATTGGCCTTCGGGTGCGCCAAGCTTCGTGTCGACCTTGTAAACAAGGATATCCGGCTCAAAAGCACCATCCCATCGTCGAAGAGGAGCGCTTTCACGTGGTGGTGGACGGAAAACGCGTCTGGCAGTTTCGGAAAAATCAAAACGATTGGGCCGCTAGGCGAGCTCGACTACCAGCCGAGAAACACCGATGCAAGTGATACACAAACTTGTATTGCCCTTCAACTGACCAGATTCGCCTCTCCTCCCTAGGACCCATTCTCTGGATACAGCTCCTTCGGCCTCCACGGAACGTTCGCGAATGGGACGAGAATCAACGACGGGCAGTATCGTGCACTGCTGAGAGCGCTGAAGGTCGGCGGCAACGCGAACAACGAAGATGACTATGAGAGTTGGCTGGGGCCGCAGTTTGGCGTGGTAACGCCCGCATAATCAATAACGAGGTAGTCGGAACGAAAAATGACATGGGCGTGTAGCCCTTATGTTATATAAATGCCATCGCCGCGTTGGGCATCGCGGCTAGGGAGCTTGTCATTGCTGCAAAGGACAACATGGCCCACATCCCGCGCGAAGAGCGGGGGAACGCGAGGGACGGGCCCAGATCTGCGTCGTCTACGCGTCTTGCCAGGCAGAGGTGGCTGTAAAGTATTGTCCATGTCCATAGCATCTTCGGCATCTGCGGATGTGGACGCTATAGGTGGTTCAGAGGAAGGGGAGTCGACGAGAGCAGGAGGCGCCGGTATGCGGCGGGTCGAACTGCAAGAAGTGCACCGATAGGTCATAGTATGTCCATGCGATCCCGACTCTATCAGTTTCGTATTAGAGAATTATGGGAAGAGTACAACTGGACAACATTCACTTTGGACTCTGACGGACGCAGTCGAGCCGGGAACTAAGACTATGTTGCATCCATTACAGAGAGTGCGTTTGACGGCGGGGTCCCTGGAAAATGTTTGAGCCAAGTTTGAGAAGTTCGGACGGGCGAGAGGACATTTTGACCATGGTCTTGTTCGCGACCACCTTCATGGAGTTGATGTACGACTTGGACAAGTCGTGCACTGTCATTTTTCTCGACTTTTTTCTCCGTTTCAGGGGTGCGGAGGAAGGCTCTGGGGGAGACACCGGGAGGACTCCGCTGAGATAGACGCTGGCTTGGTACATGAAGTTAAGGCGTTGCATGATGTCCTTGTTGACGATGTTACTGGCATTGGGGGCCTCGTCTTTGTTCTTTTTGGCCATGGGGGTTGAGACAAAAGAGATGAGAAGGGGTAAACACTAGTACTGACGTCTTCTCCCCCGACTATATGACCAAGGGTCCTCCCTCCTCTGCGGCAGGTCCTTCACGCCCCCCACCCGTCTCCCAGCCCCCGCGAAATGTGCCGCCCGCCGTCGCGGGCTCGCTGCCCCCGCAACCGGTCGCACAGCAGCCTTTGACCCAGTCCTATTACGCTTCTGCGTCAAGGCCCACAAACGAGCCCGCGCCAGCCGCCAGGAATCAGCATTATCTGACCCAACCACAGTGGGGAAACGGATGGTCTGTGCCGGGGTACTCCCAGTCGGCGCAATCCGCGTACCGACCCCAAACGGCGCAAGTCCCAAATTATCCGTCCGCCACTCAGCAACCTCCCTATAGTGTGCAGAATTATCCCCGGCCACGGTATACGGCACCCTTTGCTCCACCAAAGGCCTCCCAAAAAACGAAAACGCCCCCGATTGTGCCAACCCAGGCACCAGCGCCTGCTCCTCGGTCGCCATCACCTCCTCCACCCCCTTCTCCGAAATTTCGACATTGGGATCGAGTCATAAAAGACTTTCTAGACAAGCTTGGGCTGAAGCAGGCTCTGAATGGCTTCGAATCGGACATCCTTGTTATGAACTCGGATTTTGAGCGATTAAATGTACCGGGTGCACTCTATGATCTCATGCAGGGTATTATGGTGCGCGCGAGGGTTGCAAGCGGGGCTCGTTGTGCTCATGAGAATGCTCGTAGCTTATCCGACAGGGCGCCGATATGCCGCTACCTGAACAAGATCGGTCCTTTGAAGAACGAAAGCTCGACTACCTGCACACTGCTAACCCATCCTCTCACACGTCAGTGAGTTCAGAAACCAGCTTCTCCCAAATTTCCTGCCTCATTCATGTCAAAACAAAGATTACAAAGTCTATTTCCGCCTTTTTGGCTCAAAACCGGGCTAAGAACGACGCGTCAAACCGCGCCGAATTCCTGCAATCGCTCGCGAAGAAGCGGAAACGCATAGACGATGAAGCTTGTCGCGCGAATCCCGACGGTGTACGGTTTCCGAGGACCCCGACGCGACTAAAAGCATATCGTCCTGCGCGCGCACGGACGCGAAGCCTGTAGACCGCGACGTCCAGATGAAGTACGACATCGCCAAGAACACCGATGGCCCGCTGCGGCGGACAACGCGGCAACAAGCCAAGGCTGTTCCGGTCGCGGCTCCCGCGCCTAGCACCTCGACACGGCCGAAGACGAAACAGGCGACGCGTGAACTCAAGAAAGCCGCGAGTCCCGTTGTGGTCAAGACTGAGGGCAAAGCGGCCGTGCCTCCTCATTCTGGGTTAGAACAGAGACTGGGTAATATCGAAACACATTTTTCGGTTCAATACGGTGAGTTTGATGACTGTTATTCTTGCAAAGCTCACATTCTTCGCAGTGCCCGCTCAGCCAGACAACCTGCTTGCGCGTCTTCAATTCTTGGAAGACCACATCATACAGCTGGAGAAGGACTATCCTCCGTGGGCGGCACTGCACTTCAATCAGCCCAATCGTGGAGTAGGCCTCCTCGTTCATTTCATTTGGTCAGAAGCTCACATTCTTCCTGTCCTAGTGGCCACCCCCTCCTCGCGCGACGCCGATAATAGTTCCCCCGCATCTTCGATCCGCAACGTCCGTGTCTTCTGTGGCCGTCCCGCCCCCTGTGAAAGCAGGGGGCGTGAAAACGAAGAATACGGGATCGAGCCTGCAAAGAGCTGTATTGGACCAGTTGGCGATGAAAGAGGCGAGAAGCGACCTGGCTGGTCGCCGTTAGCGGCCTCTTTTTCTTGGTTTCGTGTACATTATATTATAATGAATAAGTAATGCTGGGCAAGGGACCGAGCTAAGATGAGGACTTGTCAGGCTTCTGGCAATCAGGCGTCAATTCGCAGTGCGTCTCGATCCGTCATTTTCATCTTGATCTCAACCTACACGGGTGCCAGTGGACCGTACGCTGCCATGGCCAAACGTGGCGCCTTCATCGCAATTGAGGGTCTCGACAGATCAGGTAAAACGACCCAGGTCGCGACCCTGCAAACACGTCTGGAGGCGGATGGAATCCCCGTCAAACTGCTCAAGTTTCCAGGTACGTCTGCGGTGACACACTACACTCGATCCTCTATAATAATCGCAGACCGCACCACCGCCATCGGGCAGATGATTGACTCGTACCTGCGTTCTCAATCTGAGCTCGATGACCACGCAATCCACCTCCTCTTTTCGGCAAACCGCTGGGAACTCGCGTACGGACGCGTCTCCGTCTGTCTGTCTGGTGCTCCCCGTTGAACCGCAGCCGTCTTCTAGGACCGCGATCGAGAAGCTGCTCCGCGGCGGCACGACGGTCGTGTGCGACCGCTACGCGTTCTCCGGCGTCGCGTTCTCCGCGGCGAAGGGGCTGCCGCTTGAGTGGTGCCGAGCGCCGGACGTCGCGCTCCCTGCGCCCGACGTCACGCTGTTCCTCGACATCTCGCCCGAGAAGGCGCGGGAGCGCGGCGGGTACGGCGAGGAGCGCTACGAGAAGGAGGAGATGCAGCGGCGGGTACGCACGGTCTTTGGGGAGATTGCTGGCGAGCTCGGCGCGGAGAAGTGGGTGACCATTGATTCGGGGAGGGACCGGGACGAGGTGGCAGCGGATGTGTGGAAGTGTGTTGAGCAGCTCGCTGGTGGGCTTGATTCTCCGTTGCAGCGCTTATGGACGAGTTGTAAATGAAGCTACATAGTTCGTAAAACTCGTGCATATCTCCCTGTTCAGAATCTGTATCAACTTATGTATGGGTATCTTACTTGAGGAAAGCAATTCCTGTGAAGCCTTGCAGGTACGAATAAAATTGGTCATAAATTCTAGAACAGACTAACAATAACGTAACTGAAATCTAGATTTATATTTGCAAGAATACTACCTGCGCCGCGTGAGCTTGAGCGAGATAGACCTCACACCAAACGCCAAGCCGACTCTGCCTGCATTTCTCATAACGCGCTCCTCGTACTCGGCCATGCTCTCGCCCGCGGGAAGCGGGATGCTCACCTTCCAGTCGCGGAGGAACAGCGCCAAGAAACACAGCGCCTCGACATTTGTGAATTTTTTGGCGAGGCATGCGCGAGGTCCGTATCCTGCATGTCGTAGGTAGGTAAATTATGGAGGTATACGATTTGCAGCGCACCGAACATGGACACGTCGTGCTCAGAGACGCCGTACCAGCGCGGGGGGCGGAAGACATCAGGTTCCAGGAAAATGTTCGGATTGCGATCTGGAGAACGCGGGAGTTATGGGCCGTCCGAGTCAGGTGTCCTCAGTGCACTCACGCAGTGAGATGAGGTCGATGACGACGAGCGAGCCGCGTTTGAAGACCAGCGTTTTCTCTGTCGGCCGCGTAACTTTGACCGGTGTGTCTTCTGTCATTTCTCTGTAAAGCGCAGCAGCGGCGGCTGGGCACGCAAGATGTCAGAAACCAAGGAATACAACGGGAAGATCACCGCACGTACGAAACAGCCTCATGGTTTCGTGGAAGCAGGCTAGAAGGTGCGGGAGCTTCGACATGTCGTCTAGTGACTGCACTTATCTCGTTGAAGGCGTGGTCCGCTGGAAGATTGTATTTCTTACCGGGTCTTGTGGTGCAGGAATTGCGCGGACAATTTCCGAATGCGCCTTCTCTTGTTCTTCTTCGTATATCGCCAGAAAACCGAGGGTCGCGCTCAAAATTGCAGCAGTGGTTTCTGAGGGCTGGGTGAGCCTTCCATTATGGCGCCTACGGGGACATACACTGACCGTGAAGGTGTTGCCGATGACTTCTTGCTCGTCCAGACCTTGCTTACTGTCCGCGTCCATCGCTGCAACGAGCCGCGAAAATACATCCCCGCGCTGGCTGGCTTCTGCGGTCTCCCCGTGAAGCTTTTCTTGCTCCGTTCTGACAAACCTGTGCATGAATTCCCCAAGGCTAGACCAAGCGAGTTCGAAGGTCCGTAGGCTAGCAGTATGTAAGATATTATACTTCGGGGTCCGATCCGTTGGTCCTACCGCTTGACAGGGAGCTTATACAACCAGGCGGGGATGACGAGGCGCGGGATGACAGACTGGGTGACAATCGTCAAAGATTGGGCGAATGTCAGTTCGTTCTCCTCTGCGGGGGCATCTGCCCATGGCATGGGAAGTCCAAAACCACACCGGGCAATGATAGTGAGGGTCAGCTAAAATTCGGGATTAGGAACAGATTATTGGAATCAGCCGGATCCAGCTGTGCTTACTTTGTGGGAAGTCGGCTGAAGTTCGTTTCCAGAATTTCATCTTTTCCCGCCCAGCTTTCTGCTTCGGCCATCTCCTTGTAGGCAGAGACAGTTTCGGCAACAACGAGAGAATGCCTGCGGATTTCGGTTCAATTAATGTCGCAGCAATCTAAAGGCACTCCCACGTCTTGTTAGTGAAAGCTGGAGCAACCTGGGACGCGTAAGAAAAAGGTAAGGGCGGTCGCGTTGAGTTAATTTACGATGCGTCTGTGCCTTTTCCACATATCACCGTTTGCGGCGACGACGTTGTCTCCCCAAAGACTAGAAAGCGATGAGCACAATGAATTCACTGAATCAGTTCCTACGATATGAAAATCCTTGGAGGCTTGATCAATCTGCCTTCGTTCGCAAGGACCTGTTTCATGACGTTCAACGAAGCGGTGTGATATGATATGTCTCCAGCGATTAGTGGGACGACTGAGATGACATCATGGGTCTGTCGAAAGTACGCTGGACAGATAACGACAATTATAAGATGTCCAGCGACATGAATATTATTGAGGAAAGTCCGAACCAGTTTTACGCCATTCCCAAGGCCAATCAGCCCGGGGTTCCACCAACTTGTCCCACAGGCGACACCCCATAGACTCATCGGCGAAAACAAGGGCCTCATCCCGGGGACATGATCCACGCTCTGTCGATGTTAATGTTAGCCTGAGAATTGATAAAAGCTAAAGGGATCTACGGCGAGGGCGCTGAAGAAGCGATACACGAAGAGAGTGACCAACGACACTGCGACTACGGTCGAGGCGGCTGGAAATGCCATTGTGCTGGAGGTGGAGGAGTGACATGAGAGGTTGACGATGGGACGCCCAAGATTCGCTATTACTAGGTGACAGCTCGCATGCTAGAGATATTACGTGAGTGGATGCGCCATCATCGATCATCCCGGACAATTGAACATCTGAACCAAGGATTAGTTACTTAGCCACCATGTAAGTAGCATCTAACCATGACATTTAATCCTCACATAGACGTCCCTCAACTCTCGGACAAGGTTATTTTTGTGACGGGAGGTTGAACTTGGTTCAATTTCTGTAATGTGATTCATCCCTGACTTGTTGAATTCGGGTCTGGGTAAAGCATCGATCGTCGCACTTGCGAGAAAAAATCCGGCCCACATATACTTTAGTGGACGCGATGCAGACCGCGCTTCCGCACTCATCGCCGAGGTTACGACGGAAATGCCCACTGCCCGACTGACATGCGAGATGTCATCGCTCTCTAGTGTCGTCCAGGCCACAAAGGAGCTGGCAGCCACCGCAGAACATCTCGATATCCTCATGTGCAACGCCGGCGTCTTCTCCGTCCCGCCTGCCTTGACGACTGCCAGTGATGGCTACGAGTTGCACTTTGGCGTGAATCATGTTGCGCATGCGCTTTTTATGAAGCTTTTGCTCCCGACACTCCTGCGATCCACGGACGCGCGCATCGTCATCCTCACATCTCGCGCTTTTCAAGGTCCCCCGAGCGGCGGCATTCAATTCGACAAGCTTCGGACGACACTGAGTGGCATCCCCGCACGCTTCCTGCGCTACGGACAGAGCAAACTCGCGAACCTGGTGTATACGGCGGAGGTCGCGCGCCGCTACCCCCAGATTACTTCCGTATCTGTGCACCCCGGCATAGCCAACACGGACATGTTCAAGAGCATGCGTCGGATTGAGCAATTCATAGTATATCTTATAGAAAGGGGGCAGGTAAAAACACCGGAAGATGTCGCGCTCACCCAGCTGTGGGCGGCAACAGTTGAGAAAGACAAACTGGTGAACGGGGAATATTATGAGCCTGTTGGAGTGATAGGGAAGCGAACCGAATTATCGAAAAGGCGCTAAACTGGCGAGAGAGCTCTGGGACTGGACTGAGAAGGAGTTATAGGGTTACACAGTTTGATTCCGCATCGCAGATTCAGAGGGTTAGAGGTGCTGTTCAAGCAACGTTCAAGTGTCGATGCTGCCAATGTTCGATTTACACTGCACAACCATGACGCACATCAAATAATGCAATTGTGGACGAGTTCTAAACTCGTTGACAGTCTTTCTTCAACTAATGAGACACGAGTTCGATCTGCCGAAGCGTCTGTCTGGAGAGACCACAGTTTCTCGCAGTCTGGGACACCAGTTAAGTTAAGTCAAGGTCTGAGACTCAGTGTGGATAGGATAAGATAAGATAAGATTACCGAAGCTTATGTAACAGATAATTGGCAATGGGCACAGCCACAGAAACTATGTTCTCCAACTCTTTCCAAACTCTTTCTCTTGACGAACCATCTCGCAGTTCGCAGTCCACCTCGCGCCTCTGGCTGCCGCACAACTCGAGCATGTACAACAAATTTCGTGCAAAAGTTCAAACCAAGGCCATACGAAGCTCGAGGACCGGTTTTGAAAGGGGCTGTCTCAAAAACTTTTACTTCCGAGGAGCGGGCCGAATGAGACACGATATAAATTCAGTGGACCCGACGCCCTGACGAAAAAATAGTTTCTCGTACCACCACTACTCGCATTCAAACCTCAGTCTCAGCGCATAATGCTTTCTGCCATGCTTTCGTCGTCTTCGGCCTGTCTCGAATCATTTCTGCTTTCCAGCCCAGCTGGGCCCCGCTTTCCAGTTGTGGGTAGACCCTCCTATTCGATCGGTTCGGCTGGTCGTTCTTGCCTCCAATCCCCGCTGAACAGCCCCGAGCTCGAATCGGACATCGGTCTCCAGAGCCCCTGTTCTTTTTCCGACGTGTCGAACGCCAGAATCACACACACCGAGCTCCTTCCATCTTCTCAACCCATCAACTTGCCTTCGACGCCCAAGCTCGGGCCTGGTTTTCGGATGCCCATCCAGGGCCAAGAGGCTGGCGGTCGTTCAAGCGGTTGCAAAGTAACGAGCAGTGGCAGAAGACGTCCGACACCTGCTAGGAAAGCCTCTTTTGGGCGGTGCGCGTCGATATCACAAGTTCCTCCATTCGAGCCTTCGCTCGCCCCGGAATCCAGTCCTCTCAAGGTGCGTGTTGCTTTTGGCCATTCAATCTCTTCTTCATAACTGACTCGTGCCATTTTAGCTCGAGGCTGAACGAGGCGCCTCCATTTATCCCAAGGATATTTTCAGCCAAGCAAGCGGTCCCGGTCTCGGCCTCGGTATCACCCTTCCCCTCTTCCGAGTCGATCTACGCCGTTCCACAGACGAGTACAAAATCATCCCCATTACCGAAGTTGCATCCGGTTCTATCGCCTCTTCGATCAGGGCTTCGTCATCACAACCCATCGCGGCAGCCCCCGCACTCCGCGCGACCGACTCTCTCGAGTCGCCTTCGCCTATTGCGCCCCTCCCGAGCCGTTTCTCCGTCTTCAATTCGGCACCGGGCAACCAGCTCGCGGAGGCGCCTCGTTCTCCTGTCCCCGCGCCGACACCCCCTATCGCCGCCGAGGCAAGTCAAGCCAGGTATGGACGCCTCGGGCATGGCCTCCCGTCGCACATGCGCGACGGCAGCGCGTGCGCTCGCCTTTCTTCGATCCCGGAAGACCCGCCCGTGCCGAGCAAGCAGGCGCAACGACTCGAAACCGGGCCCGAGCTGTCGTGGACATCGCGCAGCAGCCAGGAGCCGGCTCCATCATCCAAAACGCCCCCGCGCCATCGCGCAGAGTCCGCGTCGCCCATGTTTTTCTGCGCCCGACGCTTTATGAAGTGCGCGCTGTTCGCGATTCCTGTGGCACGCACACAGGAGGAGGAGGAGGAGCGACAGAAGAAACGCTCGACTTCCCTGAGCAACACTAACCAGACCTGCACAGCAGCGCACGGCGGATGAGCGCCGGTAACGTGCCCATAGCGAGCGGCATGTCACCTGCGATGCTGCTCGCAATGCAGTCGGTTCAGCGAGAGGATGTGGAATTCAGAAAAAAGGAGGGGCTGCCGCCGTTGGAGGGCATGGAGAAGGTACCGTCGAAACACAGATTTAAGTTCCCGTTCTAGCGGGCGCGTGGTGGACGGGCCCTGTTATGAAGGAGACGCCCAAAAAATTCGTATATCCTGTACTCACAGCACAGTGCTTTACTTGCATACATTTGTATAAAAAAAAAGACAAGAGAAATATTTCTTGAAGTCCGAGCTGCCCGAATTTGACTTGAAGCTAGCTGAACCGGGGATAAGAACATTCATCACAATTTAAGCATTTAGGATCATTTCTGTACACTTCAGTACGGAGTGGCTATACGTAACGTACCACTGATGTCCTTTTATTTGAACATCTATGTATTGTATTCTAGTCTATTCTAGTCTCGTTACCAGACGTTCTGGAGGGATAAGACTGGTATCTAATAATAGGACTTTCCGATTTTCCCGAGCCAAACATCGGAGTCGAAAATGAAGCGCAGAGATGAGTCTGAGAGATCCCTCCAGAACTTTTCAATCTTCGACGGTCCGGCGGTCCGCAGGCACCCAAACGTCTGGAGCCGAGACTAATTCATAGTGGCATCCGTGGCAAGGCGAAGACGCTCCATCACCGGTGCCCCACGTCGATCCCACCCCCAGTTGACTTCCAGCGGCATGACAATGCGTGGGGATTGCCTGAGTATCGCCTTTCTCTCCCCGCACTCAAATCAGACGATCAGACTCGGAAAGTATGGCATGGGTAACATCGGGCTTGATTTTGGACCAGAGTTTGAACATTGCCCTCGCTTGGGCTCAATTCTTATCGGATTCCTTCCGGATGTTTCGGAAACTAAGCCGACACTCATTCTACATAAGGTTGCGGAAAAAAAATGAGAAAACTGAGAAGATCTGGGTGAGATGAGCTGGTCAAGTCCTCCCTGAGCTTTAATAAGACATCAACATATGTCAACAACGGGGAAAATTTAAGGAGATTCAAGGACTCGTTCTTGCCCACTTGTAGTCCGATTTCCGTCATTCTTTTTTGTATTAGGCACATAATACACGTCGGTGTCGTTCCCGGAAGTTCCGGAAAAGATCTGTTGAGAAGCCAGGCCAAGCAAGGGCAATGTTTAAACTCTGGTCCAAAATCAAGCCCGATGTTACCCATACATAGTATGTAGGCGAAATTTCACATGAATCCCCGGAAACTGAAGTCTGATTAGTCTGATAGCGAATCTTGTATCAGCTTTAAATTTGTATGCTACTAAGCCCAAACTGTTACAGGTGTCGTATCACCGTATCGCAGGTGTTCCACAAGGCACATTTGCATGATGCGCCACCCGTTCATCCTCGGACTAGCACTTGATATGAGGACTGAGGCTGAGACTGAGGTCGCGATGATCGTGACGCTAGTGGTATCATGATGATAACTCGAATTCTCTGCAGTGTTCAGACTCGGACTGCCCGCGGCCAGTGCCAGGGGAGGGGTCGTCGGGGGGTGTTCAATCAGCTGGTCAACCAGTGCCTCGTGATACTTATTGCAAGAGGCATTGGAAGAGGCAAATGGAAAGAAGATATACCGCATCAACACTGCGTTCATTCGTGCGCGATTGATGCTGCAGCCCGCGCAAGTCCGTGTCAGTAGCCGACGCTTAGAGTCACAGCGTCAGTGATGAGATGGTGCTCGTCGGCGGTTGTAAGTCGGCTAGAGGCTGTTAGAACTGAGATGGGTCACGTCGTGGCGGTCTTGACTCGAAGAAGCCAGCCTGCTAATATGTGAGAGGGTTGAAATGAGTTACGATGAGATGAGAAGCAGCTGGTAATAATGCGAGGAGGCACCTCGAGGCACGAGCACTTGGTGTGGAAGTGTACTGGTGTTCACTGTTACTATGGACGCCATGCTGGCGGCGTTGCCATGTCACCTCCCCCGCGAAGTGGCGTTCATTAAGCAGGTACCGCGTGCCGGAAAACACATGAGGGAGATGCCGCGGCACCAGGATCGCTGGGCAGGTCAGGTCGAGCTGCGAGCTCAGTTGTGCATGGTTGGTCAAAGGAAGATTAGCACAATAACGGAAGTACAAATTTATTGCTTGGAATACAGCCAAGATCAAGATGACAATCAAGTGAGCTTTTTACTTCTTCCGAGAGCGTGGATTTTATAAGTACTATTTCTTCAATCGTCCTTCATGACGTCGTCGTCGTCGTCGTCACGCGCAACGTCCTCGGCGGTGAGACCGGCTGCAGAAAAAATGAGGTTGAGAGAGTGAGAAACAACGAATGAAAATTGCGCAAACCCTTGGCGAGTGCTTCGGGGCTGGTGTAGTCGACCTTGACACCGCGCGTGCGACGGGGCTGGATGACGGACACGTCGATCTCTTGGAGGGACTCCTCCTGGAAGAAAAAAACGCGTCAATACGAGAGCGGCGCGTGAATAGACGCGCGACGCGACGCGAACTTGCCTCCTCCTCCTCCTCCTCGCTCTCTTCTTCCTCTTCGTCGTTATCTCCCTCTTCCTCCTCTTCGTCATCGTCGTCGTCCTCCTCCATTGCGTCCTCCTTTACGACCTTGACCTTGGCCTTGCCTTTGTCCTTGGGTGGCGCGTCGGACGCGGCGGCGGTATTACCAGTGGCCCTGCAGAGACGGTGTGAGTGGACGCGCAGCAGACTACGCGTGTGGTACACACGAGGCGGCGGGGTCAGTTGCGGCAGAGGACATGGTGGTGGTACAGGAAAGAAAACGGGTTGGCGTTGTTTGCGTTGTGTCAGTCACGACGTGACCAATGTGACACTCTTACCGCCAACTAACCGACTCGCTCGGCGTGTGCCACCGTGTGTCTGGTGCTTGCCTTGGACTCTTTGCCTGCTCCCGGCGCTTCCCCTACTTTTCCTGTGGATTTCCGCGGCAGGCCTCCCGGTCCTAGTATCTCCGGCGGTGATGGTAGTCCGGGCTGGTCACGTAATCCTAGTATATTCCCCCATTCAGGTGGCCGCCCGTGTTTGATGTTCCTGTCTCTCTCCCAAGACCTCTATGGCTCCCCCGTCCCCCACCCGCTCTGAGCGCCCCCGCTCGACGCGTACCCTCGACTTCTCCCGCTCCCCCACCCTCTCTCGCCCCTCCGTTCTCTCCTCCGTCGTCCCATATCTCCGCCGCGCCTCGGAAACCGCTGACGACATGGCCGCGCACCACAAATCCGTCCTCCTCACCCTCAAATTCTCGTCTCCGTCCTTCCTCGACTCGGTCGTCTCTGACGATACCTCTCCGAAGCCGCTCTACGTCATACGCACAACGGGCACGTCCACCAGCGTTCTGCGCACGGACGCATGGGACGCGGAGACCAAGACCGCTGAGATAAAGTGGCCGCGGGTCATCCCCACCAAGGGCAAGACACGCGAGACCCTCGGCGTCCTCGTCCAGCTGAGCGACGGTCGCTGGCAGAGCGGCGACACCATCCTCAAGCCAGGCAATATTCTGAGGTGCCGTACATCGCCTCGTAATTGCATAATTCCTAAATTTAGCATCATTTCTTCAGCGCTCCGCCTCGGTTCCATATCCCCAATTTCTCGCACTCCATGCGGTGGAAACGTGTGGGCAACTCGTACTGGGTAAGCCGTTCTCCTCGAGTCTCTCAATTTGCCTTACTGATCATCCGCAGTGCATGACGTCGACCGTGAAAGGGCCTATCGCCACCTTCCACCCAGCAGTCGAGGGCGTTCCTCCCCGGATAAAGGTGTTTGAAACCCTGCAAGACAAATACGATTCGCGACCGATGCCGGTGCACAACAGCGTCTCTATTCTCCTCATCGATCACCTTATCGTGACTGCCATGCTTCTCGTCACCGATGTCCAGGAGTGGATGCTCGTCAAAAAGTACGAGGGACACGACGGCCCCTCTATTCCACCGCTCAGCGCCGTCGGTTCCGAGCTGTTTGAGCAGCCTCCCCAATCAGCGCCGGCGTCGGCATCACAGTGGCGGAAAATCCTTTACGGCGAACCGATGTTCCCTAAGCGGTATCCCAACTCGCGTACGGTTTCTACAACCGATCTCTCTGCCGTGCCTGCACCGCTTCCAACCTCCGCCAAGCAAATGGCCAAAATAGTGTATGGGGACCCAATCTATCCGTCGTTGTCCCCGAGCCCAGTCAATTCTGCTTGGGACTCGGACGATGAGGACGAAGACGAGGACCTCGAGGCGTGGCGCGCGCAGCGTGGGCCATACAATGCCTCGCTCGTTTCGCTCGTATCTCCGCGCACGCCGCCTACGCGCGCGCACAGCCCCTCCGCTGAGTCGACGCTCTACCCGCTCGCAAACGTGAAGCCCCCATCGCACACGTATATGGACCCGTCGTTCTACGGCGAGAACGTCCCGCCCGTGCCGCAGATCCCCGCGCAGTACGCCTCATCATCGTCCTCCAGCCGCGGGACCACGCCGCCGGACTCGGCGCGGTTACGCGCCGCACGTGAGCTGCCGCTCCCGCCGACACCATGTCGCCGTCGCTGCCCCGGCCGTCGACGAGCCCCAGCGCGCGGTCGCAGTCGACGCCGCCGCGGCACCCGTCGGAGCCGCCGTTCCTCGCGGCGGCGATGGCGCCGGAGCCACTGGAGCCCACACCCGCGCGGTCGCGGTCGCGCTCGCAGTCGATGAAGTTGCGGCAGCTGCCGACGCCGCCCTCCGTGGAGGATGTACGCCGCGACTCGCGGCGAGACACGCGGCAGAGCCAGATGAGTATGGCAAGCAGTACATCGCGCACGACGCGGCGCAGCTCGGTGTACAGCCAGCGCTCGCTGCCTGTGCCGCCGGGCGCACCTGGCGCGCCGCCGCTGCCGGTCCCGCGGCGCAAGGACCCGGAGGACGAACTGTGGATGTACTCGTGGACGAACGCGGCAGCGGGGCCGCGTGCGCCGCAGTTCGAGGCGCCGCCGCCATACATGGAGGTGTCGGACTCGCCGACGTCGAGCCACTTTCCCGACGGGTATCCTGGGCTGAAGCGGCAGTCCACGACGTACCACTCATGACAACAAGAACGCATGCGCAAGACGCAAGACAAGAATACAGACGGCTCGAACATCATCACTACGCACTCTGCATTGTATCAATCCCACCCTCATCCCCCCGACCGACGCGCCTTGCACAATTTATTTCACTCATTTATGTAGCACCTTCACTTGCTTTGGGCGCCGTTTTGGCTCTACCTTACTTGGCCTATTTACTCTGACTTACTTAGTACTTTCGCTCCTTAACGGATCCTTACATATTGGTTGCTGCTGCTGCGGTACTACTGTTGTTTTGTTCTAATTGAATAAGTACTAGGTCCAAATTGCAATTCATTTGATGGTTCGGGACGTCGGACCGACGGATTGAATAAATTTGCGGGGAAATGCAATTAGTCCTCCACCTGCATTCTCCCACACCACAAATGGCGGCGGTCCTCGTTATCGTGATGGTGCGTCCAGATCTCAATAAATTGCCTGCGCAAATGGATGAGGTGGAATAAATAGGGCGTATCAGGCACGGGGAAATCGACGCTGGGGACGGCGCTGGCCGTGGCGCTGCAGATGCCGTACATCGACGGGGACGACCTGCACCCGCGTGTGAACGTCGAGAAGATGGCCGCGGGGCAGCCGCTGACGGACGCGGACCGGGGGCCGTGGCTGCGCACGATTCGGGCGACCGCGGAGCGTGTGTCGGGCGAGCAGCGCGCGGAGGGGACGCGCGGGGTGGTGGTCGCATGCTCGGCACTGCGGCGGCGCTACCGCGACGTCCTGCGAGGGGTGGGCGACGGAGTCGGAACTGAGACCGAGTCCGGGGCGTGCACGGCGCTGCGGACGTATTTCGTGTTCATCGAGGGTGGGCGGGACGTGCTGATGGAGCGGATGCTGCAGCGCAGTGGGCACTTTATGAAGGCAACGATGCTGGACAGTCAGCTGGCCACGCTGGAGAGCCCGCGCGGCGAGGACGGCGTCGTCGTCGTCGCAGTCGAGGACAACACCGCGGTGCAGGTCGAGCAGGCAATGATGCAACTAAACACACTGTTCGCAGACACGCAGTAGACGTTACATGTAACATAGAACGGAGGAAACTAGAGTGCAGTAGATTTGGATATGGTCAAGGACATGGCAGCCGGCAATTCCCGGCGACGCGTATGCAGGCGACGCGTCAGTTTGCAGCTGCTTTCTCTTCTACTTTCCATCATGGCAAGTCGCTCCTTCCTCCCGTCTCTCGTTGTTCTAATCAGCCATACAGGCCAGACGGTATGACAGTAAGCCCGTTCAGCGTCCCGCCTTTCAATCCGCACTGGCTCACCGAAATTTCTCCAGGTCGCACAACCATCTTTTCGCCGGAAGGTGAGTGTTCTTGTCCATTCGCAGCTGTGCTCTCAGTGCTGACCGTGCCGCAGGCAAACTGTACCAGAGTAAGCGTCGGCCAGCAAGTTTGCAAGCCCCGCTGACCCAGTGCCCCGCACAGTTGAGTACGCCATGGAGGCGATCTCGCACGCGGGCACGGTGCTCGGCCTGCTTGCCAAGGACGGTGTCGTGCTCGCCGCGGAGAAGAAGGTCACCGGCAAGCTGCTCGACCTCTCGGCGACGAAGGAGGGTGGCTACGGTGGCAGCGGCGAGAAGATCTTCCTGCTCAGCTCGTGCGTGCCCAGTGCCTCTTGATGTACCTCATAATGGATATTGGGGACAGGAACGTGATCGGCGGGCTCGCGGGGCTGACGGCGGACGCAAACTCGCTGGTGAACTACGCGCGGACGGCCGCGCAACAGCACCTCCTCGCGTACGACGAGGAGATCCCCGTCGAGCTGCTCGCGCAGCGGTTGTGCGACATGAAGCAGGGGTACACGCAATACGGAGGTGCGCTGCGTGTGCCTCTGTTCGCTCGCTGATGCTAATGTATATGATCTGCCCGCAGGTCTGCGGCCATTCGGCGTGTCGCTGCTGTATGCGGGATACGACCCGCACTACCAGTTCCAGCTGTACCGCTCGGACCCGTCGGGGAACTATTCGGGCTGGAAGGCGACGTGCATCGGCGCGAACAACGGGACGGCGCAGAGCCTGCTGAAGCAGGAGTACAAGGACGACATCGAGGTCAAGGACGCGATTGGGCTCGCGCTGCGTACGATGAGCAAGACGATGGACAGCACGACGCTAGGGAGCGAAAAATGTGCGTGCGCATGCGCTCAACACTCTCACTTCGGTTGAAACGCATTCTGCATGTAGTGGAGTTTGCGGTGCTGACACTCGACCCGGTCACCAAGCAACCTAAGGCGAAGATCTACCGGCCTTCGGAGATCGACGCCTTACTAGAGAAGGAGGGGCTTGCGAAGAAGGAAGAGGACACAGAGATGAAGGCCGCATGATCACTCTGGACGTGTATTTCTACTCACTGCAGCGAAAACAAAAACATTATTGCAATAGATACGACGCATGCCGACGGGCTCCGTGGAACAGGTATAGATAGTGGATGTACAAACAGCAACGGTCCCGGTCAATGGCAAGCCATGCCCTTGGCCTCGTCGCTCAGCAGCGCGTCTACGTTGATCGTGCCGCCGAAGATGAAGTGGCCGATGGCGGCGCCGAGGACGGTGGCGAAGATGAGGTAGGCCTGCGGGAGGTCAGCGGCGGGCGAGGGTGGAGGGGAACGGGAAGCGCACGTTGTAAGTCATGAAGACGAGCATGAGGAAAAAGGACAGGAAGACCGTCGCGCCGTACAGCGTTGCACGCAGCGCACGCAGGAGGAACGGCACCGGCGTCCTAGCAGTCAGTCAGTCGCCGCCGCCGAAGGATAGCACTGCGCACGCACCCCTTCGCCTCGATCTTGAACATGCGACGGCCCGTGAGCAGGCCCGCGTCCTCGTCTGCGGCAGGGTCAGCGTCGGCCCACCAGGAGTGCGGCGAAGGGGCACGGTCACCTGAGACGGGGCTCGCGGGGCGACTGCGACTGCGCGCCTTGCCCTTGGCGCAGAGCGAGAGCGCGATGCGTGTGTCGAGGGACTTTTGGAACGCGCGGAGGTACTCGTAGAAGACGCCGAGCGCCATGATGGCGATGCATGAGCCGACGAGCGAGGCCTTGGAGCTGACGTGCCATGAGCGGAAGACGATGCAGGTGTTCTCGATCTGGGTGTTCCTGAGTAGTACATTGAGTAAGGGTATCGGGTTGTGTTTACGTTATGGGGCGCACCAGAGCATGTTCATGGCGCACTTGACCGGCATTTGTTGCGCGCTGTGGGCGATGTGGGCGCTGTGGTCCATGGCGTGGCTGGCGTGGCTGGCGTGGCTGCTGTGGTCTATGGCGAGACGGGATGCGCTCGCTGTTTGCCAGTGCCGGGCGATCCAAATACTATGGGCCCAATTTAGAGATCGGGTACTTTTTTACACCGCCTTGCTTCCTGGACCTACTTACAGCTTCGCTGATTGGCGATGAGGCTTTGAACTCTCCCTGAGTGTAGGACATGGATGAACACGAGTGAGTCGTCCTGTCTTCCTGAATGCTCTCCTTTACTCAGTCGAGTCTCGAAGACCCTGGTCGTGCACAGGTTGGTCTTTCCTGAATTACCTCCGTATTGTGAATAACGGAAATCGTCCCAGTCGTCCGCGCATATGGCCTCCATCTCATGCGGCCCGAAAAGTCGTGGAGGCCGATCGTGACAGTCGAGCTCGACAAGACCCAGCAGCACGAGACGGTGCTGGGCTCGGACGGGCAGAACATCAACCTCAAAGATGCCTTCTACCTGTACGCCCTTTCACTGTGTCGCTGTACTCCGCATGTAACCTGTAATACACCAGCCGCGACGTGTCCTTGACCTCGCAAGTCGACGTCAAGGTATTCCACCGCTCGCAGAGCAAGAAAAAAGGGAAGAAACGTAGCCTAGTGGGCAGCGCCAGCTGCTCGCTGGGCGAGATGCTGAAGCGGCACGGGAAGGAGCCGAGTGAGTTGCGTCCAGCTCGCGATGCCAATTTGGAGGCCAACCCAGGTCGTCTGACTCGAGAACTAGAACTGCGGCTCCAGTGCCAAAATTCGACCAACCGATCTATTGCGAGCCGTGGGCGGCCCCAGAACGGGGCGGTCGTTCATTTGAAACTGCGACCTCCTGCGTGGGTGGACTCCTACCTCAATCCGATACCAGCGGAAGATGTGACGGGTATTGCTCTTCGTCTTCGAGTTCATGTAAGATTTTTCAGTGCTCAACACAGAAGCGGTGACGACCTATTACTTCCAGCCAACGACTCGACGACATTACCCCCGTCGTCGACGGAGGCGGACGTGGAACCCAACCCACCGCCCGAAACCACTATGCGAAGACGGCGCCGCGTCCGCAGCTACTGCGTCAACTCGGACGACGAGGCGTTGTCGTACTCAGAGGACGACACTGACGACGAACGCAAACCGCTGCTATTCGACGACGGCCAGGACGAATGCCCCCCGTCGCCGATCAAAATCGCATTCACTCCGCTGAACTGGATCGCCGCCTCGCTTCTCCCGCAGTACACGGAGCGCATCCCGGTGCCGCCGGAGGCGCTCAGCCTCCCTGAGCGCCTCATATCGTCGTTCACCGTGTACCGCGAGATGAAGCACGCGCTCTGCGACGCGGACTTTGAGAAGGTCTTCACGCGGCTGCAAATGGAGTGGACATACACTTCCGGACTCGTGAGCTTCCCGCCTGTCGCAACGAATGCTTACTCACTCGAATGTGCACGCAGCTCGTGGCCCTCGCCGCCGTCGACACGGCGGTGTTCTCGATCTCCCCGGGCTCGATATTCGCGATTAACCCGCTGGCGCGCAGCGCGGTTGCGGCGAGCAGCATCGCGTCCGGGCTCGGCATTGCGTGTGCGGCATGGTTCCTCGTGCGCTACGCCTGGGTCGACCTCGAAACCTTCATCGTCAGTCCCGCTGTGTTCTACTACATCACACCAATCAAGCTAATCTTCTGCAACTCAACCAGGACCGCGCCGCGGATATCCTTTCCACCGAAACCGAAAAGTCGTACTTCTTCTTCTGCCTCTCCTCACGCATCCCGTCAATCCTGATGCTGGTCTCCGCGATTGCGCTCATGCTGTTCCTGGCATTCGTGGCCTTCGCCGCGTGGCCGATGGCGGTCGTCGTGGGGTGCTTCATCGTCGGGCTGCTCATGGGGCTGCAGTTCCTCGTGTTCACAGTGCTGTGGGTCGTGCGGGGCGTGCGCAGGGGGTATCGCGGCCTCGCACGGCTGGTGTTCCGGGATTTCGATCGGAGGACAGTGGAGGAGGTGGGGACGGCATCTGAGAAACACGATGGGTGCTGACGCGGAAATGTATACCCTATTTATTGTATGTAGGTAAGTATAATGTAAGAGATAACGTATCTATCGTGAATCCTTATCGTACTGGATGTGTTTCAAAGGTTTCGACTGACCGTTGGGTAGTTGGGTGCGCGTATCGTTACGGCAACATGTGGTAGTACGGACACGCTCTCTTCCTGATTAGGGCGCCTCGCTCTCACTCCGGAGTCCCATGTCTGTCGTATGTCTCGATATGTCTGCCAAGCCTTCGTTCTTCCACATTCAGAACGACGGGCGCCCGTACGTGTGGGGCCTTACCGCGTTGCGAATATTCGTCATTATTGTTAGAATCGCTGCCCACGGTCGTGTCACCGCTCTGCTGCATGGGGTCGTCTTATAGACGCACCCGCTGACCGCACTTCTGGCGCTCTTCTATCCTCTTCTTCCACGCTCGGGTTCTTCTTCCTCTGCCCAGGCTCAGCGCAATCATGTCCACTGAAGAGAAGTCGGACGCTAAGCACTTCGAGGTGGCCGTCAGGTCGAGCTCAGAACTCGACTTTGGCGGTGACTCGACGCTCCCACCGCCACCTGTGCTCACGCCTGCTGAGGAGCGCCGCCTGTGGCGCAAGGTCGACTTGCGCCTGATGCCGATCTTGTCGCTGATGTACCTGCTGTCGTTCTTGGACCGAGGTGTTTATTGTCGTGCTCGCGCTCTGAATTGGACTTGCTGAATGTGGGTTGTCCACTGACAGGAAATATCGGTGCGTTTTTGGATGAGAGGAATGACATGACGAAATTGATTGAAGGTGACGGGATCAGGAAACGCACGGCTCGATGGGCTGCAGACGCAATTGAACCTCACGGGGAATAAGTACAACATCGCTTTGGTATGTGGCAGAGTGGCGAATACTGCCACATCCGCTCACGATATTATCTTCAGACTATGTACTTCATTGTACGTCGAAGTATAGTCCACGAGACAATCCTGATGTTTCGCAGCCGTACTGTATGTTTGAATGTCCAGCAAAGCCAGTCCTCATTTATTATGCCGCTGTCTCTAAACTGAAGCTGTCTGTATACAGTCTGGTTCTCAAGCGCTTCCGCCCTTCGAAGTGCGTTTATCATGTCATCAGACAATCCCCGCACTGCATTGAAACTAATTGGGTTCGACTCGGACAGATGGCTTCCAGGAATCACAGTGCGCCTATATTCTGTCCTTTTTCGCCTCTACTAATGATCGTGAACAGTTGGTTTGGGGCATTGTAATGTGCGCCAGCCTGTCTTTTATCTCTCCTGGTCTTGATAATATGCCCCAGGACTCTGATGGGTCTTGTGAAGACGTATGTCGTCCACCTCATCTGTTAATACAACCTCAGCGTATGCGCACAGTTATCCGCAACTTGTGGCGTCCGTGTATGCCTTGGAGTCACAGAGGCCGGACTGTTCCCGTTAGCATCCTCCTTTTCCGGGCTTATCAACCCAATATTGAATGCCATTGATCTTCCCAGCGGCGTCGTTTACTAGTAGGTCAATCCCATCCTTGCTAACTCTCCCTGACCATTGCTTCTAGTCTTTCCCTCTGGTATCCCCGGCACATGCTGCAGCTGCGCATCGGCTCTTCTTCGGCGCCGCGTCTTTGGCTGGTGCATTTAGTGGGCTGCTTGCGTATGGCATCAACTTTATGGGCGGACGCGCGGTCTACTCGGATGGTCGTGGATCTTCATTCTGGAAGGCATCGCGACGGTCCTCGTCGGGGCTTTGGCGTTCTTCGGTACATTATTTCCTCTTATGTCTGAATTTGAATGTGACAGTTGGATTTTTAGTTTTAGTCGATTTTCCGGTCACGGCGAAGTTCTTGACGCTCGAGGAGCGATCGTTTATCGTCTGGAGAAAAAGTGAGTGTTACTTGGCCGACGGTCTGTTTTATCATGCCGGTTTTTACTCTCTGACGTAGAGTATGACAACTCGTCTGTGGGCGAGGAGGAGCATTTTGAGATGAGGCATTTGGTACAAGCCTTGACTGACTGGCAGGTACGTATTTTTGCATCTATTTCAGTCCTGTACACCTCTTACAGGATGCAAGGTCTGGCTGCATATCCTTATCTATATGTCTATCATGGGCCCCGTAAGGATCCTTCTTCTCGGAGTTGACGCTTTTAACATGCACCACAGTGTATGGAATTACCTTGTTTTTGCCGTGAGTGTCACGAATCTGGATGTATGCGAACAAGTACTCAATTCGACATTTCTTGAAGAACAATCATTAGCACGTATGCACAGATCCGTTTCGCTGCTTGCTTTAATTTAATGCGATCCCTAGCTTCGGCCACAACGTACCCATTTCGCAGCTTTTGACAGTCCCACCCTATGTATGTTTAGTCGATCTTATAATTGATTGCAACTAACCCGTGTCAAGGTGTTTGCCAGTATGTCTGAATTTTATCCAGCCGAAGTCACAACCCGATCCTTTTGTATAGCTATCGTACTGTACGTTTTCGCGTATTGGAGTGACCGGATACAACGACGGAGTCCATTCATCATGGCGGGGCTTCTCATGTGCCTGGTCGGCTTCTCCATCAATATTTCCAATGCGCCTTCGGGTAGTTTTGGACCCCTCTATGGATTCAAGTGGTACTCACCCAGCATTCTAGGTGTTAAATATTTCGGGACATTCTTTTGCGTCGCTGGAAGCTACGCAGCTTTCCCGGGCGTGGTTGCATGGTGTGTTCTTCAGCTGTGGTCCACTCGCAGGACTCAGATTGTACAAGGTTGGGCAATAACTGTGTGGACAATATAAGCGCGGAGTGGGAATGGCCTTGCACATTGGCATCGGAAACTTCAGGGGAGTTCAGCGTTGTGGGGTAACTCTTTCTCGAGAGCTCATGGTTACTATAGTGGCGCCATTGCGAGCAATATTTACCGCACTCAAGACAAACCTCGTTTCATTGTCGGACGTGAGTTGTTGTTCTTCAGTGTCTAGGACCTCAAAATGCTGAACCGATGTTAGACGGATGCGAGCTCATGTTCGTGGGCATCGGATTGATCTGCGTTCCCGCCGCGGTTTTGATCTACACTCGCATAAATAACCGCCGAGACGAGGCGGCGCGCGCTGTGCTGGAGAGAGGCGAGAAGACTTGTATACGCCAAAGGAGCTGAGAGAAATGGGTGACCGTGCACCAGATTTCAGGTATACAATTTAGGGATTGCCGTATCATCTGTCCACTGTAATATTTTTGGAGTTATCTGTTTCTGGGAATATGATTGCGGCGCGGACAAGCTACTTAGCATTGAGATTTCCCTTAACGTGATCGACGCGTCCTGGTCACGGTGTTGTCTGAGTTCTCCTTCACCATGCCAGCCTCATCGAGTCTAAGTTTCTGCCCACCCCCGACAGGAGCCTCCGTCTGCTTTCTTCCTTTTCCCACCATCATCCCTCTTCCTTTTTTTCTTTCTTTCTTCCTTTGGTTAATTGCATGGTAAGCTCCTTCCATCGCTGCCACTGCGTCTTCCAGTGGTTGACATCTTCTCCATTCAGTCTTCGCCCTCCAGGGCAGCACAACCCTTCCTCAACATCGACAAGAACACGTACATCGAGCCGCCTGCCGTTTCATCTGAGTTCGAGTGTCGGTCAATATCCCCAGTCTCCTCTCAGTCGTCCCGGTCCTCGGACACCAGTAGAAGATCATCCATAGTCAGTTTCGGACGCAAGCACCACCACAGACTAGTCTCCACGATGCCTCCCCGTATCTTTCCATCAAACGCGCTGCCTCTCAGCACAAGCTCGGCCATGTCATTCGAAGAGACTTTCGCATGTCAACAGGCCCCAAGCGCAAGCTGGAATACAGGGTCTCACTGGATCAAGACAGCTTGACTTCGCCTGTTTTCGAACCTCCGCACTCTCAAAAACGGCACTCACAAATCCTCAGCGCGGCTCGCAAGGTCTCCGACAGCATCTGGGGAGCTTCCCGGCAACCGCCCAAGCCGCTTGTACAGCCACAAAAAGCCAACGCGCCTCCCCCGGGCGGTCCAAAAGATTTGTGTACCGTCAGCTCCAGTCCGTCGCGTCTTCGTGGCCGGCCAAGTTCGCGGTCAGCCACTACACAGCCTCCGTCGCCTCCAAGCCTGGCTGGCCCCTCGTCAGCCACTTCCCCATGGAACCTCCGCGCCTCAAGCCTCTCAATCTTCGAGTCGACGTCGATGGGCTGAGAAAACCTAGGGAGGACGCTCCCCAAGGAATACTTCGACGACTTGCGGACGGTTTTATCGGCGGCTTCGGGACATCATGGGGCTCTGAGTAGGAGGACATTTCGAAGACACCCTGTGGTTACGGTTAACACATTCGGCAAATGGCTCTTCGAACCGGACACCTTCGCGCCCTTACGACCCTTGACGACCTTAACGACCTTTCATGACGTTTATGACGTTTACGAACTCGCGGCTGAACACGCCAATGACCTTGTGGCCCTCACGGCCCACAAACACGGCTGGACCTGTTATGACCCTCACGAACCCACGGCAGAAGCACGCCCATGACCTTACGACCCTTTACGACCCACAAACACGGCTGGCCCGACGGTAGATATATTCGGAAATGGCTATTCGATCCGGACCCCCGCGCACAGATACTTTTCACCTCCGCCCAATTTCGTCCATACGAACACCCGGTCCGATACGCCCTCAAATACCTTTCTCGAACGATCTGCCCGCGAAACCCTCATGTCATCCATACCTACTCCTATTATCTCCCTCTCTACCACCTACCTAATTTCGTGCATACGACTCCCAGCAGATTCCCTTCTCTGTTTCTTTAAGCGATACTGTGATTCTTTTTCTCTTCTCCACGGACCTAATTCTGTGCAGACGACTCCCAGCAGATTCCCTCGTATCTCTCTCTCTCTCTACTTCAAGCTATATTCTCTCTCCTTTAACCTACCTAATTCGTGTACACGAATCCACTGGCTACGTCTTGTTTTGCAATAAAACCAGAATGACTCGGAAACTAGGCCTGAATTGACATCTTGATCATGATGAGGACGTCAAAAAGCTAGACTAAATTGAAGTATGATACCACAGGTGTGGCAGTGTCGGTGAGGCTCTGCGGAGCAGAGCCAGGTCGACGCTGGGTCCGGTTTCGACGCAAAATTTACTTCGCATTGGACCACCAATCGGACAACGACTCTGTCAAGTGTGCTATGGCCTCGATCCCTCCCGTCCGCTTTCGCATAAGTTGAGAAGGCGACGAGGACGGCTCCGAATTCAAAGGACCCTTATCCACCAGCCCCTTCAAAACTTTCGTCTGCACAACCGCGTTAACGATACGCTTCAGAAGATGGGCAAGGTATACCAATGTCGACATCTTGGTCCGAAACTTGTGGGAAATATCCTCAAGTATCGGGGTCGCCTGGTACTCTTCCAGGCGGCCTGTCTTGATGTCGCCAGCCAAAACCGAAAACTCGAGGACAAGCTCGAGAGCTTGTCGAATGAGGTCTCCTCCGAGTCGTTGACCAGACCTCAACAGGCAGGCACTGAGCACGTCGTCCATGAGGTCCGAATGAGCTCTAGCAAGGGCAAAGACGTCGGAAAACCCTGGACCGCGGCCTGTTGCATTCGGTGAAAGATGCGAGAGAAACGGATCAAAATTCCCTCCGATCGCGGTGTCCAAAACGTATTCCGAGAGGTTAGCAACGAACGACTGGGCGATGAAGCGAAAGTGAAGCAGGCGCTTGTTTGAAGGTGTCAGGGTCGGAAACAAGGGTTTAGAGGCTGACCTGGACATGCGGAACACAGCAGAGAGGGCATGTTCGACTTTCGGGACAGTGAATCTAAGTGTACGTTGGGCCTTCGAATCAAGTATACGCACCTCGCATGATCCGCAAGAGATAAGTGAACACCCTCTGGTATTTGATAAGGATGTCAGGTGTGATCAGAATATCCAGCGGATGCGGAGGCTTGTAATCCATGTAGAGGAAGTCCAAAGCTCTGGAAAGTTGGGCGTTTAGTTGACATCATTTGGAGACAAGAAGCACGTACTCGATGGCTGAAGTAGAAAAATATCAATGAGCTCGAATTATCGGTGATAGAACTGGGAACTTACAAAGCGGATTCAGCCACTGATCGTGGCCGGGATCAGTGGGTAAGTCACGGATGGCAAATCCTAGTCTACGTTCTGCTTCGACCCAAAACATTTCTCGGCCGGATGGCGAGTCTCCTTCCATCAATTTCTCACCGGACACTTCAAATGAGTCCACGATAACTGTCCTCAGGAAGAAGCTCAAGTCTGCCCCCACAGGCGGCCACGTTTCACGTTCAAGAAGGGCCAAGGACAGACCAACGGGCCACGCATCGGATCGGTCCCTTGTCTTGGAACCTTACGGCGCATAGACCGGAGCGACGTAGGTATTGTCTCGTCTGGGTCATAGCCTTGCGAATCCGAGAACAAAGCTGTCGCAAGTCTGGATTTGAATGAGGGAGCAGCAAGAAGAAGGTAGGAATGTAGAAGCTCCATGTGTGGTCTGAATTGGAGTGGGGCGGACGGGGATATGAACAGTAATAGCAGAGTGCTTGAGAGCTTCGATGCATGCTCAACAAGTGGGGCGAAAACGAGAGACGTCAAGTGCGAGAGCGTCGGTGTTATCGGTGGCAAGGACTCTGGAAACGAGTCGATGAAGTCTCGCAGGATAGATATAGGAGTGGGAACGTGCTTGTTGTCGAGCAGTGTATATCCAAAGTGAGAGCCAGGCTCCAGATCAAAGATTCGAAACTGCGCCAAACCTTCTTCACCCTCGTGGTGTGATGCCTCTTGGAGTAGGTTGAAATGCTCCTTTTCCCTCGGATTTCGATCTTGGCTGTTCCAGGCAGCTTCGATCTCCTTCCAAGCCCAAAGCCACTGTATGGTACGTGGTACAGAAGGTACGCCTAGAAGAGGGTGATTTGGTTCAGCAGCTCGCAGAAGCACCAGAGATTTCTGGGCCGCGGGGAGAACGTTGACGAGCTCGGGGGGAAAGAAAACTGGGAAAGAGTCTTCAATGGTGTCTAGGTCGTCCCGCTCCTCGACGTCTGATACGTCCAGTGCGTATTGATCATTTTGCTCGCCAACAACGCGAGACGGTCTTCGTGTATACGTGGAATCTCCACCAAAGCCGACCGATTGGGAAACCTGTTGGAAGTATTCACGCGAAGTGCTGGCGAGGATGAAGGAGATTATAGCGGTGACAATTTTAGGAGAGTGGCATTCGATATGGGTGCGCAAATGGTCATATAAAAGTGAGAGCAGATTTATCGGGGTATGATCTAGAACGGGGTAGTTTCGGGGGGTCGTGCGTTCGTCCTGTAAGCCATTAGTATGTATATTGTCGTATTTAAAGTCTGCACACCCGACCGGAAAATGCCGCGAGTGCAACCAAAACTTCTTCGTACTGGGCGTACTGGGTCCAGACCGCAGCAAGAGTGCAGTTATCGGCGGAGGTCTGGTCTTCAAGCGGAGGACACCTTGCCAAAGATTCACGAAGAAATGTGAGGGCTGTCGATAAGGAATGCGTGAAGGCATGTATAGTTGGACCTTCTCGAGCGCATCTGACACTTCACTTCAGGGTGAGAGTGAGTTTGATTGGGCCAGACTCAACCGTCACCTTGACCGCAGGGATGTCAAAAGAGTTTCTAACCGACGTAGCAAAGTGCCAATGGTGAGAAAACGGGAGATTAGACTACACTGAATTGTGAGTGATTGCTAAAATTTGATGGAAATGTAAACACCTCGCACTGACAACTTCGTCTTTACCATCCACGAGAATGATGCCTCTAGTTCCTTTTTGGAGGACTGTCGGAACAAATGTTTCTGAAATTGGGTCCCATGTGTGCAACGGCGACGAGATTCCGAGCACAGTCTTCTTGAGGGCTGTCAAGAGCTGCTGTTGCGTTACGTATTTCAACTCGGTCTTTGGATCATGTAAAGGTGGCTGAACGCTAGTTGACCCATTCAATGATACTCAGCATGGAGGTAATGGTGCTCACTAATATCTTGCCGCTGCGTACACTAGACTGTCTTGTTCGGAGATCAGCGCACTGGCCAAGGGGCGAGTCGGATAGCCAGGTCGCAATGCATCCCATGATAATACTTCCTGCCCAACGTTGGTGAGTGGGGCTCTGAACATAATTTGAAACAGCTCACTGAGTGCGAGCGGCCACCATTGATCGCGTGTACCCAGATTGTGTCGTTTAATTTAGGCGAATCTTTGGTCTCCGTATCAAAAGTCAACGAAACAAGCTCCGGCGGGATTGGGAGTTGTAGATAGGACGGCATGGTCCGGGTACGGGAGCCTGAGAAAAGCTTTAACGTATCCATGATGGGATTCTGAGGAGCGTCGACCATGACGGGAACAAAGAAACGCGGCTTGAATTCGGGCAAGGCTGCTTCCAACGTGTGCCCCGCAAATTCATCTCGCAAGGGGGACAGATGAAACAGTCTATCCGACATGCCAGTGGTTGAGAATGACAAAGAACGATTTAAGACGCGGTGTTGGCGTGTATTTGCGCGATGATCTAGTTGGCTTACGTAAATACAAGGGTAAACCACGCGTCAATAAATTAAACTCCAGTTGCGGCCAAGATCTCTTCAGCGCTCCATCCGTAATAGTCGGCGAGTTTCTTCCTCATCTGGGCCATCAAACCGACGTGCCATACTTTACCATGAGCTACGGGAGAGGTTAGAGCTATTAAGTGGACGGAAACTAGCGACGCACGTCTATTGAAGGTAACGGGCTACATAGAAGAGAACATCAGTCAATTGTAGTGAAAGGTGTCCCAAGTACGCACTGGATCTCGTGGGTCCGGAGGGTGGAACTTGTAAGTTGATCCGTCTATGGGCTCGCAAGTGAAACCCAGCTCCTTCATGACCTGGTGCCACTATTAGTATCAGCAAGAAAGCGGGATGAAAATGAGTAAGCCTGCCTTGAGAAAATCTGACCACGATAATTCACGACCTTTGAAGAGTGCACCTAAGCTTTTTGCGGTCTTCTTCGGTAGCTTGGAAAACTTCTTGAACCACTCGCTAGTTTTCTTCTGCTCCGGCTTTTCCTGGACGTCAGCGTTCTCCTCGCCGCCATGTTTGGTCCGATTGGAGGAAAACTTTGAAAAAAAGCTCAATTTCTTCTTTTCTGGCGCTACTGGTAGGGAAAATGTTGACGCGTTGTCGGGCCTGGTTTTGACTTTGATTTTTGGGGCGAGTACGGTACGGAGGTAAGAGTGGCCGGATTGGACGGAGGTTGCGAGGGATTCAACTGACGGTTGAGCAGCATGATTGATATAAAAACTGGTTGAAGGGGCAGGTGATGCAGGCAGTGGAGATGGCGCCGGAGGTTCCTTTGCTGGGAATGCCTTTGCCGGGGATTCCTTCGCCGGGGATTTGTTTGCCAGAGAGTCCTTGTCGAACCTTACGAATATCGATAACCTCCAATTCTCGGGTAGAGACCGTCGTCTCGTTAGAGGAACAGATGGATGATAGGTCATTTTCCAAGAGCCGCAGGCCACGAGTGACTTGTATTGTGAGAAGGACGGGATCTCAGCCAACTGAACATATGCAATAGACAACGGCTGTACGCATTCAATCAGAAAAAAACGGGTATTAGAACTCGAAGGAACCACGAACCTCCAAACTCGTGGATTCTGCATCCTTAGAGCCCTTGTCCATCCCTTGAATTCCGGGCTCGCTAACTTCATGTTCGCGGCCTTCAACTAGCCCGGCATCTGCCTGGGGGATCTCCTCCAGATCCTCGACCGTCCGCTCAATGCGAAGTTCGTTCATGTCAGGCTTGCAGTCTTCCGCCAACTCGGTGCTGGCATCTGTAGGAGACATCTCCTCTAGATCCGCAACCTCAGTCATCTGGATTACAAGCTCCGTAACGTCAGCCTCGCGCTCTTCCGCTGGCTGGGCATCGTCATCTATAACCTGAGACGCCTCCTCTGAGTCGACCGTCAGCTGGATTCCAAGCCCGGGAACCTCAACCTCAAGTTCTTTCGCTGGTTCTGCATCTGCAACCTGAGATGACTCTGGATCCTCGGCCATCTTCTGGGTTCCAAGCTCGGGAATACCGTGATCTTCCACCAGTTCAGCGTCTATGGTCTGAGCAGCGTCCTCCGAATCCTCAACAGTCTGCCGGATTCCAAGCTCGGGAGTGTCGCGTCCTTCTGCTAGCTCAGTATGTTTGCCTTGGATTGCCTCCGGCGCCTCCTCTGGGGTGTCGACCGTCTTCTGGATGCTGAATTGCATCTCGGGTCGTTTGACCAGACCATCGGTATCCTGAGGCTTTTCATCCGAGCCCTCGGCCAATCCAAGCGGAGCGACATCAGGCTCATGTTCAACCTCGGTAGCGTCTTCGTGAGCAGGTTGAGGGACAGGAAAGCGCGCCTCCAGCGTATGCAGAGACTCCAGGTCAAACCCGCACTCGAGGCATAGATATTTTAGCAAGGAAGATGAGCTTGTAAGGACTGAAGATTGGTTCGGAAAAAGAGAGGGAGGAGGCTACCGTAACTAGTAAGCATACGTACGAAACATGGAACAAAATACGACTAACCGTGGGACATGTTGCCCAGATACTCTGAGAAACACCTGGGAAGCGGACATCTTCTAAGATCTCGGATTGCAGATACGAACAGAGATCTTCCATGTTGCCCATAGGCTCCCGGCCAAAACTAATGGTGTAGCAAGGCTCATCCTCTTGTGGAACCAAATCCGGGGCTTCACTGCTGATATTTTCCGACAAGTCGATGAGGGTCATGGAAGCGACAATGTGACTGATATTCGAAATTGCGCCATTAAAGTTGTCTAGAATGTTATCCTGGTCAAGGCTGGGGTCGTTATCAATGAAACCTGATGACCCGTTTGTTTCGGACATGGCGGAATCCTCTGTAGTTGTTGACATCTCGCCATGCATCGGTCCAGTATCTTCATTCCTTGAGGGGAGTGAAGCTCTGAGGTACACAACACGTCCAGGTGACCAGTAATTCGGCGGAAGAGTGCCCGGACGGGGAGCAAAGGTCAACAGGCGCTCACGGGGAGGTGGTGTAATTCGGACGAGACATCCCCCAGGAGCCCAATAAGACGGGGGTGTCCGGCCGGGTGGAGGAACGAAATCCCTCTTGTTGGGGACGATGATCGGGTAGGGGGAAGCTTGAGCGCGGGATAGACCCGGAGGCAAAGATAATTTTCCAGAGGAAGAAGCAGACTTTGGACGATTGGTCGAAGGTAAACAACAAGCCAGAGATGGCGTGAGTTCAGCACTGTTGGCCATTTCTAGACTGCCGATAAAGTCAAGATAGCTCTGATCATCCTGAGACTTGTCGAGCATTTCAAAGAGGTGATGTTTCTGTTCGCCATATAGAAGGTCGTCGTCGTTCGGTAATATCGAGTGACCAAAGGTTTTGTGTCTGCCGTCATTAGCTTTTGCGCCTAGGCGAGGTGGAGAGGACGTTGCTATTCGTGATAGGTGAACATCATATACTTGATGGGATTGTCGGGTGGTCGTTACCCGCGTGGAAATGTTGCTGACAGGAACAGCGCTGCCAGTCGTGGCGACACCTTTTCTAGAGTTTGTGCCAAGCGATTTACGTATGGGGGAGACATGGAAGATAGTAGACGTTTCAGGAGACATGAAGCAATGGGATGGAGACTGAGGGGGAGGGGGGATTCGCTGGAGCGGGAGAGGAAGAGATCGCTCATGATGACCAACTTGCTTTAAAACTCCGACAACCTGTGTAACGGTGGCATGTGACCGCGTTTTCGAGACCTCAGAACTGAGAGTCTTCCACCAAAATTTGGCACCGTATGCCTCCGCGTCTGCCATCGTAGCCTCTTCATTCCCTCGAAGGCTGCTGCTTCTATGGAAGCAGTAATCACCTCCTCGAGTGCAGATCTCAGAATCCGCGACAAAATCAAAGCTATGGAAGAGAAACACCAAAAGGAAATCGTTCTTCTGGAGACCAAACTGCTGCGCTATAGGGCCGTCTGGGATGCAAGCAGCCAAGCGGCACAGGATGCTACGGCTCAAGGCCAGAAGCTCGCAAGTGCCCTTGGGTTCAGAACAGTCCTCGAGGCTCAAACGTTCATCGATATTGCGGATGATCGGACGCCATACAGAGAGTTAACGGAGCGAATCGAGGAACTTCAAAGGAGCCTTTCGCGCGAGCGAAACGATAATGAGGGGCTGCGTGACGAGGTGAAGGAGCTACGGAGACAGAGAGATTTAGGCAAGGAGAACGACCATTTCGAAAGAAGGTACACTCCTGCAAGCGTTCGAGATTATAAGCTGGCAGTGATGAAAAACTATTGCAGTATGATACTCTCCCCATCCAATTCCACCTCGCAGTCTTCCAAATCGGCGGAAGTCCTACAACAACAATTGTCTGTGCTGCAACGTCGGTTCGACGACTTGTCAGACGTGAAAAGGCGAGCGGCGGAAAGATACAAGGCCGACTTTGGAAGAATGAAGAAAATTATGGCAAATATAAGGGAAGGGGACAAGAAGTACAAGGTCGACGCTTCTGGGCTTTCCAGAGAAGAGCAAAAGCTCAAATTGATGCAACTCGTATCCGCGAGACAGAAAAGCATGCGTGAATTTGAGTTGTTGTTAGACAGAACGGGCGACGGGAATGACGGTGGTACTCCTTATTTTTTCGCTAATATATATGATTAATCCCATCCCAGATTCAATCCCTGTTGTCGGCGTGCCAGAAAGTGATAGCGAGAAGGAAAATCAGGAAACACCTGTGCCCCAGAAACGGAAGCGTCCTCCCGCTGGATCACCACTGTTTGCATCCGGCGTCCCCACCCTCGTCGCGTCCACCGTGACGTCGGGCACGAAACCGCATTCGGTTGTTCCACTATCAGCTGGAAAGAGCAGAATGTCCTCTTCGTCCGGACTCATGGCCATTGCTCATGTCCCACTCCAATTCAAGCCCGTAGGCAATGAAAAGGCACAGCAAAACCTGTCCGTTTTCCCCCCTTTTACGGCACGTGTCTCACAATTGCCCTCTAGCTCGTCCCCTGCTCCAAAGGCACCATGGAACCCCGGCCAAGTATTGATTACCAACTCCTCCGACACAGAGGAAGATTTGTCTCAAACTCAAGGTCCGTTCCCAAGCATACGTGGTTCCTCGTCGCTTACCCTACGGCTAGACCCTTTTACCGTATTCCAAGTGCCTTCAATCCCAGATCCGCTCCGTACAGCTATGGAGGAGGATCGCAAACGTGCGTGTGGTCTTCATGTGGTATGGCATCGACTAATATATTTTTCAGCGCCTGTATTATCTGCTTCGACTGATTCTAAGTCTAATCCTCGAGCAGCTCATCACACCTTGCCCCCTCGACCGTCATTCGGCCGATTAGATGACCAGCGCTCCCGGAGTAAGATGAGGCACAGCGACACGGGTAATAGCACGTCTTCTGCATGCGCAGATGATGGCGAGAGGCCACACAAATTAAGGCGCGTAAGTAGCCCTGGACCCTCTGCTCGTCGTACATCTACCGGGGATTCTGGAGGGTCTACGGCGACACCATTGTACGTCTGCGGCGGAGATACGCCGCGGAGAAATGAGGACTGCCACAGGGTTGTGAGTGCGAGCGCGAGTAGCAGGGTGAAGCACCCTAGTGATCATGAACAGAAGGGGAAGCAGGGGGAGCAACAAGTGGGGGCGCAACCTTCGACGCCCCTTAATGCCATCGCCATCCCGAGCTCAAGCAAGCAGCTCGCGGATTATTCAAGTTATAAAGGCCGGGGACGTTATGCCAACGACGGAGTCAAGTGTGTGGTCCTCTGCAGTGCGCAAGGGAGGTCGCTCAATTGTTGTTATACAGCGGAAACACTACCATAAACTCAATTTTTGCCATTGATCCGGCTAAGAACGGAGGCAAAAATTTCCAGTACGACGAAGTCGTAAGAGGGAGGGACGATCGACGGCACATGGAGGCGGGGGACTGCGAATGTTGCCGAGACGTCGGTGTTTCTTCGTATCCCGCGTCCCCCATTTTGACTGTTCCGTAAATGCAGTACTACGAAGCTATCGGCTCCATGCCCAACCGTCTGCAGCCACCGTTATGGCGGTCTCCGTCCAGCAGTCCCAGTGAACCGAAGCCATGTTTCCGTGCGGGATCCGCGCCGAAGGACACCGCTGATATCACGTCGCACAAGCAGGCAATATCACGACATCGGCACCACTGGGCGCGCGCCAGCACACCGCCGGGGTACTGGAATATCGGTTTTCCAAGCACTCAGGAGGCAGCAGATATCAACGAGAAGGCAAAGGAATTGCATCAGCAGAAGAAGAAGAACGTACAAGAGGAGGCCGAGAGAGGAGGCCGGTACAAGAAGAGGTGATCGCGAGGTTTTATTTTCATTGTTTTTTATAGCGTTTCAGGAACTGGATCACATTCTGTACGTGATGTATGTAGGAACCTATGAATGGACGTGGCAAGGATTGCGCACTTTGCGTGCTGTAAGTTCCGGGGTCGGGCCAGCCTACAATGTACTATATATACTATGTTGCGTTATGTCGTGTCGCTGGCCTTTCCCGGCCATCTTCTTCTGCCGTCTGATGATCTCTGTTCATTCACTCGTCCTCCACGACGGCAACGAATCGCGCGCGCCCGTGGAAGAGGTCTTTTATTACCTACGAATCGCCCATGCACTACTACTTTGATGAGCTGATTTAATCCCTCCTACTAGTGCACGTGGCTATATGTCGCGACTTTAATAGCGCTGGTTGTCTGCGCTCATACTATTAGAGGGTTTCAAGGAGAGCCAGGAGACACCGATGTCCAAGGACAAGTGACACTCTAGCCAGGCTCTCCGTACCCAGCGGGGTGTTCAAGTCAACGGCTTTCGGTTTTCGGTTGGTCTTCGGCGTAAAGTCTATCTCAAGATCGGTCGCAATCCGCATCTTTCAATCAGAATTCGAGGCTGTTTGGATACCGGAGCTTCGAATATCGCTTGAGCCCGGGACACTCCACTGGCCACAGGGGGCGCTACATGACAAGTAAGGTAGGTCGGAAGCCAACGGTCGGAAACTAAGTAGCCATCGCGCGTATCACCGGTGCAATTATGGATCACAGCAACCCAGGACTGACTGGGAGTCAAGTGAATATATGGGGCAGCGGACTGAGAGCTGTCATACGCCTGGTGATCGGCATCAGCTTGCTGTCCAGCTGAGGATGCTGCTTCCCTCACCAACTCTTTGCACCGTATCAATGATTTAAATCTGCCCCACTCTCGCACCTCCCCCTTTGGATCTCCTCGCTGTGTTCACCGTCGATGGTAGCCGTGGAGGCGGTAGCCGCTGCTATGGCGGGCGCAATAGTGCGTCGTGAGAGTCTTGCGACGCTAACGCAGGATATCATGATAACCCGCTATGTCAATGGTGAGGAGGAACCACAATGTGCATGCATATACTCACTCCAGCTTGCCTGTGTATGAGTAGTCGCTACCTTTGTCGTGCGTTTCTTTCCAACACTTCGCGGCATTCACTCACCTCAGTCTGTGCAGATTCTTCTTTACGACCACCTTTTGTCATTGGGCGCCGAGGTCAAACTAATATGGCCGGCAAAATTAACCTCTGCGAAAGCATTGTTCCTATTCATTCGATACATGGTGCCTTGTGCCATGTTAATCTACAACGTCCGTGCGTAACACCTTCCCATTCCCAAATCCGTCAAGACGCTGAGCAGCCCTCAGAACTATCAGGGCTTTCTCGAATAACCTTGTCGGATAATGTAAGTTGGTCCGTTTCGCACACGTTCAAGACGCTTATGGTTCTGTTAGTTGTAAGTGACACCGGTCTTGTTGACTTCTGCTCTGGCTTACACTCAGATAGCTGCAGAGGGTGGATGAGTGTTGCGGTGAGTCAATCGTCCACTGATTTTCACTGCCTGCTAAACTCGACTGGAGGCCTTTATGGGATGGGCCACAGTCGCCATCAGTAACTGTGCGTCGATATCATTTTTTTGAAAGGCGCTTGTTAATATTCCTGGTTTCTAGTTCTAATTCTCTTACGGCTCTGGGTCATCTGGGGTACATCAATATTAAACCTCCATGCGAAGGTCCCGGACTAATGAATAATAGATCGAGATCACACGCTCATGGTTTCGACAATTTTATGTTTCATCATCGCCCAAACTGCCGGCCTTCTCTGTGCGTCTGTCTTAGTTTGGAGGATGAAGAGCAAGTTCTATCTTGATCCACATTCAACTCATGTATCAACACATTTTGCAGGCCAGCTCATCTGGGATAAGCAGTTCACGATGTGCACATTCCGTGGTCCAGTACCAGTGGCTATTCTTTGGGCACCTGGTGTGAGTGTTGTCATTCTAGCATAATTCGTAGCGCCAGACTCACTTGCACTCAGACCGTGTTCGAATGTGTCCTTTGCGTAATTTCATGGTGGAACGCTCTCAACCGCCAGCGAACATCAAACGCACCCCTGACTGCTGCCCTTTACCGAGACGGGTTTGTGTACTTTCTCGTGGGTACTCGTCCAGGAGCGCACATTCGTCTTCTAACGCCCCATCCAGTTTTTACTAGGTCAGCGTCGCTCAGGCCAGGCTTGAACAAAAGAGTCTCATCCGTTATACTCGTCGCAGCTCTTCGCATAACCAACACTGCGTTGGCATTTGCCGCTCCCGTAAGTCTATCAGTCTCGCCGTTTCTGTGGGAGAGAATTTCAATGTCCCCCATAGCCTGGACTCACATTCATTGCGATGTTGTACGTCCCTTCGTGGTTTTCCGTTTTGATGAGACATTGATTTATTTGCCAACCCAGCCCTGTGTGGTGTGCAACAACGACAACGACATGTCGCCTGATTATCAAGCTGCGGCAGATAACGGAGGACCAAACACCTGAGTATTCAGGCGACAGAGACGAGAGTGTCGTTGTACATGGTGACTACGATGAGCTTGGACGTTCGGGGGTTCATGTCGAAATGTTGCGCTCTGTCGGCCCTTCCACGCCAGTACGAGGGGGATGGTCTTAACGTTAGTTAGTAGGGACGTCGGTCATTGTATACTACTTTTCGTGTATTGTCAACTTACGGTGTGCGTATAGAAGATCACATGCTTGCGAAGACGCGTCGCGTCAACACGCGACGCGACTATTTGTGTTTGTGTTTGACAGTGAGCTCTGTTCTGCTCTCTCTCGACCACCACCATCCTCTCTTCGCCGTCGCCGTCGCTACCGCTGCCACCACTGCCACCACCCTCGATGCACTCCTCCCCCATCGCTCGCAGCTCCGTCCTCGGCAAACGTCCTCACCATCCGGAACCCTCGACCCCCGCCCACACCGATACCAAGCTCCAGCTCCAGACCCCCGACAATACTCCAAATCCGAAACGCCCTCGCACCTCGGGTGCCGTCCTCGACGGTGAATCCAACAAGGAAAATGTACCTCCGTTCAACACCGACCCAGTCGCGTCTCCGTCGTCTCCCAGAGCAGCCAGGTCTCTGCGACGCACAACGACGTCCGATGGATCGCCATCGCGGGTGAGACAAAGTGCGTTCTACGCGTCTCTGCCTTGATATGTCCTCATCGCCGCGTAATCCAGCGGTGACCAGACGCGCCTCGACGTCGGCCATCGCGCCTGCCACCCCGACAGCCGCCATTGCGCAGCTCACGCTTGCAACTCCTCCCCCGACTCCTCCAAACTCCCTTCTGCCTATTCATGTACGGGCGCGCGCGCTTCTGCGCGCTACCTGCAACAGCGCTGCCACCGAGATGGCGGGACGCGACTCCGAACGCGCTGCCATCTCTGCCTTCTTCGGGTCGCTCGTCGACGAAGAGGATGCCGTCCCGCATACCAGTCTGTACATCTCTGGATCCCCTGGTACCGGAAAGACCGCGCTCGTTAACTCTATCGTCCGCACCCTCAGCCCCGACATCAAAGTCGTCACCATCAACTGCATGGCCTTGAACACCGTCGATGCTTTGTGGGAACGGCTCATCGAGGAGCTTGGTGGCGCACCGGAAAAGAAGCGCAAGACTGCCGGTCGTGTCAAGAAGGTACAGGGACGGGACGCTGTGGACGCGTTGCTCGCAGGTCTCAGTGCCAAATGGTTTGTCGAATCTTCTACCGCAACTTTTCGAAGCTGAACCCTTGCGCAGCATCCTCATCCTGGACGAGTTGGACCACATTGCACCGACTGCTCAGTCATTGTCCTCACTCTTCGGCCTTCCTGCATCGCGTCCCTCGATCCTGCGTGTCGTCGGGATAGCAAACACTCACACCCTAACTGCATCCTCCGCCACAGCGCTCATACCTTCGTCCAGTAACGTTCGCACTCTCCACTTTGCGCCATACACTCCTGCACAACTATTGCAAATCCTCCAGTCTAGGCTAGCACCACTCTATACGAGTGAAGCAGAAGACGGAGAGCCCGCCAAATCTGTAGAAGCAGCAAAGAAGTTCCTTTCTCCTTCTGCTCTTAACCTCCTCACCAAGAAGATTGCTGCCCTCACAGGAGATGTGCGCAGTCTGTTCGAGGTGCTGCGGGGTGCCATTGATCTCGCTGTTACATCTCCGCCGTCCACTCCATCTCCGAGCCCCGTACGTGCCGAGGAGAATCCTCTCAACCCGCCCGTTACGAGCGCAGTCACACCGTCCCATATTCTTGCTGCGCTCAAGGCTTACACCCCTTCTTCTACGCCAAACCCTCGCGCTTCTGCTGCCTCGTCCTCCCCGGCCGCTACAAACAGTGAAGTAGTGACTAAGATTCGCTCTTTGGGGTTGCAGGCGCGTTTGGTCCTCCTCGCCCTCCTTCTCGCATCCAAGCGTATCCATGCTGGTCTACCCCTCTCCTCCGCATCGAACTCGGCGTCTCCCGTTAAGCGCATTGCTTCCTCATCCGCTCTAGCGTCCGCCTGCGGCGCCGTCGACCCCGCGCAGCTGCACTCCTTCTATGCCGTCATGTTGTCGCGCTCCTGCGACGGTGTGTTCTCGCCCGTGTCCCGCAGCGAATTCGGCGATCTTGTCGGCATGCTCGAGGGTGTCGGCCTGGTCGTGTGTCCCTCGCCCACCACATCCCCTGCTGCGTCGGGCGCGTTGAAAGGTAAGCGCGCATTTGGACGCTCTGCGTCGTTCGGCTTCGGTGCGAACCGCGGGGGCGGAGGCGACGTGCAGCTCGCGTCCGCTGTACGCACCGAGGAGGTGCTCCGGGGCCTGGGCATTGGCATGGCCGAGACTGCCGCAGACGAGGATGTTGCGGTTGAAGAGGTGAATACGATCTGGGTGAAGGAGAACGGGAAGCTCGCACGGGATACGACTGCAAGAGATAACAAGGCCAAGAAGGACCGAGTCACGGCAGGCTTCGACGAGGCTATGGAAGATTAAAATGCATGTTCATGGTCCTCTTCGCACCATTTCTACTGTCTCTCCTCTTTCTTCTTCTGCTTCTCAATGTCTCCGTCCTGTGCATATTAGCTATCCCGCGCACACTCTATGGCAGCCAGTGCTTGGAGGAGGATAGCATTGGTTTCATAAAGAAAATGTCCCAGTATGTTTATACACATGTACTATGTATTTATACAAGCGGCTGCAATGGGAGTCTGCAATCCATCCTGTATTCGTCGTCGAACTGCATCGCCCGATCCTCTGGCCTTGATATCGAACCCTAGAATTGAGATGCCACGACATTGCGGCAAACCTGCAGCACGGGGTTGGTCGTGATCATGTAAGTATCCGTTCGTTAAATTTCATCCTCAACGTCGGCCTCGATCGCTTTTATATCATCGCACGGAGCCTGAGCTGGAATCGGAGGGCATTGAGATATACTCAGCCCCACGCGATCACGGCAGGGGAGCGATTATAAGAAGTATTCCGGTAACTGAGAAAACATTGAGTTGAATTTGTGATAATTGAAGTTCGCTCTTACCTTCCCGTTTGCGTTCTGCACGGCCTGCTGACTGGGTCCGTCCCTGTCATTTTCAGGGGCGGCCTCAAAAACATTGAAGTACATGCTTCCGCCGGGACCGACTTCCAGGATACTTGCAGAGTTCCCACATCGGTAACAATAATTGGGGGCAGACCACACAGTTGATAGATGCCTATCGAATAGCGACGTGTATCCCTCCATGCATAGCTGGTGCGCCCGCAAGATATGGGACATCTTGTTGATTTCGAGGAATTTATGAACAACACCGGAGCCAAACGTGTATCCTGCGCCGCTGGAATAATCGTTAAGATGGTTCAGAGGGCGAGAACTCGAACGTACCGAGGCGAAATGGCAAAATCCTCCTTCTCTGGATCAGGGTCTGACCATACAAGGTCCGCTATTGGACCGTCAGGCGGAATTTCTAGGTTTGACATTGATTAACGACTCGAGGTTCGGACCGACGGGCATTTCAAACCTCGAAAGCGGTCTAGAACCTTAATCTGGTCTATGGAATGAATAGAGGGCGAAAGCCCTGCGACGTCTGGTCAACTACTGACATTGACGGGGCCCAAAGCACCTACCTCCATGAACACAAAATACCCGATCGTCGATCACAACCGAAAGTGTCAAGAAATCGAACATGTCAGTAAAATAGGTCCACGCATGCGATGAGCCATATTTCCTCATGCACTCCGTGTAGAAACCGTAGTTCTATCGTGCCTGCATTATTTTCTAGTTGCAGAGAGGGAATTGAAGACGCACTTGTGTTACCGCTCTTGATTCGTGGTTGCCTCTGATCAGCTGGACTCTGTCCGGATATCGAAGCTTGAGACAAGTCAAAAGGGAGATAGTCTCGACGCTGAATAGTCCTCGATCGACGTAGTCACCTACAAGTTACAACGCGTTAAGAAAGCGTTACGTGTTTGGATGGGATTTGACTTTACCGAGGAACAAGTAATTAGTGTTCGGTGCATAACCGCCTATTCTGAATATCTCTATTAGGTCGTAGAACTGGCTTGAATGGAAGTCAACGGAGAACACGCATCAGACCACACAACTCACCCATGAATATCGCCTACAACGGTGACCGGGGCGCTAACGTGGACCACGTTGGACTCCCTCATGAGCACTTCCTTAGTCTTCGTACATATCTCGCGCAGAAGGGCCTCATGCAGGAGTTGTTTTCGTAGTAATTGCTGGATGCAAGCGTCCAGGTCGAAAGGTGCCATGCACGAGTCATATTGGGATGTTGACCTGTGTTGAATTTGCGTCCCGTCGGCCTCTCACTCAAGCTCGCGCAAGTATCTCAGGCTCTATGCTGCTCTTGTGCTACTCTCATGTCCTTCTTTACTCGTTGTCTTGATGCTGCGCGTAGTCCTTTTTCTATCCTAGGTACCCTATCACTCTCCCTTCATCTTAGTTGCTGAATCCACGTCAGGCTCGGTGCGGACCGCGACAAAGCGCGCTGGTGGTACGGTCCACAACCACGGCGGTTCCCCGGGCAAACGGCTGGGAGTAAAAAAATTCTCAGGTTAGATCTGTATTTTTCTTGGTTGGCAAGAATGCTGTGCTCACTCATCTAGATCAATATGTTATCCCAGGAAACATAATTGTTCGGCAGCGGGGAACACTGTTCCATCCTGGTCCGCACGTAGGCCTCTTTTGTTCATTAGTAGACAAGAGCTCACAGGAATGATATTTTGCACAGGTGAAGATGGGTCGCGATCATACCATTTATGCGGTTGCTCCAGGTGTTGTTCGATTCTACAAAGAGAAGTGGATGCGTGGGGAACGCAGGTTTGTTGGAGTAGTGCTTGAACGTGGAGAGGTTCTTCCACGCGACGAGGCTGCTCGCGGGCGCAGCCGGTATTGCGACCTTGTCAATCTCAAACGTTCTGTGCCCATATCAACTCCAATACAAACCTCCTGACTTTTTTGGCCGCTGCTACGCTCTGACGGTAACTTACTTCGTTCGGTGAACGTGCCATAGCACGCTACACGCCACCGGGAACTCGCAGAGAACGACCCTGCTTGATTTTTTTTTTCCGATTCACGCCACGTGCGACCGTGAGGTGTTGAACCTGTAAACTTGGCGTAAACTGTTTGCAGACCGTGTATTAGGTTATCGGTATCGTGCAATGCTATAAATCATGCCCCCCGACCCACTCCTCGTCGGGTGGATTCCTCGTAACCTCCACAACGCCCTTCTCGTCCATCACCGCGCCTACGTCGCTCGCGTCCACGCCCGCCGCGTGCAGGTCGCCCACCAACAGCGCGCTCAGCCCCAGTGCGTCCTTTGGCACCCAGATCCATGGCTGCTCGACGTATGTCGACGGGTGGTCGAACGCGTGCTCGTCCGCGTCCTCCTGCTCGCCTTCACTCGACCCGTCCTCGTCCGAGAGGTCGACACCAGCGGGTGCGGGCGCGTCGAACGTTGGTCGAACGTGGTCTTTGACGATGCCTTCGACTTCTTGGACGCCCGGACGACGAGGACGACTTTCGGTACGGCTCCGAACCGTCGCTGTCCTTCAGCGCAGCTACCGCCTCGGTTTCATTCTGCTGCGGGTCATTCTCCACTGATTCCGGCTCCATCTGTGCGGACTTGCGCCTGACTTCCTTCTCCTTCCCCTTCTCCCGCTCCGCCTGGGCTTGCGCCTGCTGCTCCGCCATCAAGTTCTCTCTCGCCGACTTCGAGCTCCCGAGATACTGGCCCTCCTCCGTAACCTTCGCCTTCAACGTGAGCAACGTATCGTCCAGCCGCTTCGGCAGCCGCGTAATCCGCCTGCGCACGCTCCGAAGACCTGTACCGTGGTCAGAAAAAAATTGTTTCACATACAGAACGCATAAGGTAAACTCACCATCCCGCTTGAACAGATCAATCTCCTCCTCCTCCTCGGGGGTCGCCAGCAGCCCGTGCCGCCGTTGGCGGTTCTCATAGCGCTTCACCATCTTCTTCGTCGCTAATGACATTGGCAGAAAGTCCACCACCGCTGTATAGACCATCAGCAGACCGCTACAGGTAAGGAGGAAGTCAAGGCCCAACGCACGTCCAAAGCTCCTGCCCATGAAAATCTGCGCGGTGGCCGTGATGATGACGAGCACAATCATCAGTACGCCCTCCACGACGGACGACACCGGCGCGACCGACGCCTTGAGGAAGAACAGGCACGCGAGACACACTTGCTCGATGTACAGTCCTACGACTGGTGGGCGGAGGCGCGTAAGTGCATATTGAAAGACGATGACGAACAGAAGCGACGCACAGAGATTGGAGACCGCCATCGGGAAGTACATACCGCCCGTCTCGCTCTCGTCTGGCTGGTCGTACACTTGCGTCAACACTAAAACCGGCCTGTTAGCACTCTGACAAGCTGCATCACCAGGCATGCACGTACGGAACTTGAAAGCCAGGTAGAACATGATGTAACCTGTTATGTAGACGGATGGTGAGTGGCGCGCGCGATCCCAGAGGCCAAAAACGAACTGAGTAGTGCAAAGAGGTTTATCAGTGGATTGAGCACGCTGTACGCGAACCCAATCGTCGCTAAGAGCGACAATCTTGGCAGTATAACCCCAAAATCGGCCTATTGCCCACCACACTTTAGTAACGGACGACCCGGCCCACGACCGAGCGGCTCACGGAGGGCATCAAGAACATCACCTGCCGTACATCAGCCCACAAAGTCACTGAGTGAAACAAAGAGCGAACCTTGAACGCCTGCCGCGGCGTGCGGCCAAGGAACCACTTCTGGATATAGTGCAACAGGATCGGGAACAGCTGCGCGAGCGCTGCGCCCGCGCCCGCAAGGCCCTGCGTCACTGCGCGATCGAACTCGTCAGCACGCACATACGAATCTATTTAATGCAGAAGATACGCACCCATGTAGGTGAGGAAGAAGATCGCCGCGCCGGGGAGCTGCGCGGCCATGGACTGCACCGTCTGCGTCGGCTTGTCAATGATGTCCTGTGCCACTGCGCGCGGTCAGCGTCTGCGCGCCCGATGGCATGTGCATGCGCACCAGAGGTGATCCCGGACGAGAGCGTGACGATGAGGAAGCCGTGCCTGACGGCGTGTCAGCGCGCTCCTCGGAGGAGGAACTATGAAAGAGAGACACCCACACAAGCAGGAACAAGAAGAAGCGGCGGTAGACGCTCGTAGAGATGAGCGAGTAACGCGGAATGCACTCGTACCACGCCAGTCCTGGGGCGAAGGCATGATCAGCGCGCACGCACGGCAGACTGGCAGACGGACTCACCGCGTAATATGAGCGGCAGCAGCGCGAACAGGATCGCAAGCAGCACCGGCGGGATGATGCCCTGGATGATCGACGGGACCGGAGCCGGTGCTAGCCACATAATCAGCTCGCGGGGCGAAAGAAAACCGACATCACAACACACCGGTACACACCCACGAGAGCCAGCTGTACCATCGCACCGTCAGCATACACCAAGAAACGCGGTAAAAGAAACTGGAAGTGGACGCACTGCACTTTCTGGCACAGCGAGTCAACCTTGCTGAGCGTACCGATGAACGCAACGGGGAAACCCCACGCGATGATGAGCCCGAACGTCGCGAGCCACGACGTCACGTAGCGCCACGTCATCTCGAGCGCGCCGTCGTCCAGGCTGTGGACGGTCGCATCAGCTAGCAGGACAAGATGAATAGGAAGATGAAACGCGCACTTCTCCCACACGATGTCCTTCGGGTTCGTCTCCATCCACTTGTCCTTCATCGCCAGCGGCTTCACGCACAACCGACGTCAGCGACGCGGCAGGAGCCAAACAAAATTCATGCATACCTGGTGGTAGCTGACGCACTGCGCGAGCACATGCGCGCCAAGCTGCAGGTTGCACCGGATGAACACGCTACCAAGAAACTTGCCCTTGTCCATGTGCTGCCGCCCCTCGCGCAGCTCGCCGTTCAGCCGCACGATCTCCTCCTGCTCGCCAGTCAAAACACAAAAATAAGACGGAAACAAGTGGGAACGCACCGTGCACCAGGAGATGGTGTCGACCTTGGGGCCAAAGAGGCCGAGGAGCCCCGTGCGGTGGGTTGGGCGCGTGGCGGCTGGCACGAGTTCGTCGAGCAGCCCGCGCTCCCCGGCCGGACACTCCAGCGCCCCTGACTCCCCCGCCACGCCCTCCGTGTCGCGTTGACGCTTCTTCAGCGCCTTGCGGTGCGCTTTCTCTCGCGCGCGCCATGCCTCCGTCGCGCTCTTCAGCACCTGTGCGGCGGCGGCCTCGAGGCGCGCACACACGGCCTGGCGCGCACGGAACGCCGTGTTGAGGATCTTCGTGTCGCGGTAGAGCCACACGCGGCCGATGCCGCCAGGGACGAACGACGCGAAGAGGCGCAGGTCGTGCTCCGTCGCGAGCTCCGCAGGCACGGCGGTGATGAGGACCGTACGCGCCTGCGGGAGGCGCACGTGCGACTTGCTGATGAGGAACTGGTGTCGCATCTCGAGAAAGTGGAACAGTTCGCGACGGATCATGAAGATGACGAAGACTGGTGGGAGATGTTGGTGAGGGTTGGGAGGAAAGCGGGGAAACAGGGACTGACAGGTGAGAAAAAAGACCATGATGATGTGCGCGGAGAAGCGCTTCTGGTCAGCCTTGTTGTTTATGTCGATGCTAGACGTGAATTAGGTTTATTATACCAGGAAAGCAGGAATATCTACTTGGTCCATGTTATGCGCTCGATCCCAGAAGTGCCATGGAGGCCGGCACTGTCGACGGGCACGATGACGACGAAGGTGGAGACAGTGAACACGAAGAAGATCCAGATGAGGATCTTGAGGAAGCGCAGGACCATGTATCTGTTGACCCGGGCGCATAAGTACGTGAGGGAGGTGCAAGAAACAATGCGCACGCATCCAAGCCATTTTTCTGGATCTACTAGAGAGTCAGAAGCGTGGCATCAGAACGGGGAACACGCCCACGATGTCCTTAGGGTCCTCTACAAGCAGCGCGGGCAACCAGCGCCACAACCCGGGGGGTAGTTCCTGCGCGCGCTTGCTGTAGGCAGAATCGTCAAATTAAAGTATCATGAACGTCACAGCAGCGAGCACGCACTCGGGCGGCGGAAGGTATGTGCGCGGGCTGTAGATATGCCCCAAACGACTCTTCAGGACGAGGAACGCGCCGACCTCGACGGCGAGGAGCGCGCCGTTCGCGACGAGCGCGGTGACGAAGGTCTTGGTGCTGTTGCTCGTGCTCACCTGGTCGGCGGTGACGGACATGAGGGGCGGGATGTGGGGGAGCGCAGAACCAGAGGTTTATGATAATAGCTTGGCTGCCCCTACGTCACAGTTCACGCCAGCCAAGCGGGCGTGTGATCAATGCATGGCAGTAGAGTGAAGGAGTACCCATGCAGCGCGTATACCAGCCAGCATAAGGTCAAAGCGGCAGACGTATAGAAAAACGCCATGAACCTTAATATAGCAGCCTCGCGAAACCCGGTCGGTACTTCGCTTGTAGGCGGCCGGATTAGATTCAATCGACCGATTCGTTCTCCTTGCTAGTCAAGTTACAATGTGCTTGTGGAGACCTGTAGAAACTTGTGTGGGGATAGAAACAGGGAGAGACCAGAGAGCGCCAACACGTGCCCGCGTGTGTAACCTCACAAAGTTGATACCACTCATAAGATTTCCATTAACCCACACCGCACGAGCCAACTACAACCACCCACCACACGTCGATACCAACCCCCCGCCCCGCCGCCGCCGCACCCAAGCGCACTCGTGCCCCTCGCCCCCTTCTCAACCCGCAGGGAGAAAAGGGGTCCAGGACGGAGGCTGCATCGGGCACGGTGAGACGTCAAAGACGAAGAGGAGGCGCGGCGTGCGCAGGCGGCGGTACGTAAGTAAGTAAGGTGCACGCGAATGTACGTCGAGGAGGCGGTAAGTAAGGGAATCCGGACCATAGATAGAGGGGGAGATGAGATTGAGATGAGATGAGAGAGAGACGCTGTGCGCGACGAACAGAAACATAGGAGAACTGAGCCAAGACAATAAAAAGGGTGAAATGCTGATTGATGATGGTGAGATGGGGTTTTGGGGGGTGGGTCGCCGGCGGTTCTCAGAACACGCCGACAAGTGCGCCCTCTCCGCTTGTGAAGCTCTCCATGTCACCCCACAGCCCGAGTTCCTCGAGCCCTTCCGCGAACGCCGCCCCGTCAGCAGCGCCCGGCAGAAGCCCGAGGATCCGGTCCATCTCCAGCATGTCCACCTCGAGCTCGTTCGTCCAAATGTCCCGCGCGCCGCCCGCCCCGCCATCGCCCTCGACCGAACCTCCGTCCACAAGCCCGCCCAGCCCTAGAATGCCGTCCGCGCTCACTTGCGCCGCGAAGGCAGCGCTGGGCGCCGGTGCGCTCGCGGGTGCTTCGCCACGGGGCCCACTCGGAGCGTCAAAAGGAAGACCCGCCGCGGACAGGCGCGGGGAAGGCGCGAGGATCTCGCGGAACAGGTCCTCCATGGTTGCGTCGTCGATCGCGCTTTCCTCGGGAGGAGCGCAGCCGTCACGGACACCGGCAAGGTCGAGGTTGAGCGTGAGACCACCCGCTGCAGGGCCATGGCCGACGGCGCGGGGCCGCCAGATATGGACGCCACCCGTGCTAGGTGGCGAGTGGACTCGTGCTCGTGCTCGGATGTGGGTGCGACGACGGGGGACGACATGAACGAGGGGGGCGACGCAAGGTCGAGGTCGAAGTCTAGGGAGGTGTGGGATGGGGCGGGGGAGATGGGAAACGTAATGGTGGGCTCGAGGGTGGGAAATGTGGGGTTGTCGGAGGTCGTGTGGGAGGCGGGGTTGGTCGCTGGGGGTGGAGGGGCAGACAAGGGTGCGGAGTCGTCAGCGGGTGCGGGCACGCCAGTGGGGAGGCCCTGGGCTGCGAGCGCCTTGACGACGGCGTCCCAGCCCTTCTCGAGCGTCTTGATGCGCTCGCGGAGCTCCTCGTTCTCACGCTCTTTTGCACGCTCGCGCTCCTGGTCGTCCTGCTTCGGGGGCTCAGCGCGGGCGGGGAGGAGGCCGGCGCGGAGTTGGCGGTTCTCCTCCTCAAGCTCGGTGACACGGCGCTCGAGGTAGGAGAATTGGGCCTTGCGACGGTCGCGCGAGTTCTGGGCGGCGATGCGGTTGCGGTGGGCGCGGGCCTCCTTGCGGTCTTCGGACGTGGAGGACGTACGTTGACGCTTGCGGGAAGGACCGGCCTCAGTGGTGTCTGTGGGTGCGGGGGATGGGGAGTCCATTGCGAGTTTGGAGGGGTTGATGGACATGGGCGTGGAAGTACGTGGAGGAAAGAGAGCGGTTAGTCTTGTATGATATGGGAGGAGGAGAGGGGCTGGTGGGCGACTGCGGAGTGCAGGACGGACACGTAGTAAGTAGGTCCTACGTGGTCATGAAGAAGAGACGTGGCAGCGGCTGTGCTGTGAGTACCCCAACCCTAACCCCAGCTCCCAGGCACGGTCACGCGATGCAGGATGAAATGTTCAATTGACAATGCAGTACAAAGAGGAGATGGAATGTGCGTGCGGAAAGAGTAGTGTACACTGACGATTCATCTATCCACGCGTCCTCAGCTCCCTTCCGCTCCGCCCCAGCTTACTCCCGATCCACCTCCCAGACGTCACCTCGGCGGAGTCCAGCCGCCGCAGGAGCTTCTGCGCGAGCAGCGCCTCCTCGAGATCGAACTCTTGTTCCTCCGCGTCCGTGTCCTGGCTGTACGCAGACGGCGTCGTGTAGCTGAACAGCGACATGCTGCAGTCCGACTGCTTGCCGCGCAGGGTCGGCAGGCGCCGCGCGGCGGGCGGGTTGATTACAAGAACGTTCGGCGGCGGCCGCGGCGGAAGCGTGCCCCATGCGCTCATGCGCGTCGGCCGCGTGCCGTCGTTGTGCGCGCGCGCATTTTCCGCGTCGACCTTGCTCCCACGCGTGGACGGCGATGCGAACGGGTCGTGCAGGTTCTGGAAGTCATCTGCGCCCGGCGGCGTCGATCGCCGCGTGCATTCGGGGCGCGGCAGTGGGTCGCGCCGCGGTCGCGGTGAGGAGAAGGACGACGAGCGCGATTTTGACCTGGGGTGGTAGGTGCGCGAGGGAAGGGCCGTGAAGGTCGCGGCGTCCGAGAGGGTGGTGATGGTGGTGACGGAGAGCGCTTCGCGGTTTACGCTCGTGAATAGTTCTTCATGTAATGGTTGGTGTAAGTGAAGGCAACGAGAGAAGGTAAATAGGCTGGGCACGTACGGACGAAAGCGGACATTATGCAGATTATCCAAAAGACCAGAAGGACTGTCTGAACGATTCGGAACACTAGGGCTTGGATCCAGACGCCTGTCGCCAGTTCTTCGCCTGTCAGTGTCGATGGAGGGGATGACTGGTCGGGGAGAAGAACCAGGATGCCGATTGCGAAGGTAAAGTGCATGATCGCCGATATCTGTCCACATAGCACGTAGACAGAGACGTTGCGTGCTGCGTAGCTTGCCGGCATCTCTGGACGCGAAGAAACGACGTCCAGCGTTCCAGGTTTCTCCGACGGGAACGCCGGATGGTTTATTTCAGGTGCCACAGATGCTTCAGAAGGCTGGGGGGGGAGAGAAAGCTGAATGCGATGAGCGGCATCGTGACGGCGGCCATGACGAGATATAGGATGGGGGAAAGAAGCGGCGGCACCGTCATGAACGGGCCAAGTATCGAAATCAGAGTGGCTAAAGAGAATTGAGCCACGGAGTGCGCTCCGTCGGCAATAGACACTGACCAGAGGTTAGAATTGTGCCTAGAATGATGCCGTAGACGCATAACACGACGGGCTTAATTGGAGTGAGGAGGCAGATGGCCGAAAGGCTTACTGCACAAACACATTTCAGTCGATCCGAGGTAGGGCTCTATAGTGGGCTACTCACGTTCCAGATAGAGGACCGAGGTAATAACAGAGTCCGCCACAGCCAGGGAGACGGAAGGTGACCTCTCGCGGAAGAACAGGAGCGTGCCAGAGAGGATAGCGAGGAGAGCAAACGAAAACACACGGGAAAGGCCCAGACGACGCGTGTTTTTCGGCGGCCGAGGAGCGGGGTGTTGAGCACTGATTCGCGTCTGTGCTGGAGGACGGTGTGCGATACGGCTGGGAGGAAGACGACGATAGTGGCGAGAGGAACGAGAAACAAAAGAGAGGGAGGTATCGCTTGGAGATGGCGGATGTACACGCTGGGGACGGTGGGGTTTGACATGGTGGGCAGGGAGGCAGGGATGGGTCGTACAATTAATGGCTCTTAAGGGAAGTACGGCAACGACTTGGTCCCAAAATTAAATGGAACCCATATAAGGAAAGATATCCAATCAGCAAGTCTTTTAGTCGCGGTGCCGTACCTCGCTTCGAGTTCGCCAGGGCGGTGTCATCCCGTCTTACCTCCGAGGCGACTCCTCACCTACGCCTCGCCGCCCTCAGCGCTCAGCACCGAGCCAGCACTCTCTATCGTCCATTCAGAATCCATTCCTCCTGTTGCCGCTCCTCCCACACCTCGGTGTTATTTTTTCTGTTATTACGCCAGGAATAAACCGCAATAAGTCCACCCTGAGCTCAGCCTGGCATCATGTGGTCGAGCGCCAGCAGATCGCATTGCTCCAATACACGCTGCCGCATCGCATGGATTTTACGATGCCCATTCCTGCCCCAAGTGGCTTCCTGCCCGGTCAGATTTCAGCCCCGACTGTCGTATATTTCTTCCCGGATAGTTTCTCGCCGGGGGCTGCAAAGTCCAATACGACATTCATGGAGAAGACTGGTGACGATTCGGAGGAGAATGAAGCACGCGTTGGCTCCGCGGAGAACCACACCCAGTCAGGAACTGAGGATTCGACGTCGTGTGGTAACCATCCCGACCACACCAGGGCAAAATGAAGTGGAATTTATCCAAGTGTTTCTGCCTCACGGTCGAGTTTTCGCCGCTCGCTGTCAAATCCAAGTTTCTTTTGATGTCCTCACAACTACGGAGGAACCTCACGAACACGGGAGGAACATCTGAGGTCGGTGACCATGTTGGGCAAATGTTGGGTATCGGCAGTGGGAAAAATGCTGCAGATTAATTTCACCTGTCTTGTAGAGTGAGTAATAATGAGTATGCACTCATGGAGATTCCGGACGTTGTTGAAGGCTGCTTACTACATCATTTGGGCCAAGCATGCACAGCCACTGTCTCTTGCAATTGCTTATTTTCGATTCTCGCGTCTCTTGTGGTTCTGAGCGCTTAGCCTGAAATACCGACGTTCACGCATCCGCGGTCCGCAGAATCTCGCTTCTGGTAAAAACGTTAATCTTTTCGCTCCCGCTTGGGCACCAGCGAAACTTCTCTTCATGTTCCGGCCAAGGTTCCGGTGCTATAAGTTCGGATGGGCTTGGTTTGCCAGACTTAGCGTGCCCAGTTTCGGCCACCGCATGGTGAGATGGATTTAGTACGGTCTTGAGTATCTTGACTGCCATGGTCCCAATAAGTCCCAAGTCTACTTGTGGTAACTTAGGTTAAAATTCAACCCATATTCCGCGACGGCCAGTTGCAGGATTTGACGATGGACAAAGTTGGAAGGATCCCAACATGCCAACAAGTGTCACAGACCAAGGGACTCTGGTTTGGATCGTGATGGCACCGCCCGCATGCCACTCGCTGTCGACTCGGCCGTAAAATGCCACCTGTGCCGCAGTCCTCGCGCTGCAAAACGTGAAACTGCGCCCTTGTCAGCTTGCCTCGGGTTACATCACGAAGCAAATGCGAAGCCGCCATTTAACCTTCTCTATCCGCCTTTGATCGTCCTTTGAATTCGAACCACGTCTTCCTCGCCAAAAAAATTGAAGCCAGATCCCACTCGATGCGCCGAGGATTTCTTCTCAATAATCGCAAGCGCACCTCGAGCAAGAAGAAGGTCGGCGCCATGCCCTCGCCGTATCCTACGAGGAACAGAAAGCCGGACCATGACGATCAGCGGCTTTTTTCGGGCAACACGACACCTGAGCCAGCTGGTGCGCCGCCATATACTGCGAAAGAGCTCCAGGCGTGGGGCAAAAATAGCATCCGCCTGGCGGATGATCCTTGTATGTCGGCGAGGGTCAGTTTCGCGACCTTGGTCAAAGTCAGCGGCTTTTGTTTCGCAATATGAAGCTCGGCAACATCGAGATCAGCACACTCCTTGATTGCGCAGTCCTGAGTCTCCTGCCGGCACATTTTTCTCCGCCTCCAATTGCCCTAAAAAATGCCGTAGAGTTTCGTTCGGCCGGGACTAAAGGGCTAGGCGCGTTTGCCACGCAAGACATCCGCGCGGCGGCGCTGATCCACGTTGAATATCCGACCACCGTTATGCAGAACACCGTGGTTCTGAATTTCGGCATGACGATGGCTGAGACGTATCGCGAGTTGGTTCGGCGCGTTCCGGGGAAAAGCCAGCCCGAGTTGCTCAAGCTCAACAACTCCCAGCCGCTGAGGGCCTGTGAGTTTGAGGAAGGAATATTGCGGAGCAATGCCATTGGGATAGGTATTCCCACTCCTGTTCCCAACGTCGTCGGATCTTTGTCTATGGGCCATAACGGACTCTTCTTGGAAACCAGTCGTTTCAACCACAGGTCAGCCATATACTAGTCAAATTTTCCGACCTCGACCAATGTTTTTGAATATCAGCTGTTCGCCCAACTCCGTGCACCATTTTGACCCTCTATCCTTCACGCTGTCTGTTCACACCCTCTGTCCCATCACAAAGGGCGAAGAAATCGTCCACTCGTACATCGACTTGACAACAACCGTAACGCGAGATGCGCGCCGCGCCCGGCTGCAAAATCTGTGCCACTTCAAGTGCATGTGCGAACGATGCGTTATCCCTGACGCCGCAGTCGAGAAGAGCGACAAGCGGCGGCAGACGATACACGACACAACGCGGGAGCAAGTCTTGGAGCCCCTTCTAGCGTGGCATCGCGGAAACGGATGCGGGGATCTCAAAAAGGTGATCTCCTTCCACCTCGCGGCGGTCGAGGACATGAAGAACGAGGGCCTCTATCATTTTCCATACTCACTCCACGTGTCCTTGCTCGCGATCTGCTTTGCCGCACTGGAGGATGTCCGGAGCTTCCGATCGTGGATGGGCAAGGCGAGGGATGTGGCTATCAGCGCGCTCGCTGCCGGGGAAGCAACGGAAATGCTCAAGTACATCATGTATCCGGAAACGTTCCCACAATGGGCGCTGGGGAGGATGATGCGGACGAATGATATTCCTTCGTCTTGCAAGTTGTCCTGAACTATGATCCAGCCATAGATGATTTGATCCATCTCTTAAAGCATTTAACTAACTATAGCTGGTCCCCCACTCGGCAAGTCAACCGTTCTCCAATTTTGTCTGGGGACCTATCGGTCATCGATCCTTCATCGTAACTGCGAGAAGGATAATTATCTTGACATTCGGGCTGTATATAAGGATTCCTTATGGAATCTTACCCTGCTTTCTTGGCCGAGAACAGATGTTTTGTTTCCCTTCATCTTGTGCAAGATTGGAGACGATGTTTAATGTAGAACCGGGATAGCGTTCAAAAGTTGTTGAAGATCGGACTGGTTCTGCCCGGGGCGTTGTACAGAAAGGGCGATAGTCACGCACAACATGTATGCCATTTGGCTCTAACAGAAATATTACCCCATAGCTAGGGACAGGAGCGGTTTGACAAGTATGGCTTATCAGATAGTGGTCGGTTACAAATTGATTATCTGATAAGATCACGCCTCCGACTTCTCCGCCGACCACACTTATTATTAAGAAGTTCCACCTCAGATCCGGACGGCGGCGGATCCACACTCTTTAACTTCTCCCGCCATGCTATCCCCTGCCAGCACCTTCCGTTTCTCGTACTTTTCTTCAGCGCCCGGCGACCTTCTTGTAGAAATCGCCACCTACCTCGAAAGTCGCTCTGACATCCTCAGTCTATGCTTAATTGTCAGTATTCGTGCTATATTGCCTCCATAAATTTGTCCATCTTCTGCGACAGTCCAAGAGTTTTTTCTCCGAGATAGCGCCTGTCCTCTACCAGTCGGTTGTCTTGAACTCCGCCCAGCAATGTACCTCGACGCTCGCAATGCTCAAACGACGGAAAGATATAGCCCGACATGTGCGGGAACTTACCATCAGACCGCGACGTTCGAAGAAACACGCTTCCAACTACCTCGAGGACAGCAGGACGTCTTCAGTTGCTGTCGCGGAGATAGCGGCTTCGCGATGTCTAGATGCTCTGAGCAAATTTGCTTGGTGTCACGACGAGGGCGCGCATCACGAGGAAATGTGGCTCGCACTTCGGATGTGGTAAGGAAACAGATGGCATCTATATCTCAGTCGGCTCACCCCGAAAATATCTATAGTTGTCCACAGCTACGATACCTGAGCACCAGCATAGGCTCATTCTTTCCTTCGAGTAGTCACGTACGTTTCCGGACTTGCTATTTAGAAAATTCTCTCATTCAAGCGCTCCTTCAGTTGTTCAATTTCACCGACCTTCTAGGTTTCTCGATATATCTTACACCGAGATTTTACGAGCACAACACAGACATCTTCCTGGATGGTATGCTTTACGCTATGCCTTATCTTGTTCATTTGATGAGTGGTTAACTAGAGGAGCGACCCGCCAGCAAGAAGCTCTGGGATATGCTATTCAAGCGATGTCCTAACCTTGAGGAGTTGGTTATAGAAGGATACTCTTCATTTCCTGCCGATGCTCGCTGTTTGGTCGATGGACGATGGCCCAATCTGCACAAGCTGTCGCTGGGCGATATTTCAGTCGATCGAACCGTCGTTGCTTCTCCTACCACCAAGTGCCCTTTCATCACCTTTTTAGAAGCCCACACCGAGCTGCAGAGTCTTGGTCTTTCTCGACATAACATCGATCCCACGCAGCTCATCTCATTGGATCGGGACACCTTGAAACTTACAGAATTTTCCGGGACCCTCCCCCAAGTGCAGGCGCTTCCTCACATCTATTCCTCGCTAAAATCGTTGACCTTTCGCGACCCATTTGGTCCCGCGATTTAACCACTATGACCGTGCCTACTGTTCTACAACAACTCACATCGCTGACCAAGCTCAGTATCTCGTTCATGCTTCACTCGCCGTTGACAGCGGCAGCATCCTCCGCACTCTGACATCTTCCTGTCCCCATCTCCAGCATCTCGAACTCGCCTGCATCCGGAAGACCTCTTTCCAACTAGTAAGCCTTCTTTGTAATGCAGCTTTGTGCGCCACCGGACACTCACGGAGCAGCTCACACAGGACACCTTCGCGAAAGCGCTCCCCACATTCCGCCGCCTCCGTTCGCTGAAGCTCACGCTCGTCAGCACCGGCGACCTTTCTCTCGCCGCGGGCGGCTCGCGCATCGCGCGCGCGAACCCACGCCTGCAGCACTTCACGCTCACGCACGTCCCGCCGTCGCACCCTCACGCGCTTCCGCGCCTCGCGGTGTACCCATTCCCACGCACGGCGCGTGCGAGCGCGGAGTTCACGCTCGTGTGCGATACGCACGGGCTGCCGCAGGCGCTCCTCGCGCACGAGCAGCGGCTCACCCTGTGGCCGTGGAGGTTCGGCGCTACGCGGCACACGCGGCGCTACACCGTCGACCTGCGCCCGCCGGGTGCGCCGGGGCGGCGCAAGGGCGGGGTGCGGGGTGTGCTGGGGATCATTCTGGAGAGCTCGTCGGCCGGGGAGGAGATGCGCATGTTCATGTTTTGTTCGCTCTTAGTGTGTCTCGCTGGTGCGTTTGTTGCGAACGGGGGGCGCCGCTGAGCATGGGCGTCGCGTTGAGTGGCATACAATACATTTTCGATTAATCCCCTATTACTTAACAGTAGCTATGAGCGCTTCCCGAGATAGTAATCATTGCAGCGCGGGCTCTATGTAGTTTATCGCAAAACTGTACATGTACTCGACCCGTGGCCGGCGACCAGATGAAACAAGATGTAGTTAGATGGATGACGGAGTAGACCGTTCTCTCCACGAGGTACGGCGGCCAGACGAGCGAATGGATGCTCCCGATTAATACCTGCCAAGAGGGCAAGCGCAGTACAGTAAGTAAAATGCGATGCAACGAGGAGGGGAAGAAAAGGGAGCGAGGAAGTGTAAAAAAAGGAATCAAGACCTAGAAATCGGTCAGCATATGTTTCCCACCTTTACATTATCGAAGGAAACCACAGCAAGCAAAAAAGGAAACAAATATGGAGACATAGGGAAGACAGCTCACATTTTGTACTGGATAGTGGTTTCCTCGCTGTCGTTCGTCTTGTGCGAGATGATGATGTCCAAGTCACGGTTATTCCGTGCGTTAGGCGCACAGGTGAGGTGGCCGGTGATAGTTTGGCCGTTGGACACCGTAAGCGTGGTGGGCGTGTAAAATACAGTCTGTCTGATGATGGGGGTGGTCAGTGCCTAAACATAAAAGAGAGCCAGGCGGTGACGTACTTCCAGTGGGTATACTGGGCGTGTGGCCCAGTGGAAAACTTGACCTTTTTGTGAGTACACTCGAAACAAATGTCAAACCATGCCAGGAATGCATGGACATCTGGGAGGATTTTTTAAAAATAGGGTTGGAAAAAACGTAATCACAACGTACAGTCATCGCGAGTTGCGGTCAGTGAGAAGGGAGCCTCGAATGTGAGGTCTTCTTTCTTTGCTGTGAGGAGATCGATGTGCTATGGATTGTGAGAATGGACCGCGAGATCGGAAAGGATTCCTAAATTCACCTTGATCATACAAGGGTCGGTAACCACCGCCTTCAGCTCGACGGTGTCCACCAAAGGCTCTCGCAGGGCGATATCCTTGATACACGAGTAATCGAAGCCATAAACGTTGTCCCAGACTAGAGCAGACGGCCATTAAGGACGAAGGGGCGAGACAACACAGCCCACGCACAGTTGATCTTCTCCTCTTTGTAATCCTGGTCCTCGATGGCAGCTATGTATAGCGTAGCGGTGTCTGGGAATATCAGACCGCCCTTTTTGAGGTACTTGTCGCGGGCCAGAAGGACGGTGTCGAGCATAGACTCGTACAGCAGGAAGTAACCCATCCATTCGGAGATGATGATGTCGAACTCCTGGAGGGGAAGCTCGGCCTCCTCGAGCTTGCCTTTAACGAGTGTGATGCCTGCACAGAATGATGAACGCTACTGGGTAGATAGCGAGTTGAGCAGCTTACTATCTTTGAAACCGTTGGCTTCGATGATCTTTTGTGCCTGATCGATGATGTTTGACATATCGATCTGTACACGATGAGAAAAGGGTCGGAGAGAAAAAAAACGGCGACATCGCACACCAACGACATGCTTTGCCCCCGCCTTGGCGGCAAACATGCTGAGAATCCCGGTCCCGCAACCGACATCCAGGACTGTCTTGCCCTTGAATAGGTGACCGTTATTGACTATCGCAGAACGGTAGGAGCCTGTCCGGACGGAGTCCTTCAGCATCTCCTCGTGGATGCCTTGAGGGCACGATAAGTCGGATAAAGACAGTGGGAGACAGAGGGCGCACCGAAGTGAGCGTAAGAGTCTGCATAGCTATGGAATGACGAGGAAAAGAGGAATCAGATTATTCTTGCGTCCGCAAGGGAATGCCAAAGTGCGCAACTAGTCTCTAGATGTCATGTCATGGGCAGGGTCCGTTGCGGACGCGACATGGTGGTTCGTCGAGGGTCCCGCGTTGTCCATTTCGTACAGACAAGGTGCAGACGAAAAAAAAAGCTGGAACAGCCGAGGACGATCGAGCCGCAAACACGGACATACACCGAGCACCGCTTCTCCGCAGCTATATTTATAACACTGCATTGCTCCTCCTTGTCCTCCACAGTCATGGTCAGTTTCTCCTCACCTCAATTTCTGTCTGTCCTCTTACCTTCGTTCCAGTCGACCAATTTTAACGAAAGCCCTCCTTCTTACGACGAGTCCCGCATTGCTCGTAAATACACCACTCTGTGCAGTACATACCTTTACTGAATATCCCTCGGTTGCTAGCCTCGGCCAAGGATGACAAGGTCAAGCCGCCTCCTGCCATGGACGTCGGTCCATCCTACGTCCCTCATGCGGGGCCCTCCTTTTCCCCCAATCCCGTCGTCTATCACTACCAGAACCCGGTAACAGGAGAACACGTCGCCTCCCTGCTCCCACCGAATCACCCTGAGATGATATGTCTGCAAGTGGGCGAACACGTACCGCAAACCAACTACGGCCTGCTCGGTCCGTCCTCTCCTCGCTTTTCCCTCGCCTACATGCTTATACTCGCTCCAGGCATCCTTGCAGCCGTCTTCTGGTTCCCCCTAGGCGTGGGTCTCTGTCTCCTAGATCGCCGTGTCAAGTGCAGTCGGTGCGGGCGGGTCATTGACGATGGTATCTGCGGCTGAGCGCCTCATTGGGCTCATGGACGATTGTATACACGATTCCCACTTACGTTATCTTGTTTTAATGTGGTAGTTGGATGTTCAATGGATTGCGGCTCTCATGTATGCGCAGCAGGAACATGTCAGGACCTGAGATCTGAGCCGCAGTTTCAACTGCGCCGAATTGGCCTGCGCAGTTGCTTTGCCTCCTGATCTTCCAGAGTGCGCAGAGCTTTCCTCAATAGGAAAGCAAGTCTTCGGATCATCAACTCATTCTCGTCCTACAAAGATTGCAAGTCTACGAGTCTTTAGCTATTGCTAGAAGCGTATCCGAGTTTACAAGTCTACAACCTCGATCTAATTTTACAATGCCAATGCTACAAAACGGTATAAGTCTAAAATAACTTTCTAGCCCGTAATTACAGTTCACGGGTCGAAAGTCATGGAGTTGTAATCCGGTTCAGAGCTGTTCCTGGAAAGCCTGAACAACCCCGACGCTCCCACCCAGAGACTGCGGGTGGCGAGCGACAATACACCGTTGCAGAGGGATCCTTTTGAGCAAGATCTTCGATCGACGTGTCGGAAAGGTGCATGGCGTAATGGGCTGTACGACTAAGATCCACCAAACGCCGCATTTTCTGCCTTTTTGAAGAGCACAAAATGTTACGCTTTCCGACCCCACAAGCCTTCAATTTCGTCGTATTCTGAGAACTTGCCCAAACGGGACGAAAACAGAACAATTCCAGATTTGGTTACGGCCCTCGAACATCCCCTTCATGTTCTTTCAATTTCACTAGAAAGACTGTCCACACAGAATGGTTGTGTCTGACCTTCGTCTGTTAGTATGTTTGATACCTTCCGAATGACGTCCAGATGCGAAAGGGTTTCCGAATATCCATCCTCTTTTTCATTTCTCTCCGAAAATTCCTTGAATGTTTTGAACACGTTTTGCCAGATTGTAGCGTCCGGTCTGATGCGACACAATTCAACAATAGGCGGAAGCCAGTGTCCACTGACTTCGAACAACCACCATCGCCTCGATGCGACAACACTACATAACGTGTCGAAAAAGTCCGAGTGGAATAGGGCATCAAAGTGAGCGTCCAAGATCGAATGAGAAGCTTTCGTTTGCTTGTACACCGTTGTAGTGCTGGCGATAAAGGCACACATGGTGCGCAGACTGTCAATCTGAAGCCGTCGACTATCGACAGCTCCCGCCCTGGCCGCCCTGACCACAGCGTTGATTCCATTTCCCTCAACAAAGGCTTGGGACACCGACAATGAACACCGAGACAGAAGGACTTCTAGTAGCCGTACCGCCCAGTTTGTGATATCGGGGTGAGAAGACGTTTCTAACGTCTCCACCAACGTCGTTACAAAGATCGATTGCCGTGATTGGGGCAGCTCGGTTGGTGGGAAAAGGAGGTGAAGCACGTCGGCGAGAATATGATCTGGCACTGCAAAAAATATTATGAGCAGATTGAATCAAGTACAGATAATTATTCACGAACCCGTTCCTTGCGCAATCCGGCCATCTGCATAAAGCTTTGAGAGGCTTGATCGGGCAATGATTCTCAAGCGTTGAGGAAACCTCTCCGACTGCGCTACTACAGGAGAAGCAAGACGTGCTAACTCGAGACCCACAGTGTCCAGTAGAGAGTCTTGAACTCCAAACCGGTCGGGAGTCTCCACAATGGCAGAGAGCGCTTGTATCATTAGCTCACAATATTCTGCCCGTCGTTTTTCTTCTCTCATGTAAGACCCGAGATTGACGGCACCAATTGTAACAATGTATAGAGCCAACGCTGCCGCGCTTCTGACTATGGTATGACTGGGCAACTCTCCGGTGAGATGGAGAATACGCAACAGGACGGGAACCGCCCTGAGGGCAGTGTCTTCGATCACTGCAACAGGCATCTCCCATCGCACGAAGCATTCACTAATGCTGTCAAGAAGGCAACATTGAGTGGTCTGAGAAAGCTGGATCTCGCCCGCAGCACATCGCGCAAGGTACGACAACAGCTCCCACTGTGACATGTGCGAATCGATCGAGGACAGGGCTACCGCACATGATGCAATCGCTGCCGTGTCTGGATGAGTGTTCAGATCCTGAAGCATCCACAAGGGCTCGACGATGTTGAAAGGCCATTGTTCTGAAGTCCCTCTCGTTAACTTCATCCATGCCCGACAGTATAGCTCTGCACTGTCAGGATCCACAAGGTGCCATTGCAAATCTACGGTGGTGTCCTTGTGGAAACAAGCTTGGAAAGCCTGTTCAATCCGAGGAAGGGCACCAGCATCTCGGAGTAGACAATGGGCCGAAAATTCGCGGGGTAAACCCGCGATAGCTTGTAGAGCGGAGGAGACCACTTCATTATCTGTTGACTTGTTGAAGAGCCATGCGAGAGCTGTCGCATCTATGAAATCCTCAAACGTGGGGGACGACGCTCTTTAACATATTTAGTTCGGATGTTTATTGCCGAATTGCCGTGCACACACCTTGCATCGTAAATTCTCTGCTCGTTAGCCTCAGATTCTTTACTGTGGTGTGGATACACAAAAGTCTGCGAACTTGGTGACAAACAGTCCATGGTCATCCACAACCGTAGCTGATCCGTGATAGGATGTTGGTAAGGGCAATCGGGGTAGAATAGAGGCATAGCGATGGACGTAAAGTAGAATGCATATGCGAAGGCGACGATAATCCATGTTGCAAGAGTGATTCCAAGGTCAATAGACCATAGAAGGACCACCAGCCCAGCAAAAAACAGTAGAAGCGCAACATGGAGTAAAAGAGGTAGCGCGTTTATTATCCCCGGCACATGCCACGCCTGCAAGTGCATAAAACGCGCTTGGCGTTGGCGCGCGCGCTGCCGGGAAGATCCTGAGGCATTCGGAAGGTAGGCCTGTAGCCATTGCTTAGCGAGCATGGATATCAGAGCAGTGGAAAGACTGCAGGCCAATGCAGAAAACCAAAGGCCATTGACCCAGTGGATCTGACGGACGGTTGATTGCGGCCCATTACCAAAGGAAACTGTCTTGACTATGCTCGTATCATTGAATTGCAGACTGATTAATCGTGTTAAAAGGGCATTGGTGGTATCTGTGGCGTCCGGAAGCATAAGCTGATAGGATTGAATTATGAACGTTGTCAGCACCGCAGAGAAGAGACCAGTCTAACGATGAAGCATGAAACTGCATGCATTTGATTCACTCGCAAGACTTACGAAAACTGAGGGTCATCGTCAGATCTAGATATAGTCTCTGCGTTGAGCCATCTCACCAAGCAAGACGTCGATACTCCGGGACCATCCATCTGTCATAAGTGCGTCGGTTTTTTCGGCTTCATCGGTGTATATATGCCAGACTCGGGCATTTTCGGTCATCTCCTCCCCCCGTTCATCTTTGTCCTTGTCTGTCTTGAGCTGTGATGGACCGAATATTTTGGTCGTCTCCGACGTCGGTCGCTGGGATCTGATCAGAATTCATGCATCCACAAAAGCTCATTGCGCTCACAGCGGTTGAGCCCGGGCGCTGAATAGGTTACCGAGTTCTACGGTCCTTCCCGGTCTTGCTCTCGATTGCGACCTGGAGCCTGAGATGGGAACATCCAAACTGTCCTGGTAGGCAAAACGTGGATGCTTATGGCGGTTGAGAACAGGTGTAGGTGCCCGAGAGAGATCAGGGCTCTGGAAGGGACTGCGCTGCATCCTAAAAGGTCACAGGAAAGATGGAGACCGTCAGCCCTAGAGTCCAGTTTATGTGCGCTTCAATCATTCGGGGAACAGAAGCAAGTCCCCCAGCGTTTGTTCTGATGTTGCGCTGAGGAACAACGAACCCAGCCGTTCGGTGTGATCCGTGTCGGAGTTTGAAAAAAGTTGTGCAGAGATCATACCAGAACGTCTGGGGCATTTCGTATAAAAATGCGGAGACCCAGCCCAGTGTGAATATGAGTGGATAGAAACAGCCTTGAGACCGAAAGTCAAGTGGGAGGAGGACGGGACAAGGGGTGTGACTCGATGGGGGGTGTTACAGTACGAAATGCTTCTGGTGACAGTTCTGCACATCTTTTTCAAACTCCGCTCACCTGGTCCGGTCCGGTACGGACGATGTCACCAGAACGTCTGGGTTACCGAGACAGCGAACATCTGAGATGCATATCATTAGGGTGTTTCAAATAAGGATTTTTGACCTCGATTTCAGCCCCAACTTGTGCCCCAACTTGACCCCAACTTGGCTGAAGTTGGGGCACAAGTTGGGGAGTCACAACCTGAAATCGGGCTCAACTCACTGGCACTCAGCCTCAACTTCCAATTCACAACTGAGATTATTCTGACCAGCAGATAAGCGGGTTATGTCGGGAGCGGGAGTCAGGCCGGGATGCGGCACTCTGAAATGTACTTTGTTTTGCATCCATAGCCTTGTAGATGTTTTTTGGTGAACTTCAATGAAATAATGATTTACATGAACTGCACTACAATTCTTTTAGGGGCAGATTAGGATGTGGCGGGAGTCGAGGCGGGAGACGGACGGCTGAAGTTGGAAAGATCAGAGTGATTACATAACAATTGTGGCAGCGAAGGACCGAGATTAGCCGAAGTTGGGGGCTCTTGTTGGATGTCATATTCATTGGGTCTACGCACGATGACATCTGCCCGAACTATTCAAGTATTTGGCGCCCCAACTTCGACCCAAGTTGGCGCTCAAGCGCTCAAGTTGGAGGTCAAATCGGGGTCGAAAATCCTTGAAACAGTAGAACGTCACTAACGTGTCAATCTAAGTTGTCTGCTTTGGATCAGACGTGTTTTGAGCGGCAACAGACACATAAGCAAATAGACTCGACTTCAGCCTTCTCACGACCTTCAGAGGGGGTTTACTTCTTATCATGTCCTCGTCGTCGTCGGCGGCCACAGGAACTGATTCTCGCTCCTCCTCACCGCATACCCCGGAGCCTCCTGACTCTCTGGACCCTGTAGCAGTACAGAGCGACTTTGACCTTGGTTCGTGGTACCAGTCCGACAGTGACAAGCTTTTGTCTCCACGACCTTCGTGGCAGTTGGACGCCATTCTTCAGGCGAGCCTCCATAAGTACGAGGAGGACGAGCAGATCCTTCATCTCGACGACCTGATTCAACAAAACGCGTATGACGAGTGCGCAGCTCTTTGCTCCCCCCCCTGTTGTGTCTTACCTCTGTCCTAGCTCTCCTTCCTCCCTGTTTAACTCACCAGAACCTCCGAACGAGACTGAACTGGCTATTTCCCAACCGACCTTCTCACCCACAAACCCATCCGCATTCCATCCGAGCAACCTTTTTGCCAGTCGCAATGAACTTGTCTCTACGACGAAACCTGTACCACCTCCTGCAGCTGTTCCCCGTAAACAGGATTCATCAGCGAATCTCAAAGTCGTCTATCCACCGAAGGAGTCTTGCTATAAGTATGACCAAATCTCGGCCGCTGAATTATGTGTTGACCTCGCTACAGTCTTTCCATCATGTTTCCAAGCTTACCTGAAGGGGGCGCCAAATCTCGTGTCGAAACGCAAGTCCGGGTCACGGTCGACTTGGCTGATTCAAGCTCATCGTCCGACCCTGCTAAATATGACCGAGTGGGTTCTTGGAAATGGTTACAATTGCCCCGCGGTACGGCAACCAAACGAAGAACACGAAAGCAAGGAAAAATTGGTGGGTCCTAGCTCTAATCGCATTTCGCTGGTCTCACATCAAGCTCAGCTCCGGAAGCGCAAGACATCCTCCATCTCTCCGCCACAGTGACATGCGCGTCACCACCTCATAACCGTGTATATAGTTGCACTAGCTGTCAAACCCGGGAGGTTCGCCCTTCTCGCGCTCCTCAAAATCCCCTGACTCACGATTGAAATAGGCCAAACGGGTGGCAAAGAAGTTGGCTGCCCGAGTGCGACCTGCGCGTTCCGATTCCGATTCCGGCGATGATTCCGCTGCCAGAGCGTCGAAAGGCAAACAGCATGAAGATACCACGAGCATTATCCAATTTAACTGCGCAGAAGTTCAAGAGTTCTCGAGTGGTTCTGTGGTCCTTCCCCTCCGAATAACTTGCTACTGTCGGCATCACCGAGAAAAATTGGGTTTCCATGTTCATTTCGTCATGATGGATCATACTGGACGAATTATCGGAACTGGGACTTCGAAACCAATCATGATAACTGACGACCATAAAACCCCATGGTCAAAAACCCAGATGTTTCAACCGGAGTATCTGGTATGGATTTTGAATGGACAAAAGAAGGAACGATGAAAGTGGAACCAACTTCTGATGGCCGTGCGCCCTCTAAGCGCCACAAGGATGTCTCAACTGGTCTGAGTAGCAAAAAGCGGGGAAAGCCATACGATTCAGCATCCAAACCCAGCAGACCGTCTCGAGAAGCTAGTGTCACCAGCCATCCATCTCCCGCGGCTTCATATGTGGCCACACGGCCACCAACTCCCTGCAGTCTCCCGCCGCCAGTTCTGCTTCCTCAATTGCAGCCTTCATCATTCGAATCCGACTCATCTGGCGAAGCCCCCGCCACTCCTCCAGACTACAGTCCTGACGTCCCCATGTTATCCGCGGATACTCAGCATGAGTCCTCTTCTTGTCTTCCCTTGCCTGTTGCAGCGCATCCTGCAATTATGCAACATGCCATGCCGTTCATTTTTTTCGATGCTGCGCAACCATCTCAGTCTCTCGCTCTGCCTATGCCCACTATTCATCGCCTCATCCCCAACTCTGGACCTACCCATGGTGGTACAGAGGTCACTATCCTTGGCGCCAATTTTCATCCATCCCTTCAACTTGACTGCGTTTTTGGCGACGTTGTCGCGGGATCAACACAACGCTGGAGTGATAATACGCTTGTATGCATACTGCCCCCGCGAGCTACACCCGGCGTCGTTGCAGTCTGGTTTCATAACTTGCCCAAAACGGACGATTCGGGCAACGTGCCCCCGTCGCTGTTCACTTATTCTGACGAGTCCGATAGAGCTTTGTGAGTCTTCAAATTCAATTCCTTCTGCGGCCATTAACTGTAATCAGGATGGAACTTGCTTTGCAAGTGGTGGGCTTGAAGATGACGGGCAAGATAGAGGACGCTAAGAACGTCGCGATGCGGATCGTTGGCAATGTGGGTGAGGGCTCTGATATGCAGCCCGACAGCACCAGCACCAGCAATATGATGCAGGTGACATCAGCGGCACGGACTCTACGCCCTCTTCTTCTTGGCCAGGCTGGACAGGGCGAAGATTTCGAGACTCGGATCATGAAGTTCCTATCTATTCTTGAAACCCCTTTGGAACATCGAAACTCCAGCTCTGTTCCTTTGAACGTTGCAATTTCTCACCCTGCGCCGGGTGGACAAACACTGTTACACCTCGCTGCATTCCTTAGCTTCGACGCGTTGATTGGATTTTTGGTTCGCCACGGCGTTGATCTGGACTCTCGGGATCGAAACGGATTTACAGCTTTGCACTTTGCAGCCATTGCAGGCTCAAAATCGTGTGCACAGGCATTACTCAATGCTGGTGCTGACTTGGAGATCGTCAACGCGGCCGGGAAAACTCCCCAAGAGGTAGCAGTCCGGGAGGGACTGTTCGAAGTAGAGTTAGATCCGCTCGCATACCCAGGTGCGCCTCTTTCTGAAAGTTGCGGAGATGGCGAAGACGAAGAGGCCCATTGGGGTGATGTCGAAGAGGATTCGGATGACAGTCTTCAAAGAAATGCCCCTCGACGTCACATCAACCGCCGGACACCTCGGCGACCTGGTCCTTCGGAGAAACGGACGCCGCGACGTGTTCTCACTCCTCGATCTTCCACTCCATCTCTGTCCGGTGCTCATATACCACGCGAAGAAGGTCCTGCGCAAGCAATCGAGGACGACAAACAGGCAGCCTCATTCATTGCGATGATCCAACGGACATTTGCGCAATTCCCTGGCCCACCCCAGCTTCGCAAGCCCTATCTCCCCGGACTGCCCCAACTACCAGAGATGCCTGCCGTGCCCTGGGGCGCTTTACCGCAGCTGCCGATGGTGTTCCCCGTCTTTGTCCCATGGCCCGCTTTCCTTGGAGGTGACAATCCAGGCGGCGAACCTCGTGAGGCCGAAGACGCGAATAAGGGGATTGGCGCTGTTTCCACCCGCGCAGCCCAGGAATTGCGAGGTACATGGGAGGCTTGGGAGAAGTGGCTAGCGGTTGTGATCGCTGGTACGGTACGGCAGACGGAAGAGACGCCGCCGCCGATGTATACTCCCAGAGAAACCCCGTCTGGTGAGGTTGCCGCAGAGCCGAACTCCACTGCAAGCACTCCTGCCAGTCCAGAGGTGGTTCAGGATGTCATATCTGGCGGTCGTCGCTTAAGCTACAATGCACCACTGCGTGTCTCCGAGCAGGAGGTCAATGCATACGGCTACCTACCAGCAGAGTCACCGAAAAAATGTAAGCTTCAATCTCAAAAATCTCTCCATCGCTAACATTGGCGATCACAGATGACAGAATGCTTTTGTTTTTCTGGCTCCCAATTCTTCTCAGTTAGTCAACTTCTTACTGTTTCATACAGTTGTTGAACTGACATTTTGAATTTAGTTTCGCTCATGTGGGCCACACATAATGGCCTGCGTATTGCATTCCAGACGTTGAAGACCGCCATTCCGCTCAAAACAGGGCTTCGAAATTGATTAGGTAGATTGTACACTGTACTTTAGGATAGATCCATTGCTCTCTCCGGTTATACTAACTGGACATATATTTTGCTAAATAATGCCAACTTCTGGATCAGTTGAACAAAAAGAAGGGGGGGGAATCACAAATCCCGTTCACGCCTGTTCATGCTCAAGAGAAGCCAGATCCGAGGCTCAGAGAGCTTTGGATCCGTTGGGAATAATTCTCTAGAGACACCTCCAGAGACAAAATTGATGGATCTAACCGAACCGTAGACGATAATGGATGAACGTAGGTGGTTTCGGCTATCTTTAGTGTACTTGTACGCGGAGGCGGTATCTAAAATTGTAAACATTGTAAACAACAAAGCATACAGACAGGCCCCGGGAAGCTCCACCAAAGCCTTGTCCAGATTTTGGGTTTTTGAGGCCGAAAAATGGTGATTTCCTTGTCCGAAGTTGGGTTTTGAGGCTAAAAATGGCCAAGCCTTGTCCAGAGTTGGGGTTTTGACGGAATTTCCCAAGAATTCCTCCCAAATTCCAGGCCCAGAGTGGCCAGGTTTTGATTGACAGTGTGACATTTCTGGGCGAGTCACACAGGCGACGTGTGACCCACGTGATGACCCTTGTCCGACTTGGGGTTTTTGAGGTCCAAAACTCGCCAAAACGTCGGGTTTTTGAGGCCAAAATCTTGGGTTTTGCCCGGACAAGGCTTTGGTGGAGCTTCCCGGGGCCTATACAGACGCGTCGCGTCACATGGGTTGTATGAGCAAAACCTGAGAATCCCAGATAATCCTTCGTTAGTTTTGCAGTGTTTTCAGTTCCATACAATTTTCTGAAGCATTTTTAGCATGCTTTGAAGTGAAATTCTGGCTCCAGAAGAAACACTGCTTCTAATAATCAGGCTGCAGTGCATCCTGGACAGGTCCTTGACAGGAATCATCATCTTTGTGCATTTACAGGCACTTGCATAAAAACGTGCAGTCATGAGTTCGCTGAGCCATATTTGTTCGTGTTGAAATGTTGATGGGTGTCATGATTGGGACCAGTGACATCATCCCAGTATTATCTTCCCCGTCGATTTACAGCTCGAATGCACCTGAATTGCAATAGGGAAACTTCAAACGTCCAAGCCATTTGAGTTTGGAATTTTTAGAGGACCAGGGTAGCGAGCTAGCGATTGGTTTTTATGAAGTTGACGTCACACCTAGTGATGTGCTTGGCTTGGCTTGAAGCCAGAAAGCCATGAAGCCAAAGCCCTGGCTTCGCAAAGCCAAGCCAAGCCAAACTTAGGGCTTGAGGATGGCTTTGGCTTTGGCTTGAGGTTTGTGAAGCCAAAGCCAGGCCAACAAGCCATGGCTTCGACTGGCAGATAAAAAACCACTCGGGCTCATCCTTATGGCGATGCAAGTGGCATGGAACATGGGTCAAATTTCCCAAAATTTCCCTAACAGACATGAAACTTACTTGAACCACACATTGAGGTCGAATCGATACTTTCAAGCATTTGCCAGGCATCAAAAAATTATGATCTTGACCTTCTATGGGCTTCTATGGACATTGTTGACTCCAGGTTGAATCCAGAGCTGTTCGATTTGTCTGCTAGCTATACATGAATACATGGTTGACCTCTGGCGACATCTCATACCATCTGAAAAGAAAACTACTAGAAGCCAGGGCTTAAGCCAAAGCCAGGCCAAGCCAAGCCCTGCCCCAGGGCTTTGGCTTTGGCTTCGGAATTCTGAAGCCAAAGCCAGGTGAAGCCAAGCCAAAGCCAGGGTATCAAAGCCAAGCCAAACCAGAACATCACTAGTCACACCAGAAGGCCCCCGGTCACTACCGTGTAACATTGTCCGCCTTAGATCCAAAATTTCCGTTCTTTTACTCTACGAAATTTGGCTGTTTGGAAGCTGATTTACTCTATTCCGGACAAGGTTCTTGGAAGTAAAATTGCAAAAAAAATCCCCTGCTCAATTTTTGGCACAATTCTAGCGGAAATAGCCTGTTCTGGTCAAGTTCCATTGCATCCAAGCAGTTCCAACACCTAGAAAGCTTCAAAAAACTTGCATGAGGTTACTGAAAGTGCTGCTTTCTATGGCCCGGTCCGCCTGAATGCCCCCAAAAAATCTGCCCTCCACATGATTTATGTAACCGCGCGCTCCCGCCCCTTACTGTTTATATTCCTATTCACTTGATCGTTCTGATCTACATCATTTCCCCTTACATTACTCCACAATCAGTTCCTGTACCTTCCTGTACCTTCCTGTACCTCAGACATCTCCTAATCCTTGTAGTATTTAACCCCGAGTGTTTTACGTAGTTCTTTAGTCAAAATACTCGTTACGCCACTTACTTCTCGCTCGACTCAACAAACCTCGCTCCGAATTGAACCCTGTGCCGGAACTAGCCGTCGACTGATTGCCGACAGCTCTCCATCACATCTTTTTAAGTGTCCGATACTCTGTTGCTGCTTTACTGGTTACCTCTTGGCTTGATCCCCCACGAATACCGCCTTGCTGCCAACACCCTCAATAACGACTAAAGAACTAGGACAATGGACAACAATCCTGTTCAAACCCATCACACCCGGTCTGGAACTCGAACAGGTATGTTCCCGCCTCCAGCTCCCATTTTCCCCCCTTGTTCCCCTTCCCCCGCTCTCTCATTCGGGTCCATTGGACCTGAGGAGATGGAGGCACTTTCCACCGATGTCCCGGTGAGATCCGTTGCCAATGTGGCGGCGAGACCCACTTCTGCTCCAGCAGAAGATAGTCCCAGCGCTTGCGCTGGAGAAATTTTGAACGAGCCTTACGAGCTCACGAATGACGTGGATTTCAACGTGCTCGTTGACGTCAATGTCCCTGGAGAAGAAGATGAGGATCAGGGTTGGACCCCTGTTTCTCGTAAGACTGCGCGAACCCATCGCGAGAGTATTACTTCAAGTAATGGTAGACGTACCAATAACGATAGCTGGAAGTCTTCGGACTCCGAATCCACCGTCGAGCAAGCAACCCGTGAGCTTAGCACTGAGGAGGTCGAAATTGTTGCCCGCTGCTATGAGGCCTATGCCACGCAACTTTGTTCTGGAGTTGGGTGCAACTTTGCCTCAGCACAAGGAAAGGACTACGAATCAGGGAAACATACGAACCAGAACAACGACATTAAAGTCGCTGAATGTATCAAGAGATTGAGCCTTGATAACCCTAACTCAAAGAATGAGTTTATGCTTCCAGCTGCAGCATCGATGCTGTGGAAACCCACCATCAAGGAAGTAGACGATGAGGATAACCTCATAACCCTCTCACCTGCACCTACAGCAGGTCCTTCCCGTGACAAAGGGAAGGGAGTTGACCCTAGGAATTGGGGAGATGTCAGTTTGTTTCATAACTTTGATGAAAATGAAATGAAGGCTCAACTCGATGTGTTGGAAAATTACGCTGAGATTAATCGTATAATTAAGCAGGAGGAGTTACCCACTCCCCCGAATTTCTTCCATAATCTTCCTGCCGTGAGAGCGGAATCCCCAAAGGCTAAGGCAGCTAAGAAGTGTGCCAAAAGCCTGAAGTCAACCAAAGTTAAGGAAGTAAAAATTGCAGAACCTACTGTGGAACGGAAACCTAACCCAGTTCGAAACATCGAACCGACTCTGACACCTGCGACAGCTCCGAGAGCCGAGCTCCAGGTTAAGGTTGTTTCTCAACGCGATGTGAATACCGATCGCGATCCCAAGTCCGGACTTACATTTGATGAAAGGTACACTCTGTTGAATCATAAAATCAAAGAGTTAGATGAGAAACAGAAGGCAATAAATACACCTGAACCGAATTCAGGTGTACCTAAAACCCAGGAAACTCCCACTATCCGAGGTGCTACTCCTGGACGATTGGCTGCCAAGAACTTCTTCGAGAAGGTTCTCTGCGGTGGACCAGAGATTTCTGCTGAAAAAAGGCCCGCTCCAACTGATCCGTCGGATAGTTCGAGTTCGGACTCGAGCTCAGGATCCAGTTCTTCGAAATCCGGCGCTTCTGGGAATGCGCAACGCGGCGCGAGCGGTCCTCGTTTGTCTGCTAAATGCAAACACGGAAAGAAACGACAGCAGAAGATGCTCTTGAAACCAATCCCACCTACACGGTATAACGGCGAACCCGATTCGAACACTATTCAGCGTTATGCACAAGAAGCTAGAGCTTACATGAAAATGGGTCGTGTACCTGAAGATGAACAAGTCTTCTTTGCATCCTATTATTTGGATGGTAAGGCATTGGATTTCTATAATCAGGTGGTTGTACCTGACAAGGACACATGGAAAATGAAACGGTTCCTCATTGAACTGTTTGAATTCTGTTTCCCAGTTGATTTCTGCAATACGCAGAGAAGGCGGTTGAACCGCTGTTTCCAGGGTGCGAAAGAAGTCGCAGCCCACGTCGCCGAATGGTCCGAGATCTATAATACCATTGGGTTAGAAGACAATCAAGAAAAGGTTGTCAAAATATTTGGCAGCTTTACCTTTGCTATTCAAACGGAAATCTACCGTAAGGGACTTGATCCAGAGGTATCCACCTATGATCAAGTTGTGAAATCGGCTGGGGAAGCTGAAATTTTGCTGAAATTAGCAACAAAAGACCGTGATTCTGGAGGAGGATCCTTGAAGCGCGTGAATAACGCACTGCAGAAGCCGAACAAATCTCGTTCGCAGAATCACAAGCAGCCCTCTCACGGAGGCTTCCGTGGGCATGGGCGTGGGCGTGGGCGTGCAAATTGGTCGCGTCTGCGTGAAAAAGTCTGGCGGACTTCTGCTGTCAATGTCCCTGATAAACAGGAAAAACCGAAGCATGGTGAACAAATGTCAGCACAGAAGAGGAATAAAATGCTGGCCAAAGGCCTTTGCTTCAACTGTGGACAACCGGGTCATTTGTCCCGTAACTGCCCGAAGGCACAAAATGTTTCTTCAAAGAAGAAAGGGAAACCACTGGGTATGTCGGCACATGCAGCACACATACCTTCTGGATCTGGATCGCGGGACACTCTGCTTGAAAGTACGCACGTATTGGAAACATTTGCTGTCCATTTTGGGAATCTAGGCGAAGCCGAGGAGGGCAGGGAACCCTGCCAAATTATTGAAAGTTTTGAAGAAAATATCATTGACTCCACACCTGAATGGGCACCCACGCGATGTGCGAAACCTATTGGAGACCTACATGCTTTCTACGTGGAAATGATGTTGCAGTACACACAGCCTTTTCCTGGTGATTAGAACATAGGCTCCAATGGTGAAGGCTTCTGGGTGAAAAGATTCCTGATCTATCGGATTTCAGACAGTGAATATATTGTCATGGATCGCAATCAAGACGCAGAACTTACCCTGTCGGCAGAATTACTGCATAATCCAGACTTTATGCCAGCCATGTGGTATGCTGGAGAACGATCCATTAAGTTGGGTTTGGATCCGGATGAAACCTTGAAAGAGGAACGTTACCATGAAGAAATTGGAGAAGCACTTGCTGGTGCGGTTCAAATATTGCTTGGACAGCATGTTTGGGATGGAGATGAAGGCAGCACACCTTCTGAAAGGTTCGAGATAGAACCTGAAGAAGGCCTCCTCATTATATCCGACCGAGTACTTGCTGCTCGACTTGAGTTGCCACGACAATTCTTGCTCGATTCAACCTTTGACCTAGTCAATTGGTATGAACAGGCTTCAATATTGGACCATGGATCAGGGTCTAGTACTCACGAATCGCTGCAGGCGTTGGAATCCCACTATTCTAGCGATGATGAGGACATGGTCCCACCGCTGATAGATGTCAGCGACTCGGAATGCGGCTCGGAAGAGTGGTATTCGGACCTTCCCAGCTTGAGATCCGTTAGTGATTCATCGGACCACAGGAATGAAAATGAAGACATGGACCTGGTAATGCCAGGAGATCTTGAAGAGATGTATGAAGATCGTACCAAATTCTGGCCCCGTGCATCTGAAGAGCAGGTTTATTATTGGAATACCGGAGCTGAAAAGCCTCGAGATCACTAACTAGGAGATGTGCTTGGTAACACAGTTGCCGCACTACTTTCCAGCCTTATCCAGGAGATGAACAGATCCCCTGGGCTGATGAGAGACGGGAATCAACTCGGTTCCGAGTATTACGCCCAACGGAAAATGAATTCACCATAGAGGACTCGTATTCGGACGAGGTGACGGTATTGCCATTGGAATATCTTTGTGTTCCAACATTTCACCTGTTGCAGTGGTATGCACGGTTGCGCGCCACGGCCCTGGAGATGGAATATCTTCAGGCTTTACCCATTCACCATTTTCCTATTGAGGAACTCCTCGGAGATGCCATTCAGCAATATTTTGTGGATGTGGGTCATCACATACCTCTGTTTGCAGGAGTCTCCGTGAGTCGAATTCCTTGTGAAACCGATGATCTAGAAGGGCCAGATGAGTATCTGGTTGAAATTCCGTTAGGAGATCGCGACTTACACGAGCAAATCGCGGAAGCAAGCTTGCTGAATCCAGATTTGAACCTAGTCAACTGGGTGTTGAAACACCGGTTGAAGTGCGAACTTCGAGAAAATAACGCACACAACGATTGGACACGTAAGACTGATTATTTTGGTACCTTGTATAAGGAACCGGAGCCAGATGTGGAGGGCACAACTTTATTCTGTGGAGGTGCTCAAATCCCCGCGAATACCATGAAAGGAATATCGCGCACCGCATCTACACCTCGGTTACCAGATCGCACGGTTGCGTGGCCATTAGTTGTTGTTGTTCGAATAAACGGCGAGCCGGTACACATGCTCGTGGATTCCGGTTCCCTCGGGGACTTGGTATCTACCTCATTGGTGGATCAGCTTCGAATCAAACGCAAGGAATTGAAAGATCCAATCACCTTGCAGCTAGCCATCCAAGGATCTAGGTCTAAAATCAATCACCAGGTGAACGTTAAGTTCAGCTATCAAGATATAGCTGAAGAACACACCTTTTTTGTTGCGAATCTCAGCAGACACGACATGATTCTAGGCACAGCCTGGCTTTTTCAACACCAGGTGAGTGTTGGGCTTAATCCAACTCGGGTTTGTGTTGGAAGCGCTAACAGCCTACCTCTTGAAGGAATCGCTACCGCCAAGATCCTTTCCAGGTCAATTGGTATAGACGAATTAACCCTACAAGCTGTGCGAGATCAGCTGCTGCAATATGCGAAACCAATCTGCAAAACTGCAGAAGAAACAGGCTTACCTCCTCTACGAGCTATTAATCATACAATCCCGTTGATCGATGAGAATAAAATTCTGCCATGGAGACACTCGAGATGCCCTGAAGCTCTGAGACCACAATGGGATGAGAAACACCGGACTTACCTGAAAGCTGGTCGTTGGCAAGTATCCAACTCATCCAACACAGCACCTATGCTGTTGATTCCTAAGATGAAGATGAATCCACCAGGATTATGTGTAGTGGTTGACTTGCGAGGGCACAATGCCAACATGAAGAAAATCACTTCACCTCTTCCCGATATGGAGGGAATTTTGAGGTGTGTTTCGCGCTGCAAATTCCGTTCTTTAATCAATGGCCAAGATGTGTATGAACAAATTCGCGTCATACCTGAACATGTTCCACAAACGGCCATGAGTACGCCGGATGGGAACATGGTTAGTCTTGTGTTGCGGCAAGGAGATTGCAACGCACCTGCAACGTATCAAATGTTGATGAACTATCTCTTCGGCGATTACATCGGCCGATTCATGGATGTTTACCTGGATGATATTATCATCTATTCCGATACGCTTGAAGAACATGTGGGACATGTTAAGAAAGTGATAGACATACTTGAGAGAGAGAGAGACTCTACCTGAGCGCCCATAAACTGCAGTTGTTGAAAGCCGAACTGAGCGTTCTGGGGCGCATTGTTGATGACAATGGTATCTGGATGTTTCCCCACAAGGTTGATACTGTGTTGAGCTGGAAAACCCCAATGAACCGCGAATTGCTCCGTGGATTCATTGGATCCGCTGGTTACCTTGCAACAGACGTGCCGTTGGTGCGTATCCCAATGGGAATCCTAGATGGATTAACTGGTGATACCGTTCCTTTTAGATGGGGATACACTCACCAAAGGGCATTTGAGGACGTGAAACATCTGATCGAAGATGCCCAAAACCACTGTCGGAGGGTGTTGGACTATCAACCCGAAGCTCCTTGGAGGTGTGTTATATCTGTGCATCTTGATTCCGGTCACACACTCCGATCACGTTCTTGTTCCAGTCACGCTCCGGTCACACCGGTCGCTTCCGGTTCTTTCTGGTCTACCAGTCTACCATTAGCCTGTCCGGCAATCCGCTCGGAACGGGTTTTTACGTAATGAAGGATTACTGAGCGTTTCCCGTTTATCCGTTCATCCATTCTTCTATCCTTTTGTCTTGGACTTCTCTTCTCATGGTTGATTACATAACCATCACTTCTTCTGACACCATCTGACTCCGGTCGCATGAATCCCTTATTGTCCTTTATTCCTGACTTACCAATCCTTCCCACCATTATTGTCTTTCCTCCTCTCATTCCTTTTTAGTATCAACAATTAGTTTGGTAGTATAAATATGTCTTAGATACTTCCAGTACTTCATCTGGAAAATTAATGTTGTTTCCGTGTTTTCTTTCATGGACTGAGTCTTAACTTCTCGTCTCGTCTGCGACTCGACTCCGGGGTAAACTCAGTACCCTCGGATGTCTTCTTCTTCACTCCATCCCGATCCCCAACTACCACTCCATCTTCATCACCCATTATGTCTACCAACGTCAATGACATCTTCGGCAACCACGTTCTCGACGACTCCCCGCTGTCAAACCGTTTCCGTGCCTTCAACAAAGTGCACTCTGCCTTGCATAGGGCGCTGTTTATAATTCCCAGCACAATTATAAACAGTTTTTAATTTTGTGTTTGCAAACAGGGTGTTTATAAACCGGTTTATAAACACTCACCCAAAAGGGCCTGGAAATGGGGTTTTCCCTAGGTTTCTATGTTTTTTGAGCCCAAACTTTACCTCATACGCATCGAAACAGGTCCGAGCTCCGCCATTTGCCTCTCCAAATCGAGATACCGCACCAGAAGTAGTCCCAGTGGTAATTGATGCCGTTTTTCGGGTAAGTCAGCCATATACTGGGTCGTTCCTCTCCGCTTTTCAGGGAAAAGTTGCAAGAAACCTGGCAGACATACTGTTCTATCAGGTTTTGGGTTGTTTTCTGTTAAATCTTGAGGCAATTGGACGGTTCGGGGACCTTCCGGTACCAGCTGGACACAACCACATTGAATTAAAAACTGGGTGTTCTGGCCTGACCATTTAAAAACCCGTTTATAAACACCTGTTTATAAACATGTTTACAAACCAGCATAAAAAACAGCGCCCTAGCCTTGCAGCATGTTGTGGTGTGGACTGCGGTTCTACTAGATGCAGGGTAGTATTTGCAAGTAGAGTAGTGTTCGTCCTCTAGAGGGAATAGAGTTTACAGCTTTCAGTTAGGATGGAGGGCTTCGGTTTTGTGTTTGTTAAAATTTCCTGTGTGGATTAAAGTTAGTTGGTTAGTGTAATAGTTATGATCCGTTCGATGGGGTCTGGATTTTCCAATAATATTTGTTTCGCACTACTGGTACACGGCGGAATCGTCTCCACTCGCATAGGAAGCACTAGATCACCCTTTTTCTAGACCTGTATCCTTCACCGGATATGTTGATATGAATCTGGGGCCTTCTTGGAGGATAGACGGTGAATTCTGTTCTACAGGCGGAGCTGTTAAAAAGTCTTTGTCACGATGCGGGTTCACTTCGTAAGCCTCCAAGGATGTGTAGTTTTTATGGGTTTCTTTTAATGGAATGGACACTGTCCGCTTTTGAAAGCAAACAGAAAAATGATGTCTGCAGGTCTCCGATCGCGCTCCACGGTACCGCGAATGATTAAACGTAGAAGGCGGATGCTTCAACGGACTACGTGAAGGATGTGGATGGCTCCTCGGAGAGTCCGCACACTCCAAAATGCTATATTGTTGGCAGGGTTCGAAGCGGAGAATGGATCGGGGTAATTGATTTGTTTTTCGCGCAGTCGTTCGGGGTCAGATCGGATCTGTACCAAGAACTGGTGCCGTACCGGGGCTCTTTTGGAGCTTTACGGTATAAATCTGTTTAGTGGACAGTGCCTCTCAGGACCTGGAGAGGACTGATGAGTTTTTGTGAAGGGCCTAAAGGACGACACTTCCGGGGATTATTCTTGTTCAGAATGGAGGATGAGTAAAGAAGAGAGCCCCTGGTGACCAGTGAACTCTTTAGATTGGCAGGTATCCTACTTTTCCGCTCTAGTCTAGGACCGTAGCAGAGAGCAGGGGAGTTCGGAGATGCTTTCTCCAGATACAGTGAGTGGTATTTATACTGTTTCTAAAGACCATGTGATTTTCCCTTATTCCGATGACTCCATTCATCTTTCCGACGATCGGGAACAGGCCCCCCCCTCTTCTCGCTCTCCCTCCCAGATGTCGGAAACGTTTCGTGGTGTGTTTCTTGTAGGTGGAGTGATTCTGGAGTCGGAGGATGATGCGGACTGGGTCGAAAGTGATCGCAGAGTGTGGCAGAATGATCCTGACGCCAGCGGACGGTGTAATTGCTCATCGGACACGGTCATAGTCAGACTCTGGGGCCGGCGGACGATGCAAACTAGGTTGTAGACGATCGCAGAGTGTGGCGGAACGATCCTGGAGCCAGCAGACGGTGTAATTGCTCATCGGACATGGTCGTAGTCAGACTCTGGGGCCAGCGGACGATGCAAACTAGGTTGTAGACGATCGCAGAGCGTGGCGGAACGATCCTGGAGCGAGCGGACGGTGTAATTGCTCATCGGACACGGTCGTAGTCAGACTCTGGGGCTGGCGGACGATGCAAACTAGGTTGTAGACGATCGCAGAGCGTGGCAGAACGATCCTGGAGCCAGCGGACGGTGTAATTACTCATTGGACACAGTCGTAGTCTGACTCTGGGGCCGGCGGACGATGCAAACTAGGTTGTAGATGATCGCAGAGCGTGGCGGAATGATCCTGGAGCGAGCGGACAGTGTAATTGCTCATCGGACACGGTTGTAGTCAGACTCTGGTGCCGGCGGACGATGCAAACTAGGTTGTAGACGATCGCAGAGCGTGGCAGAACGATCCTGGAGCCAGCGGACGGTGTAATTACTCATTGGACACAGTCGTAGTCTGACTCTGGGGCCGGCGGACGATGCAAACTAGGTTGTAGATGATCACAGAGCGTGGCGGAATGATCCTGGAGCGAGCGGACGGTGTAATTGCTCATCGGACACGGTCGTAGTCAGACTCTGGGGCCGGCAGACGATCTAGGTTGTAGACGATCGCAGAGCATGGCGGAACGATCCTGGTCACTGGCCGGACTACACTGATGTTGCAACGGTGGGCAAACATAGTGCAGCCTCACATCGGTTGAACATAAACGAGTGGGCATAAGAAAGGTGAGTTTGAATATACTGTCAAGAGTCGGTTACTCTCGGAGGCCGATGGAAGTCCAGAATGTTCTATCAAGATGAAGAGGTGAAGTGAGCAATATGGATGAGACTCTCTTGTGATAAAACTTCGTAGATAGGTGTGAAGTCTGGACAGAGTTCGAACGGAGGTCCGAGTCGGGTGATGACAAATGGAGCGGGCTTGGCTTCAGCTCGTGCGCTACGCCTTTCCCTACGCCCAAGGCCCGATTTCAAGAAGTGACAGATTGAGAGCGAGATGGAGATAGGGCACAATCTTAGTCGATATTCAAACTGAGATAAGTGTAAGTACATGGTGATACATATACTAATTTCGGAGTCCGAGATATTTCCGTGCGAAACAAGTAAAACAATAAACTAATTATAGTATGTATGGGGATGAAGAATTTAGCAAGAACAATAAAGTAATTGTCAAAGAGCTGGAGGTCCAAGACCTCCATGATGACATGAAGAATCATGTGTGCACATAATTGTTAAGGAGCATGTGCAGGAACAATAAGAGTGTTCACGACAATAAGAGCCAATGGCAAAGTTGGGGTTGACGAATAGTAAGTCCGACGGAGTCCGATGGAACCTGATGGAACGGATTGTGACACATACATACTACAATTAGCTTATTGTTTTAATTGTTTCGCGCGGAAATATCTTGGACTCCGAAATTAGTATATATATATCACCATGTACTTACGCTTATCTCAGTTTGAATATCGACTAAGATTGTGCCCTATCTCTGTCTCACTCTCAATCTGTCACCCCTCAAAATCGGGCCTTGGGCATAGGGAAAGGCGCAGCGCGCGAGCTGAAGCCAAGCCTGCTCCATTTGTCAGCACCTGACTCGGACCTCCGTTTGGACTCCGTCCGGACTTCACACCTATCTACAAAGTTTTATCACAAGAGAGTCTCCACCTGTATTGCTCACTTCACATCTTCATCTTGATAGAACGTTCTGGACTTCTGTCAGCCTCCGAGAGTAACTGACTCTTGACAATTCCATAAAAACCAACATATCCTTGGAGGCTTTACGAAGTGAACCTGCATCACGACAGAGGCTTTTTAACAGCTCTGCCTGTAGAACAGAATTCACCGTCTATCTACCGAGAAGGCCCCAGAATTGTATCAACATATCCAGTGAAGGACACGAGTCTTAAAGGACGACCTAGTGCTTCCTACGTGAGTGGAGACAATTCTGCTGTGTACCAGTAGTGCGAAACAAATATTATTGGAGAATCCGGAATTCACCGCCTATCCTCCAAGAAGGCCCCAGATTCGTATCAACATATCCGGTGAAGGATACAGGTCTAGAAAAAGGGCGACCTAGTGCTTCCTACGCGAGTGGAGACGATTCCGCCATGTACCAGTAGTGCGAAACAAATATTATTGGAGAATCCGGACCCCCATCAGACAGATCATAACTATTACACTAACCAACTAAACTTTAAACCACACAGGGAATTTTATCAAACACAAAAACCGAAGGCCTCCGTCCCAACTGAAAGCTGTAAACTTTATTCCCTCTAGAGGACGAACACTACTCTACTTGCAAATACTACCCTGCATCTAGTAGAACTGCAGTCCATATCACACCGACCTCTGCCCATACCCACTCAAACCGAAAATCACAACAGACGTGCATTCAATTGACTGGCCCATGCGGCAGCCGAGTTAACACCACTGGAAGAACAAGCACAACAGCTTGATCGGGACCGAGAAGCTGTTAACTTTTTCAACCGCGATACTTATACCTCAGCCCTCCGTGACCATTCCAGTCAGCACATCAAAACATCCTTCACTGAACGCCAGAGTGCACACATTTCAGGCATGGCTACCACTACGACCACATGCCCCATCAAAACCGATTTCTCCATTTTCAAATCTGCTTTGCAGTCCGGTCAGCCCCGTGCTGAGGCTGAGGATGTAATTTTGGACTCCGGTCGACGTCTGGGGCAACTAGCTCCTTCCCCTCCCCCCCGCAGCACTCTGTCGCCTCACCAACTGCGTAGGATGAGCTTCAATCCCTTCCTCAATCCAGTAAGGGAGAGTAGAGATGGAGATGGAGATGGAGATGGGGGTAATGGTGGTGGAGATGGTGGAGATGATGGAGATGATGGAGATAGTGGCAGAGGAGATGGAGATGATGGACCTCTGAATCCACCCAATCCAAATCCCTTCGACCGATCTCCGTCTCAGTTCTTTGCTGCCATGTCCCGTGCTATCGGACAGGGTATAGGTAACGTGATCACTCAACATGAAACCACCAGCAACAAGACTAGGGCCCGCGTTTGGTACCCCGAGGTCTTCGATGGCAAGGACCCCGAGAAACTCCGGACATTCCTTTTCCAAGGAATTCTCAACTTTCGCGATCGCCCCACAGCATTCTGCCATGATCACCAGAAGGTCAACTACATGATCTCCTATCTCTCTGGTGATGCATTCGGGTGGTTTGAACCTGCCATCGTTAACCCCATCTCCAACAACACTCCGGTTTGGCTGAACAATTACGACGTGTTTGTCTTGGAGCTCCAGCTCAACTTCGGCACTTTCGATCCCTGACAGGATGCCAAAAATGAGATTGTTGCTCTACGTATGGGCAACGGACAGCACATACAAAAATATCTCGTCCGTTTCAACAAGCTATCGCAGCTTATGGGCTGGAACTCCGTTGCACTCTGGAAGGTCTTTTATGACGGCCTTCCCGAATGAATTCAGGTCAAACTCCGTGATCTCCCCAGTGGTAAATCCACGTTGTTGGACGTTCTCAATGTCTCTGCACAATCCATTGATGCTTCACATTGGGAGTGGCAGAAGGAACAGAAACTTTGTCATGCTCGCAATCCGACCACCTCCTCATCTTCGAGATTCAGTTCCGGTGCCTCCGAAAGCAAGTCCGGCGGCTCCGATAATAAGTTCGGTATGTGGTCCCCTGCCAATAGAGGTGATTCCAAGAAGAAGGGTGTTGCAGTGAGCGGAGCGAACTCCGGTAGATTCTCCACTCAATCTTCTCCCACCCTGGAGAAACCTTGGGCAAAGGTTCTCGGCCCCGATGGCAAATTGACTGCCATCGAACGATCCCGCCGGATCACCGGAAATCTCTGCCTACTTTGTGGAGGAAAGGGTCATCGCGCTGATGAGTGTCCCAAGAGGAAACCGGCGTCCGGACGTGCCGCTACTACTATGACTACCTCAGCTCCTACTGCAACTCAGTCAGGAAACTGAGTAGCGACCCTCAGGGCTCCGCACCGCCTGAGGGTCGTGGAGTTATTCCCGATTGTGCAGTTCAATCTGTCGTATGACTTAACGCATCCGCTCTTTCTGACCCGAATTCATTATGTCCCATGCTTCACTCTCCTCACGTTCCGTCGGACTTCCGGACTCTTATTGACTCCGGTTCGTCCCACTGTTTCATAGACTCAGTCTTTTGTACAAAAAATAATCTATCACGTGTTTCTATCCCTCCGATCGGCCTCCGTCTGTTTGATGGCTCCTCCGGGACCGTCATATCTGAGATTGTTCATATTGACATCTCTTTTCCCTCTGGTGACACAACTTCAGTTGACTTGTATGTCACACCTCTGGATTCTGCCTGCTCTGTTGTGCTTGGATACAATTGGCTCACCCACCACAATCTGTTGATTGACTGGGTTTTGGGCCAAATCTCTTTCCGCTCACCTGGCTCCGCTGGTCCAACTCCAGCTCCATTCGGAGTTCGTCTATCGGCCTCCACCGAATCTGTTCCTCCTTTATTGGAGCCATCTGTCGCTCCTACGGTCGATGCTACACCCCCATCGATCTCCATTATTGGAGCAGCTGCCTTTGCTAGAGCTTTGCGCGCCAAAGGTAGTCAACTATAGTGCCTAGGCCTCTCTGAGGTCTCCGGTCAGGCCTCCGACGCCTCGGAAATTCCAGATTTATCTGGACTTCCGTTGGAGTACCATGACTACGCTGATGTTTTCTCGACCTCCGAGTCGGAAAAGTTAGCACCCCATCGACCATACAATCTTAAGATCGACCTTGAGGATGGAGCGGCTCTGCCGCCTGGTTCCATTTACTCCCTGTCCCAACTCGAATTGAAGGCGCTTCGAGAATTTCTCAATAAGAACCTCAATAACGGGTTTATCCGACAATCCACTTCCCCTCACAGCGCTCCAATCCTTTTCGTCAAGAAGAAATCGGGTGAACTTCAGCTATGCATGGATTTCCAAGCCCTGAATCGTATCACTCAGAAAGACTGTTACCTGCTGCCACTTATCTCCGATCTACTTGACGCTGGACGCCAAGCAAAGGTCTTCACCAAAATTGACCTTAAACATGCCTATCACCTCGTTCGGATCTCCGATGGCGATGAGTGGAAGACCACTTTCCGCACTCGCTACGGCTCGTTCGAGTGGCTTGTTATGCCTGAGGGCCTTACCAACGCTCCTGCAGCGTTCCAGCGTTTCATGAATGACCTTTTTTCGGACCTCCTCAACGTCAATGTTGTTGTCTACTTGAACGACATTCTCATCTATTCGGAGAACCCGGTGGATCATCGACGGCATGTCCGAGAAGTTCTCCGTTGCCTTCGGAAAGCCGGTCTTTACGCTTCTCTTAAGAAGTGTGCTTTCAGTGTCGACACTGTTGAATTCCTCAGCTACATTATTTCCCCTAGCGGTCTCTCCATGGATGAGTCGAAGGTCAAGGTTATCTGAGACTGGCTGGAACCCCGAAAAGTCAAGGACATCCAATCTTTCCTTGGCTTTGCCAATTTCTACCAGCACTTTATTGCCAACTATTCCGACATTGTCATTCCGCTTACATGACTTACTCGGAAGTCCGAACGTTGGATCTGGTCATCCGAATGCCAGAATTGCTTTCACTACTGCTCCAATTCTGACACATTGGATCCCAGGCGCCCAACTCACTCTTGAGTCGGATGCCTCGGACTACGCTATAGCTGCAATTCTCTCATTGACCTTGCCCTCTGACGGCGAAATTCACCCTATTGCTTTCCACTCTCGCACATTGGCGGTGGCCGAGCTCAACTACGACACCCATGACAAGGAACTCCTTGCCATATTTGAAGCTTTCCGTGTCTGGCGATGCTACCTGGAGGGTGCAGTTCCTCCAATTGACGTTGTCACCGATCACAAGAATTTGGAGTACTTTTCTACTACGAAGCTCTTGACCCGCCGACAAGCTCGGTGGTCCGAGCTCCTCTCTGCATTTAATTTCGTCCTTTGGTTCCGACTGGGGCAACTTGGCGGAAAGCCCGATGCTCTCACTAGACGATGGGACGTCTACCCAAAAGAGGGGATAGTGGCTATGCCAATGCAAATCCGCATAATTTCCATCCAGTTTTCACTCAGCATCAGCTCAGCGCATCGCTTCGCGTATCCTCACTCCGGCACTCCGAGCAGGACAACTCATGGACGTTAACCAGTTGCATTCAGATATCCGAACAGCCCTTGTTTCGGATCCTATCGCCTCACAATATCTTAACAATACTTCGGACCCCCGGTGGGTCATTCGCGACGGTCTTCTTTTTCACAATGAACACATTTATGTACCGGACGCTGCGGAGCTCCGACTCCGCATACTCCTCGACAAACACGATCACCAGCTGGCTGGTCACTGGGGACAGAACAAGATGCTCGCACTAGTCTGACAAGAGTACGTCTGGCCCAGACTCCAAGCCTTTGTTAAGGATTATGTCCAATCATGTGTTTCTTGCAAATGTGGCAAGTATGCTCGCCATATGCCTTACAGATCCCTTTGGCAACTCCCGGTCCCCGAGCGACCTTGGGATTCTATTTCCATGGATTTCATCGAACAGTTACCCATGTCCGATGGCTACACAAGCATCCTAGTCATTGTCGACCGCCTTTCAAAGATGGGACTATTCATCCCTACTCGCGGTAAAATCACGTCGTCCGAATTAGCCCATTTATTCGTCCTTCACATTTTCTCCAAGCATGGAGTTCCGAGTCATGTTACCTCCGATTGGGGCTCCGAATTTGTCTCTCATTTTTTCCATTCCCTGGGCAAAGCACTCAATATGTGTCTCCACTTCACCGCCGGTTATCATCCATCCACCGACGGACAGACCGAGCGCGTCAACCAAACTTTGGAACAATACATTCGGATGTACTGCAATTACCAGCAGGACAACTGGGCTCCACTTCTTCCCCTTGGCGAGTTTGCATACAACAACACTCCTAATGACACTACGGGAGTTTCTCTGTTCTTCGCCAATAAGGGCTATCACCCTTTGGTCACCGTCTACCCCAAGCACGACCTCACATCCGCTCAGGCCTGAGAATTCGTTACAGATTTAGACGCCCTTCACCAGGAACTCCGAATGCAGATGGCAGCTGCCCAGAAGCGCTACCAAGGACCTGCTGATAAGCAGAGGTCTCCGGACCCCAAAATTTCCATTGGTAATGAAGTCTACATTAACGCCGCCGGATTCTGAACAGTCCAACCTGGACATGCGTTCTCCAAACGATACTATGGTCCTTACAAAGTTATTGCTCAACCCGGACCCGCTTCTTTCACTCTTAAACTTCCCCATGATATGCATCACATTCATCCCATTTTTCATATTTCTCAACTCGAGCTCGGACATCCGAACACCGCCCCTGGGCATGTCCAGCCTCCACCACCTCCAATCAAAATTGATGGAGAGCTGGAGTACGAAGTCGCAGAAATTCTATCAAGTAAACTCGATCGGCGCTGTCGGCCTCCGCTCATGTACCTTGTTCATTGGGACAGCTATGCCAGAACTTCGGAGGAGACTTCATGGGTGAGAGCTGATGAACTTGACCACACAGCTGAACTTGTTGAAGAATTTCACGCCAAGTACCCAGAGTTACCTGGCCCGCTATAATTCTGGACTCCAACTCAAACTTATTGTCTTGAACCCAAGTCCAGTTTTTTCAATACCACACTTATAAAGCACGTGAAGAGAAGCAAAAAAATTACAAGTTTCAAAATTAGTATAACACATTTTTTTGGCCACCCTCGGCCTCTGACTCGCTCCCCGACCCCGACCCCGACCTACTCCTTCCTGCCTTCCTCTTCATCGGCCCCTGGCACCTTCTCCCTTTCCTTCAAACTCTGAAGGACAAAACCTGCAAGCTCCGACAGGGCATTCGCCTGCATCTTGGCATACCACTCCATCTTGTTGTTGTGTTGGGACTGTTCCTCGAGCATGTGCCCGAGGAAGTCCGCAACGTCGCCCAGCTCGGCCCTAATGGACCCGAGATCTCCGTCGGTGGTGGCGTGCGAGTGGGTGCAGTGCACCTTGCAGTTCTGGCACTGCTTGCACGCCTGCCCTTTGCAGTTGGTGCTTCAGACGCACTGCGCGCCATCCTTCGTACAAGCTGCACACTACTAAAATAAAGTCAGTAAAACACGTCGGAACTCTGACTGTTACACACCTTTTGCAGGAACTCGTCGTCCTCTGCCTCTTCCACCTCCTTCCTCGGCCTCTTGCTTGGGCTGGCACCCTCGTCTGCACTCTCCTCTGGCACTACTGCCTTCTGCTTCCCTGCAGCCTTGTTTTTGGCCGCCTTCCGCGCAGCCTCTGCCTCCTCCTCGGCCTTCCATGCAGCCTCCTCCTCCTTGGCTATCCGTGCGGCCTCCTCCTGTGCAATCCTCCGCCTTTCCGCCTCTGCCGCCTCCCTCTTCGCCTTGCGCGCCAACTTGCGTGCCTCGTCCCAGCGTCATTGTCGCCATCGCTCAGTTGAGCCTCAGCATCCGCATCAGAGAGGGCGAGCAGACAGGTGCAGCACTGCACAGTCATTTCGTTGTTGCGGGGGGCCATGGTTTTGCAGGTTCGGAGATGGTGGGGGTACAAGTTCAAGATGAAAAAATCCCCATCATAATGGCAGGCTGGCTTATATACCAGGGAATCTGTCACGATCTGTTCCATTGGATTCCATCAGACACCGTCGGAGTTATTCATCATCCACTCCAATTTTGCCATTGGCTCTTATTATCATGAACACTCTTCCACATGCTCTTCGACAATTATGCGCACACATGATTCTTCATGTCATCGTGGAGGTCTCAGACCTCCGGCTCTTTGACAATTACTTTATTGTTCTTGCTAAATTCTTCATCCCCATACATACTATAATTAGTTTATTGTTTTAATTGTTTCGCACGGAAATATCTTGGACTCCGAAATTAGTATATATATCACCATGTACTTACACTTATCTCAGTTTGAATATCGACTAAGATTGTGCCCTATCTCTGTCTCGCTCTCAATCCGTCACTTCTTGAAATCAGGCCTTGGGCGTAGGGAAAGGTGCAGTGCATGAGCTGAAGCCAAGCCCGCTCCATTTGTTGGCACCTGCCTCGGACCTCCATTTGGACTCCATCTGGACTTCACACCTATCTACAAAGTTTTATCACAAGAGAGTCTCATCCGTATTGCTCACTTCACCTCTTCATCTTGATAGAACGTTCCGGACTTCCATTGGCCTCCGAGAGTAACCGACTCTTGACAGTATGGGGATGAAGAATTTAGCAAGAACAATAAAGTAATTGTCAAAAAGCGGGAGGTCCGAGACCTCCATGATGACGTGAAGAGTCATGTGTGCCCATAATTGTTAACGAGCATGTGGTGGAACAATAAGAGTGTTCACAACAATAAGAGCCAATGGCAAAGTTGGGATTGACGAATAGTAAGTCCGACGGAGTCCGAGGGTTGATGGATGTTCGCCGGAATTGTCGGAGTCTGATGGAACCCAATGGAACAGATCGTGACAGGAATTAATGGAATGGACACTGTCCACTTTGAAAGCAAGCGGAAGAATGATGTCCGCAGGCCTCCGATCGTGTTCCACGGTACCGCAAATAGTTAAACATAGAAGAGGGATGCTTTAACAGGCTACGTGAAGGACATGGATGGCTCCTCAGAGGGTCCGCACACTTTGAAATGCTAATATTGTTGATAGGATATGAAGCGGAGAATGGATCTGGGTAATTGATTTGTTTCCGCTCAGTCGCTTGGTGTCAGAGTGGATCTGTAGCAAGGACTGGTGCTGTACCGGAGCTCTTTTTGGAGCTTTACAGTATAAAATCTGTTGGTGGACAGTACCCCTTGGGATGTGGAGAGGACTGAAGAGTTTGTGAAGTGCCTAAGGGACAACACTTCTGGGGCTTATTCTTGTTCAGAATGGAGGATGAGTAAAGAAGAGAGCCTCTGGTGACCAGTGAACTCTATAGATTGGCAGGTTCCTACTATTCCACTCTAGTCTAGGACTGTAGCAGAAAGTGGGGGAGTTCGGAGATACTTTCTCCAGATACAGTGGGTGGTATTTATACTGTTTCTAAAAGTCCATGTGATTTTCCCTCATTCCGACAACTCCATTCGTCTTTCCGATGATCGGGAGCAAGTCCCCCTCTTCCAGTCCCCTTCCTAGTTGTGCGGAATCATTGTATGAGCTCACAGACTGAGTTCCTAGGGCCCGGAACGTCTGCACGAGGTCACGGAATGACCATATAAGCTTGCAGAACATGTATCTTGTACGCGGAGTGCCCCCAAAGACTAGCGGACAGAGTATTAATCATAGGAATGGCCGTAGAACCGAGTAATGACTCTGCAGGCCAGCAGACTTGTGTAATTCCTTGTCGGACAGGTCGTGGACTGAGTTTCTTGTAGGCAGAATGACTCTGCAGGCCAGCGGACTGCATAATTCTTCGTCAGACAGATCGGAGACAGTCGCGGAATGTGTTTCTTGTAGATGGAGTGACTCCATGAGCCTGCAGACTGTGCAATTCCTGGACGGACTTAGTCGCAGACTGAGGCGGAGCAACTCTGGAGCCCACGGACAGTGTAATTGTTGGTCGGAATTGGTTGTAGACGGTTGCAGAATGTGACAGAGTGACTCTGGAGCCAGTGGAGCACATAATTCTTGGTCAGACTTGGTTGTAGATGATCGTGGAAAGTGGCAGAGTGACTCTGAAGCCAGCAGACAGTGTAATTGTTGGTCAGACTTGGTTGTAGATGGTTGTGGACTGAGACGGAGCAACTCTGTGAGCCAGCAGACAGTGTAATTCTTAGTCAGACTTGGTTGTAGACGATCACAGAGCGTGGCAGAGTGATTCTGGAGCCAGCGGATGGTGTAATTCTTGGTCGGACTTGCTCATAGATGGTCGTGGAGCATGGCAGAGTGACTCTGGAGCCAGCAGAGTGTGTAATTCTTGGTAGACAGCCGCAGAGTGTGGCAGAGTGATTCTGGTGCCAGCGGACAGTGTAATTGTTGGTCGGACTTGGTCGTAGTCGGTCACAGAGCGTGGCGGAGTGATTCTGGTGCCAGCGGACGGTGTAATTCTTGGTCGGACTTGGTCGTAGGTGGTTGCTGAGCATGGCGGAGTTACTCTGGAGCCAGCAGAGCGTGTAATTCTTGGTTGGACTTGGTTGTAGATGGTCACAGAACGTGGTGGAGTGACTTTGAAGCCAGGGGACGTAGGATTGCAGACAGTCAGCGGACTGTGATCTTGTGCATAGGACCTTGCGAAATGAGACTGTGTGGCAGACTAAGTGTGGGTGTCTTGTGTATGTTCGCAACAGTGGGCAAACATAGTGCAGCCTCACATCGTCCATGGGTTGCAGGATTCTGCCACCTGTGCCATGCCCTCGCTGGGTTGCAGGATCCAGTCACCTGCACCGTATTGTCTTCGAGTTGTGGAATTCTGCAACCCAACACATATGGTGCTGCTGTTACTGGATCCTGCCACCTACACTGTGTGTACTTCAGGTTGTGGGATCCAGCCGCCCATGCTGCAATGTCTTTGAGTTGCAGGATCCAGCCACCTGTGCGATATCATCTTTGAGTTGCAGAATTCTGCAACCCAACACACACGGTGCTGTTGTTGCTGGATCCTACCACTCACACAATGTGTGCTTCAGGTTTTAGGATCCCACAACCTGAGGTCTCCCAATGGGTTTTCTGAACTTCAATTGCCTATCTCAGACCTTATCCCATAAATAATTTTTAGGACTCGTAACCTGGATTTCTCATACCTGAAGTATGTGTGACTTGATTTTTGGAGGGCACATTGCCTAATGAGATATTCTACCTCATTCAAAACTACGTGGCTTTCTACAGTGTGGGTGGTATGATGCACTCACTATAAGCACAATAAACTGACTACAATTAGCTTGTTTTTCCAGATGACATGTCTGCAGATAGTATACAAGTACGCGGTCAGTAAGGCCAGCACTAGATGGTCAGAAGCAGGAGAGTAGAATCTTTAAAGAGAAGAGCACTAAAGTAGAACACTACTACTAGTATAAGTAGCAGCTGTATCAATACAGAGCCAGCAATCCCTCAATGTAATCAATCAATGGTCAGCAAGTGCCCAGTTACACATTTTAAGAGAAAAGAAATTACCAAAAAATTGGTGAACAAAAAAAAGTGTCAAGACGAACACTTGCACAGTACTAAAGTGGCAAGCACAGTTGGATCTGAAATATCAACTCTAACAGGCAGGCAAAATTTGGAAAACTAAGCATGCAGAAAGTTCTATTGGGTTATATAGTATCATTGTCTTCTAGGAGGCCATTTATAATCCCAGACAGAGGCCAAAGCTATGTATTTTGTCCAGAATTGCAACCTATGTAACAACATTGTGACCATGGTCACACTAAATTGCTACTCAAGTCACTCAAATCATTTGATTGTGACTGCCAAAATTGCGACCTCATGCGGTCACAAGATTGCAACCAGCATGAGGTTGCGGAATCTGAGAACTGACACAAAAAGTTGGTCGGTTGTGGGATCTCACAGCTGGGCCCAGACAGTCAGATCCTGCAACTGCAGATCAGTGGCTGGATCCCGCAACCCAAAAAACACTCAATGTGGGTGGGAGGATCCAGTAATAGCAGCACCGTACATGTTGGGTTGTGGAATTCCACAACTCAAAGACAATACGGTGTGGGTGACTGGATCCTGCAACCCAGCGAGGGCATGGCAGAGGTGGCAGAATCCCACAACCCATGGACGACACAGTGTGGGTGGTAGGATACAGTAACCACCCATGCAACTTGAAGAGCACAAGGTGTGGGTAGCATGATCTAACAACAGCAGCACATGCATGTCAGGTTGCAGAATCCTGCAACGAACAAAGACGCGGCATGGGTGGCTGGATCCTACTAGCCCAACACCGGTGACTGGATGCAGCAACAGCGGTGCTGTGCGTCTCAGGTTGCAGGATCCCGCAAGCCAAAGATAACATGGAACGGGCAGCAGGATTTCACAACCTGGAGACAACACAGTGTGGGTGGCTGGATCCTGCAATTGCACACACAAGGTGTTGAGTGTTGAGATCCCACAACCCAAGACAATGAGTTGTCAGTGCCTGGATTCTGAAACTATGCCTGAGGGATGTCGAGTGGTCGGATACGGCCACTGAGCGATTCGTAGTTGAGGTGTAGGTTTGACTCAGAGTAGTAGGATCCTAAAACCTAGCGCAGAGTCCGAGTCCAGACAGGGCCAGTCATTGGATCCAAAAACTGAAGGCAACACCCATAGGGTGGGTTGTGGGATTCCAAGATTGAGGCCATTAGCAGCAACACAGTTAGAGGACAACACTAGAGAAGTGCGCCCGCTAGGTTCGATTATTCAGCCGGCTGGGTTCGATTGTTTGGCCAGGCTGGGTTAACACAAACAAACACGACGCTGGTGAAATCACAACTGCAAGTTTTTATGCCAACGCCTGTAATTAGTGAAGGACACGGGTTCGGGTGAACCGGTCGGGTTTTTGGGTCAGGTCGGGCGGGTACGGGCCACGGGTCAGCAGTTTTCCAGACCTGAACCCGCGGGTACCCACGACAATACAGGCACACAGTACAAACTAGGTGTAAAAACATGAATAAAGCGGGTTTTTTGGGCGGAAAACTGTGCATGGGACACCCTATGGAGTCAGAACTTACCTGGAACATCGACATTCTTACTTAAAATCCCATGCGGCGAGGTGCCGAGGCTCGCATCACAGTCGGCACGGGCTAGCCGACGACCCGTGAGCAACCCGTAAACCCGCGGGTTCGGGTTCGGGTTTTCCGGGTTCGGGTCCGGGTCGACTGTTCTATACCCAAGCCCGTACCCGTGTCCATCCCTACCTGTAATGTTTTTTTAATCTATCTCCAAGTCTATATCCTCAGGCTATTTTTTTGAGGAACTCGGTTTCGATTCTACTATTCTAAAAAGAAATCTAATAATATGAATACTGATGCTGGTACTCATGGGCTAGGGACAGTCAGAGTAGAGGTTCTGGGGCGGTTCTGAATAACGGACCATAACCGTCTTCAAATTTGACTGACCCATTTTGAGAAGCGATTCTCGCGACGGTTCTCGAACCCATCGTTTCGTGATGATCGTAGTGGTTGCACACGGAACTGTCGTTCCTCCAGACACAGCGCCGGTTCTTAAATTTAGTAGGAAAATAAGTTAATTGTGGTAACTGATCTTGTGTTCAGACAACCGACTGTTGACGCGAAGAAAACCGCTATGCCGGGGCCATGCTGGCTGGCACAGGCAATGAGCGGCAGCCAAGTGATGCACCCTCGAAAACAGTCAACTTGAAGACGTGTAATGAGACCATTTTCGACTGCATAGACAACTTACGATCTGGCAGTGGTGAACATGTTTCCTTTCGGCCAGAGGCCCGGATCACAGAGAAACCCCAGAAAGTTCAATAAGTTGAGGGCTTCCGAATAAGGAGGGGGTTTCTGCCTGCAACTGGGGTTTCTGAATAGAATTATCCGCTAAAATATTGCAAACCAAATAATATGGCCCAAAACAGGATTTTATATTTCTGATTTATAACTTAGCAAAATGTAATGCCTAATCTAATGTATTGAAGCCCAAATAAAACTCCACTAAGCTTGAAGTATCGCCGCACCTTTCGCTGGGGAAAAAAATGTAATATACAAAAAAAGGAATAGACGACCCTGAAGCGAATTCCGAAATCCAACATATAAAGCCTGTCGATATCCTTGTTGATACTTTGAATTTTGAATTAGGTTTAGAGGGAGCTGAAATGAAAAAAATGAATTCTCGTTTAGAGGTGCTTGAAACTGGATAAGAAACTTCAAGATTAAGACACTATTAAACTCATCCGCAGATCAGATCGTCGTCTGCAGATCGTCACTCAATAAGAATGTAACGTGAATAGATTATATTGAACTCGAACTAGCTTCTAGACAGATTAACGACTACGGCGCGGTCTTGTGAGAACTCAAATTGTGCACAGTGGGATAATATCATAGACGGTTTGACCGTATCAGTGGTGTTTTGCATTTTAGAAGAGTATTTCTTAGCAGGGAAGTAAGGGTAATACCGAAGAAATGGGTCTGACTGCCCAGAAGGTAAGGGAGCCTGGCGACGAATGATGAAAGAGGTATCCTCTCCAGTCGAGAGGATTTGTTCGATGCTGCCAGCAATCGGCGTGCTCGCTGAAGCTGAAGGATAATATAAAACCAGACTGTTCCCGAGGTGTGTCGATGCTCGGGAAAAGCTGGTGCCGTTAAACATGTACTCCGCACGATCCCTGGAAAAAAACAATAAGTTCTCCTGCAGCAAGTGACACCCACCATGGCTTCCTTTGTGCACCATCCCTCTCCTTTGGCGGAAACAGAACCACCGCCTCCTCCTGTTGTTCTCCTCCTCTCGCAAACAGATCTCAATACACCCACCTCCACGGGTCTTGTCATTCACGAGGATTTGGAGCTTGTTCTGAGCGCCAAAAAGACAGTGGTGTTTGCTCCAGGCTCGACGCTGGAATATACCTATCCTCCTCCACCGATCTTCACGGTCCAGATCCCGATCCCTCCAGGGCTAACCCGCAATATTATTGAGAATCATAAGACTTGGGAAGGGGAAGTCTCTCGGGAAGACAGAATTAAACTCACGGCTGCAATCAAGGTGTGCCTTGTGCCCGTGGAAGAGGTTTACCGGCAGGTGAGCTGAGCATCATAGCCTCGTCTGGTTTAATTTTTACTCTTGTACAGGCGGCACAGAAGTATCCGATCCTGGGCAAGTACGAGGATGATTGGCCGGTGCGCTGCATTGCTACAGCACGCTTGAAGAGCACCTCCGCCCATGCCAAAACCTTAGCGACCAAGGAAGCTGTCACCGACGTCAAGGAAGCGACTGTTTGGCCTAGACGGCAGACACGTGTCAGCTTCAAGGCATAGGTACCGGAAAATTGTATCATTGGCTAATTACATATTAACTTGTGGATTCCATGCATTATAGTTGTAGTCCTTTCGTACAATACGTGGAATCAATGACTTTTTGTGTGCCAATTTCTGAGGGACTGTCAAAGACAAAGATTGCCGTGTTTGATTAATATTGGTGTTTGCGTCAGGAGTGCGCATTCACATTTCCACCTTTTTGTTCCATTCTCTTTGCTCCAGCTAACCAGTTTTCAATAATACGGCCAAGGCGGGTTGAAATGTCTATATAGTATTAACGCTGCGTGCCCACAGAAAGGCACGTGATCGCGTCAGCCGGCGCAGTGCCGGAGCGTCATCATTGATCATCAGCGCTTAACGATCCCACTCTCACCACTGCCTGACGTTGTACGTCGACAGAGGTGAGATCGCTCACCGAGCTGTGGCGTGTTGTACACCTGCAGGGCTGGTGGATGACCTCAATCTCCAATTGATCTTCTCAATCCGCATCGTCTACTGTGAACCATCGGCTAAGTACAAGAAGGTGCAGATACAACAATAATGCCATTGTTCATCCTAAGTACAAGGTGCAGAAAACAATAACGCGCTGGAAACATGCCCGGAATGGCTTAAATAGCAGCCCACACATCGCAACTCCTCCGGCACTAGATCTATTGCTGCTTGTGCGCATCCAAACATTGTACATGAGGAGCGAACAGGTTGATCTAGCTCGAGACCATCGCCATGGAGGTCGACTCAGGCCCCGATACTTCGAACAATAATGGCGACATCTGTCGTGCAAAGGTGCGAACGCGCCCTGTTTTCAGAGTCCTTCCTCCTGATTTTTTTATCCCTTCAAGCACCGTCTCCCAGAGCTCAACGCAGCTAAGGTTTGCCTAGTCAATGGCCCGCAGCGTGACGACTATGACAACGTAAGTCGTGCTTCAGTTGAATAAACCACAAATGTTATAAGTCTACAGGTATGCGATATGGAGATGTACCATAAGGAGCAGGTTATCTTGGCCAAGCAGAAGAACCACAAGCTTGTTCTTGAGAACCAGCAGCTTGTTGCACAGCTCGAGGCTGCAGAGAAGCTGAAAGCCGATCACATCGCTTTTATGAACTCTATGCATGAAGAAATCAACAGCAAATCCAAGGCCATCCAGGAAATGCAACAGCACGAAGGCCAGCTCGGGGCCCAGTTCCTCGGAGACCAGGATAAGCTTCAAAAACTGGTGAGCCGTTTCGATATCACTCATTTTCGAATATGTTGCTGACGCTATGAAAGTATGGCCAGTGCAACATGATGTTTCCTCAGTTAGTCGAGGCGCAAAAGTTACTCTTGCAGTGCAACGACGATGTCGAACGGCTCAACCGACTTTTGGTCAGTAAAAAGTGCATTTATGTTGACTGTACGCTGTGATATGGACTGCGGTTCTACTAGATGCAGGGTAATATTTGCAAGTAGAGTAGTGTTCGTCCTCTAGAGGGAATAAAGTTTACAGCTTTCAGTTGGGACGGAAGTCTTCAGTTTTTGTGTTTGATAAAATTCCCTGTGTGGTTTAAAGTTTAGTTGGTTAGTGTAATAGTTATGATCTGTCTGATGGGGGTCCGGATTCTCCAATATTATTTGTTTCGCACTACTGGTACACGGTGGAATCGTCTCCACTCGCGTAGGAAGCACTAGGTCGCCCTTTTTCTAGACCTGTATCCTTCACCGGATATGTTGATACGAATCTGGGGCCTTCTTGGGGGATAGACGGCGAATTCCGTTCTACAGGCGGAGCTGTTAAAAAGCTTCCGTCGCGATACGGGTTCGCTTCGTAAGCCTCCGAGGATATGTAGTTTCTAAGGGTTTCTTTAAATTGAATGGACACTGTCCGCTTTTGAAAGCAAACGGAAAAATGATGTCCGCAGGTCTCTGATCGCGCTCCACGGTACCACGAATGATTTAAACGTAGAAGGTGGATGCTTCAACAGACTATGTGAAGGATGTGGATGGCTTCTCGGAGAATCCGCACACTCCGAAATGCTATATTGTCGGCAGGGTTCAAAGCGGAGAATGGATCGGGGTAATTGATTTGTTTTTTGCGTAGTCGTTCGGGTTTAGATCGGATCTGTTCCAAGAACTGGCACCGTACTGGGGCTCTTTTTTGGAGCTTCACGGTATAAATCTGTTTAGTGGACAGTGCCTCTCAGGACCTGGAGAGGACTGGTGAGTTTTTGTGAAGGGCCTAAAGGACGACACTTCCGGGGATTTATTCTTGTTCAGAATGGAGGATGAGTAAAGAAGAGAGCCCCTGGTGACCAGTGAACTCTTTAGATTGGCAGGTATCCTACTTTTCCGCTCTAGTCTAGGACCGTAGCAGAGAGCAGGGGAGTTCGGAGATGATTTCTCCAGATACAGTGAGTGGTATTTATACTGTTTCTAAAGTCCATGTGATTTTCCCTTATTCCAATGACTCCATTCATTCTTTCCGACAATCGGGAACAGGCCCCCCTCTTCTCGCTCTCCCTCCCAGATGTCGGAAGCGTTTCGTGGTGTGTTTCTTGTAGGTGGAGTGATTCTGGAGTCGGCGGACGATGTGAACTGGGTCGAAAGTGATCGCAGAGTGTGGCGGAATGACCCTGACGCCGGCAGACGGTGTAATTGCTCATCGGACACGGTCATAGTCAGACTCTGGGGCTGGCGGACGATGCCAACTAGGTTGTAGACGATCGCAGAGTGTGGCGGAATGATCCTGGAGCCAGCGGACGGTGTAATTGCTCATCGGACATGGTCGCAGTCGGACTCTGGGGCCGGCGGACGATGCAAACTAGGTTGTAGACGATCGCAGAGTGTGGCGGAATGATCCAGGAGCCAGCGGACGATGTAATTGCTCATCGGACACGGTCGCAGTCGGACTCTGGGGCCGGCAGACGATGCAAACTAGGTTGTAGACGATCGCAGAGTGTGGCGGAATGATCCTGGAGCCAGCGGACAGCGTAATTGCTCATCGGACACGGTCGCAGTCGGACTCTGGGGCCGGCAGACGACGCAAACTAGGTTGTAGACGATCGCAGAGTGTGGCGGAATGATCCTGGAGCCAGCAGACGGTGTAATTGCTCATCGGACATGGTCGTAGTCAGACTCTGGGGCCGGCGGACGATGCAAACTAGGTTGTAGATGATCGCAGAGTGTGGCGGAATGATCCTGGAGCCAGCGGACGGTGTAATTGCTCATCGGACACGGTCGCAGTCGGACTCTGGGGCCGGCGGACGATGCAAACTAGGTGGTCGGACTACACCGCAACGGTGGGCAAACATAGTGCAGCCTCACAACGCTAAGCTCTGTCGTTCAGCTTGAAAAGAAAGACAAGGCCATTCAGCTCCGTAACTACAGCAACCTGCAAGGCAAGAAGATAGCTCAGAACAAGCCGCCTCCTCGTCGCGGGACGTGCGCCAGTCTGGATCCTGTCCGCAACTCTGGCACCCGCACCATCCAGATCCCACTTGACCCCATTCCAGTCGCTACATCCTGTAGCGGCACGTCAAACCCGAAGCCCAACCCGAAATTAGCTGCCACCCAGCGTTCGCCAACCTGCTCGGCACGGATGTCGACACGTTGTCGGGCTTGATTGGCAAGCTTGAACGGCTCCTCAGCGACGACGTGACGGTGACCGCCGAGAAAACAACGCCGAAGAAGCGGATTGCCAAGAAGTTCAAGAAACCTGACAAGGACCTGCTGAACCACATTAATGTCAGTCATGTTTGCATTTTCATGTATGTATCTAAACGAAGCTAGCCCACAGAACGTTCTACGCCTCGCCACGTACGAAAAGTTTGGTGTACAGCAAGCCTCCGACTTCGTAATTTACAACCCAGCCGAAGGTGCCAAGGTTGCTGCCTGCAAGGATGGCCTCGCCGATCCAGCGGATGACCACTTCCAGTGGGACTTTGGTCCTGGATACTCTCAACGTCGTTGGAACAACCTCATGATTTCGAAGGTCGTTGATGCAGCCCTGACAGATGATGGCGAGGATGGAGAAATTGCCGAGGTGGGTATCGAGCGCGATTATTTGGAGTCATTGATGGCAGAGAAACTGAGAAGATATTGATCGGCGTGGAAGGGATTTCAGCCGTGCTACAATCAAAGCCTGGGCCACATGGAGACGATGCGAGAGGCAAGGGCTCGTGGAACGCAAGCCTCTGAGCAGCACCAGCTAAGTACCCGAAGCACATCTTCCAAGAACCGTGTAAGTCCTACTTGGTGACTCTCAGAACAAAGGCTGAAGCCTATATCAGAAATTCGAGGACCGCGTTAAAACAATCACGGCCACCATCGAGATCAAGAAAGCGGACAGAATCGCAGGCAACATCGCGACTTGGGAGAAGCTGCTGGACATGACTGAGCTTCTCAGACCACAGGGAATGTCGTCCGAGGAAGAAGATGAGGTCGAGGTGGACGACGCCAAAGTCATCATTTACATGGTGAAGCTTTGCATCTGGCGCGAGCCCCTCATCGTCGAGTACTTGCATTTTGTGGATGCCCAAACGGCTGTGTTCAAGCAACACCAACGAGGTCCCACCCCCGGTTCGAGAATCAAAAGTGGCGTCGCCAGGAGTTCCAAAGCCCCGTGTGGCCTTCCAAGAGCCTCTACAACCGCGAATGGCTCAAAACAAAGTCACCTGCTTACCTCAAACAGCTCAAGATATCGAAGGAAGCATTCGGGCTGTTGGTCACGGCGACTGGAAGGATGGAGCTCTGAAGTGGGTATGAGATCCAAGAGTAGCTATTTTGTAAACATTTCATAGTCCAGCCAATATACAAACAACTGGATTTTGGAGTAACAATGAACTTCACTGAGATCCAACTTGGACCGGCCACAGTGAAGCTGTCTCTTCAATTCAATTTGAGTCAATTTGAGTGCGCACGGGCTCTGGGCCCATAAAAATAATTTTGAAAAATCTCAACATTAGCACTATAACGCGTACATGTAGTTACTAATGACTATACCCCTCTCGTGTCCCCATCTGTCTCCGTGCCCCCACGCCATGCCTCCTCCCTCTTCGCAGCGCCCATGCACGCCGTCGACGTCTCTTCATCTCCGCTGATGTCGCCGTACAACAGCCACACCGAGGGCAGATAGCAGTGCCAATGCACAGCTGACCTTGGTGCTGCTGTACAACAGCGACATCAAGGTGAAGAGATAAGGTGTTATCGTGACGATAAGGGGTGACGATAAGATTATTGTCACTCATGTGACGATCACAATCCGCTTTGCGTCCACCACCACAAACCAATTTCGGGAGAACGTACAATGCATAGCACCGCGTTCAAACGAGATTGAGTGGAACATACAGTGCTGTGCACCGCGTTCATTGTTCTTGAGCAAATGTTCAGTGTGTAGCACCGCGTTTAATTGACGACTCGCAGCCCTCGCACCGAAGTCGGATGTCCCCTTGTCTGGTGAGTACAGTTTCCAACTCATAAAGCCTCGTTCCCATGAAATTAATAGGTCCTGGAGATATGGAATCGCGCCAGCCTTCCCCCTCGCTCCCACCCACGTTCCCTCATGTATGAATTGCTTCCTTCTTGTGTAGCTTTGCGCTTAATTATAATTTAGGGCGCCCAATACTTTGACGGCCACATCCTCAATAAAATGGGTGTCTTCGGGGTACACTTTGGGGACCCCACCTTTCTGCTTGACATCCCCTTCCAGCGGATGCAACTGCCCCCGACGGGTATAGTTTCCTCGCAGATGACTTCCGGCGACCGCTCTGGGTCAATCCCAACATCCCCTACCTCATGCTCCTGCCACGCTTCAACCCCTTCTATGGGCCCCTCTTCTCCTGCCTCAACATCAATAGGAAGAACCTCTCCATAGAGGAAATATTAAGTGTACCGCTGGGCGAGACACAACCCCGAAAACGATGGGGCCTCCAACAGATGTTCATTGACCGCTGGCTACACCTGGAGAGCCTCCTCCGTCTCACGCTGCGGACCATGTTGGCCCTTTATGGTGGTCATGCTGCCGAGGGGGTGTATGCGTTTCTGGCCCCCATCTCCTACCGCTACACTGAGCGGAACGCGTCCTCGCCCTCTAGCGCCATAGAAATCACTATGTGCTCACGCGATGTGTTTCTTCCCTTGATGGCGAAAATCACCCTCATGTTCATTCTTCTTGATGCGCGTGACCCCGACGGCTTGAGGGCTCAACTGCAAAAGCAAACACAGCTTCACTGGCAGTGGATGAGCGACTTGGAGCTTTCTGCAGTGGGAGATATGACCATCGACTGCATCGGGGGCATCATTGACCTGACTCGGTCCAGATCGCATCCCGATGAGCGCTCCCTCGACACGTTCGCTGGCTTTTGCCCTACCTCCTCGATAAACACCGTGTCCCCCTTTATTTTTTTTACGGCCAAGACTTGCCTCTCAAGGAACCCATCCCCGATGCGCTCCTTAACGTAGGTTTCATGCCCAGTCAGGTAGAAGTCCAATATCTGCATGCCGTTGCCGGCCCTGTCACTTTCAGTCCCTGGTCAGTCAAAAAGCCAGTCTGGACATGTCTCCGAGGTGCTGCACCTCCGTCTACGGCACCATCTGTGCCGTCCACCGCCCCTTCCCCACATGCTCCGCCGACATATGACGACCGGCAAATCCCAGTCGACTCTTCTGTCCCCGCCATATCCTTCCCCGCTGTCGAACGCGACAGTGGTCAGAAACCAGGAGAAGACATACACGCTTTCATGGAGCGCCGCAGGCTACATAACGAAAAGCAGGTGCAGCACGAGTCTACTGACTCAAGGAAACGGTGTCTCACCCAAGAGGCTCATGCATCCAAGGGAGCACCACCAGGCAAGAAAGGGGCTCGCGTGTTCATTTGGGACGAAGAGGAGGACGGGTTTTTCATCCGGTGCGCGTACAATCACACTGACGCGGCTGAGCGTTGGGACGAATTTACCCCCGTGCAGCGCATCTACGACTCCTTTTCAAATCAGTGGGATCTCTGCACTGCGCTAGCTCCAACGGAAGAGGCTGAGCCAGATCATTTCTACGACGACGCTGGTGACAACGACTTCCTATTCCACCAGCCAGCTTCATCTAACGATGTCATCCCCTCAATTCCTGATGTCCCTGGCCGTGAAGAAATGGAAGAGGAGACTGGCGAGAGGGCCGCCCAGGTCTTTCAGCAAGCATACGATTTGGATCCTGTGGATCTAGCCGAAGATGAGGACAACTTGTCAGGGTGGCAGAAACAAGATGTCTTGTCCGCCATTTCACTCCGCTTCAGCTTTGAAGAGCCTGTCACTGCCCCTTCCTCCCCCCAGCAGATGCAAGCCAAGGCGTGTTCGTGGGTCGTTAGTGATGACACCTGGCCGGTCCCTCAAACATCGGCACTCCCCATCCTCCTACACCACATACAGCTGGGCAATCTAACAGGTGTCGTGGCCAATCTGTGTGATTTAACGTCGCCGAACTCGGACTTGGGAATCGAGTGGAATGTAGACATCAGGATCTTGATTCATGGGGACCAAACGCTCTATGCAATTCGTCCCCGGGGTTCTGAAGCTTCCAGCCCCTCGATTTTACTGAAGAGCGCTGCCACTGTCCTTCAAATTGTTAGGTCGGGCTGGACCGACATTGACTCTATCATCCGCAACCTTGTGAGATTGGGTGCGGAGTTTTATCCCAGCTGGCCAAGATTGACTCATTGTCTCCCTCTCGCCCCCCCACACCCACTCACGTTAGGTTGTCGCCCTGCTGGCTACACCCCAACTCTCGTTGATTTTGGGGTCTACATCCAGCACCGGGACACATTCCTGCGCTCGTCGCACGGTCGCACAGCTCTATTCTACGGGGGCATTGTGGGCCGACTCGCTCGCTTGGTGCTCTTGGATTTTGAGGATATAGTGTGTCTTGGTCCCTCCGAAGACGTCCTCAAAACTGGTGGTGTGCGCATGTCAAGTGGGACTGAGGAAGGAGTGCTGTGGCATGAAGCCCTGACGGAGGAAGAAAATGATATCATCTGTGGGGTCTACGTTGTTGAAACGGGTACATTTGTCTCTATCCCCTCGCTGATGTATGCTTATTTCACTCCAGGACAAGCGAGCAGCCGTGCAGAAGACGGCCGCCAATTAAAATACATATCCTGGTGGCCAACACTGCCCGCCTTCTGGTCGTCTGGTCTTAACACGGGATGGTGGAACGCCAACTCTGAGCAATGGTTCGTCAAAAGATTGAAGGAAATGAACAGCACGCGGTGTGAGGCTGCACTATGTTTGCCCACTGTTGCGACATCAGTGTAATCTGACCAGCGACCAGCATCGTTCCGCTATGCTCTGCGATCGTCTACAACCTAGTTTGCATCGTCCACCGGCCCCAGAGTCAGACCACGACTGTGTCCGATGAGTAATTACACCGTCCGCTGGCTCCAGGATAGTTCCGCCACGTCGTCTACAACCTAGTTTGCATCGTCCGCCGGCACCAGAGTCTGACTACGACCGTGTCCGATGAGCAATTACACCGTCCGCTCGCTCCAGGATCATTCCGCCACGCTCTGTGATCATCTACAACCTAGTTTGCATCGTCCGCCGGCTCCAGAGTCAGACTACGACTGTGGCTCGCTCCAGGATCATTCCGCCACGCTCTGCGATCATCTACAACCTAGTTTGCATCGTCCGCCGGCTCCAGAGTCAGACTACGACTGTGTCCGATGAGTAATTACACCGTCCGCGGGCTCCAGGATCGTTCTGCCACACTCTGTGATTGTCTACAACCTAGTTTGCATCGTCCGCCGGCTCCAGAGTCAGACTACGACTGTGTCCGATGAGTAATTACACCGTCCGCGGGCTCCAGGATCGTTCCGCCACACTCTGCGATTGTCTACAACCTAGTTTGCATCGTCCGCCGGCTCCAGAGTCAGACTACGACTGTGTCCGATGAGCAAATACACCGTCCGCTCACTCCAGGAACATTCCGCCACGCTCTGTGATCGTCTACAACCTAGTTTGCATCGTCCGCCGGCTCCAGAGTCAGACTACGACTGTGTCCGATGAGTAATGACACCGTCCACGGGCTCCAGGATCGTTCCGCCACACTCTGCGATCGTCTACAACCTAGTTTACATCGTCCGCCGGCCCCAGAGTCTGACTATGACCGTGTCCGATGAGCAATTACACCGTCCGCTGGCGCCAGGATCATTCCGCCACCCGCTGCGATCACTTTCGACCCAGTCCGCATTGTCCACCGACTCACTCCACCTACAAGAAACACACCACGAACATTTCCGACATGTTGGACGAAGACATATGCAGTCCGCTGGCTCACAGAGCCATTCCGCATACCAGGAATTCAGTCCGCAAGCTCATACAATGATTCCACACGACTAAGGGGGAGAGTGGGAAGAGGGGGACCTGTTCCCAATCATCGGAAAGATGAATGGAGTTGTCGAAATAAGGAAAAATCACATGGACTTTAGGAACACTATAAATACCACCCACTGTATCTGGAGAAAGCATCTCCGAACTCCCCTGCTCTCCGCTACGGTCCTAGACTAGAGCGGAAAAGTAGGATACCTGCCAATCTAAAGAGTTCACTGGTCACCAGGGGCTCTCTTCTTTACTCATCCTCCATTCTGAACAAGAATAAATCCCCGGAAGTGTCGTCCTTTAGGCCCTTCACAAAAACTCACCAGTCCTCTCCAGGTCCTGAGAGGCACTGTCCACTAAACAGATTTATACCGTGAAGCTCCAAAAAAGAGCCCCAGTACGGCGCCAGTTCTTGGAACAGATCCGATCTAAACCCGAACGACTACGCAAAAAACAAATCAATTACCCCGATCCATTCTCCGCTTCGAACCCTGCCGACAATATAGCATTTCGGAGTGTGCGGATTCTCCGAGAAGCCATCCACATCCTTCACATAGTCTGTTGAAGCATCCACCTTCTACGTTTAAATCATTCGCAGTACCGTGGAGCGCGATCAGAGACCTGCGGACATCATTTTTCCGTTTGCTTTCAAAAGCGGACAGTGTCCATTCGATTTAAAGAAACCCTTAGAAACTACATATCCTCGGAGGCTTACGAAGCGAACCCGCATCGCAACGGAAGCTTTTTAACAGCTCCATAATTGTAGAACGGAATTCGCCGTCTATCCCCCAAGAAGGCCCCAGATTCGTATCAACATATCCGGTGAAGGATACAGGTCTAGAAAAAGGGCGACCTAGTGCTTCCTACATGAGTGGAGACGATTCCGCCGTGTACCAGTAGTGCGAAACAAATAATATTGGAGAATCCGGACCCCCATCAAACAGATCATAACTATTACACTAACCAACTAAACTTTAAACCACACAGGGAATTTTATCAAACACAAAAACTGAAGACTTCCGTCCCAACTGAAAGCTGTAAACTTTATTCCCTCTAGAGGACGAACACTACTCTACTTGCAAATATTACCCTGCATCTAGTAGAACCGCAGTCCATATCACAGCGGGTGAAGCTTCACACATATACCGAATGGAAAAGCAAGCTCAGATTCAGTACTCCTGCCCGCAAGGTGAGTATGAAGAATGATGAGCTTGCTGCACAGTATCTCGCACGACACTTCCCCTAGGCACTGTAGAATATCATTTTTTTCTGTCTGCTACAATGTATCGTGCTCGTGTGTATATATATTTCTTGCAACACTGAAGTTTCTGACGCGGAAAATGAGCGACGATGGTCTGCAGATGGTCTACAGATGGTCTGCAGACGATCTGCAGATGAGTTTAATAGTGTCTTAATCTTGAAGTTTCTTATCCAGTTCAAGCACCTCTAAACAAGAATTCATTTTTTTCATTTCAGCCCTCTAAACCTAATTCAAAATTCAATGTATCAACAAGGATATCGACAGGCTTTATATGTTGGATTTCTGAATTCACTTCAAGGTCGTCTACTCCTTTTTTTTCATATTGCATTTTTTCGCCAGCGAAAGGTACGGCGATACTTCAAGCTTAGTGGAGTTTTATTTGGGCTTCGATACATTAGATTAGGCATTACATTTTGCTAAGTTATAAATCAGAAATATAAAATCCTGTTTTGGGCCATATTATTTGGTTTGCAATATTTTAGCTACCGCAATTAACTTATTTTCCTACTAAATTTACGAACCGGCGCTGCGAGAGGCGGTTCTGGTTTTCGGCAGTTTTCCCACGTTTTATAAACTCAGAACCGTCGGCAGAACCGACCCCCAGAACTGCCCCGGAAATTCTACTCTGACTGCCCCTACTGTAGTATGAAAGGCGCCAAACGCCAAAGTTCAGCCAAACGGGAGTGTGCTATCGATGCCATTGCTACCGCTTCTTAGCCGCAAATTCTCAGAGAATTTTGTAATGAACGGCACCCATCATTTTCTCTGGAGGCGTACACAGTCTCTCCCAGCAGATTTGAATTGAGAACTCCTGGAGGCTCAGGCAGAATCCCCTTCGCCTCCCCCCACTATGACATCACGTGGCCACTTTCCCAGCACGTGTTAGTCATCGCGATGTCATTGTTGACACTGAGTTCCGAGTTCAGTGCAGGTTCGTCATCCATTCAAGTCATTTTCTTAGTTTCATTCACTGAAAAAAAGAGAATGTGTATTTACAGATCTATTTCAATTATTTCCTTTGTGAATTTTAAGCTACAAAGAGCCTTAAAAGGTCAGGTTGACAATGGACATGTTCTCCTTTTGCAGAGACAATTTACACATCTGCCACATCAATTTTAAGGTAAATTTGCTGTCATTTTCTGCTCAGTAGTCTTCTCTGCTCAGTAGTCTTACATATGCATCTAGTAGAGTACAGCAACATTGATGCTACAATAAAACCTTCAGATATATATTAGTGCCAGCTGATTTCTGTGGTGGGAGAGGAGAAAACAAAGGTGAAAATAAACAGCATCCTACACAGACGCTAAGCGCAAAGGGGAAAACGAAATAAAGGATGGGGTAGAAGAAAAAGTAAAACAACAGAGAAAGGCACAGAGAAAGGCACGTGGCGCGAACCCAGGCACTGCACGATAATTAGGTAATTCATATTCATAGCCAGATAACCATTAGAGCATTCTAACCATTCCTAAGCCATGCAAACATTAGATTATGACACACGGGCACTCTCGGCGATGAGCGGCGACATTGGTCAGCATTTGTCCACTTTAGGCAACGTCATAGTGGGGGGAGGCAATCAACCCCGTAGTTTGTTTCAATTTATTCTGGACGGCGTAGCACTCCAGGTCACGTGAAGAATTACATGCTGTTCAAATCCTCACCTAAATGAAGCGCGGTGCAGACAGGCAAATCTCCAAGGGCGAAGACGAATACGAAACCGAGGTATTTTCCTAACCTTAGCTTTGTTTCACCTGTTCAATCTGTTCCAGGAAGTCTCGGGTGAGAGTTTCCAGAAGGCAGACAATGCCGTCTTAGCCACAAGAAAGTTCGCATACTTTTCGTTCGCGCATTCAAGTCAGTTTATACGCTCCATAGGATAAAGGGAATGCCACGGCGGACCGCAGGTTCCCTTTCGCCCTTTCCTTCGTCTTCGTCTGATGTATCAGGAGTAAACGGCACACCGGAGGTCAGTTCTTCATTTTGTTGTAGCTGCCACTCAGATGAAAATGGTTACGCAGAATCCTTCCACCCCTCCGCCGTCCAAGTTTGGATCCTTTACTGGCTTTGGTTCGCCGGCCAGCAATTCCAATCCGTTCTCCTTTACACCCCCAACATCATCGCCGAGCTTCCCCGCAGCTTCTTTGTCTTCTAATGTATTTAGAACGACCCCGGCGGCACCTTCTACTTTGTTTGGCTCTGGCACTCCGGCGGTAGCTGCGACAGCTTCCAATGCTGCGAAAACCTTCGCTTCATTTCTCGGGGACACTTCCTCGAAGTCAACAACAAATGCCACCCCACCTCCGCCACTTCAAACAGATAAACCGACATCTGCAACCGACGCTCATGCTGTTGATGACGCTGCAGTCAAGTATTACACGTCTCTGCGTGGATTGAACGTGTCTGTTCTGGCTGCCATCACTAAAGCAATCGACGAAGACCCCTTCATAGACGTGGCTAACCTACTCACTCGATACAGTAACCATCGTGTCGACGTTCAGAAGGAATTTGATCAACGACGGAAACCTGACGGCGTCCCTCCAGCCCCCGCCCCATTTTCCTTTAGTACACCTCCCTCCTCCGCCGCCGCCCCCTCCTCTGCATTCAAAATGCCTTCTGCACCCTCCACCTTCCCCGGCTTTGGTCAGCCCTCAGCAGCTGCGACACCGCAACCCAATGACAAGACTGAGTCGCCAACCCCTTCATCCAACTTCTTCTCTCCCACTGCCTCTGCCTCTACCTCGACCTCAATATCCGCCCCCAAACCCTCTATATTTTCTCCCTCGCTTGCCCCGAAGTCCGCCTTCGGTGCAGCCACTACCTCTTCATTTGGCACTTCTTCTGCTTCTCCTTTCGGTTCAAACACGTCCCCGTCTCCCTTTGGCGGCAAGACCTTACCTTTGTTCAGTTCAGGCAGCCCGAGTGCATTCGGCTCCTCCCCATCCACCCCCTTCTCCTTCGGTGGAAGTGCGAGCGGCAGCATCGGGAACCCCGTTGGATTTGCATTCGGGTCTGGGCTCTCCGGTGGCGCTTCCAAGGCTGCGTCTACAGCGGGGGAGGCAAGCAAGGATGCGAAAAGTGAAAGCACAGGAGAGCCAGAGGTAGAGGAAGTAGAGGCGAGCGGGAGCCAAGAGACCGAGAAGGCCAGCACACCGGGGATGAGTGAGGAAGGAAGCTCCGGGATACTGTTTGGGTCGGAAACTCCGAGTGGGATGGACGCGGAGGGTGAGGGTGAGGAGGACGAAGAGACAGTGCACTCCGCGCGGCTAAAGGCGTTCCGAATGAAACCGAAGGATAAGGGCGGGGAAGGGGGCTGGTTCGACATGGGCATTGGTGAGTGCTGCAATCTCAACAAAAAACGACATGTTCTCTAATCAGCCTCCAACGTAGGTTTCCTCCGCCTCAAAAGACATAAAGATACGTCTGCGCGGCGACTTCTCTTGCGAAATAGCCACACGGGGAAGATACAAATTGTCCGTCGCACCTTCATATAGCTACTTCTGAATGCTGACTTCGTTCAAGAACTTTGCACTTTACAGTGGGCTCAAAGTCTCGCAGTCGAAGAAGGCCATCACGTTCGTAGGTCACGATGACGCCGGTGAGTCTCAGACGTACAGCCTGCGTCTGCGGACGGAGGAGATGGCGGTCGAGCTTAAAAACGCGCTGGAAAAGGAGATAGCGCAGGTCAATCCAAGCTGAACGACTCCGGTCCCTTTTTATTACCATCGTAGTACATACTTGCTTTTTGTTGTGATCTTATGCGCTGTTCCGCATATTATACTTAAATACGCTCTACGTCTAATGTCTGATCCATTTAGCGAACGGATTCACCAGAATTGGCTATTTTGCCCCGATTTTATACACCAAAATCGGGCCCAAGGAAACTTGAAAGGAACATACCTCTTGGACCGTTCCTTGGGTCAAGTGATCACCATTTGTTCCTATTCACCCAAATGAGGCCTGTTTTTGTCCATTGCAAGTTTCAATACCATGTAAATAGTTGGTCCCTTGAAGATAGCCTACTCAAAAAGTCCACAATGTGTGCAGTTTCCATTTTATAAAATAAATACAGCCAACCCAAGGACCGGGACAGCTGATCGGTGATTTTCCCACATTTTCGATGGGCTCAAAAACATAATCTGGCATGTCTGGCAACTCAGGACTGTACTGTAGCTACCAGAGTACATGCTAAGGAACATTTTGACATATATAACATAATATTTTGTTGAGGAGGTGTCGTTGCAGCTATGGAGATTGGTCAACCCAAGGACCGGGGTCAACCCAAGGTCCAAGACCGTATCGTGTTTAAATGTCCGATCCGTTATACGGACGGGGCTCAAAAAACGAGCACCTCAGGCTGATCCTAGTGCGGACGGGCTGGCGGTGTCTTGGGCGGTGTACGGAAATGGTCGGCCCCGGGAAGCTCCACCAAAGCCTTGTCCGGGCAAAACCCAAGATTTTGGCCTCAAAAACCACACGTTTTGGCGAGTTTTGGACCTCAAAAACCCCAAGTCGGACAAGGGTCATCACGTGGGTCACGCGTCGCCCTCGCCCAAAAATGTCACAAAATAATGTCTGTCAATCAAAACCTGGCCACTCTAGGCCCAGAATTTGGGAAGAATTCTTGGGAAAATTCCCTCGAAAACCTCAACTCTGGACAAGGCTTGGCCATTTTTGGCCTCAAAAATCCCAACTTCGGACAAGGAAATCACCATTTTTCGGCCTCAAAAACCCCAAAATCCGGACAAGGCTTTGGTGGAGCTTCCCGGGGCCTGAAATGGCCAAATTCACCGTCAACCAGACTCTATACCGAGCGATGAGAAGACAGTAGAGCGTAATCGTTCTCAAGGATCTATATAAATTCTGGACTTTGATGGAGGGGTCCTCTGACTCAGACAACTCGCATCGACGGCAACACTACTCAGAGGACCCCCCCATCAAATCCTAGACTAGATTGGACGTCCTTACTTTACATATGCCTCTCCTGGCTGAATAGCTTCGGCTTGGGGCCCGCTGCCGCGACGACTGTCGCGAACGTGCTCTGCGACGCGGCCCTCCGCGGTACTGCCGCCGAGGGCGAGCAAGAGCCGTCGAATTTGCGCGTCCTCATCTGCGGGCGGAGCCGCCTGGAAGACGGTTCGGCCACTGCATGGTGCGACACCGTCGCCGCGCTGCACATGCCACAGAATGGCATCGGCGAAGCGGGGTTGACTACTGTTCGATCGGGATCGGGAACTAAATATACGGCCACATATCTACGTCGTATTAAGTCACTACAAATAGTGAACGGGAGGCTCTTTCACCTTTATCGCTCACGCCGTCCTAGTCCTATTTGAGTGCTTGATTTAGCCACTGCGCTAGCTGCCGTCGCTTCGTTTCCAACACCCCAAGGAAGGGGGAAGCGTCGTCTTGGAAAGGGATATCGAAGACGACGAAGACGCGGCCTTCCTCGACGTGATGCCCGTTATTTTCTCAGTCACCGCTGCAGACTCTTTTGACTTGGCGAATGCGATGGCTGCAATGAGGGTGGCAACTGATACGATGCTAACGATACTGGCTCGACGTTTTGTGACAATTACCCAGTATTTGTCTTTTCACGGAATCTGAATCGATTCGCTCCAAGTAACGCGATGCCATTATTTGACTTGACAAAACACAGCGAACGTTGCACGATTAAGATTCAGATTCTGAAGCTCTAACAATATCGTTGTTGCTTGATACATACAATTGTGTTGCGGAGTGCAGTGCGTTGTACACCAAAATTTGCGATAAATACGAAAGAAGCAGCGTTGCCTGACGCTGAAGCGGGACGCACACTTGTCACTTGCCTGTGAAGTGGCTCTGCGCGTTGTGCCATATCGAGTTGAGCACGAACGCCTCGCTGAGGAGCATCTCTATCTCGTGGTCACCCCACTCCTGCGTAGGGAGCGACTGCAGGAACATGATGATACCCTGTCGGTGGATGTATGTGAGAAACGAGTGCAGGGGGGGTTGTGTGCATTGAGAACGGACCTGGAAGTCCATCTGCCGCAGCTTCTCGCTCCATTTTACCAGGAAGGCCGAGCACACGTAGAGGTGGAACTGCGAGAAAGCGTCGGGGCCTTCGGCCTGCACCGAAGTTGATTCAATATAACCAGAGTGTATGGATTGCGACGCACTAGATAAGTGTCCCACATGCGGATCGTATTGCGTACGCTGATCTCGCGCATGAGGAGACAGTTCATCCACCGGAACGCGAATTGCATGAACTCGACGTTCTGCTTGTCGAGGTGCGCAGATAGCGGCGCTGCAAGGCGGAGCGTCAGCACGCGCGGCAGTACAGGCAGGGGACACACCATCGATGCGCGCGACGAGTTCCACCATGCGCCGCACGCTGCGCTGGATGCCCGGCTGTGCGAAGATGTAGTTGTCCTGGATGCCGTCGAGCAGACGCGAGAGGCACCAGAACGAGTCCGCCTCGACTGCGTCGAGAACACGCGCGGGGAGGTGCGACGGGTCAAACGCCTCCGGGTCCGAGTCGATGTAGGCGGAAAGGAACACCTGGAAGAACGGCGTGACGAGATCGTTGATGCCTTGCACATACCCACTCGCGGGGTGTCGGATCGCCCAGACGTACAGGATGCGCTCGAGGCTCTGCGGGCACCACTCAGTTCACAGCGTGCAAAGGAAGGAAAGAAGGGACGCGCACCCGCTGTGTTGCACCGTGCATCCAGAGGCGAACGCCGGGCCGCGTGCGCGGGACGTCAATCTCGATCTGGTGCCAGATCTGCTGGTCGAGGCCCTCACGGTCGCGGGCAAAGGCGAGCTCAACGAGGGAGAGGTACTCGCCGCGCTTGCGCGCGAGGGTCGTCGAGCGCAGCGGCGTAGGGAGGGGGAGGTAGCCCTGTGGTCGCATTAGCATCGGGCCGGGGAGGCGCGCGGAGGCTCACAAGCAGGAGCTGCCAGGCCATGGGGCGCAGATCGGCAGGGATACCCGCCCACGCGAGCTTGCGCAGCTCGGCTGCAGCCAAGTGAGCGGGCGCAAGTAGGACATATTGTACACCACACACCGATGTTCACATCCTGGCTGGACAGACAGTCAACGAACTTGTGTCTCCGGTTTGTGCGTATGGAACGCTCGCGCATGAGCTTCTCGGAGCGCTCTGCGTTCTCGGGGACGTCGGCGGACTGCGCCGCGGGGGCGACTGCTCGGTGCGGCGCGATCGATGTCTAACTCCACACAGGGGATCTGGCGGCGATGAGCACACGCCAGCGGGGAACAGGGAACAGCGCACCGTTAAGGATGTCCTCGACGTCCTCTCGGACGAGGCCTTGGTCGGACTTGGGTTTGTGGTTGAGCGGGGGGATGATGTCCATCGGCTCCATTGCTTCTGGCTCGAGGTCGCCGAGGATCATATCTCCCTCGACGTCGGCATCACCCCTGGCATCGTCGTTGTCGGGGACGCTGTCGGAGCCGTGGGGCGGCGGGGGCGAGCCGGACTTTGTTTTGACGATGGTCCATCCGTTTTGCTTAAGGACCTCGCGGGGCGGGTAGGAGCTGGGGTTGGGTGCGGAGACGTGGGTGTATGAGAAGGCGAGGGTGGAGGAGGAGGCGTTGTTTGCGGGCCGGGGGACGGGCTTGGGGGCCGTGCGGTGGGACGACTGGCGGGGGAGTCGTCTGTGTCGGAGGTGCTGTCCCAAGCGTCGTCCTCTGCCCAGTCTGCGGGTGTGCTGTACGTCGAAGGGTGGATCGCAATATGTGGCCGCGCTGGCGGGGGCCGTGCGCTCATGCTAACAGGAGCCCGTGGGAAACAACCACAACACTACCCTCTCCCATTACTCTACTCGCTCTGCCCGCTCCCTTGCTCTCGCCACATACACCCCAATCTTGTCCACCAGATACTGCCCCACTCCGCTCTCCAGCACCTCAATCTCTGCCTTGCGTCGCGAGTGTAGTATGCGCGACAGCTCCCTCCTGCACAGAGGTCAACACCGATCTGTCTACAATCAGCACACACACCTCCACTTGCTCGGCAGCGGTGTCAGGCGACTGAGCATCGCTAACGCCTAGCATGCGTCAGCGATCTGCCTCCGTCCTCAAGCCCCCACCCACCTTCTTCTCGTCAGCCTTGCTGATCGGCAACAGTGCGTCCCGGTCTACCCCATAGCTGCGGCCGGTCACAAAAGTTCTGCGAAATGCGGAGACCGTCTACCTCGCTAGCTCACTCGCAAACACCCCCAAGTACTTGACGCGCCCCGCCGCGAGCTTCGCGCCCTCGTGCTGCATCCCACGGCTGCCGTACTTGTACACGGAGAGGATGTCGAGCCCGTACGGATCGCCGTCGACCAGGCCCAGGATCGGTATCCTACCCGCGTCTCTAGTAAATGCGCATCCACCTGGGGGACCACGCACCTCCGTGGAAGACACTCGGATAGCGTCGCCACCAGCTGGCGCGTCGCGATGTCGGGGTAGCCTTTACCCTGCGCCATGGTTATCAGCTGTCCGTTGTAAGCACCGTTGCACGGACCGTGATTATGAGTCCCCTTCCGCTCAAGTCAGGGTGGTCCGCCAGTCTGAGGCGACAGAGTGTCTGGAAGACAGCCTGCAACCAGTTGCGTCAGCACACACCACCGCGACCTCGGCACGCACGTCTTTCTCTACCACCAGCACCCAATCGACGTCCTCGCCGACTGTGAATGACCGGATGTCCTCGCCGACGGGGATCAGCGCGCCCTGCAATCTATGAGAGAGTTCGTTGAAGAAACCAGAGTCAACGCGCCTCAGTGTCGTTCGCGTGCACCTGCTCGCCTGACCGGAGATGTATTACCAGCCCTGATCCGCATACCAGGCCCTTGGAGGTCGCGCGCTGGTCCTGGTCAATGCACGAGCAGGATGGCCATCAACGAACGGCTCACAACGTTCAGATCGGAGCGCTCCAGTGCAAACGTCGCCGCCACGTCGTCGACCAGCTGCGGGAAAACTAAGCGAGCCCCGAGAAACAGAGGGAAACGGACTGACGGTATCCACGACCTTCTGCGTCTTGAACAGCGGCACGTCCCTGTAATAAATATCCCTGCCAAAGATATACTCAGCTGCGTCCTCCAGTAAAAAGGAAAAATCTGCACACCGTTTCGTTGCTGGCACGCCATCCATGACCGCCTCGTGCATCGCATTCAGCACCTTGAACAGTTGGGCTGTATACAAGTAAAAACTTTGCAGCGAGACGAAGCGCATACATCCACCTACCAAACGGCCGCGCACTCCCCGTCGCGCGTTTAACGGGGTACCGCATCGTCCTGAGTACGGGGGATCTACATCCGATTCGAGTTGAGATTTACGAGTTGTTTGTCAGACTGGATGAGTTCAGGCAAGGAAGCAAGGGCGCGCACCCGTCCACCGCCGCCTTCGTGCGATCTGCGAGCCGCAGCTCGATGCCGCGTTTCGTGCCCCCCGACGGCCTCTCGGCTTCGGCTTCGCTCTCCGCGTCTGACGCGGAGCTGTTGGCGCGCTGCGTCGCCATCTTCGTGGTCCTTGGCGGACGGCTGAGCTGTGAGAGGAACGCTGCGACGAGATCCTCGATGCACTCCGTGGGGTCTGGCGTGGTGTCATGTCCTTCCTCGTCTTCGTGCTCGTCTGAGCTGTTCGAGAGCAGCTCAATGTCGCTGGCATCGTCTGCCATTGTCTGCCGTAAACTTTAAAGTTATTAGTCTAAGTAACTTAGTAAGCAGAGTGATCGACACGCTGTGACGCTATCACGTGCGTGCGTTAAATGCCTTCTGCCCCTATGTCACACATTAGGAAGTGCAAACATGCACCAAACCCTCCGAGGCACCCACACCAAACGGCGGGGATGGCGTCCATGGAGTGGGACACGTTTGTCTAGGTATAGGCAGGATTGTCAGCGATGTGTACCGGTGTGCTAACAGCCATTAGCTTGCAACGAATGCGCGCCAGGGCCTTAAGGACGAGCCAGGCGACTCCGAGTCCAGCGTGAGATTCGGCCGCACCTCCTGAGTGCTAGGTTGCTCGTCGTGATGGCTGCGGTTTCTCACTTAACGTCCCTCTACTAGTCCATTACATTCCACAAGCGTATGTTGTACGATTTCGCACAGCATTCGAGCTGACTCGATACATTCCTGCTTATTCAGGCCATCCCATCCCGTCCCGACTGTTGACCCTGTCATGTTGCGGGGGTTTTTGAAGAAGCTGAAGAAAAAGTATGACCGGAGCCACGCGGACCTCGTCGAGTTTCAGTTCCTCCATGGACCATCCGAGTCTTGATTCAAATTGAAGCCCCGAGTCCCTGTCATCCATGTACATACATGAATATTGTCCTGACATTTCATGTTGAGCGCGGCGGTTGCTACGTCGGTCAAAGTCGAACATAACGTCTTGCCATCATCGACGCTCAGATGGATATCAGGGGCTATCAAGCAGTGCGGAGAAGTACCGCATCCACTAAAAGAACTCTCTTGGGTTGCTCTTGGGCGCTTGAGATTTGGGGATTGAGACAGAGATATATTGCAGTAAAACAAAATCAAGAAGTTAAGTTAATGCACCAGCAGCAGCATGCACATGAGGATAAGATTCAGATTAGGTTTGGAGGAAGTCGGCTTCACTCCAGCCGTAGTTTCTCTTCAGCTTCTTGGCGAATTCCTTCAACATGACGGGCTGGATAGTCGGATCAGGATGCGCTAGTTAGTATGTTGTGTCAGTGGAGGAACTGGAGAAACAGCCATGGTACATACGCTTATGGAACGTGATGGGCTGGGAAGGACAATGAGCAGCACTCATTAGCGGACAAGTCAGTACTTACAACATCCTTTGGGTCCGGAGGATCGAAGCGGACACTGGATCCTGCAGTGCTCGGATCGAACTCGAAGCCCATCTCCCTCATCAACTGAGCGGGGACGTCAGCAAAGAGGATGGGGAAAAGAAGAAGAGGGAAAACATGTACCTTGAGGAACGTCTCCCACTTCATCGGCGCCGTCCCCTTCGTCTCGTCCTCCGACGTCCTGAGGAGCTGATGCATGCTCACCGTCGTCTTCTTCGTCAGCCGCGAGAACCAGCTATTCTTCGGCTTCTTTGGTTCCTCCTCCTTTGGCCCCTTGCTGCCCAGGCCGAACTTCGACATGAACCCGCGCTTCTTCTCCTTCTCCTGGACGGGCGCCAAGGACGACGGGTCCGCCCGCGACTTGACCTTCATCTTCGCATCGAGCAGGTTCTCCGATTTCAAGTACGAGCGGGCCGACTGCGGAACGGTCTGCTCTACGGGGAGGCTCAGCGAGACCGTCGACATCTGCGCAGCCAGACTGGTCCGCGAGGCGGCGGCAGGCGACTTGGGCGCCGGCGCCGGCTTCTTGGGCGCAGGGGAGGGTGACGAGGGAGCGGTCGTCGCTGCGACCGGCGGCGAAGACGGGGCCGCCGCTTCGGGCTCAGGAGAAGTAACCGCGGTGGGCTTCTTCTTCTTCTTCGGTTTCTTCTTCTTCTTCTTTGGCGTAGTCACCGAGACGTCGTCTTCATCCTCAACTTCCTCCACCGTCGCTTTTTGGCTTTTCGGGGCCGGCGCTGGATGTATGTTTGTTTAAAAAGCGCTGACCAAATGTTTCTAAAACCGACCTGTAGTAGTGGATGGGGCAGGCTCGGGCTTCTTGGGAGGAGGGGGAGCTCCACTCTTGGGTTTCCCAAAGAAACCCGTCTTGGGATTGCGGGGAGCCGGAGTCTTGGTCTTCAACTTCGGACTTGAGTTGAAAACACGACCTACGATTGAGATTGATGATTATTGTCTCCGTCGATCGACCGAGGACTTACCTCTCAAGGATCCCAATAACTTCAGGAAAGCATTTCCTTTAGAATCCTCGTGTCGGAAAGGATCGATGTCTGCATTACTATTTGCAGAATCGAATAAATCGCCTTCGTGAGCGGTGTCCATAGCCTCCCGGAGCATCTCACGGATCTCGTCCTCTTGATCCTCGTCGTACTCACTCTCGTCATCATCATCATCATCCTCTTCGTCGGAATCGCTGTCCTCACTGTCATCCTCGTCCGAGGAATTCGAAACTGATTGCAGGTCGGGCATGGAGTCATCACTTTCCTCCCCGTTGGTGATCGCCAGAGGCTTCTTCTTGCCCTTCGTACTAGGTCTGAAAGACGGGCCATCATCATCGGAATCGAAACCCAAGGAGCCGCGCGGTACATAGACCGAGTTCCATTGAGGAGTACGATTCAATGCCTCCTCCAGCTGCCATAACGTGTCAATGTCGGTGCCAGAAACCTCTGAGTAGTTCTTTGCTCCATGTAAGGTTTATAGCAACGCAGATCAACGTGCGGCACGTACAAGATTGATGTATTTCCACATATTGTCGAGGATAACGGGTTTCCTGGTCTTTGCTATAGGGAAGATGATATCCTTGAAATTGGCAACCTTCTCGGATGCAGCCGCAGAATGGTATTGAGCATCAAGCCATTGCTCGTACTCAGCCGGCATTTGACGCGGAAGGTTTTTCCACGCTTCCCCTTCCGGACCGAGCAACGGTGCCTCGAGCAACCCTTGCAGTTCCACCGACACCTGCGGGGTGTAAGCTCCCACAACGAGAGGGTGCGACAACAGGCCGTACCGACAAGTCACCAACAGCGTCCCAAAGCGTCTGAGGGAAACGTCTAGCTTCCTTGGGAGATTCATCCACGGCATCATGCAATATTTGGTACAGAACGGTCATGGGATAAGGAGCGCGGGGGAAACACATCTCCAGGATAATGGAATCGATAAACGACTTGCCGGCGGCCTTCAATGCACCCCAGTCGAAGACATATTCGGAATCAGGGACAGAAGGGTCGGCAATCTTGAAATATTGGGCGTAATGCGCTGCAGAAAGATAAACGCTGAACAAGATTTGGTGAAACAGTAGGGAGGAGCTTACGCGTAGTTGTAGCCAAGACAGAGAACTTTTCCTGACTCATGTTGACCAAAAGACTGACGAGGTCGTACACAACGAGATATCTCGATCTCAGACTGTCGTTATGTTTCAATTGTGTCTTGACGCTGCTGTCCATTAAGCCCTCATCCTGAAGATCGTGCAAGGTGTCTGCAACGAGCTTCCATGCGGAGGCAAGCATATAGGCGTTGTGGATCCTACCATCATGACCCGTTCACCACAATTATCTCAAGTGCAAGTGGAAAATACCCACTTGTTCGCAACAACTTTAGCCATGGCCGTCGCAGTCTTCGCGGGCTCCTGTTTTTTGGGGTCCTTGGATGGCTTGCGAGCCGCCCATTCGGCGTCGATGATGGAAGTAAACATGGCAGGATCTCGCAGATTGGCAATATCGTCGAGGAATGCTGCAATTGTTGACCATGTCTCAACCGCAGCTCGTTAAAATTATGGAGCTTCTTGGCATACCACTGCATTGCGAATCGGCAATTTTCAAGCACATGTCAAGGCGAAAGGGGTTTAGCACAGCTCTCTTCGATTTTTCCACAAGATCCTCTTGGGATCGTAGTATTAGCGTTGGACTACGTGACTTTGCATGTATGGCCTTACCAGCTAGAAGGTCGAGTTTCTCTCGGCCGAGGAGCTTCGAGACAACCATGACCTCTCCTGTGCCACGAGCGCCATGTTTTCCGTTGCGGAGAACGAGGGCACGAGCAGTGGTGGGTTTGTTGCCAGTTTCATCGCGCTTCGACTGGCGTTTGGCCGACAAATGCTTCGCCCCCACAGGCACGAGAGCGGTCGACGTCGGGGCTGAGGCCACCTTGGGCTTGGGCGGCATCATGAAGAGCAAATTGGATGTTTGTCTGTGTTTCACAATCCAATGTCTCCAGGCAATGGATCAAGTCGACATCGACACATTGAAATTCCACCGGTAAAGGCGATTTACGCTCCTTTCGGCAGTCTCCTGATCATCACTGCAATAAACGTCGCATCACCCTGCACTGCTATTACAAGGGGCCAGGGCTGTCCACCATCAACCCGGCACATGGCGGTGCCACCCAACACGATAACTGTCCGGGCTCGACGCCTGTCCTGCAAGGCAGCTGTAACGACGATCCACTTGGGCGTGGCTGGAGCATTTGCTTTTTCGTTCTTTTTCTTTCTTCTTTTCCCTTCGCCTATTCCTTGGGGCCTCGATGGCCACCTCTTTCAACCTTACCAGTATGCCCCGTTTAGCCCCTGCCCGAAAAGGATCCTGATGACGTCCCAAAGTTGAAGATAGTTCGCCATTAATTTCTTACGGCCCCAGCGGCGCTTGGATCGACGCGCCCTCTAACGCCACGAACGGTCTGGTGTGTTGCTTGCTGCATACAAGAGGCCCATGCTCACCGAGTATAGGCGTACTCTGGTAATTCCTTTCATCAAACCACTGCGCCTGGCGCGACGGCTACAATCAACTTTAATGGTTCGAACTCGTTTATTCGTCTCTTGCGCACGGCTGCAGCTGACGCGTGTATAGGCACCGGAATCTCATTCTATGGTGGTCGCAGACCAGACTATGGTGTATACACCATTACCGTGGATGGCCAAACAATCGTGTCCACGAGCGCGACAGGTCCTGGAGTCGCAGCTCAACAACTTCTCGGATCTGCTACCGGGCTCGCGAATGGGCCCCACACTGCGGTCCTAACCAATACTGGAGTTGGGATGGACATAGACTGGATAGACATGCAGACGCAGGTTGGTTCCGCTGGGTGAGTTTCTCCACGCGTCGTGTGCCTTCCACCGTCCTTACATGACTCGAGGTCCACGACCACATCAACGATCTTTGACGACTCGAGCCCGGAGATGACCTACGCAGGCACGTGGGAGACGAGTAATACTCCATCTTATCTCAACGGCACCATTCAGTAAGTCTCATAATTTATATGCCATTCGTTACTAATTGGGATCCTAGTTACACCCAGAGCCCTGGTGCAGCGGCATCTCTCCCGTTCTCAGGAAATGCCGTGGCGGTATATGGCACCGTTTCACCGGATCATGCCAACATCCAGATCTCGGTCGACGGCAAAACTACGATGGTCAATGGCGGACAGGATTTCATTTCAGAACTTCGTCCCAAGGTGTGTACGTGTGCGAACCACCGAATATTTATTGATGCGTTGCCCTTCAGACCTTACTGGTGAGTTGTTCACAGCTCCCAGTGCCGTGGAAATAACTGCCTGTCCAGTATTATGCCAATAACCTGGACTCGACACAACACATGTTAATTGTTACGAATCCAGGCCCACAAGGCGGGTCTGGTCCTTTCATCGACCTTGACTCCATCACAGTCTACTCTGCAAGCTCCATGGATGGAATTGGTAATGTCAACGGCCAAGCGCAATCTAGCCCCGTTGCAAACCAAACCGGGTTCGTTGTATCTGCGCTCTCGTATGTTAGATTTTCATCTTACTTCCCTACGCATAGATCTGGTCATGAGTCCTCTGGTCTTTCCAAGGGTGCTATGATTGGTATAATCGCTGGCAGTGTCCTTGCGGTTGTGGCCGTACTCGCTCTCATCGCGGGTCTGTTACTGTTCCTCCGGCGGAGGAAGCGCAGACAGCACCCAATCGACCCAAAGACGCCTGTAGACGCAGAATTGCCTTTACAGGGACCAAATATGATGCAGTTTACTCCGGTTTCGCCTTCACGGCCAGTGCCGACTTTCTCGCGGATGTCATCTCATTCAATCGCGCCGAGCTATTACTATGGGACGGATAACAGCTCGCTTGCATCTCTTGCCTCGACGACGCCGATGGTGCCCAAGGTGCCAACTTTGAGCATGCCCAAAATGCCGTCTAGATCGCAACAGGGCGTGATGGTAAGTCGTGACACTTACCGCTGTCTCGGGACGTGTGAACTAAGCCTGATGTAGATCCCGAGCCGAGGGCCGGGCAGGCCGAGTCGGCCGCCTTCGCTGGAGCTACCCCCGTAGCCGATCTGAGCCTGGGATTGGGAGGAGGGCTCTTATCTTAGCTTGGATGCCTGTAGTGGTAGTATATTCAATACAAGAGTACCAATTTCTGACCCAGGGGAGAGTTGACCCCAGAGTGTGGATGGAAACCGGGATCAGTTGTTTGGGATTGTAACTCCGCCGTCAACGATGTCCATGGCAGTGATGATATAGTCAGATCCTTGCTGCTCCCGACCTCAGTGTTCTTCCCCCTCTTTTTCTCCCCCCCCCCTCCATCCCGGGCTCGAGCTGTGCTCCTTTACTACTCTTTCTTTCTTTCTGGTTTCCACCCTTCGCGTTGACACAACCCTTCTTCTCTGCCACCCGACAAAGTTCGCGTCAAAAGCAGCGCTCACCACTTTCTTTTAACCAAGCAAACGACACACCCTCAAGACCTATCGAATAAATGGGAAACCTTGTTTGGCATGAATATTCGCGCTACGTGAGCATCACAGCGAGCGCTTGTGAGTTGACCTACGACCGGTGTCATTTCACCTTGCTTATCGAGTGCGCAGATGCGGTGTGGGCTGGATTCTTCGGCCTATTCTACCGCAAATTCTTCTGGGACTTTGTCGGTGGCACTTTGCGGGACCCGGGAGGGCTCCAGTACGTGTCCAAATCCTGCTCCCTGTAGCCCCTTCTGAACCAGGCACATAGACCCTCCCAGAGCGCGGCCATCTTCATAACTCTCATCGTCAAGGCACCTGTCATTCAAATCATCACCATACTCATCGCAACGTTCATGCTCGCTCTTGAGAATCCACTGCCACTCTTGAAGTCGCTTTCGATCCGTCGCAGTTTGGTCTTTAAGGTCGTTATCCTCGTATTCCAGGCATTCTTCGCTGTCCTCTTTTACCAGGTATGTTTGTTCCGGGAACTATTGTTGGTCTTGCTCACACTTGATGTAGGGTACGAACGCCGCGCTCTACTCAATTGTGGCGATTATAGGTTATACCCGTGCGATATTACTTGGAGAAAAGATTGAGGAAGCGAAGGCGAACAGAGGGAAGGGTGAACGGGCTTGACCCCGGGTCACCGTATCCCACCCATTTTCGATGGCTGTGAAACGCTGGAAGGAGGGATGGAAGTAACCAACTGCAACAGTCTGCGACTGTTTTTCACTCTTTCAAAGATAGGGTATCTTCTTCGCTGTCCCGGTTTCCTCACCCCCCGCCTTTCAACAACACTCAAATTTTCACTATATGTTACCGCTCCATCGTGTACTTTACCCACTCGGATGTTGTTTCCGTCTACATAGTTCGGGTTACCTGTACCGGCTGATAGCCTGAATTTCGGCCACACAACTGTGCGCCTTTAATTGGCGACAACGTCGTTGTCGCGCACCATGCGCGGATAAGGCTGAGAGAGTCGTACGCTAATTGCCAAGCTCCGTAGAACTCTGTGCGCTCATGGACCTGGAATACACTGCCTCCACCTTGACCTCTGGCCACCATGACTGCAGCTGAAATTCTGAAGAAACTCGGTCCTAGCTTCGAGAAAGCCCAAGCTGCAGGAGATCTCCTTTTCTTCCCCTCTACCATCGCGAAACACCCTGAATCCGGCATAGAGGTCATTCTTGCCCACTGATCAATACGCATCTTGGACTGATCTGGTGTACATACGACGCTGCAGTATGAGATCCGGCTTTGCCCTGCACTTCAGAACAAACCACACCTGCCAACTCCCCATTTCACTGCTGAAGATAATCCGCATCACAAGGAACGAAGAACAATGGCCACGACCCTTTTGAGCCCCCATACAACACGAACCTATACATCGGGGATCTGCAGGACGAGGACAGTAAAGAGGATTATGCCGTTCTGGTCTGTCTACACTCGTGTTTCTTGGCGATTCAACTCAAGTATCTTTCAATTAGCTGAACAAGTACTCTGTGGTCCCCGAACATTTTCTTATGGTGACCAAGGGTTTGCATTTGATCACTGGCACTCTCAGGCCAAAGGTCCAACTAAGGCTTGGCCCACAGAATTCAGGTCTCAGGCGTCACCTTTAATGCCGCCTGACCTCGTTCAAACTTATCTGCTGCTCGCAGCCGCACGTAAAGCCCGGAAAAATCTCTTTGCATTCTATAACTGTGCGCAATCCGGGCTTTTCTTTTGGGGCTGGCCTGGGTGATTAACTTGTGCACCTGTCAAGGTGGAGATAACTCTGGCGCGTCCCAGGCGCACAAGCATGTCCAATTTATTCCCTCGAAGATGAAGACGGCCCTCCCATAGAGTACCTTGCACGGAGCGTTAAGCTAGAGAATCCAGGTATGCGTTCGTGATCTTGATTCACCCCATCTCATCCCCACCTCACTAGACACGCCTTTTGCACTCAACTTGACATACGCAAATCACGTATATCGCTTCCCCGATCGATTTTATACGTTCACTCCCGAGAAGCTCGAGGTCGTCTTGGCTCAAGCCTTCTTAGCGCTTCTGGACCTCATCATCTCAACGATCCGCCACGATCCAGACTACCCCGCCGGCAAGCCATCGTACAACGTCGTGATCACGCTGGAACATATGCATCTGGTGCCACGGCGACAGGAAGAACATATTCTGGAGGAGACAGGTGACAAGCTCAGTGTGAACGCGTTGGCGTTTGCTGGGATGCTCCTCGTCAAGAGCGAGCGGGAGCTGGAGGCCGTCAAGACGGAGGGCGTTGGTAAGATTCTGCGAGCCGTTGGATTAGAGAGCGTGCACGAACTACAGGTTGCAGGTACAAGTGCGGAAGCCGTAGATGTGGAAAAATAGGAACTCACAACTTCTACTTGGTGCAGTATTGAATTTCTTGAACACCAAAATGTAAGAGTGGAGGCGGCGTTGAATAGAGAAGTTGAACACCCACGATAATTGCCATGTCACACGTAAAATATGTGAGCGGTAATATTGAACACCGTATACGGTACTATACCCAAGTTTTAGTGTTTTGCGCGCCCCAAATACCCTGCATTCGCGGACTGAGATCTATCTGACTTAGACAAGCCCTCTGTACGCCGCGAATTCATCGTCATTCTCGTCTTTCGCACTCAGCTCGATAAATGCCCTCATAGCAAAGCCAAGCTCCCTGCCAACAAGATGATCCAAAAATCCTCCAGCCAAATCCATCCCTGCCAAAAAAAAAAAACAATCAGGAAAATCGTGGGGTCGGGTTCATGCCAGTCTAACCTGCGGTTATACCGGAACCAGTCCAGATCTTTTTGTCTTCACTGACGACCCATCGCGCTTTAGCAACCCAGGTGATGGGAAGATCCTTTGTCTCTTCCTAATAATAAAAGCTTCAGTTGATGCCTTCTACCTAGTTTGTAGATGCAGATATTACCGTCACCTGACGGAAAGCGCTCTTGTTTGTAGTTGCTCGCTTGCCGTTCAGCAGGCCGGTTCGTGCCAAGATCAGCGACCCGGTGCATACTGTCAATATATACTGAGCGCCAGGGCTTTGTCTTTTAATGAAGTCCGGTAATGAGCTGGGAGGAGCCAACGGAGGGGGTCCTAAAAATGGTGTCACTCCTGAATCTAGTTATTATGTTCACAATTTACCTCCCGGGATCAAAAGAATATCGAATTGTCCTTCGCATCGTCGTACGTCAAGGAAGGAAGAATAAGCGGCCCCGCAGTGGGCTGGACAGGATCCATAGTATGTGAGAGATACGTGAACTCGATATTCAGGTCAGGCAAGTCCTTCGAAACGTGCGGCCGGATTCCATTGAGCGCTCGTTCCCGATTGTTGGACGACAGAATTCCCAAGAGTTCGACAGGGCCTTGAAAGTCCGTCATTGTTACCCTTTGGTAGAGGCATACGGCGACACGAAAGGTTTTCTGAGTCATAGTAGCAGTTCAACACGTGCAACAGTCCGCTATTTAAATCCTTAGACTTGTAGCCAAGAGATATGGATCCTGTGACCATTTGTTGTATTGTGAACAGAGGCATGATCCAATCCATTGCATGTCGTGGGAGATCTTTCCGGGACTGGAGCGGAAAACTGGGATCGGGGGCGAACTCCCAGAAAATTGTCGATTTAAAGGTACATAGTTGACGACAAGATTCTTTGTTTTCAGATGTGTCTGAGCCACGTAAACAGGCTTATGTACAATGCATGCACTCAGTTCGGGTTTTTCCGACAACACTATTGGCCACGAGCTCAAAGTTCAACGTTCAACGGTGACCTCAACCACCTCCGACTTGCAATGGACCCTTCTGCAACCTCGGCTTGATGATAGGGCGCTAGACCAATCCTTGCCCGACCCTTAACGCATGAACCGACAGACCTGTGGAAAGTGGCGTTTTCGAATGCCACTATATTCCGAGATGTACCAGTCTAGACATAGGAGGGCTTTCCAGAGGACCGCAGCGCCGAATGTCAATGAGATGAAGTCCCGGGCCGACGCTCAGCGCTCGCAATATTGGAAGCTCGTTCGAGCTAGAATTCTTCCCGGGATTTACTCGACCGAGGATTATCGCGACCATGGCCGGATTTAGTCCGCGGACTTGCTGTACCGTACAGTACAACGTTGAAACCAAGTTCGAACCGCTCAAGGGGACTTTACTGGCATTTCGTCCGTGGGCAGCCCAGTTCGTAGCGATGGCATTCAGCGCTGCAGCGAGTTTCCGTAAACTACTTGGTGAAAACTGCCTGTATGTACACATATATTCATCGAGTGGCCCAGCATATGTGATCGACGTTCATTCTTGCGCCGGTTCCCTTCTTTCTTCTCCCGTTTCTCTCCATACTGCCGCCTGGGCCGCCTTTCCATCCAGTGCTGCCATAAAATCTGGCGAACGTCCTCCATCCTGTCCTCCTCTCGAAATGCCTTCTGCTTCGTTTCAAAACCAAACGCAAAGACTACAGGTTACGGCGCCGGTGTCTTCGTCCGAGTCGACGGCCACATTGAGGCAGCAGAGCGTGTGCTCTTCTCCGCTTGGTCGTCCTCGCGGGCAATCCACTTCGACTTTACGTGCACCATCTGTACAATTCCCTGCACCTGGCCAAAGTCATACCCTTGGTTGCGTCGCTTCCAAAATGGCCTGCTCTCCAGGTCTGGGTCCATCCCGGCCAGTGTCCACCTCACTCAGCCTCTTTCCCGACTTTACTATGCCAAATTATGAATATAACGACAAGCCGACCTCATCATTTCTCTCCCGTTCTCGTTCCCAATCCCAGTCACACACCGCGTATTCTGCGACGACCGTCAGTCCGACCACTGTTGTCATCGCACCATCTTCCTCTGGCCCTTCAGACGCTCCAACTTCACCCACACCTGCATCCTGGTGGGGACGCAACGTTCGTGATGAGATGCTTCCTCGCCCATGGAGGGATCCTCCCAAACGACAAGGAACAATTCCTGCGGAACAAACAGACAGCTGGGGTCATACCAAACAGGTTAGCTCCGCCCTTTTCACCCTTGTCATGTTGCTCGGTGTCTTGCCTCACACCTATCTGCGTCATCATTTTGCCTTCCGTCGTTTTCCTCTTCTTTCCCGTGTGTTCCTGGCGCGTTTCCTGTCGCTGATAGCTCTGGCTATGGATTGGCATGCGTCTCGTGCTGTTCCTCCGATTTTTATTCTATGTCCAAGGATTCTAGTCCAATCTAACTTATATCTACGTTCGTAGCGCGTCACCGCGGCCCTCACCCGTGTCCTTGGAACGTCTCTACTCGTCACGCACGAAGCGTTACTCCTGACTTCCGAATTCTTAGATGTCGTCCCAGTGCCTCTGCCTGGCTTGCAAACGGCCGCCAAGATACTTCTAGGGATCTGGGATAGCGTCCAAGGTGTTGACGTGAGTATTTAGCCACAAGCAGGCACTGACAATCTTCTGATGGTTCCAATAGTTGAACCGACTGGCGTGCCTTCGTCTCACTGAGCGTTGTGCTGAGATCCTCCTCTCCGTCCGTGAGGAAGTCCAAGATGCAGGAGAACAGGTCGGAGACGAACTATCGCTGCCTATAGAGAAGCTAGTCGCGTGCGTGTCACATCCAATTACTTAGCTGATGCAATGCTGACCTCCCCGAAGCTCGTTCACAAGGGTGCACAACTTTATGCTCAAACAAACCCACCGCCCTTTCCTCAAGCGATATCTCAGACGAGACGAGATCATCCGCGACATTGCGGGGTGCGACAAGGCTCTCGGAGAAGCGCTGAGTATGTTTGGGGCAAGTGTTTGTTTTGTACTCATATTTCGGAACGAAGCATGGTTAACGTCGATATTTATACAGCTCTCTATCCAAATCCGGATTCTCAAGCAAGTGCAAGCGGCTGAGCTCAGTCGGCAATCCGACACGCGTGCCCTCCTGGAGTCGGTCATTCGCTCTCAGCAGATGTCTTCGTCTCCCGTTGCTATCCATGGCCTAGGAATAACCGTTCCAGTTATCACCTCTGGCCTCCCACCGAGCTCCTCTCATAAATCTCTAGTAGCTCACCCAGAAGAGCCTGAAGCAATAGACCCTGATATCGTTCTTCCCGCTCTTCAGAATCTGCACACGATACAAAATACTCTCGATCTCGCGCACGACACTGCGGACCTTAGAACACTTATGCGGGATGCTGTTAGCCAGAGCAGCGATGCGGAGATGATCAGGGTGTTGCAGGTTAGTCGACTTATCTGCACCGCGTACTACGGCTGACGGGATACTTTCAACCCTTCAGGTGGGGAGAGAAGAGATGCCGGAAGCGCTGAAGACGCTCCAGCGAGCTTTGGAACGAGTCGGGGTGGTCAACAACCCTCCCAGTCCCTCCGCGCCGATCGGGCCCGCCGTCTATCCCGCCGCTCCTTCTAGCGCCAACACACTGTCCGCTGCCCAGGGGATGGAACGCTCGATAACGACGTCGAGCTCTGGGAGCAGCGGGATCGGTGCGAGCATGGTGACGGGACGAGACATGCTCGACCGCGAGTTCATGGAGAGTGGGATCGACGCCCTTCGCCGGATGAGCAGGGGCGGAGAGCTGGGGCTGCCTAGCTGGACCATCACGAGGTGCGGACCGTGCTGGTCTCGTACCGAAGTTCGTTAACACCGTCTTTTGCAGGTACGAAGTCGACCGTGATGTCAAAATCGGGATGGGCTTTTTCTCGGACGTGTACCGAGGCACATGGCGCAACCGGACCGTCGCGATCAAGGTCCTGGCAGAGTGCACCCCGCGCGAGCTTTTCGTGAAGGAAGTCGGGATCTGGAAGGAGTTCAAGCACCCACATGTGCTAGAGCTGTATGGCGCGAGCGGGGCCAGCGGCGAGGGCCCGTGGTTCTTCGTGTGTCCGTACGAGAAGTACGGGTGCCTGAGCGAGTTCCTACGGAAGGTGGCCTCGGCCAACAGCACGTTCGACGGCGCGAGCGGGTTTGGGAGCCGTGAGCGGAATGCGAGCTTCCCTGGGTTCACGGCCGTTGGCGGGTGCAGCGTGATCCGGAATGGGGGACGGTCGAGACACACGAGCGTGAGCGGCGATCTGCTCGGCCTCCGCGGCGGGAAAGAAGGCGAATTGTTGAGATTCATGCACGAAATTGCCAAAGGCATGGACTATCTACATAGCAAGGGCGTCTTGCATGGAGATCTCAAGGTGCGGACAGTTTCTTCCTTTCCTTCCTTCGTAGTCTTCACTTCTTACCGTTCGTAACAGGCTGCGAATATTCTTGTAGATGACCGGATGCATTGCCTAGTTTCGGATTTCGGCCAAAGCGAGATGAAGTCGGAGGTGTTCAGGATCAGTGGGACCTCTCCTCCTCGTGGGTGTTCTCTTCGTTTACTACAAAAGCAATGCGTTCATTTATTATCTATTTATCCGCAGATGGTACACTGCGCTGGCAGGCCCCTGAGCTCATGTTAGGTCACACTCAGTTGACAACTGCGATGGATGTCTACGGGTTTGCAATGTGCTGCGTGGAGATTTTGACAATGGGTCGCATCCCGTGGCCATTGTCGAACGACGACGACGTCCGGCATTTCGTGACTAGTTTGTTTTTCGTGGATGTTCTTGACCTTCCATCTAACAGCGACTTTGTCAGAGGAAAATACCCGGCCTTGTGTTCCTCCCTCGCGCTTCAACACGCCAGGTCTCCAGGAGCTGTTGCGCATATGTTGGCACAAAGATCCTTTCGTTCGGCCAGCGTTCTCGAAAATCGTCCAGGACGTCAAACAACTTAGGAAGAATTTTTGCGGCCCATCCTCTAACCCTGAAGACATCCCGTCTCCCCGTATTCCCGATTGGCAGGAAGCCGACGACGATTATATGTATACTTCCAAACCATCTCCCGACATGCATCCTATCCCGCTACCGGGCGATTCGCCTCGTGAGTTCTTTCTAGTGATGTCATTAACTTTCCAAATTCTCATTCATCGGCCGTGCAGCTCGCAACTTGGGTTCGTTTTCATTTTTCGGATCTTCCCCTCTCTCGCCATCGACTACTGCAAATTCTCTCAACACTTCTTTTAATACTGCCCTTGATACGTCCCTGGCTTCGGACGATGTGGGAAACCTATCCAACGCGATGATCCATGCTTCCTTATCGTACAAAGAAGACACCGTCGCCACGCCCCGTACCCACATGACGGAAGAAGTCCTGTTCACACCTTCTAATCGGAACTCCTCGCTCGCTGCTTCTTCCATCCCACAGTTGAACCCCTCTGAGGAGGATCTGAACCAGCTGCTGCTGGGAAATCGCGACGGAAACGAGTCGCCGCCGCCGGCAGATGAACGAATGGCCCAGCTGCGGAACGAGCGAAGGTACCGGTTGTTGCTGGGTCACGAGTTCCATCCATCACGTTCGTGTTTATGCCCGGAAATGTCTGTGGGATGCTGACTCGGCGCGTGCAGTGACGCTCCCGCTCTGGAGTCCGTTTCCTGTAGTTTGGGCGCGGTGGGCTACCTGAGCAAGCCGAGCGGGGCCTTTATCACGATTTTCAACTGTTTTACTCCTGAGAAGTCGCTTCTCAGGACGCTTCCGTCCGTGCACGGGTACGGCCAGGTCACTACGGGGTGCCAGCGGCAGGACAAACGGAACGCGGCGCAGCGTGGTCTAGACGCTATCGCCGGGCTGTTGACATTCAAGACAAAGAGCGAGGGCCCGATCTCGTGGGTTTCAACCATGCCCTAAACGCGCTGTTCGTGCTTAATTGTATCGCAGACAAAGTGTCAGTCGCCGCTACTCGTTCCCGCTCCGGACTGGACATAAGGCCGCCTACCTCTGCACCGAGACGACGATGTACCGTTACGTCGAGAGCTTGGACGCGCCGAAGAAATGGTTCAAGTCGAACGTCGATGCGATCATGGAGACATATGGTCCAATGCATCAAATCCAGAAGGAGGATCTGTTCTTGGTCATCGGGACTCTGAGCGCCCCGGACTACGCGCTCTTCGTGAGCCACAAACACCCAGATGGACAGGTATGTTTGGGTCATCATTCGATCGGCTGGTCATTCATCCCGGAATAGGCACATTTCAATGTGTTTTCGTCGACCAAGTCAAACCAACCCTGGGGGACCTTCACGACCGACATAGGATCCGAGCTTGCTGGACCATATTATCACGAACCTGTCGTCAGCAACCCACTTTCCGCTAGCAAGGTCTCGTCGAACGGCACGGGCAATATCTGGGACACTGTCCTCATCGCCCGCCTGCGTTTCAAGCCCGACGTTCTAGAACCGACCTCGCTATAGACCTGCACACACACAATATCATCATGTAACACGAAAAGTCTTAAAATATTTCCCTATCGCACTTGCACCGCTTCTGTTTCCTTCGTCTGCACATATCTACACCCACGACCAATTGCATGAACGTAAATAGACTACGCTCCCGCCCATACGCATGTCCGCATCGAATCACTCGTACCGAATACATTGTAGCCGAATTCCTCAGATTTCAAATTTCATCATTGAACTTGTTAGCTCCATTGAGGTGGCGGCGTTGTTGTGTTAGGTTATCCGGGTGTGGTCATGCTGCTGAGGTCATCTGCGCCCAAGCGACCCTCACTTGCACGCCACGGTGACCCTCGGTGACCGCGACTTGCCTGCTCAACAGATTGATGTCCTGAACCCTACCTTGTATCTGCTCCCCCATTTGCTCTCCCATATATGAGCCCGACGCCCGCCATGGAACTCGCAGGCAACCTCCAATTTTCATGTATTTTTTTCACCGAGGTCTCATTCCAAGTCGTACAGCTGCGTCGGCTGTCCCAACGGCATCGCTCTTCAACCTCATCTCTCAGGCCCAGCAGTCCGCCGAGGCATCGTCTCTCCATGGGTGAGGGTGCTTAGCACTTCACCTATCTTCGCACCATTCAAGATCTTCCTTCGCCAGGCAAAAGGCAAAAACGCCCATGCTTGCAGGCAGCATCATTGGCGGCATAATGGGCGTCGCTTACATTATCGGTTTCACTATCTATTTCGTCAAGCGCTGCAAACGGAAACGGCTCCACCGCCGCATCGAGGCGGGCAAGGCCGAGCCAAAGCAAGAGCCGGAGCCCAAAGAACGCATCGTTATACCCCCGGACCCCGCTGTTCTCCTGGGCCGGAATAAGCCTGGTGACGTGATCGTCGTCGACGAAAAACACCACCACCGCCATCACGGCCAGAAGTCAGCTCCTCGAGTACAGGCGCCGGATGGTTCTACCTCAAACCTCGTCCGTGCTGATACGGATACGAATATCCGCATATCAGAGGAAGTTACCGTACCCGCACAGGTGTAGTTTTATCGTACTGGCATTTACATTTTCTCAATCCACATGAACCTGACTTTCTTCAAGGTATACTATGGACCCCAGGATCATTGCATCGATTACTTGCTTCCACTTGTTCATGACTATCTTACAACACATTATTCACTGCCTCTTGAGCCTCAAATTAATCGCAGTATGCACCAAGACTAGCCGGCTAAGGAAGGCTCAGCGTGGTTTAGGGTACGTCGTCAGCTAAGACTCACCGCCACATCCCGCGCATAGCGCAGGAGAATACCTCGTTTCACAGTGAGCTTGCCTTTGTCAGAGGCGTCCCACAGCTTTTTGCGTCGCTCCTGTTCCTTCTCATCGACGAGCCAGTTGATAGTCTTACTCTCCGAGTCGATCACGATCCGGTCCCCATCCTCAACCAGGGCGATAGGACCTCCAAGCCGCGCTTCTGGCACAACATGCCCGATAATAAACCCACGGCTGGCACCCGAGAACCTCCCGTCAGTTATCAGCGCGGTGGAGCTGCTCAATCCAGCACCAGCGATCGCTCCAGTTGGACCTGAGATTAAATTAGTAACCGAATCTGTCACTGACCTCATCACTATATTTACCTAGCATCTCCGGCATGCCTGGGGCGCCCTTGGGGCCCTGGTAGCGGAAGATCAAGATCATGTTGGGCTTGATTTCGCCGGCCGCCAACGCAGGGAAGAACGTGTCAAGGCTGCCATAAATAAGTCTTGAGTTCCATCAACCACAGCGCCTTACCTATCGAAACACTTTGCAGTTCCCTACACGGACAGTCAGCATTCCGACAACTTACCGTCCATTTTACTGCATACCTCGAATCGGGATCCTTCCTTGCCCGTCAGTTTGGCGACAGCAGTGCCCGGGGCCAGGTTGCCCCGCAGGATCGTCAAATGTCCCGTGGCCTTGATCGGGTTGTCGAGTTTGCGCACCACGTCCTGGCACGTGAACTCAAGCTCGGCGACGTCCTCCAGGTTCTGCGTGAGGGTCTTCCCGGTGACGGTGAGCTGGCTGCCATCGATCAGATCTGTGTTGTTTAACAGGTACTTGAGGATCGCAGGGATGCCTCCGACGTGGTGGATGTCCTCCATGTAGTATTTGCCTGACGGCCTGGAGTGGAAGCGTCAGGGGACACGGAGATCATGAGGAAGTCGAACAACGAACTTCAAATCGGCCAGGTAGGGCGTCTTGTCGGAAATCATTTGGAAGTCGTCAATTGCGAGCTGTAACGAGTGCTCAGGGTCCGCAACCAGTCGGAGAAACAAATTTCATCTACCTCGATCTCCGCGGCTCGAGCCATGGCGAGGAGGTGGAGGACCTGGTATTCAATGAGTGCTCGGTGAGAAGCAAAAGAGGCTGGCACCCACCGCATTGGTCGACCCACCCAGGATAGTCACGATGACTATGGCGTTCAAGAACGACTGGCGTGTGAGGATGTCTCTGGTCGCTCCGAGATCAACACAAGTCAGAGTAAGACGAAGAAATACACCAACCTCGGTTTTATGTCTCGCTCAAGCAACCGCTTGAGATATTTCGCGGCCTTGATACACTCCTGTGCCTTTTCTAGCGTACATGGAGTCTGAGTTGGGATTTGAGGAAAGAGTGCTCCGTAGCTGACCTGGATACAGAGCCGGCGTGCTCGAGGAGTACGGCAGTGACATTCCCAGCGCCTCGAGCGCAGAGCTCATCGTGTTGGCCGTGTACATCCCCCCGCACGCCCCTGCGCCCGGGCATGCGTGGCGAACAACGTCGAAACGCTCCTCGTCGGTGATCTGTCCGACAGTGTACGCGCCTGGAGACGCGTTGAGCTGAGAAAGTGAACAACGGTCTGAAAGTCGTTTGACAAACCATAAGATTCAAACGCATCCGAGATGTTCACCGTCCCTGAAACGTATCGTCAGTCTGGCCGTCAGCCGAGAGTAAAATTTGCTTACCGCCTTTTTGGAATCCCATCGACGGACAGTCTGATATATGTTTATCAGTGTCTGTCGGCCGCGGTTTACAATCATCGATGATTATACACACCGACATGGCGGGTCCCAGCTTGGATAGTTCCACCATATACAATAATGTCGGACGATTGTGGCGCGCGGCAGCTATGAAGCATCCGGGCATGTTCTTGTCGCATCCCGGGATCGATATGTTGCCGTCGTAATGCTGCGCCTGCCATTCCACACTGTGTAACGGACGGCAGAGGGCAAAAGCAGAAAAAGCATACCATTACAACCGACTCAATGGAGTCCGCAATGATATCACGGCTGGGTAGTCTGATAGATACGCATGATCTACCTGGCTTTCAAGCGCCTAGATTCCGCTTACGAGTAACGCATTCCTGTTGATTCTGTTCGTTAACAAATCGTGCTTTTGGACTGGCTTTAACGAACCATCTGTTCCCATCGTTATAGCGTCACTGTAACACGGATAAGTCGACTAATGGAAATTTTAGCGGACGATAGATAGGTACCTGACGCCGATGGTATTGAAGATGAGGCCGACAAGGTCCTCGTCTTTGCATCCATCTTTAACATGTTTGGCAAGGTCCAGCTGTGAAAATGTTGCGGATGAGCTCGATATTATATGGTACGCTCTTACGAGGTGCGAGTTGCATGGATTCCCTGTCATCATAGAAAGAGAACTCGAATCATTTATTTCGCAAGTTGACGAGTAGAAGTAGTACCTTCCCACCAGATCGGGGAGATTCCGATCTGAGTTTGTCAGACTACAGAGGCACAGAGAGTAAAACACCAGAACCTGGGGCTTGTCCATATCTTCCTCCGTGAGACCGACAGCATAGACTAGCGCCCGTGGTAAGAAACAGCGACACGGTGTCGGACTCTGTCGACTTACGCATAGCTTGTGCTCCGCCCCGCGCCTGCGAGTCGCGTTAAATATTAATGGAGCAGTGCGGAGTAATAAATACCTTGTTCTGAGTGACTTGGGACGAGATTTTGTTCAATTTGGTATTAGGATGCGTCCCCGAGTCTGTGGTAGGGAGAACATGGCTGTTCCACGGTTAACAACCAGAGTGGATCGCGGATAAAGGCACCGACATCTGGACGCCTGCTGAAGTCATTGGGAGTGCGCAGTTGCGGGGTGGTGGGTGAGGGAAAAGGAGAAGACACGGGCCGCCTGAACCTCGAGTTCATAGAGCCCAGACTAGTTACCGTATATAGAATGTGGGGTACGGTTCATCGGGCCGGACGCTGCAGCCAATCACATCTCGTGCAAAGCTGAGGCAGGTCATTGGGGATTCAGTACAAGATGATACAGAGTACGTGGTTAAAAATCGAAACCCTCCTCGCGGAAGGCGTCGAGGCTGACACGTTTCTCAGACTGAGCCATCTCAGCAAGATCCTGTCGGTCCTGAAAAATTGACTCAACCCAAAAGAATCTTGACCATAACCTAAAAATATCTCACCATGGACAAGAAGGCCCTGCGAAGTGTAAACCAGAGCTGATCACTGGTCTCTCCGCCTGTGGACTCTTGCATGCTCAATGCACTCAAAAAGTGCTCAGCCGCCTCTTTGTACGCTCCAATGTTCAAACCTGGAAAGAAGGGGTGAGAGGTGCTCTGAAGATAGTTAGGAAAAGGACGACATACAAGCCACACCAACGTTGTAGATTGCACGTGTGTAAGTCGGGCGTAACTGAAGCGCCTCTCTATACGCTCCTAGTGCTTCCTCAGGGTGGCTTCCGTTTGAAAGCGACGAACCCAGCCGGTTCCACAATACGAAATCGTTGGGACGAGCGGTCAGCGCAGTCTCGAAGCAGTCCTTGGCCCGATCGTACTCGCTGTTAGTGTAGAACAATATCCCAAGCGCGACTTGCACGTCAGGATCCATCGAGCCCTGGCTGTGTTGTGTCCGAGCGAGGGAGAGGAAGAGGTCGGTCAGCCGATTGTGGGTGTCCCACATAGAATTGGTGGCCACGGAGGCGATCGTCTCTTGGGGGACAGGATGAGACGGGAATCGGGATCTGATCCAGCGAAGGAGCATGGCGTGCGATGCCCTATCCATGTTTTCATTCGTGTATGATACAGCCAAAGACTAGCAAATTTCATCAGTTTTGGATGTACGAAGGAGGACGAACATTTACCAGCATCCCGACGCCAGCAGCGCCAGCCGCCTCCGCGCGCTTGACGCCTTCTGCGAGCGCACGCATACCGGCTTCTTCCCGTTCGTCCATGTTTCTGGTTTCACCCAACAATATCCAAGCTTCGTAACCTCCTTCACCTAATTCCCCTTTCTGGATAGCAGCCTCTAGTAGCAATGTAGCTTCAGACAAGGAGCCATTCTGTTCTAGTAGAGCTTTCGCTTCGGCGAGGGGTGAGCGCGTAGATGTCTCGAGTCCCATGTATTTGTTGTCTTGTTCTGGGCCAGAAATGAAAAATCGAAGAGCAGCAGTGGAAAACCTGACTTACCAAAACTATATTGCCGAAGAGTAGGTATTCCTTCGGCGTCAAATTTGAGCGCGTTAGATGTCGTGTCGTCAGAAAATTCGCCAACACCGCCTTCCCAGGCGCTCTGCATAGCAGCCCCATAGTCGTGTTCCAACTCTTCCCGCTGAGAGGACATCAGTTGGTTGAATTCAGCCTCCCATTTCGCAAGATCTTCCTTGGGTGGAGGCAAGTCCGAGTTTTGCAGCTGATCCCAAACTCTGTTCATGATCAGATAATCGACATCTTCTTGGACGGGAGTTTTCTGTTCGAACCTTTTAAACTCGGTTGTGGAATCTTCCTCGAGTTTGGTTTTACCAAGGGCTTCTTCTAAGCCAGTGGCACCGTCCTCGACTTCCTCGATACGTGAAGTTTCGGATTGTGCTTGTGGGTGGGATGAGGCTATTTGAGCAAATGCGGCCTCAAAATCCGCTTCGCGGGTCTTGCCCTTTCCACTCATTTGCATCGGCGCTTGTTGAAATACAGAAGAACCCATGTTCATTCCATACATTCCCATCGGCATCGAGCTGCTATACATCCCCATCGGCATGGAGCTGCCGTATGCCGACGGTCGTTGTTGGTCTGTCTATACTCAGTGAAGGTTTATGGCTCGCTCAGTTCACTCACAATCCGGGCGTGCCACACGTTGTTGAGATGGGGATGAGGCCAACGCTGGAGAGGCGCCGAATTCCGCCGCCCATCCTGCCAGAGTGCTATTGGCCTCAAACCCCAGCATGTGCTTCTGCTGCTCCATGACCCATGCCTCATTCGCCTCCGACATAGGCCTCCCAGCCAGTTCGTGGAAACGTGCCAACTCTGAGGGGTTCGGAGCACCGAATGCAGGACCGACGCCTGGCCCTGATTCGAAAAACTGACGGGCGAGAGCAAGGTCATGTTGGCTTGCGCCAGACGTCGACGTTCCAGGTAATTGGTGGAGCTGATGATGTCAAGAGAGGCCTTTTAAGTACTTTTCTCACTTACTCGTGAAGACGAAGGCCCTGCAATCCTGTCCTATAAACTGGTTGAGATTTTATGACTGGGTACAGCTCGACAACCGACCTGCTGCAAACTCCGGTCTCCTTCCGTATGCTTGAGGACTTGAGATAGAGGATTGAAGGGCACGGCGCATTCCGCTCCAGAAACCAGGCCCTCGAAGGACATGACTAGTTGGCAAGCGGCAGGATACTATTCTGTGGCGTAATTGGGTATAGTAAGTTCGGGCACTGCCACGCAAAGCACATCCGGATCCGGACCAGCATCTGATTTTCGCAAGTTACATAAGCACAAAGTACAATTTCTACTTATACTCTCAGCCTCTCAGTACTTGGGCTACAACATTCCCATACGCTTGTCCCTAAAACTGAGCCCATTGCCACGGACTCCGATCGGAGCCTGCTTCGCGAGCCATCCTCTCGAACTCCATAGCACGGGCATTTGTCGAATCGAGAGTATGACTTGTGCCACCAATGGAAGCGCCGCATTCAGGACAACTAGAACGCTCCATAGCACCCCCGCACTGGATCAGGTGCACGATGAGTGATCCACAGTCTAGCCGAACCACCAGCATATAACTTACTTCGGTAATGACATAGACGTGTCCTTGCGGACATTGATAGAAGTGGCCCGTGTGCGCTTTCATCGGTGCATCAGCATCTTCATCTGCTCGAAATTATCGTGCTTACAAAAGTTCAGAGCCTGGACAACCTTCATTTGTTCGTCCAAGGAAAGCGGCTCGTAAAAGGTGTCGGTGTGGATGCTAACCTCCATCTTCTTCCACTCGTCGACAATCATGCGCGCAGTCTCAGTAAAGTTGTTCGGGATCCAGTTCTGACCGTCGTTTGGCAGTACCGCAACATGCTCCTCCACTGTGGACGCTATTTTCGCCTCTGCATCCTCAATCTGTTCGGCAACTTCGGCCAGCACTTTGACACGATCTTGTTGAAAATTGTCACTTGCACGAATCATATCGAGACGGAAGCCGAAGCGATCCAACTGTGCTTTCATCGCGAGGAGCGAGGTCGTCGTCATCTGCCTCCGGGACTCTGAGTCTGCAGCTATCGAATAAGCAATTGCTGCGTCCTTCACGCAGCTGTCGAGAATGAAAAGGCCGAATGACCCCCATTTCGAGCGTTCTTCCCCTTTGAAGGCAGGGCCTTTTTTCAGGAGCTCCTTCATCCATCCCCGGGATAGATCGGCAAGCATGAATCGTAGTTTGAGTGTGGCCCAGTACGCCTCCACCAAGAACCGCTTATCTGCCCGAGGTTGCGGCTGCCCGACTTTCATTCTTGCCATACGCATAGCGTGCTCTGCTGGCCGCCGAGGTGCTCGAGCAGGATCAGAGCTGGCTAGGTCCATCTCCTTCTGGTACAGACAAGAAAAGGCTGCTTCCCATGCATAGACGTGCGCAGATCGCGTGTTTGCCACTTTCAGTGCTTCTGAGTACATCGTTGTCAATTGCCGAGTGGCTCGCTGCCATAAGTCTGAGATGGAGGGTGAAAGGGCATGCAAATCCGCATTTGAAGGAAGCAAAGCTTCCAGCGAAATGGGCATCGTGACATTTCGTGGCGCGTTCAAAACCGCCTTTCTGGCTTTGACCCGCGATTTCCTACTGGTGGTGCCTGAGATAGTGGAAATCTTCAGGCTAACGGTCTCCTTCCCGAGGCTGTCCTCGATTTCGGTTTTCGAAATTCTTGCCATTGACAGCTGGAGTCGATTGAGCGATTGAGTCATGCGCGATATGATGTTCCTCTCGAGAATGTCCAGGTCTGCAGATTTAAAAATTCGACCGTATCGGGGTGCAGTAATCGCTGTGCGGCAGGTTGGACAGACAGGAGGAGCCCTGATCTTTCCTGACGAGTTCTCTGGCGATCGGAGTCCAAGCCATTTCCCTTCTGTGCCTTCCCGCGTGTAAAAGTCCCCAATTCCACAATGCCCATCCAAAGTCTCGACGGTAAACACATGTTTACACTTCAAGGTGATGAGTAACTCGTCCAAGGTGTCTCCGGCCTCGGCGATATCCTCAAGTTTACGATATAGAAGCAAGTCGACGATATTTTGTTTGAGATCGTCAGAAGCGCAAACAGGACATATCTGGGTGGAACAATCCTCTCCGCACACTGTCCGACAATTGTGAGGTTTATCAACTCTGCAGCGTTGAACGAGAAGAAATACCTGAAGGGCATCTGTGCCCACATAGTAGAGTATTTGTGCAACGTTTATCACAAGGAAGACGGGCACAGACCTACAACGATACCTATCAGTTCTGAACCAGCATGATAATACATACTCACAGATCCGCACGGAAGAGGACACTGATGATGAAGGCAGGTCCTGAGATTAGACATTAAAGCGTCATATACTGTCGAGTCGGTGCAATCTTACCAAGTACATTCCTTCTGGCACGGAGAACAGGGTGTTGAACAATTAGATTTGCATCGTGAATGAGAACATTGCTGCCGACACTCTGCGTGGCATGTCGTCGCGCACTCATGATCTTTTGAACAAGGTTTGGAGCAAGGATGGGCACAGAAGAGCGGTTTCTGGCAGGTGTGTGGAACATGTTGTATCCTCGCAATCTTTTCAGCTCGCGGTTCTGCTTCAGGTTCCTGTTCGGCTTCGATTCGCTGTTCTGCTTCGGGTCGCTGATTGACTCCTTGACATAGATGGCATCGAGAACTGCAAGTTCGCCCGCAGCACGTCATGATCCCACCGCATACGCTGGTGCAAAGCGCATTCGAAGGATCCGAGGAACACATCATAGCGGCCGAATGTTCGCATGTTGGGAATGCTTTCGTAACCGATACCGTGCAGGTCACCTCATGGAGGCTATCCAGTCGATAACTAGAAGGTTTTATGCAGATGAGATATATAAGATCTTTCACGGAAACAGTGGATCTGACCATTCAATCGAAGGAATTCTATGACCACAAGGAAGCTCAACATCCGAGACCGGAAACATGCATTTGCCACAGTCCTCGGAACATTCCTTATTGCATGGGTGCATGCGTGGACAAAGCCGTCGGCATGCCTGAGGACATGCTACAGCGATGTGCTTGGGGTCGTCCGGATGACACTATGACTTCAGTGAGTAAACCAGGTTCAAGTCGAGAAGGAGATGGATGAGTTTTACTTTGTAATGACAAACGTGCCCGCATTTGAGGCGGTAATTACATGGTTTGAGGCATCCACCTTGAACAACGCATAGATATCAGTGATCCCATTCCACGGCACCTGCATGCCTACCATCTGGGGCAAATAGGGGTAATTTGCCCGGCTCCGAGATTCGCTCAACTGTATCAGGATGTTGATGACAAGACACTGGAAAGGCAGTTCCGAGACATTCTCCATTTTCCAACTCCTCGGTGACTTGACGCCACATGTCGCTGCCAGAAGCCAGTTGTGCAGCATTCCCCAAGATGAAAAGACCTTCTTTCGCGCGCGATAATGCCACTGGAAACATCAAGGTAAGTGTGCGTCACTTGGTATCCGGTTTGGTCGACTCGCCATTTGTACGGTTTTCGGACTGTTCCAGGGAATGAGTAGCTTATGAAACCATCAAGCATATTACTCACCCTTAAGAAGCCAATGGTCGGACGAACATATGTGTGCCCAGAATCTTCGCTTCTTGATCCCACGTTGCGTACCGTAGAAAGAATGACAATCTGTAGGATTCCTGGGTCAGGGCAATATTTTACCACTGGCAGGAGAATTTGGATTTACTCTTGCTTCTTCTCCTTGATAATTATCAACGGTTCGCAAGCGGACCTGCGGACGGGCTTCAATATAGGGCTTGAGCTCGCAAGACCTGACCAAAGACTAACACGCTTGGTCACTTTGATACGTTCAACTTGTGATTCTTCCTCGACCTTGTCCTCTTCCTGTTCAGCTAAGTTCTCTTTGTCGCGACCCTCGATGATGACGGCAACTTCGTTGCTAAGAGCGTCTCTCACGCGCGCTAGTTGGCCTAGGTACGCACATAGAACGACGATGTCGCCCTCTTCGGAATAACATCCTTGCCTTGAGGAGCTTCTCAGTCGTCCGTCCTACCAGCTTGGCTGTCTAATCTTACCGCAGCAAATACAGGACCAGATCCTTGATCATATCGACCTGTGCAAAAACTTTCAATTTCCGTGCGAAATCTAGAAGGTGATTTTACCTCAAAAGTGTTATATTTGCTGGCCGATTCCTCGGCGCCGCCGTTTTCTCGATGGGTGTGTGTAAGGAAAAAGACATTCTTCGAAAATCCGCGAACATCGGGATACGAGCACACGAGTTCGTGGTCCTGGAGAGAAGGATATAATGTGTTCCTGACTAGATTCGCGATGGTGGGTCGCATCCGCCGTTGAACATCTATCTGGGACATCGAGAGGCCATTACTGGCCAACCTCTCCATCAAGGACATATCAAATTTGAAAAGTTGTTTTCCGCGCTTGTTATCCATCGAGAGAGCTATATCAATGGTCAACAACCCAGCACAGATACACTGAGCAGTTAGTCGGCGCACAGTAGTTGTTCAGTGTAGGTCGTAATTGAAGAGGATCCCCGATTAGGATAAGATGTTCTACCGACGGAACCAGACTACCAAGAATATGTGCTTCGAGAACTTGTCCAGCCTCTTCGACAAGCATCACACGAGGAGCAAGACTCTGAATTATGAATTTGAATCAACGAATACCTAAACAATTGGAGGGCATACATACCTTCAACAAAGATGACAGTTGGGCTGCACCTGAATGGCTCGGCTTAGTTCTCTGTGTAGCTAGTTGTTTCTCGCTTACTCACCTGTTGTTGTGCACCCGACAATGTCGATATCTTGGAGAAGCTGTCGGCGAGTCTACAAGCACGTGAGAACTTGTAGTAGCACTAAGGATCTGGTGGTAATGTAACCGACCTCATCCCTGCCTTCTTGATGTATCTTCAGGATACTTGCATGTTTGCTTCGAAGTGACTGGAAGTCTTGTAACTGGTCATCGTGTAGCTTCTCTCGTATTCGCGATGACCAATAATAGTGGAGTCGTTTTCGCTCACGACGGGAAAAAGTCCACATGGTGCCCTCCGCTAGCAGCAGATCTAGAGGACGGTCTCCATCTGGAACGGAAGGGATGGCAGCGCCAAAGAACGCAGTAGGGTGTTTCAGATCGGCTACCTGCACTGGAATTTCCCAGGGTGAGAGCGGCTCTTCAGAGTCTCTCTCCGAGAAATTTTCAAGAATAGTTCTTGTAACAGAGGGTCGATGTGGGCCACTTGTTTGTTCATTAATGTGTGCAACATTACCCGAGTCCTCGACTGGCCAATCGGCTTGCCACGAATCTTCTGGACTGTCCTCGTCGCTGCTTTCGTCACTCTCAGCCTCCTGGATATCACTTTTAGAAGGCGAGCCTGCCACTGGAGAAGCATCACTGTGATCGCTAGATCTCGAGTTCTCTGTATCCAAGGCAGTGAACCTGTTTCGTGTTTCTGTTCGTTGGTCGTGCGAATTAGCAGCTTCGTGGTGTAAGGATTTGTCGAGAAACTCTAGGTCCTTCCCATCTCTCCAATATGCATATATTGAGTCATCGTCCAGCTCCGATTTACCCCGCTTGCCGGCGCGCATCCAGGTCGAGTCGTCTCTGTCGCGGAAAACATTCCGTAACATATTGACCCAGGTCGGCGGGTAGTGCAAGTGATCGTAATGTTCGGTGTATTGGACCTCCAAGTAAGACTCAAATTCATCTGACGTGATATCGGCTTTGAGGAACTTGTTCATGAGGCTTCTGATCTCCTCCTCCACAACCTTGAGGTCTCGGTAGTGACGGCGAAAAGACTGGTCCAAGCGATTTCTCCCTGCCACCATCTCGATGGTTTCCATGGAGTATTTCGAAATCTTTTCATCCATTGAACGAGAGCCGAGACGGACAACTTTGTTGGTGATCTCTGCATCGAGGACAGATGTAAGCATGTGATCCAAGGCGTGGTTGGTGAACGCGATCATCAGGATAGGTTTGACTTTATTTGCCAGCAATACTCGCAAGATTTCGACGCCGGTGTACGACTGGAGATGGCGGTTAAACGAGATGTCACGGCAGAGAAACAGAAGGGCTCACTTTGCCTGTTCCAGGAGGCCTAAATAATCACGAAATGAGTTACAAGTATGATTAGAAGGAAGATGGCAGTACCCTTGAATCATGGCCAGTTCACGGGTCAGTGTATCGACGACGGCTTCACATTGACTTGCGTCCAGCCGACTTGTCCTCAGTTGCTCTCGAGCAAAAGCAACCGAACTCGGGTCGGAAACATCCAACTTCAAGTCGTCGACGCCCGCGTCAGGAGGGAATAAGGACGCTAACTGATAAGTGAAACCGGGAACTAGAGCATATCGAGGAGATGTTATGGTCATCGAGGACAAAAATTCACGACGACGATGCACAAGATATTTGGCGAAAGGAAGCGATTCGGGCTCCACCCGCAACGCTTCCAGGAAGGGCCTGATCGCTTCGAACATAACCGCAGCCTCTGCTAGGACTCTGGTCCCAACGTCACTGCTACGATACTTGAGTGCATTGAGGATACGAACTTCGACGGTGGGGTCATAGAAGACGACTCGGATGGAGACGCGCGCACTGCCTTCAGAGGAAGTTGCAGATTCGACGAGTGCCTTCGTAGAGCTGGCAAGAATGCCAAGGTGAACATCAACCACGTCTCCCCTCTTCCACACAAGCCCGACAAGCCCGCCTTGCATGAGACGCTTTCCACTCATGCTTTCCCAGAACGCTCCACGCTGTGCTGGTCGTGATTGGCGGGCTCGGCCGGGAGGAGTATCGATCGTGAGCCCAACGGAAAGGCCACGCCTGTCAGGAGCCAATGGCGTGAAATTGACATTGGTGTAGACGTTGAACAAGACCTGCTCCTGTCCTTCTGTATGACCGCGATACTTCCCCCCTTTTTCATCGATCAGCTTTGAGAGGGTCGTTCTCGGGGAGGCACTCATCATGTCCTCCCGAATGAGCTGCACTGAAGTGCGTAGAGGAGCGGTCAGTTCCTCTCGTAGCAAGCGAAACTGTATATCGAGAAGTCGTTCCATACTCTCGGCCGGCAGGTGATGAGGAGCATCGCGAAAATTGCCAGGCAAAAACGGCGGGAGACGGCAAATGAGCTCTTCGTGAGTCGGGGCGATCCGGATGTCTGCGATGTCTGAAGAGTCGTTGTCGTGGCGAGGTCCGAGGGGCCGCAGGGCTCCTGCGCCCTCATACGTGATGTTAAGAGCAGCGACCACACCCTCGTGCGACGTGTCAATGTGCCGTAGCGACGGTGCGGCGTGCTGCTGCTTTGCCCGATCGAGTTTTCGTTCTTCACGAGCGATGATGGCGACGACACGGTTGACTTTGGCACGAAGATGACCGATAATCTGATCACGCGCAGTGGAGCTCAGGCCCTCGAAGGGATCATCGAAGGCAGGCGGAGACATTAGAATTCCTTCGATCCAAGTCTCCATCCATGTCCCAAGATTTCCAACGACGGCGATCAAATCAGGGTACATGGCCGTCGCATTTTTGAATCGGGTCAATATTCTCAAGTTTGTAAGATGAGTCCACATGCCATATGTGCAAAAGCAAAACTCACTCGAAGAACACTACGGTCAGTGACGAGATTATCTGACTACCAAGTGCTTTGTTTACAGCTCGGTGTGCATTCGAATCTTCAAAGGAGGAAGCGTCCATGCATTCTTGCATGCACTTGTTGAGGTTAGTGCAGAAGTTCGGGAAGTAGTCCAATATACGCATGTAAAGACCATTTATTAGATGGTTGAGCGCACTTTTGACGACGAACTCGGAGGAATAGAACTATGAGGCCACATTTAGATAGACACGGTGATTGCACGACAGAGCGAACCTTGAGTAGAGGGACATAACCCCGCTGGAATGAGAGCACTGATTGACTCGATCCTGCTCGACTAGAGACCGATGGCCATTGGAATATATCACTGATACGAAGCAGGCCATTTCCCTTGGTTTCCATATTAGCCAATCTCCACGTCCGGCCACATAGGAGAATATGATTACCGTTGCAAGTGAAGTGAGCAACAAAGGTCCATCTTCTGGTGCCTAAAGAAGACCGTTTACATCCAGTCTGATCTGCAAGCTACTGGATGACTCACCCAGGAAGGACCGGATGTATCAAGAGATCCCAGTGGGACAAGGAAACCGTATACCTCAAAAGTTTTCTGGAACCTGAAGTTATCGTGCAGGAATCTTTTGAGATGGTTGTGGGTCTCGTTCGGGGATAACGGTTTGGAGGGGGGAGCAAAAAAAACATCTGTCCCTAAACCGTTCAGCTTTGCCAGACCGGCTTCAGTCAAGAATGGTGCTAAAGAATGGCCAGCAATGGCCGGTTCTGAGGAAGAAGGTGCAGATGCAGATGGGTCTCGGGTATGGTGATAACGGCAATTGAATTCATGACGGCAGCTACCACTGGACCAGTAGAAATTGCATATTCCTGGCGGTGCTCGTTGAGCAAGGGAAGTTCGAGGGGACATTTCATCTCGATTGCCAGGGGCAGAGTGGGAAAATTTGCATGATTGTCCGTGACGGCAACCTCCTGGCGTGTTGTAAAAACGACAAGGAGGGGACATTCTGAATTACTTGATGTTGGTGGGGAAGAAGGGGAAGAGAGGCCACAACTTGCGCGCCTCCGACTTGATATACACTGCGATTGACGCCCGGCAGCTCATTTCCGTTCCAAGAAGTTGTTGATGGGTCAAAGTGGGTCTAGAAACGGATGAGATTGGCGCCCCATGGATCCCAGGGTGGCCCGCAACCTGCAGTGAAGCTTAAGTGGAGGTCAAACTTAGGGGTGGTGAAGCACGTGGCCGCGGGGATACTGCCAACATCATTGAACATGTGAAACTTATACGAACTCGAAGCGATGCTGCTCAGACCACTTTGCTGCAGAGTCTTCCTTCGTGCCTATTCCACCGCACCGTCCCCGCATGCCCTCGTCTTCCTCGAGCACCGCCAGGGCGTCCTCGACTCTGGTTCTCTGTCCGCGTTGACGGCAGCAGAGCAGCTAGGAGGGCAGGTCACCGGCCTCATCGTGGGTGGACCAGAGCACGTCCAAGGTGTCGTCGAAAAGGCCAAAAAGTATGACCCTCTTATCTGGGTTCGTACCGCTGACCATTCGCGTTCTCAGACTGCAAGGCATCACGTCTTTGCTCCACTCCACCTCCGCACAGTACTCTGAACCATTGGCGGAGACAGTCTCTCTTCTCTTCGAGAAGCTACTGTCCGACTCGTCCCCATACACACACGTTGTTTCCGCGCATAACTCGTCAGCAAAGTCGCTTTTACCGCGCGTTGCTGCGAGACTCGATCTGCCGGCGGTTTCTGACATCACCTCTCTGGAACACGATCCCGCTGCTAATAGCACCACGTTCACACGGCCTATATACGCAGGCAATGCTATTGCAACTGTTAGAGCCCCCTCGTCTGTCAGAATCAAGTTTTTCACCGTCCGCCCGACAGCCTTCTCTGCTGCGCCGTCCACAGAGAAGGACGCGGAGGACAAAGCCCTCGACCCTGTCGAAGTAGATGACCCACCAACGCAGCATGTTCAGACACTTCTGACAAAGTCAGATCGACCCGATCTCGGCGTCGCCAGCCGGGTTGTATCTGGTGGCCGTGCGTTGAAGAATTCAGAGACGTTCGAATCCACGCTCTACCCTCTAGCGGATGTATTAGGCGCCGCGGTAGGCGCATCTCGTGCTGCCGTTGACGCTGGCTATGCCGACAACTCGTTGCAAGTTGGCCAGACGGGTAAAGTTGTCGCACCAGAGTTATACATGGCCTTCGGTATATCGGGAGCAATCCAACATCTTGCAGGCATGAAAGACTCCAAACTCATTGTCGCTGTCAACAAGGTACTACCGAGTCATCTTCCGTCTCCCGCTGCTAACTGCAAACGGACAGGATCCGGACGCTCCGATCTTCCAAGTGGCGGATGTAGGCCTAGTCGCAGATTTGTTTGAAGTTGTCCCCGAGTTGGTCAAGAAACTGAAGGAGTAGCATGGCCTTGTCGTTGCGGACTGCTTGTGATTGTTTCAGGAGCAGTAAAGCAGGATGGAAGAGATAAATTAGATTTTGGCAATCAGCAAATTCCTAATAATTTCCCTGCCAGTCGCCCTGACTGTGTTGTACAACGTAGGAATGTCAAGAGTCGAAGTGAAGATATCTGCAAGCCCGAAGGGCAACATGAGCGGGATCCAGCCTGTGTCATATTTAGTGCATCATAGGGAAAAGATAGTGGCGGCTGCGTGCCTCTTGCATATTCTAGGGCAAAGCATCCCTCGTGCATTTTATACTGCTTGGCTGTGCCTCTGGGCAAGAAGTGCACACTTCCTGGCGGGTACCGCTCCATTTCCAGCGCACCCGGACGGAAAGCCCATTGTTCCCCAACCAAAATATTGAAGTAGTCATCTGCAGTGTGCAGCCCGGTGTGTCCCTCCGTGCCGAGAGGGGTCCCGAAGATGATGAGATACTCCGTGATGCTGGCGTGGATTATATACATTGCGCCCATCGCGCCGCCGGCATTGTTGAACACCCACTCGCTCGTGTCGACATTGAGTTTAATCCGGTTGGTGGGGTACGTAAGGGTGAGGTTGGTGACGATGTGCTGGATCATCCCCGCCGTGTCGTTTGGCGAGGACGCGATGGCTGCCTGCGCGAGCTCGTGCAGCTCGGACGGATCGAAAACATACCACCGGCTCTACGGAACCATATGAGCCTAGGTAACCTGGGTGCAGTTAAACCGTGCACCTTGATACTATCCAACCACCCGCCAACTGCAACCAAGAGCAATAAAATGACGAATCGAGTAGCCCATTTGGTGAGAGGGTCTTGCGGTTTTGGACTTCCGCGTGTGGCTTTGTCTTTTTGGTGCCAGACATGGTAGCGGACAAGAGGAATACGCAGAAACCCGTGAGTAATACTATGTGTGCTCGTAGGTCGTACCATTTTCTTTTGGTGATCAAGGGATAAACACCCGTACATACAACTATGAGACACGAAAACATATTATCCCCGTCTTAGTTTGCTACGATAATATTATTTTGACGGTGAATGAAGCAACGCTTAACATATCGGCGCGTCTTGACGCGAGAAAACGCGTGAGTCGCGGTATGCTGATTTTCATATGGGCAAGTCTAGAATAGGGGTAAAGAATACAGGTCATCGCTTCCCGACGATCCCAAGCGTTCTTTTCTCTTGGTGCCTTTTTTGGCCGCCTGAGATAAGGGCATGTAGGCATATGGGTCCACCCCGCCCTTCTTGACGTCTCCGCCAGCTCTCTAAATAAAGGTCAGACAACGGAAACCCAACGAGACCTATGATCGCCGCGTACCTTCGCCTTGAATTCGTGCCCGAACTTGGCCTCCGGCCGTCCTTTAGCCTTCTTGGCCCTCCCTCCAGCACCCACCTCTCCATCGCCCATGTCCACGTCGCCGTCTGCGTCCTCGTTGTCTCTTCGCCGTTTCTTAGTATCTTTGTTGAACTTGACGCGCCCATTTGCCCCCCGGGTGAATCCGTCCACTGACGTAATGCTCTCTCGATACGCAGTGCCAGCGGCATCGGCAGCGACGTCCGGCTCAGCATCATCATCCCCCTCGTCGTCAATGATCATTTTGCCCGTGCTGTCGTCAGTTTTGAAGCGTGCAGCATCCTGCCCCGGCTTGCGGCGACGGCTTGAGGTTCCATCTGAGTACACCCTCTGTGAGCATTAAACACACCAAGCACTGCTAATGACATACGTGTAATCCGCGATGCTGCCCCTTGAAGCAGATCCATAGGCTCGTCGTCGTCTATTCGAATCCTCGCTCCTTGTTCCGTCCCTTTTTTCTTGCCCTGCATGGCTGCCCGCCCACGCTGCACGGGCTCGTCGTCGGCATCGCTGTCCTCCGACCCGGAGTCGCTCCCGTACAGTACATCCTCGAACGCATCGCCCGTGGCAGGTTTAGGAGCACGCTCCTCCTCGTCCTCGTCCTTCCCAGTCGCCTTCTTCCTCTTCGCCCTCTCTTTCCGCTTCTTGATGTTTACAAGCACCTTGGCTGCCTCCTCCTCTCCCGCGCACCCGTATACGTCGTCCCACCCGAAGCGCCGCAGCATCCGCTCGAATATGTGCCGCACCTTCGCCTTGAAGTGGTTTTTATGGTCGTGCGACCAGCCAAGGAGCGCCGGCACGAGCGTGGGCAGGTGGGGGCGGATGAGGTCCGCCGGGAGCGTGTGGATCGCGAGCTTCACGAACCCGAGAATGGACTTGACGATTTCACGATTGGCGGAGGAGATGAAGACGAGGAGCGTGCTGAGGATCTCGGTGTGCATGCTCGGTGGAATCGCGTCTGTTGGACTCGTTAAGAAAGGGACGTTTTGGTAACAAGCGGACCGGACCTTTGAACTCGAACACAAGACGAGAAATGGCAGTTACAGTCGCACTGATCATGTGCGGGCTGGCGCCCGCCAAACCACCAGCAACCATCGTCATGAACTCCTCGATACTGGCCGTAGCTGGAATACGCCGTGAGCGCAATCTCAGACAAGATGGAGACACGAACCTTCTTCAGCACCATCTTCGTCCATGCCGTCCATCAAACTGCGCTTCACCACGCCACCCTCACCCATCTTCTTGCCCATCGCGACGACGACCTCGAACGCGGCCGTCCTTGCTTTCTCTGATGGTTCTTTCGTCCCCAGAACCGCCTCCGGTATGAGGGACGGTATGACGTGCATGGCGGACGAGGGGATCAGAGGGATCAGCACGTGAGCAGGTTGAACCGATCCTGGCGTCATTTTAGCACATACATCTAAACCAACGCGCTCTCTCACCTTCTTGGCGGCAGGCGCGAGTCCATCAGCGACCTCGTCCAGCTGCTTCAACACCACCACCGCATCGACTGTGACCTTCCCGGACTCGATCAGCCGCGTCAGGATCTTGTACCCGCGCTTCTGGACGCCGTTGTCCTTTGCGCTGAGAACCTGCGCCGAGAGACAGAGCTGGAAGAGCTGCTGCCCGTCCGCCGGCGACAGATTCGGCAGCAAGAGAAGGACCAGATCTTGCGTCGTCGCCGCCTCGCTGCCGCCTTCGATGCTGCTGTTGCGGTGCTGCGTGGCCTGGTTGGCCAGGTTCGCTTTCAACAACGCGACTACTTTGACGTGTGCTTTCGCGATTTCCTGCGCGAATGTGAAATTAACTCACACTGGAGTAGCAAGTGAGAGAGCCAAGATGTACCTGCTCCCCGGCAATCACAGCCCAAGCGGTCAGGGCATCGCCCACGATACCGCGGCTGTCGCGTCCGACGCTCCCAAAGACGTTGAAGAGGACCGCAAGCCAACTCTCTGCCTGAGTCCGCAGATAAGCAATGTTCTGGGCGGCTTGAGCCGCGGACAGGCCGCTGGGGTTAGTTGGCCCTGGGTCGGTTCCGCCAGACGCGACGGCGACGTTGGAGTCGACCATAACCTTGAGGGATCGGAGGACCGCGGGCCGGAGCTCGGGTTGGCCGTAGAGCAGCCCGGAAAGCAGTGCAGCGAAGGTAGGATTGAAGGACTTGAATATATATATCAGGTCTGCCACACCGAAACAATGTATACAGCAAACTCACCTGTGGCAAATCAGGAGTTGCCCAACAGTAGCCGGCCAATCCTGTCCATATTTGTGCGATGAGGACACTCCAGAGCTTGGCCTGTGAGCCGCGGCCCTCTACTTCCGCCGTTTGCTGCAGCGCAAACATCCGCTCACTAAGTGGCACGAAATATGATACGAAATGCGACAGCGGCGATGGGTGGGGCTGTGAGAGCAGAGGGAGAAGGTACGCCCGAGGCTCACGACCTTCTTGCCTGGGAGTACATTAGTTGATGACTTGGCAACGCTCGATTCTACCACTTACCGGTCGGCGGGTTCGAGGTTGAGGGGAAGAGCAGCCAGCAATACATGGGGCCCGAAGACGCGCATTGCGGCCGCAACGGTGGCATCTGCGTCCTCCTTGAACTCGAACCCTTTCTGAATCCTAAGATCACCGACGTGCTTGATTAACGGTAGGAGCAGAGCCTCTGCAGCAGTCCGCGTCGCGTCTACTTTATGGCGCAAGTTTGTGATCAGGGATGATATCACAGAGAGTATTTGCGGGATGGCCACCGCGTAGGCTAATGAGTCCAGCGCCTTTGTTGTTTCTGTGATGATTTTGCCAAGAGTAGACCGCGCGTCCGACTCTGAGATGGCTGATTTAACCATGGCAGGCGTAATGCACCGAGTGAGAAGATCCAGAGATTGTGCAGCAGCCTTCTTCGTAGCGCTGTCACTCGACTCTAAGAATGGCCACACGGTCTTCCACACCCGGCCCAGCTCGGCAGCGGCGGCGTTGCTGTCAGTCGCATGGTAAGACACCATCGCGTTACCGAGCACCTGAACCCAGGCCGGAGACAGTGTTGCATCAGATTTGGAGGGAGGAGATGTCAAGACGGCCTTCAAGACATCGGAAATTTGGTCATTCACGTCGACTGACTCGTCTTCGATTGGAAGGGCAAATAGATCGGAGAGTATGGAGTAGGAAGCTTGCGACAAGTATGGGTTGCCCAGACGAGGGAGAGTAAGGAGGAGGTTTGTGATCGTTGGAAGAGACTAGCAAGATTTAGATATAGGATGGATAATGAAGCAAAATATATTCACCGAGGGAGGAAGGTTTGGTAGCACAGGTCGGACGAGTGCGAGGATGTGGATCGCAGAGTCTGCGGCCACAGGCTCAAAGCCCTTGGCGGACTTCGGTTTTGCAAAGGGTCCCGCACTCACTTCAGACAGCGCAGATTTGATCCACTCGGCTACCCGTTCGGCATATGGATGACGAGAGAGTGGGGTAGGAGGGTTTGCGAGAACATCCCGCACGGTGTCTGCTGCTTTCTTACGTACTTTTGGCCGTGGATCGAGACACAGCTGCAATATGGAGGCAAACGTTTGGCGTATGCCCTGCGTTTCCAACTGCGAGCGGTCGAGAGCCTGAAGCAGCACGTGGTACAGGGACAGCTGTGAGCGCAAAGCGGGAGCGTGTTGGGTCAGCGCGGGAAAGAGCGGTGCGGTGAGGGTGAGGACTGTGTTGAGATTCGTGCGCACGATCGGGGCGGCGACAAAAGGTGCTACGAGGGCCAAAAGGTAGAGTTCAGCCGGCAAGATGTCGCCCTCGTCGAGGCCAACATCCCTCTTCTGGATTGTGCTGTCGAGGGTGGTCAAGAGGCGGCAAAGTAGGCTGTGGGAGACGGCTCGGTGTGCTGGTCGCGGAAGGTGGACTCGAGGGCGATGAGTAGAGTCGCGGGTGTTTTCTGGTGGGCCAAGGCCGAGCTGGTGTGCGGCCGAATCTTCTCGAGGGCCTGTTCCATCGTCCTTCAGGCTGCAAGCAAAAATTATTCGATCGCGATCAATCCTTCCGCATTTGGATCCGGAGTTGCCGGGCCGGCTCCTTGACGTTCATGCCTTCATCAGGATCGCCCACGCCCTGGAGCTATGTCTTGATACGGTGCGCCCCGTCGTCGCATAACAACTAGTACTAATGCCCCCCCGAGACTGCTTTTTCGATTCGTGCTCAAAATATTCTATGGCTCAATTGTTGTTGAAGGCACAGAACATATACCCCGCACCGGCACGCCCTGCATCGTCTGCGCTAACCACAGCAACTCCCTCACCGATGCCCTGTAAGAGTACCGCTGTTTATGCGGCTCAGCACTCACACCGGACCGCCAGTCTCCTGGTCACGTCAATTCCGTCCAAGGTGCGGCCTCCGGACAACAGACATGTCTGTGCTAACGCATACAGCGCAGGAGCGGAATATGCTGCGCCTGACGGCCAAAGCCACGCAGTTTGGTCACCGCACATTCACATCCTGGCTCATCGAGTCTGCGGGGACCGTTCCAATAAAGCGACGGAAAGATTACGCCGACGGCTCCGCAGTCAGTACCGCAAAACTATACCTCCTTGCGCTGCAACTGAACGCTGCTCCTAGGACAACACTGATGTTATGGAGAAACTGAAGGAGGTAAGACATATTGCATTCCCCAATTAGTACTTATTCACGTTACAGGCATTGGAACTTGGAGATGCCGTCTGCCTGTTCCCCGAAGGAATGAGTAGATACCACCCCACCATAGCTCCGCTCAAGACCGGAGGTATTTCCTCTGTGTCGTTATCCCGTACTCTCTAATATGTTTCTGATAGTCGCCCGTTTGATATCTGACGTCCTGACAAGAAATCGCAATAACCCCGATTTCGAGATTTCGTTACTGACTTGCTCTGTGACATACATGTAATTCTCTGTCATTAATTCCCCATAGTCTGCTCACATCTTCATCCAGGCACCGTCAACATTTTCGCTCCGACGTTTTGGTAACCTTCCACCCGCCTATGACATTTTCACCTAAGGTAAGGCTCCTTTGACTGACTCGTACCGTTCTGGCGCCGATTTATATCCATAGAACAACCCGGAACTCTTGGCCCCAATTGATTACACCAACGTTCGTTTGCTAACGGCACGGATGCATGAACAGGTACATCAACACACGAATTCTATGATTTCATGACACTCATTAATTTCAGATCAGCTCTGGCACTATTGACGCTCCTTCATGGGATCTCGTGCGGGTAGGAAAATTGGCGGGCCGAATCTACGCGCCTCTAGGCACGCGAATGAGCCTCGGAGACCACGTCCGGGTCGGGCGCACGTTTATTGAGGCCTTCAAAGCTGCAGGAGATGCCGATGGGGACCGCACCGAGGAAGAAGAAGAGAAAACAACAGCGGTCGAGATTGCTGAGCTCACACAGCTGCGAGCTGATTTAAGGGTAAAATTTTATGTCCAATTTGCATCTTTCCATTCTCATCAAATCCCTCTAGACATACCAAGACCAGCTGGCGCGTTGGGGAATAAAAGACGACCGGATCCGCCGACCATTACCGCGGCACACCATTCTCTCCCGCATGGTCGTTCGGTTCACCTGGTCCTTCTTCCTGTTCTCCATATCAATCCCAGGTCTCATGCTGTGGATCCCCATCGGCGCGACGACCTTCTATGCAGTCCACAACTTCAAGAAGGCGAGTGCCCCATTCCGACCGCAGTATTGGAATCTCACATCTCACAGACCGGACCTATATTCGACACTTGGGATGAAATCGCGCAGTACAAGCTCATATACGGTCTCATTTCGGGCCTCTGCGTCTGGTTCGGCGTGGCTGTGGTCACGTTTCCGTTCACCGCGCTTACCTTCTTCCTCGTGCCGGCGCTCATGTGGATGACGCTGCGCTGGCTTGAGGACGCCGTGGCAGCCTTCCGCGCGTTCACCGCGCTGTTGCGGTTACTCCTGGTTGGCAAGCCAACCTTGCGGAATATGCACACGCGGCGGGAGGACCTCCATGCGCGCGTCATGCGTCTGGCAGTGCAGACGCTCGGACTGCCGGAGGACCCAGAAGCGTATTTCGTGCGCCATGGCGGGAGGGAGAAGGGACGCGTGAGGGGGCGCTGGGAGTCTGGGTCGAGGTACTTCTCGATCAAGCGCAGGCGAAAAAGAGATTGGAACGAGACGTTGAGATTGTATGACGTAGTGGATTATCCCAAGGACGAGGAATAAGCCTCTGTGGTTGCCATTTTCGGAATGTAATCAAGGGTGTTCTCTGGTCAAACCTCGAGTTGAAATCGCGATCCAGTATCACTCAAGAGGTACCATCCTGGTCTGCAGATATCAATATCAAAAGATGGTAAGTACAATTTGTGAACAAAAATACAGGTGCAGCCAATCTCTACTCGAGCAATCAGAATTGTCGTCGGGGTGATCGTGGTGGTTGCGAAGGGTCAGGCAGTGTAGGTGACGATGAAGACGCGGAGGCATTCGCGTAGAATTCTACGGACGCATCATGACTGTCCGAAATAGCGCGATAATGTACTGGAGGCGGCACATTTATTCGCAGGGGAGTCATAGGCGCGCTCGGCGGCGACATTGACTTGGTCGGGGGCAAAGCCAGGGCAGTGGGCGTGGAGACTTCGGGCTCCTCCGCGTCGTCCCCTACTTTCCACCGCACTTTTGAGTACGTCTCCGGCGCGAGCTCTGTCCGGATAAGCGAAGCGCGCTGGCGCTTGGGCCACGCGTACGACCCGGGCGACGAGGGCCATTTGGGCGTGACGGGGGTCTTCGGGGACGCAGGAATGGGTGCGAGGGCGAAGGGCTGGTACGCGTGTTCTTGGGGATCCCGCGGTGCAGACGCGACGGAGTACTCCGACGCAGACTCGATTGAGCGGACGGAGAGGCCGCGCTTTAGTTGCGAGGCGCCCCTGTTGGAGGCTGTTGCGGTGGAGACGGCGAGCATGGTGACAGGAGGTGGGGCGGAGCCAACCGGGTAGGCTGTGAGCGGCGACTGCGGAAGTGCTATCTCGGTGGGATCCCTCGCGGTTGGTATCTGTACCATCCAATGGGCGTGATACGGCACGCGGGGTGCTTGATTTGGAAGTGGTAGAGTCCCCGTCCTCGATCCCGGCCTTGTCTGCAAAGCCGCCATCAACTGCATATATGTCTGCTCCTGCTGTTGGACCTCGCGTCCGACCAACTCCTGTTTCTGGGCTTCGCGATCGATTAGAGAGGACCGAGGCGACGGTGTATTGGAGGGAAGTGGGGGCCGTGGATGTGTCAGAGAGACGACGGAGAAGGCGGACTTATCGAATTCCCCCGCCATCATTTGGCGTTTGGATCGCCGGTGCACATAAACGACGAGGAGGGTCAGGATCAGGACGAAGAGCAAGCCCCCAGCAATAATCCCTATGAACTCGACAGGCTCCATGTGGATGCCCGAGTTATCCAGAAACTGTAGAGGAAATCTAGTCAGCACCTAGGATAGAGCAGGGAACTGTTGCACGAACCTGGGCGAAGGAGACCATGGCGAGAGCAGAGGGCGTAAGATTCAAAGAAAAAATAAGAAGAATGAAAGAGAAAGGGTGCTAGACACGACGTGACGCGGACGTAGATGGACTATATATGCCATTTAGCGAGATAGAGAACACAGCACCACGGTGAGCCCATGGCGACGAACGAACGCACAAGGATAATCAGAGATCATCGCAAGCTTGGTCGTCTCCAGCATGGTATGCTGATGTGGATCTGTGGCCAATCCCACTAAGACTCCGTGGGATTAGCGGTCATTATATGTCCGGCAATAGATGGATGGAATTCCGCGAGCGCATTAGTACATGTAGGCTCTCCGAGTTGGCGTCTTTGCGGCGTGAAACAGATTGACTGTAGTCAAAGCTTGGTCAAAGCCAAGTGCTGTGCTGTGACAGTGCTGTGACGGTGGTGTGTCATGACCCATCCCCACGTGCGCCTCATAATTTTCTTGTACCGGTTTTCCTCCCGCCGCCATCTGGCTCAGCTGTAGACTCTGCAGTGTGTACACGGATAGGCTGATCGTCCTCCATCGAACCAGCTGCACCCACATCTAATTCATCTTCTGCTAATTCCCTGTATCTGTCTGCCTCTCCAGCAATCTGTACTTGACAACTCGGTTTCCCTCTGCATCTGTATTCATACCCACTAGATGTCTCCTGTTGCAATGCCTGATGCCGAACAATCACGTTTTACTCCGTTTATAGATGCTCTCCGTGCAGCTCCCACAGCTCCGGGTAGGTTTTTCTTGGAAGTAGAGTTTGTCCGAGGCTCACCATCGTCAAATGCAGACGCAAAGGGTGCCGCCGATCGAATCGCCCGCGAAGTCGCAAAGTCTGGCCTCCAGTCGCTCGAGTGTGTAATTTGCACAATCGCCATAATCACCAAAAATATCTGACCATCTCTTTTAGAGACGAGAGTTTGCTGAAAACGCTCCAAGCTTTTGCGACCAACAAAAAATCTGGATATGAACGGGAATCTGCTGCAATCGCCTTCCAATCCCTAGCCAATATCCTCGGTGCACCTGTTGCACCGCTTCTACTTCCGTCTCTCTCGGTCCTCTTCGAACTCTACATGGACAAGGGCGATGTAGTCCGCATTGCCGCCGGCGCTGCCGTAAAGGCCATTCTGAAGCTATTCCCTCCAGAAGCGACTCGTGTCGTCTTCCGCACACTCGAGACTATCCTAGACAGCGGGAAATGGCGGACCAAGGTCGGGGTGTTAGATGCCTTCCGAGCCTTCGTAGCCCCCGCCAAAGACGCAGTGGCTGCCGAGTTGGTCGCTGTTCTCCCGAAAATCGAGGGCGCCATGCATGATACCAAACAAGAGGTAAGTTGCCTCCTCCGTTTGTATCGGAGTGCTAATGTATTGTATCTCGCAGGTCTCCACTGCTGCAATAAAATGTGCTACCTCGCTATGCACAACTCTTGCTAATCCCGATCTTGCGCCTCACATTCCTGTCCTTGTGAAATGTATGGCCAATCCGGACTCGGTGCCAGCGTGCATCAAAGCACTATCATCTACCACATTTGTTGCCGAAGTCACGGCACCAGCTCTTGCTGTTCTCGTCCCCCTTCTTATCCGTGCTCTCAACGACAGAAGCATGGAGGTTCAGCGGCGCACAGTGGTCGTCATTGACAATCTCGTCAAACTTGTACGAGACCCCAAGGTCGCTGCCATCTATTTGAGCCCTCTCGTTGAAGGAACGGAGAGAATCGCAAAGGGGGCTGCATTCCCCGAGGTCTGTTGATTCTCGGACTTGTCTCATGAATTCTTTTCTCACTTAGTTCAGGTCCGCGCATTCGGTGATTCTGCACTCGAGACTCTACTCAAATCCGGTGCCTCGACTTCCGGACCGCCAACGACGCACCGCGATATTGAGGGTGAAACGGCCGAGGCGCTTTCCACCCTGTTGACTCTCCTTCCCAAAGAAGTCGCTATCGTATCGCCAACGTCTCCGAATGGTCCCCATACTCCCAAGTACTCTCTGCTCGCTCGTTCACTGGCTTTCCAATCGACTTTGGTTGCAGACCTTGTCCATGAACGGCAGTTTGGGGACAAGAAAGTATGGCAACGCTGTGTAGGCGTTTATCTCAATCCCTGGCTGGACGCCGAACAGGGGGCCGCGTTTGCGGAGACAGTTCGTTCTCACTTCTATGCGATTGAGCAGGTATGTTCTCCACATCGACCAGTTGAACAGTGAACCCATGTCCTCCATGCAGGCGAAGTACACCAACATCAAGAGTGGTAATGACGAAGAGGGTGAGGTTCTTTGTGATACACTCTTCTCGTTGGCATATGGCGCCCTCCTTTTGCTCTCGCACACCACCCTGCGCCTTATCCGTGGTCGGCGCTACGGTATCCTTGGAACCAATGGTTCTGGAAAATCGACCTTAATGCGACAGCTTCGTGACGGAAAGGTCGAGAATTTCCCTCCTCAAGATGAACTTCGTGCTGTGATGGTCGAGCACTCGCTCCAAGGGGAGGACGGCTCCCTCTCAGTCCTGGATTTCATTGCGGCTGGTGAGTTCAGTGATCGCGCTTACATAACACATCTAATCATCCCTCCAGATTCAGCCTTGGCGGATGTCCCACGCTCGAAAATCCGGAATCAACTTTTGGAAGTCGGATTCGACGATGCACGTCAGGCCGACATTGTCGGTGGCCTGTCTGGTGGCTGGAAAATGAAGCTTGAGCTTGCGAGAGCCATGCTGTACAATGCCGATCTCCTCCTCCTCGATGAGGTGATCCTTTCTTTCCATGGCCTTCCATTGCTGCACTGATAATTCCACGATTTCGCCCAGCCTACCAATCATGTTAGTTGCATGCGCTAGCTCATTTGGTCCACTCTCATCGTTGCCTTCTGTTCAGCTCGATCGCGCGTCTGTGAAGTGGCTTGAGGAGTATCTCATCGCTCATACGAACGTCACCTGTCTGATTATCAGTCACGACTCTGCGTGAGTTTCTGTCATGCCTTGGTCCACTGTTCCTAAATACCAGCCAGCTTCCTGGACAATGTCACCACGGATATCATCCACTACGAATCGAAGAAGGTGGATATATCCAAATCTCCGTCTTACATTAACTGATGGCCCTTCATTTCAGTTAGTGTATTACCCTGGGAATCTGTCTGCCTTCGTATCCGAACACCCAGAAGCCAAATCTTACTATACTCTCGCCGCTACTTCCGTGAAGTTTTCTTTCCCACCGCCAGGGTCCTTGATGGGTGTCCGGAGTAACACGCGTGCTATTCTGAAGTTGTCCGGCTGTACTTTCACGTACCCCGGTAGGCCGACACCGAGTTTGTTCAACGTTAGCTGTGCCCTTTCATTGTCGAGGTGCGTTATTCCGACATGTCCGTGGGGAGTATACTTATAGATACTCTGCAGCCGTGTCGGAGTCGTTGGCCCCAACGGTGCTGGCAAGTCTACGCTCATCAAACTTCTGACTGTACGTTTTGCGTTACACACAAGTCACGAAGCTGATCGTTTCGTAGGGCGAAACAGTGCCACAAGAAGGGACTGTCTACAAACACCCCGCTCTTCGAGTCGGGTATGTTTCCCAGCATGCTACGCACCATATAGGTACAGCCCTAAAGTTTACTATGGGCACTCCATTGACGAAATCCCAGAGCATCATCTGGAAAAAACACCAATAGGGTACATACAATGGCGTTTCCAGGACGGGCACGACCGTATGTTGTTGTATCACGCTGTGTTCTGCGTGCTCAATTGGCCTTAGGCGAGCTCTTGGAGAAGGCCACCCGCGTCTTAACACCAGAAGAAAAACTCGTGCTAGAACAGGAATGGGTCGGCAAAGATGGATCCAAACGGAAACTAGAGGTCTGTGAGATTTGGCAGTATGCGACTATCTGCTCAACGTGTTGGTCCAGATGATTATGGGTCGTCAGAAACTCAAAAAGACGTTCCAGTATGAAGTCAAGTGGCGTGGGTTGGACTACAAATACAACACCTGGGTAGCCAGAGACGACCTTCTAACGAAGGGCTTCACCAAGCTCGTTCAACAATTCGATGATTTAGAATCTTCTCGAGAGGGTGCTGGGTCCCGCGACACCGCTGCTCATCTTGTTCGCAAACATTTGGAAGATATTGGTCTTGACGGAGATATCGCTCAGTACAATGAGATTTCCGGGCTATCTGGGGGTACGCGTTTCTTGTGTCGCTCTTGCTGATCGGACTTGTTGAACCTTCTTGTGCAGGTCAGAAAATTAAACTGGTTCTAGCGGCGTGTCTGTGGAACAACCCTCAGGTAATGCCCCTACTTTGTTTTTGAGCGGCTCCCCTGACCTACCGTTCAGATATGTGTCCTGGACGAGCCGAGCAATTTCCTTGACCGAGAAGCCCTCGGTGGTCTCGCTGTCGCTATCAAGGAGTGGGCCGGCGCTGTGGTAAGAACCGATCCATGAAATCTATCCTTCCTTTGCTAGACTCGGTTTGATATCAGGTTATCATCTCGCACAACAACGAATTCGTCTCCGCCTTGTGTCAGTCCCATCGCCTCAATTTGATTCGCTCACCTTCCTGACGCTTTAATCAGGTCCAGAAATTTGGAACGTCGACGCAGGTCGGATGACGCATCAGGGCAAAGCCGCAGTGGTTGAGGACGCATTCCTGGATTCGAAATCGCCCAAGGGAAGCGGAACCAACACCCCTGCGAGATCGAGACTTGGAACCCCCGCTGCGTCAGTGAATGGGACGCCCGTCGGTAGTGGGGCTGAGGACAATGGTTCTCCCAAGCCGCTTATCAAGAAGAAGAAGAAGATGACTCGTAATCAGATGAAGGTGCAAGAGGAGCGTCGGCGTTTGAGAAAGCTGAACTGGTTGACCCATGGCGGTCCCAAACCCGAGGACACAGACAGCGACGTCGATCCATGATGGCCTGTGGGGGTTTTCCAGGTTCTCGGTATCATACTTAGATCGCTTTTCATGACGTAATAGAGTAGCTTTGTGGCTGATTGCTTGATGACACCTGGGGATCCAAACAACGCTAGTTGCCTAAATGGGAACTTAACTTCAGTACTGGTTCGGTTTGACAAACTTGGAGATTTAGCTCCAGCTCGACGAGTAGCACTAATACTCGAAGCGTGACCAAGCCTTCCATTTCCATAGGTTTCGAACAGACTTTAAATGGTTTTCGTCTGGCAATGTGCAATCCTGGATCACCAACATAGTGATGGTCTAGCTTTAGCCTCAGGCGGCCCAAAAAGCCATGGCTTTTGGATCGGCTTTGGCCTGACCTGGGATTTCGCCAGGCCAAAGCCCGGGCCAAAAAGGGCACTAAACTTGAATCCCCCAAAATTTAAAAGGCCATGGCTTTGTGGCTTTCAGGCCAAAGCCAGCCCGTGGCCTGGTTTGGCTTTTGGCCTGGCCCAGGATTTTGGAAGACCAAAGCCATGGATTTCAGGCCAAGCCAAAGCCAGAACATCACTACCAGTGACCAACATCAAACCGCTGGCCAAATTAATCTCGGTTCCAAGCTCGGTTTCAGACATCACTGATCTCGCTAAGTTTTGGAAGATCGGGACCGTGAACGAACGCTGACTTTGACACTGAAATATTGGATACGAAAACGGGTGTTTTCCCTTTTCCCCTTTGAGATACTTACTGCCAATAGACTGACGTCCGGCTTGGTGTGTAACAAATCCATTAGATTCGATTCGGCGTCCCATCTGGGTGGATTTTCTTCTTATGGCAAGGTTTCTCCTGACTACCCACGGTGCCCGGTGACCTTCGTATCGTTATTCCTACCGACGACCATGATTCTACCATCAGAGACAGTTAGGAGCTCGAGGGGAAACGACTCCTTTATACTTACTTAGGAAACCTGTGACATGTACCACGCGACGAGCCCATTCTTCCTTCGAGAGAATTCAAGAGTTTCTCGCACAATCACCGAACTCGACTTACTGCGGACAATTCAATTGCGATTAGGTATCGTGGTCGGGGGACTAGTGCCCTCGAAATAGGATGGCGGTTTACATTCGATCTAGGTGTATATATGCTATGAGGGTATAAGTAAAGATGTCCAAGGTGCAAATATTATGACTACGAAAGATGTACTGTAGATAATTAATAAGAAATACGATTGGGTCCATGGCGGTGATAAAATAGTGGGATCTGGGTTGTATTAAAAAGAAATTAAGGGACGTAAGGTTAGAAGGCAAGAAGATTGTAGGATATGAAACCATCAAGAAGAACCAAGAATTCGCGCTGTTGCTGTAGTCGATGGCAGCGGTGGTTTCAGTATCCGCGAGGCCATTTCCGGGGATCAATGACCTCTTCTTGACTTCGAGGGCGGCGATGCGAGGACGAGGGCATTTGAGAGGTCGGTGAGTGAGCGGAGGACATGGCGCTCTCGTAGTTGTCCATATCGTCGATGATTTGCTCATCCGACGATAGCGAGAATGACTGGTGTGCAGTGGACGATTGTCGGTTTGTTTGCCGCATCGACTGGCGTTTATTCTGAAACCTTCAACTAGCTGTCAGCTTCCCGTGTACGTAGACATTATTCCCTCTTACCAGATTTGAACGCTCCTTGGCGACATGTCCAGCGCTTTCGCCAAAGCCAGCCGTTCTTCTGTAGAGGGGAATGCGGTCCGCGCATACGTTTCATTCAAGACCCGCAATTGAGCGGCATCCGCTCGCTTTCGCTTCTTCTTGACGGCCGGTTCGTCGCTGCCGATGGGAGAAATGGGAGGAGGCGTAGGAGGAGAAACGTGCGATGGGCCCCGGCCAAACGGTGATACGGAACGAGGGTCGTTTGCCATCAAGTGGGGGTTCATGGGTGTTACATAGCGTGGGTCGCCGACATGATAGCCATATGCGTTGGGAGCGGGGTAGGCGGCAGTGTATGATGCAGGATACGAAGCTGTGGGCGAGCGAATATGGCTGTTCGGAGACGTGTTGAAGGCCGGGGCACTATACGATTGAGGCCATCCTTCTCGTCCTGCGGCATGAGGGGTGTTGAGTGGTGGTAATTTCCGGAGGTCGGATTGGTGACCTGGTACTGCAGTAGCAGGTCGCGGATACACAGGGTATGCCGGCTGTGGAAAATTCCGAGCGTCGTCATAAAAAGGATACGGAGTTGGCTGTGGAGCCGCCATTTCTTGAAGCAAGAGTGGCGTCAGTTATTCAAATATTTGCTGCAATTGTCAACTCACGAGTGTTAGGCTGCCATTGATTATTGTACGACTGGTTGAAGTCGTGACGGCCGGGTGAAGAACGTGGTTGCGAATACTGGCTAGAATGAGGAACTGTACAGGATATTTAGAAAATTGGGTTGCAGTTTAAACACTACGTAGAAAACAGACCTGGAAAATGTGAGATTGGAAACGCCGATGAAATAGGCGGGAGAAGAGTCCGCCCACCCTGTCCTGTCTGAAAAAAAACACCAGTCTGGTCTGCTGCAGGAGTTCTTGCTCGGTGGGTAGCGTAATAACGATCGTCCCGGTTGGACATAGTTAGTGAAGTAGAAAGTAGGTTAAATGGAAGAAGTGGAAAGGGAATATTATGTAGCGAATTGCAGACTGTCTGGATTTAAGTATCCAGAAACACGAGAAACACGAGGGGTCCGCCTTTCTACGTTGTGACTTGGGGCGCTTGCGACGGCGATGGCAAATCAGGAACAGCAGGGAAACGAGGAAGGCATGTATGCAGAGAGCCACGAGGTGGGTGGCAGTTGGGCTAGGGCAAAGGGTCGGTGGATGCGTCAAGACACAGGTTGCTGCGCAGCAGCGAGAGAGTGAGAGGCAGGTGTGGGGCTGGCGTCAAGTTTACCAAAAAGCTTGTTATTGTTTTGGTCGAGTACAACCACGACCAACCTGGAACAAGCTTCACAAGCTTCCCGTGCGGGGCATTGACCGGAGCTCACAATAATAAAAGCAGGGCTTCTTTGAGAAAAGCAGTGCCGGACACGAGTTCATTACGCTTGTCTTGTCATTAATGACTCGAGCGTCGCGCCTCATGTTTGCCAGATGTAGAACGGGACATCAGATATATTTTATTACTTGAGGAATCGGCGGACAAATGCGTCAGGGTTAAACCTGCACGCAACGCCTCGTCGTGATGGGGAAAGCTCCCTGGATCTGCGAAAGCCGATGGAATCTCGCTTTGAGGTGAATGAACGTGCAACTCAATCTCGAATCTCGATGCTGTGAACCGAGGGCCTGGGAGCTACAACTGGGCTTGCGTTCCTACGTCATTTTAAGACGCTCAACCCGACAATTCCGATTGCAGGTGGAAGAAAAATACACGAGGCATCCAAGCGGCCAGTACGTACGATGGGCGATAATCAGTGCATCCCGAGGGTGAGTGTAAGGGTCGCTGGAGACACCACCGAGGGTCGCTCGTACGTAGATCATGAACGCCGAGGACCATGAAGCTTGTATGAAGCTTGCATGAAGTCGAACAGTCTCCGAGGTTGAACTTGGCTGCAACATAAAAGCACGTGCTACGAATTACTCAGTTAAGCGATATGTCGTATATCACGGTGACTCCGATCATCTCTCTTGATCGCATGCAATAATGGCATCTCGTCGACCTCTGCCCACTACCCCCTCTGGTCCACGGGGGAGCCCGTTCGACGAGTACAGAGGCCCAGGCGAATACAGGCCCGATGCATACTCCTTCTCAAACCCCTATTTTGCACCGTTCTCTTATCCTCAGAACCCTCAGCTTCCGACAGCTTTGCCCGGGGGAACTCTGCTTCATAAAGGATTCTATGATCTCCTCTCCATGATTCCGACCCCTTCCCCATCTCGTTTAATTTGGGGAGCTCCGGCCGCTGAGGACCCAGGGCTTGCAGGTCCTAGGTATGAGGAAATTCGGCAGGTGGCACCTCCAGCCAGCGGACCCCAGCGAGACAGCTCTCTCCTCCCCCCAGTCCGGCTGTAGCCAAGAAATTCCGCAGGATCAGTAAAGATATGGTTTCGCGGCCTACCGGATTTGTGTTCGTAGTTTGCGCTCCTTTAATTCTTGTGCCTAATACATATCAGGCACTTGGTGCATGCTTCTGATGCTGACCAGGCCGAAGCGCTGCTCACCCGTGGGGTCCAGATGGGTTGGGGAAACTAGGAGGTCTGCTCCAGGTTCCGTGCTATCGTCAGTTTCTCATGCAACTCCTAGATCCCCGCTGGGCAAACCCCATCAAGGCCCGCGTTCGCCAGACGAATCAGGCCAAAGCGATCAACGAAGTTGTCAATGCCCTGAAACCGTCCCAAGGCAGTAAATTCGATGACCGGACGTTTGGGCCCCTGCGTGTCGTCAATGGCTTGAGCACTACAACCACGTCGTCCACACTAACGACAGCTGCTCGAGAGAATTTTTTGTTGTCTTCCCCTGACGGGTTTTCTGGCCGGCCAGGTAATTCCACTATCCGGTGGGGCGGCGGACTTCAGGCACATGCTGAAGATGAGGAGCACTTGTTGGATACCCCAGAGGCGGTGGAGCCTCCTCCACGGAATCCTATTACGCCGTCTCTTGCTACCCTGGAGAAAGCTGTTTCAGCTAGAATTTATTTTGAGAATCTGTACTTCCCTCTCTTTCGGCACCCGCCGTCTCGCGAGCAGCGTAGGTTGGCTATGGAGCGTGACATGATGGAGATGCAGCTCAGTCAAATGCAGAAGGAGAACCTCCGGGCTCGCTGGCGACAGAACGAAACGGACTATCTTCGCGATCGAAGACGCAGGATCGATGTAACCGCATTCAGGAAGCTCAAGACAATAGGACATGGTTAGATTTCTCGACTATCCTCTTTCAATGTATTAAATTCTTCCCACCATTCCCTTCGTCCCCAGGAGCGTTCGGCGTTGTCTCTCTCGTTAAAGAACAATCGACCGGCCAGCTATATGCTATGAAACAAGTGAGATAGCATACACCTTGTTTTGACAGAGGCTGATTCTCATTATTATTTACAGTTGCGGAAAACCGACATGTTGCGCAAAGGTCAGGAGGGTCACGTCCGGGCTGAGCGCGATATCCTCAAATCGGCGTCGCTCGTTAATTCGGCGGGAGGCGCAGAATGGATTGTCCGTTTGTACTACAGTTTCCAAGATCGGGACAATCTGTATCTGGTGGGCACTACAGTCCGCCCAAGTTTGTCTCAAGCTCAATTGTTCCAACCCAGGTCCTTGAATACATGGGAGGGGGAGATCTTCTCAATCTTCTCATAGAACGTGACGTGTTTGATGAAGGATTTACGCGATTCTATGTTGCTGAAGTATGCATGGTATTTTTCCTTGATGTTTTTTATTTGCTGACAAGTACTAAGATGATTCTTGCCATCGAATCATGCCATAAACATGGCTTCATTCACCGCGACATTAAGCCAGACGTCTGTCGACTGTTCATATATCTTCTAGTCTTTGTTAACAATTATGGACTCAACAGAATTTCTTATTTGATCCTTCTGGTCACATCAAATTAAGCGATTTTGGTCTCGCGTGAGTTTTTGTCCTAACTCTTCTTCGTTCGTATCTTTAATCATCACAAATAGAACTGACCTTCATTGGGCTCACGATACCTCATGTACGTATGCGTGACCGTGATAATCTCCACCTAACATCCCATGACCAGATTATGAGCAACAGCGTCTCCATCTGCTCCATAAGCATGGCATCGACCTTGAAGATACTAATGGTATCGCGGATGGACGCAAGACGAAACGCATGGACCGCAAAGAGGTCGAATTACTGATGGGTGGCGGAGAAGGACAGGGTGGCGTATTCACATGGAGGGAGAAGAATCGGAGGAAGGTAATGATATTTCTGCTAGCATGTCGGTTCATCTCCGTAACCTTTCTATCTTCTAGCTTGCATATTCTGTGTCCGTATTTTCGAGTTTGTGAGTCGACCAGTGACTGACAATAGCGCAGATGTGGGACGAACTCTTATAGTATGTGCCATCGACCACATACCACACTTGATCCTCACTTTTGGCAGTGTCTCCCGAGGTCATCCGCGGCCACGGTTACTCTTACTCTTGCGATTGGTGGAGTCTGGGGGTAATAATGTATGAGTGTCTATACGGGTGCGTATCCACACGCCTTTTGCTGTGGCTTTACAGCAACTCACCCGTGCTTGAAAGTTTTCCACCTTTTGTCAGCAACTCCGTACGTGTGTTGCCGTTAACAATTTTCTCACTTCAATGGTTGCTGTTAGCGACATGTAACGCGTCAGAAAATCTTAAATTGGAAACAAGCCTTGCGATTCCCTGCGCGTCCGCAGGTATCTCATGAAGGAGTAAATCTGATGCAGCAGCTCCTCTGCGAGCCGGAGGATCGACTTGGCTCACAGGCTTCCGCATCTGTCTCACGCCCCAACTCCATGGTTGTGCAGGCGCGCAGAAGTGGTTTCATGGCACAGAGCGGAACCGCAGATGGCGCTAACTTTATCAAAGTAATCCCTTTGCCAGCGCTTGTCAATCCGTTCTGACCCCCCTTTGAAGGCTCATCCCTTTTTTAGAGGCATTGACTGGCGTAACATCCATCGCTATCCTGCTCCGTATCATCCTGAGCTTCGAGCTCCGGAAGACACACGGCATTTCGACCCTGACATTCCTGCAGAGGTGCGTTTCCGACCCTACAACCTCGCGGCAAACTCACAGCATGTTTCAGCCCCTCGCCCCCGCTAACGGCGCACCCGCGGATGCTACCCGGGATCCTTTGCTTCGTCATGAAGTACACGGAGCCGAGATCATGGACGTGCGCAAGGCGTTGGCCTTTGCGGGCTTTACTCACAAGAGCCCCAGAGTGATAAGTTACGTGAGAGCTGACAAGGCATTTGACTCACAACCAGACTCATACGGGCAATCCCAACCCGATCCATCGTCATACGGACAAGGGACTGTCAGAGGGCGTTCGACAATGCGGGAACCCCAGGATGTCGGCAAAGGCCGCGCGATTTCCATGTAATTCACGACACACACGACGATCACACGCGATCACATACTCATCTATACCCCAATTCCATTCATCTTCCTGTATGCCAACTACTGCACTGCACGGCCGACCATAGTCTACTACTTACTTAATGGCTATTTATCTTTTTGATGTATGTATGCGATAAACTTTGCTGCGGTTGGCTATCCAAAGTTACATGCTTCAAAAGATACACGACGATTACAATCGATTGCAGCTGCGGCAGTTGTATGACGAACTTGGCTGTGACTGGTTCCAAATTTAAAGTTGCACGTTTTTCAACCATGCTTCAAAAAATACACGAAGTCTATGTAGTTACAACTATGAAGTACATCTGTTTCTATCTTCAATACAGTGGAATAAATACCGAAGGTCGAAGAAATAAATAAGAAGCGAAGAGAATAACTTATGCGTACAAGTGTGAAGGAAATAAATAGGGATGCTTTAACAGGTGTTCCCTAGGGTCCGTGATGATGCTTGGAAAGAATGACAGTGATGCTGTATGCAAGTCCGAAAAGAAGGGAAAGGTGGCGTCGACGATCCTCACTTGCGGTGGTGGCGGGTACGCTTCTCTGGGCGGTCGTAGTCCTCCTCTTCCTCGGAGGATACGCTCCGGCTCCGGCGAGAACTCGAGCTCGAGGCGGATGCACTACTGTCCCGGCGATGGTGCGTCCATTTCGAGGAGGAGGCCACCGCAGAAGTGGCACTCCACGATGCAGTCCCAAGGGGCGAAGCCCTTTCCCCCGCATCCTCAATTGGCATCAGAGGAGTAGCATGTACTCTGGCGTGCCGACGCATGTTGCTAAGGACACTGAAGCTCCGTCCGCAACCGTCGACAGGACAAACGAATGCTGGAGAGGATGTTAGAATCGATTGCTGTCGAACGTAGATCGCTTGCGACTCACGTTTCTCTCCTGTATGACTGTTGAGATGTATCTATGTTCAGTAGTTGAGTACGAGTTTTGATGCCGAAGGTAAATAACAGACCTTCAAGCTACTTGGGCGACTAAACCCCTTGCCACAGTAGCTACATTCATACTTGGAGGCGCCAGCAGTGCTCGAGGCCTCGGGAGTGGGTGCGAATGCTGGTAGTCCGGACGACTGGTAACGAGCGATAGGCGTCCGATCATCGTCTTCCGCGCGAGAAGCGCCGATACTCGTTGATATTGGAGGCATCGGAGGACCCGGAGGCTGAGTACGTGCATAGTAGGAAGGAACTGGCTGTGGCGCGGGCTGTCCCATCACCGGAGCTCTGTAGTTAACGGCGCTTGAGATCCTCTGGAGTCATATCTGGGGTCATACGTAGAGACGGTGTTCCGGTGGGGAGGATAGCCATGGGCGGTTGATGGTAGACATTCGGATCAGAGGACATCGAACGCGGAGGAGCAGCGTAAAGCTCGGGTCTAGGATAGGGCATTCTAGGTGCATGGGGTTCATTCGCAGAAGATCTCGATCTATTGTACGCGGCGGCCGGGACCGTGTTGAACCGACTTTCTTGAGCGTTAACGTATGCGGAAGGGTCGGTATAGGACCGTGATGGCGGCTACATTCGATAAATTAGTATCGGAGCAAGAAGTAGTAGCACGAGACGTACCCGAGTACTGGGTGGCCGGGACTGGGGGCCACGATATGAGGATGAATCATATCCATGGCGAGGACGGTCTTCTTCGTCGGTAAACGTAGGCGCGCAAGCGTCAGTGCAGGGGATTCGGGAGGAGCTCTAGAGGACGAAAGTTCTATGACGGCATGATCAGAGACTTTGCGCAACGATGCATGGCATATGCCGACTGACCTCTAAACAAATCACGGATCGGTGGGAGGACGGGACGGTCGTGAGAACGCTTGCCACGACCACTGTCCGACGAAGAAGACATCCCAAAAGAAGGGAGCAAGGAAGGAGCGACGGAATAGGCTAACATGTTCAAGCGGCCGATATTTGAAGGTAGACCAAGTGAACCGCATATGGAATCCTAAGAACGGGTTTATGAGCAAGTTTGAGTATTTGGTCTCCAAGCCGGGGGCGGGCAGTGCAGTCCGGCTACACTGCAGGATCAGGATTAAAGCAACGAGCAGCAACGGAGGAGCACTACCGCGTAATCCGCGTAACCACTGACTGTAGCTAGCTGTAGCCTCGGCATTCACGTAGATCTCGCAGATTGTCGGGCAAAAGTGATTTGGCCCGTTACCATCGAGTACAGAACAGCGCAATTTGAAGAGGAGTTATAGTGTGGTACAGAGAAAACTCTAAAGCAGTGGCAAACACCTATTCGGGAATTCCCTCCCGTTTCTCCATTTCTTCCTCCGTCTTGGTCTGCAGCGAAGTGCATGCAGGCCGCTGTCCATCTCGTCCCGCAATGCAGCGTACACCATCCGGTGTCGCTGCATTGTGCTCTAGAAGCGGTGGTGAGACCGCGCAAATCACACTCTTTGACCTGGACGAAGATTACCTTGGACTGAAAAACACCCGAAACAATCTGGACGGAAAAATCTAGCCGAGCATATGACTATATGTTAGAGCAACGGGTACGCAGCCTGATCGCTACTTACGAGTTTCGCCCGTCCCGTCACTTCCTTGTGCTCGCATGGCGGCATGGTGACGGTGCTGCCACGAATCATTCGAGATCTTCAACGCGGTGGGATTGAACTGTGCGGTTAGCTGTTCGCATCGACGTAGCATGAGCGGTGTTGAGACCACAAATAGGACCTTTTCGCGAATCGCGACTCCAGTGGGCCGGGACTGGCTGCGGACTGTGATGCGGGAATTGCAGTAGCCATAGAGAACGAAGTCCGTTTGAGCAACTGAATAGAAGAGCCCAGACGGTGCATGTAAGGAGGGGCAAGATAATAATCTGTTTGAGATGAATCGTCCGAACTGAGTACTGAAACTGAATTGTCCCTTGGTTGAGTCTCGTCGAGTTCGTTGTCGTTGGTTGATCAGTGTGGTCCAATGTCTTGTAGGTGGTGGAAGACAGCGATACTAAACTGATACTATTGATACTGTTCTGAATCGTACTAGAGACGGGCATATGTAACAGTACTAGTATATCTGCCATTGACAGTGCCTGTTCAGCGCTCAACACTGGTTGCTCAAACCGGAAATCCCAGATTCGAGTACGATACCATTGATAATGTCATCCAAGGGTGTGCTTCACTGCTGGTTGCTTGGAAGACTGCCTACTGGCTATGCTTGCAATTCTTCCTTCATTTTTTGAACAGTTTTTTCTCTGGTTTTTTATTCTGCGATCTTCTCGGATCGCCGCGCACGTGATGGCATACCCAAACAGACGCCAACACATGCCAAACAGGCACCAACACACCTCTTCATCTACGTTGTCAACAACAACGACGCGATGGACACGCCAAAACGCGTCGAATCAGAGATGAGCAAGTATCAGCGCGAGCTAGTCGATGTTTGTCTCGAAGAGGGCCAATATGAATCCGCCATTGATCTTCTCGGTCAGCTTCGTTCTCCCTCTCACAAGCCGTCCGCGTAAGTGCAAGATGTGATGACCTCGTTTCGTGTCTGATCCTCTTCCAAGAGCTCATATTCGGCAGCTGCTTTTCATCGCTCTGTACTCCGGCTTCAGTGACGCGGGACAAGATACATGCTACGGCGACCGTCCTGCATCTCCCAGCAAGAAACCAAAGAAATCGCATCTTTTCCCATCTCCTGCTGCGACGCTCGCTGCCCAGCGATTGCTCATATCCTTTGCGATCACCAACTCCCCTGCCGCTCTCATCAGATCGCTGAATCCAAGCGATGAAGATCTCGACGGCGACCAGTCGCTGATCGCCACAGAGTCCATGTGCATTAATCGATGCAAGAACTGCTGGCAAATGCTAGCCGAAGAATTTTTGACAGGAATCAGGCCATTTTTTCGACGGTGAAAGGAACAGGCAAGAGACGCGAAGTAGACCTGTCATTTGACGCCTCAAGCTCCGAACTTCGAGCGCCCGTGGGCGAAACGGCGTGGCCTGTCTTGGATTGGCTCTTGCTCATTTTCGAACAAGACGAGCGTGGAAATTCTACCTTCCGTAAGACGAAAATCGGTGGATCTTACGGCATTTATTGAGCCTAGAATTTAGCTCGCCACTCTCCCCTGCTCTTGGAGCACCTTGGAACACCCTCTAGACGAGAAACCGACGCGCCTCTGGCTATCCTTTTGCATTGTATACAACAATCGACAAACGTAGACGCATGATAGGCGCCCGGCTGCTGAATTTGGTACTGCCGCTGTATTTTGTGCCTGATTGTTGTTTCTAATTGCATGAATTCAGTTGATAAACCTATCTTCGACAACGCATCTGGACTTTCCCATGCTTGTCGTCTCCGTATTTAACTGTCTGTCAATCCTGTCGTTGGACGACATCTCATTGTTGCTGTCGATCTCAGTCCTTCTCCAGCAGTATCCAGGTTCAAGATAGCCTTGTATCAAAGATATTTCGGCGACAGCAACGATCCGACTCGAGCTGGCTCGCGCCCCAGGCCTCAAGCGCGGGCGCAGCCAAAGGGGTCGCCTGTGAAAGCGCGGAATCCTACCCAGCCGGTTTCCCTCGTCAGCAAGTATCCTATGCCCAGCTCTGCGGAAATCTTGCGACTCATGGAGGTGAACACGTCCACCTGACTGGCCTCGCCGCCTCGCCATTCAGAATGAAGTTCGAACTACTGGTGTCCTATAACGCTTTCCAGACCGGTGCTCCATGGCGGACAGAGACCCAGAATGGCCCATCTGCTACGTAACGGCACAATGGCAAAGACTCTCGACGCAGCTTTTGGGTGCAAAGGTGAAGCTACGGCAGACGGCAGTTCTTATCGGGAATTACTAGAGACCATCTTGAATGTATACTAATCTGTAGAACCATATGCTAGCCGTTAATATTGATGGAGAGCTCAGACCAAGGAGAGTCACTGGCAAGTATCAAGAAGGAGCTAAGTTTTGATATCCATACTTGAAACTTTTTCTGGTTACTGACCAGTCCCCAGTAAGGTTTGATTAACAAGGACATGACGTCGACTGTGAACTAGATGAGTCAAATCTTACTTGGTGAAATCCTTCAGAGTTATGTTCTGTAATGGCTTACCGACGCACACCGAGGTGACCTAGCAATGATTCAGGTGTATTGTGAAGCAACGCTTTGGGCGGGGTCCTTGCTTATAATTCATTTAATGAAAGTTGGTCAGCATGGGCCGATCAGACCGAACCACGTGTCATGCGTCAAGGTTTTTGATCGCCGGGCTTGACCTGATGCAGAACTAGACGTCTCGGTAAGGCACCAGTTCGGTTGCACCCGGCCTACCTGGTTTCCTAAAAAATTACCCGAGCCATTCGCCTCTCCTCGACATTGCCTCGACAGGTCAAATCCTGCCATAAAATATTTATCAAGGACACGGCCCTTAGTGTTGGCATTATGTCAATCCTTCAACACCTTCAGCTTGAGTACACCAAGTTGAAATTGTCAGTCATTTTTGGCGGTCAGAATGGAATGATGTGGGGTTGCTGATGGCCGAAGTCACTCCAAAGCTCCACCTGGACAAGACCCACCTGACGGAAAAAATCAATGTGCGCATCAAGCGCACAGTCGTTTTGGGGGTTAATTGAGCATAGCGGACGTCGGCCCCCTTGTGCATGCACTTAGGGGCATTGTGGGCGGAGCCATGTGTGTCAGGATAATTTATTATACTCGGCTATGCGCATGTCCGTAGCGGAGCATTCGGAGCGTCTTCATGACAACCATTCTGCTCCCCACAAATAAAGTTGGGTATTCTCGTTTAGATCCTGAGACTACTGGCAACCATCCAAGCAAAGCAGGCCGATATCACTCTTCACGACCTTTCCTCTTTCGGGCGGCTGATCGATTGGCTAGTGCCAAAGATCGGAGACTCTGTACAGACACTCCTCTCGCTAGAACTTTTTGGGATTAAATGACCGACGCAGCGTATTTATCACGCGCGCATCATCAGAGCAATACGCAATCCTCAGGAACATTGATGTCGTTGTCTTCGGGTTTACCTGGGCATAAAAATATGGCACTTGTTGCACCTCTTTCCAATCTGGTATTTGTAGATCGTCTGTTATAAGGCTCTTGTTGGGTGCATGAGTGGTGGTAACGTGAGTTTGTCTTCCTTCATGCCCACCGTCGAATGTCGTTGCAGACCAGTCCATATCCCTCCAATCAGTGGAACGGTGTCGCTCAACCACATACCTCCTCCATGAATGGCTACGCTGCACCCTATCCCGGCCAACCACCAACGCCTTCGTACAGACCAGATGCTCAGAATGCAGACATGGCGTACTCCCCGGGGGGATATTACCAAGCCCCAGCGCAATACCCGGCGTCGGGAAGCGATACCTCGCCACAATCGATGTATGCCTCTGGAAGCGGGTCGGGGTCGCGGCACCCATATCAGAATCCGTATCCGCGGCCATCTTTACCGCCAGACGCCCAAGCCAGTTCGCAGGGGTACCCCCAACCGTATATGCATTCGCCGACTTCGCCGGCGGCTCCGTCATCACGTCCGAGGTCGCATTCCCTGTATGCACCTCAGCAAGCGGCTCCAATGACACCGCGCCCAGGGCTGGGCGGGCGCCCTCACCCATCGTTGCAATATCCACAACAGGTGCCGCTCTCTCAATCCCCGGAATACAGCGAATATCCCTCGTCACCGGCCCGGCCGTTTTCATGCGACATGTGCGCGCTGTCTTTCAACCGGCAGCACGATTTGAAGCGCCATAGGGAGACCCATACAGGCGAGAAACCGTATCTGTGC